>CM022775.1:7135465-7855465 GCA_012411365.1 Ameiurus melas | reverse complement strand
TTTTTTTTTTTTACTTGCAATGTACGATTGAACAACAAACTTAAAATCATAGCATTATTTAAAAACATCGTTGATACCATGGCTGGACAGCCAGAAGATTCGGAACTCATTTTAAGGAAAACATCGCTAAACATCTATAGAACCGAAGAAAAGAAAGGTAAAGAAGGAATTATGGTAATATATAATTAATATTATATTATTATACACACCACTTTTTTGTGTGTATACACACACACACACACACACACACACACACTAATTGAAGATTGTGTTTTTTTATTCAAGTGGGCAAAACTCAGTCACTATGAGAGGGCTATGATATTTTCACACAAGCACACATTTCAGAATAGGGCTAACGTGCGAATGTTAGAGGGCTCCTCATTTGAAACACACACAGCTACAAATCACTAGCACACTGCATGATGGTGAATGTCGCAAATTAGTCTTTAGTAAGACAGAAACCATATCCTGTGTCACAATGTGCTATTGTCTCCCTGAATGTGTCAACGTTTACCGAGTCTCACCACTCGCAGTGGCTTATTTGTGAGCTGACAAGAGATGCCCAACAGTTTGCCTGTCGTCAACACATACACAAACACAATCACAAGTCACCGAGCGTGTGTTAGTCTAGAAAGCGAGAAGATCTCTCTCGCTCAGTGTTGTGCAATCTGAATGCAGTGATTAGCATCAAGCCCAGCACATCGACTGTTATTCAACATGACCACCTCCCCTTTGTCCTGGATTACATTCGTACAACATTCAAACTCAGTCAGGGACAGGAAGCTGCTTTAACAAGAACTGCAGGATGCTGATAATCAAAAAAAAATAATTTAATTGGCCGCCATTTAAACTGTAGTTAAATCTCATGCAGTTAAGAAGCAATAGTTCCTTTTCTGATCAGATGAATATTGCAGTGATGTCTCTTGATGGTGCCAATCATCATAACTGCTAATTAAACCGCGCTTGTTTTCTCAACGTGATTTATTTTATTATAAACTGTTAGATTTCTGCATAAATTAAAGCAGCCTATTAATCCCAGTAAATATTATGTGAAGCTTACAGCAGCCAGGGACCCCTTCCAAAGTGACGATGGCAGCGCCTAATACTACTATTGAAATATTAAGCGCATCATATTGCATATTTATTTGTTTATTTATATGTTGGCACCATTATTAACAGCACCTTTGCTCGATTTACTACAGTTGCAGCTTTGTGATTCATAAGGTGATGAGTTTGAATTTCCCCTGAGAAAAACACTTAAAGGGAAAAATCGACCTTGAACAACTTTGCACATTAATCTTTATCATTAACATGTGATCTTTAATTTGCATCCAATCTTTTTTATCTGACAGATTGGTCTGTTTTCACTTTTAATCCCTACATTACCCATGTTCGATTGCACACTGGTAATGGTGCCAGTGAAATCTCATTTCTACCCAAAGAGAGCGGCAGTGCTTTAGTCCTTTAGTCTGTCCACTGCTTTCAGCTCCTCATCTGCACACTTTGTTCTAACAGATCAGCTTCAAAAGCTTCGACTTTAATGCTAATCCTGGCGTCAATACCATCATGCCTGACCTGTCATAAATTGCCAACTAGCTGAGCCTGAGTCTCTTCCATAACTCAGCATTCTGGTGACATTTACTGTCACCACTACATTGGATTTTTCATTAATATGACATCGAACACAGCTGCAAAATGCTGAGTGAGAAAAAAACAACTTTTTTTTTCTTTTCTTTTTTTTTCCCTGGCCGATCAAAAACCTGATCACGTATGCATGAGATTGTTTACATTTTGTCTCCTGTTATACTCCATTTTTACTGTGCTAGCAATATCCTTCTCGCGGGAATAACAAACGTACAGCACCTACCAACAAATTAGCCCCAGAATCACGCGGCACGCGCATATTTTTTTATATGTACATATTAGTTTCATGTTGATTGATCTTTTCATTTCATATTTGGTCAGAATTAGAGACTTGGGCCCAAAGTTATGTTTATATTCAGAGAGCAAAGTCAAAGTTATTCATAATCATAGACAGGTTACGGAACCGCGTATGAGGATTTTCGGTCAGGCCTACCCTTTTATTATGCAAATGACCTGCCTTCATGTTGCCAGGTTTTTCTTGAGCAGAAGCATCGCAGATGGGGTTTTGAAGTAGCATCTAGTCCATTGCCTTTAAACACAAGCACTTGCCGATAAACAATCAGGGACAGAAAATGCAGACTGAATAAGGAAACAGTGTTTGTATTTAATATGAAGATATATGAATGAAATGATGGCAAGCAATGAAATAAACATCTACATCTACTAGTCCTAGTCATAACATTAATCACTACAAATTTGATCGCCCTCATTATGTGACAGCTTATCAAATAACACTTGATCCATCACATTTAAGATAACGGTTTATTGTGCATGTAAATCAATCGAGGCAAGAGATAGCCAAGACAATATGGTCCTTTTGATTATAAAATCATCTGCCAAGTGAATAAATGTAAAAATGGCCACTCGATTAGGCTTATTATCATATAATAACCAAATCGTGAGTGTAACTATTCATTGTAACAGTACACCAACCCCTGGAGCTTTCTGGACTCCACTTGCAGGACGTTAGATGTAGAAGAAAACCTGCACGTTATCCATGATTACATCTTGATTTTTCCTTCTTTGCTTATAATTCCTAATGGCCACCAATGCTGTTTTATGTACAGCTGCTTGAATGTGTAACAGTAAAACCTTTTGTATTCTACCCACTGGATGTTTGATGGAGAGGTACGAGTTTCCACGCTACCTTGGCTCTCTGAATGATGTATTGACTCTCATGTTCCCTACCAGATGGTGTTTTCTTGTCGTTTCCCGTTATCCCGACTCTTACACTCTCTCTCATGTCTCTCAGTTTAACTGGCATGGACAAATGCTTTACTGTATGTATGTGTGTAATGTTTCGGTCATCTCTTGTGTTTGGAGGTGAAATGAACGCCTATAGGAATGTAACGTGTGTGTGAGAGTGCGAGTGAGGTGTAGCAACGAAAGCAGGTATGTACACACAGCAGTGGTTTTTTGGAGGCACCATATGGAAGTGTACAGTAGTCACAAATCTATTAACAAACACAGCATGTGGGTTTTCTAAATGTAATGCACGTGTCCCCTCTTTAACGTTTACTATGCACTTGTATGTTGTTCGTATGTTGTGTAATGTACGTGACATATGGCATGTCCATGATCTCGGTATAACATTTGAACTCGTTACAAAAGCTCTAATATCAGGTGCAGTATCTTAATAACCGTGATATGACTCAAGTATCTTTTTAAACGTGGTACAACTCAAGGATAATAATACAACCCCTTTAACACATTCTATTGTACACATATGAAAAGCTATCGTGTGTGTGTGTGTCCTGCTCTCATGTTTATTATACTTATATTGATGCTTTATAGTGGGAAAGAAGTAACAGTGATATCTGCCATGTTGTCTCTGTTCTGGTTCAGGTCATGGGTTGCAATTGTGCAGTGTCTCAATTACTTATCTCTCTCTCTCTCTCACTCACTCACTCTCTCAAACACACACACACACACACACACACACACACACACACACACAGTTCAGGGGAGAAAAAATGTGTCTAGTGCATGGACTCTCCATAACTTGCACTGGGAAACACTACATTATAAATAAAAAAAAAATAATAATAATAATAAAAAACCCTTCTTTGGGATGCTTTACATTGTTTAATTGGAGGAAATGGCAATGTGTGTTTTTTTGTTTTGTTTTGTTTTTTTTATATATAAAATGTAATAGCACCTGGTCACTTTTTATGTTTGCTAGAGTAAGGCTGTGTTCCAATATTGGTCTTGACACATTCTTATTGACGTCCCCTTATCCTTGTGTATAGAAGTGACCGTTGTGTGCAATTTTAATCCCCATTGGCCTCCTTAGAGTTATTCCACTTCTCTAATTATAAGAATAATAAGAAGGAAGTAAGTATTTATTTTTTTTACATTATACGCACAGGTATGTAAAGAGTGTTTTAGAGAATGCAGATTTACAGTTTTACAATTTGCACATTTACAATACAATTTAATCTGAAAGAAATAGATGATGACAGAAAAAGGCAATAAAACTGGAGGTCAAATGATGCACTAGAGGTCAAGTGAAAAATATTAGATAGCCATTTGGAGGGATTTATTCACTGGCCAGGTCCCAGCTGGCATCCTGGCTACTTAACACACCTCCAGTTTAACTAGCTAATGAGCAAGCTGAATACTTTAGATAAGAAAAAGTACAATTCATCAGAAAACTGCTTCACCTTGGATGTGCTTTCTAAAAAGGGCTATGTTTATATATATATATATATATATATATATATATATATATATATATATATATATATATATATATATATATGTATGTATGTGTGTGTATATGTATGTATGTGTGTATATATATATATATATATATATATATATATATATATATATATATATATATATATATATATATATATATATATATATATATAAATAATATGTAGGTATGTATGTATAATCTACTCGTGATCTTGGCCTATGTAGACAAGGGTGTGTTGAAAGCAGCATTGGAATGCAGTGCAGGTCTTTTGAATCCAAAGCATTTATAGTTGTAGATATCTTTCTATCCTTCAGTGTGTAGGATGAAGTTTCAGGTTGATTTATCTCTAAATGAACCACAGTTTCTCATATATACAGTAATTGTCTTATTTCTCTTTGCTTGAGTGAGGGTCGTTGTCAGTTGTTACATGGATGTCTGTATTCCTGTGCATTAACCTGAATGTACTTATTATAATTGTTACCAAAAAAAATAAAAAAGCATGGCACAAAAAAAATAAAATATTGAATGCAACTTGTTACCATGTACATATGTACCAAAATATATAAAGAGGATATTTTTTGCATGCTTTTTGTACATTTAGACAAATTCAAGGACAATAAAGAGCTCAAAACCAATGTGAACGGGGTTTTTTTATGATGTACTCTAAGATTCCACAAACTGATGTTTAATTTTTGTGCAAAAAAAAAAGCGTAAACAAAAAGAGGCTTCAGTGATCAGAACCTATAAATCAAATTAGTATATATTTATTATATTACTATAAATTGAAATAATTACAGGCGTAATGGCACGTTTTGTTTTTTGTTTTTACACACTGGACACTCGGCAAGTGTTCGATCTGACACGTGAAACGCCTCCAGTAAGTTATTTTATCGACCTTTATTTGCACTTTTGTTTTGCTGATGTGAACATGACGTATATACTGTACTTTACCAGCAGATGCAGGTCCAGCCTCATATACACCTGAATATCCTGTTAATCAGCTTACCATAGATTTTGGTGGGACAGGATGACATTAAATAAATACATAGCAAAACAGTGATCACATGACCCCTGCTGCACCATCTAGTGAGTATTTAAAGTAACCATGTAATAGGAATCTGAGAGTCAACAAGATTTGAATGAACAAACTATGTACATCAATGTTCATTGAGAGAACAGAAAGCCAGAACCCCATCACAGAGAACATGCCTTGCAAATAGTCACGCAATACAATTCAGTTAGTTGATCAAACTGAACATCTGTGACGATCAGTAACACTTCCTCCGCATTGTTTATATCTGTAAAGAAAGTTAGCTTGTTGATCTTTCAGATGCACGTTTTCACTGCTTTATTGAAATAAGACGTTCTCTAAACCAGCGGTCGCCAACCTTTTTTACACCACGGACCGGTTTAATATCAGACAATATTTTCACGGACCGGCCTTTAAGGTGTGGCGGATAAATACAACAAAATAAAATGATACGACTGGCATAAAAACTGGGGTATTTTTAAAATATAATAATAAACGTGAATCCAATGTGAAATCCCAACTTTATTAGCAGCGTCCTTGTAACATCGTCTCTCCCCCCTAACGCTCTCTGGTCTCTATGGTAAGGTTTCAACGTATCACGTGACCGAGACAAGCGTCTTGACATGCGTCAAAAGGGAGTCGTAGAAGGATGTAACGGAGAGAATCCGGTCATTTTTCAGATCCAGATAATAAATAAAACGGAAATAATGTAAGTTATTTATTCTTTCTGTAGCGGCCCGGTGCCAAATGACCCACGGACCGGGGGTTGGGGACCGCTGCCCTAAACGATGGTGTGATCAGGATGGTTTCTGACAACTGAGTCCAAAGACACTTTAACAACCTAGCCAGTTGTGCAGCTAGCTGGACAATAATGTGATGAAGCGTATTAATCACATCCTGTCTAATCACGGAAAAGACTCCAAACTACGGACTGAAAAGATTTTGATGATAAATGTATATTTTTAAAGAAAATGAACTGTTTGATACAGCAGGTGTGCTTCCTGTCACCATTGTCAGTGTGTGAGACAAACACAAAAGAGGTATTGTAATTAACTGTCCTGTCCACTACCCCTCGTCAGCATCAGCAGACATGGCAAACGATGCCTTTTTCATGAATATAACTTCTGATTTAAAATAGGAAAGCTCCTCAGATGAAGATGAAAATGAAGAAGGGAAGCCTATTTTATTGAAAGCACCATTAACAGGAATGTACAAATCATCGTGAGCTAGCTACTGTAGCCTGCTATCTGATGGGCTATCAAGAAGTGTGGCTTCTCTGGGATCTATTTGTGTTCACTGAGCAAAAATAAAGGATCTGGCCGTACTGTGTCTGAAATAAAGATGAACCAGTACTAAATTTCTCAGCCGATACCGATGACCGATTATTCAGAGTGATATCGGCTGATACCGATAACTGGTACCGATAGTTTTGCTTTTTATACCTTCTTGTAAATTAATGGTAATTAATTCCACAATTCTGAAAGAAATGCAAATATAAACTTTATTCTCTCCATTTGAACAAGTTGTTTCCCAGTAACTGGTTTCATAAACACAACACATTACTCTACACATGAACTAAAGTCTGAAGATTAAGATTATTAACTGATTGAATGTTATTAATTCATATTAACATTAAAACCTCCTGATAGTCTCACATTCACTCACCACAAACACAAGCATTTCTACTTCATCACTGGAAATATATATAAACTTTTTAATATATATTAACATTAACTGGATATGAAATATACTACTCTATAAATATAGATTTCTGTGCGCTATATATATAATTTTTTTTTTTTTTTTTTTTTTTTTTTTTGATCCACTCATCTTCAATTAAATCTTTCAACGGTCTACTGGTGCTTTAATTCAGCATGAGCTGCTTGGACTTTTTTTTTTTAATTAGACTCGACGCCGAAACTCCCGCTTCACTGCTACTCACTTCTGGTGTAAAACTTTAGTGGTGCAGAGATTACAGAGATTACAAACTGCAGATTTGTCATCATTCCACACAAGAGACATCTTCACACACAGCACAAAATCGATGTGTTTCCCCGCCCTCTTTTGATAGACGGGATATAATCGGCCCTGATCATCGGATGTTTTTAAACTATCGGCTGTTGCCCCTTAGCATGAAAAATAGGCTTTAATCGTATCGGTTGACACATCGGTGCATCTCTAGTCTGAAATAAATGTAAATGGTAAATGTGCACTTATATAGTGTCTTGCCCAAGGACACTTCGGCATGTGGAGTCACCCGGACCAGGAATCGAACCGCACTTGAACAACAAGGGTGTGATGAAACCCACTCTACCAACTGCGCCACAACCGCCCATGAAATGATATTTACTCTGTGTTGATTTCATATTTATAAAACTGTTCTATAAAAGCGATACCACACTCACAGTCATGCTGTTATACTGAACACCTGCATGGCTGTGATTACCTACAGCCATACCGATACTCTGTATAACCTCACACTTGCTCTTACGACATTGCTTAATCATATCACAGTCCTGCTGAATTCTGGATTCTATAAAATCCGCAGGAGTTCTGCTGCAAAGCAAATAACAAATATATAATAACAAACTTGTTCTAATACGTTATTGTTTCAATGTACACATTTTATCGCGTATGCTACACATAAACAGATAGAATACATGCAAGTGTTGATATGGTGAATTTTTCTCTACAGACATTTATTTCACATTTTTGGAAGGGCCGTCTCAAGTGTCCTTGCTTTGTAACAGTAAGTTCTCTGACATGGGAAAGTCTTCCGGACAGAAGAGATTAGGCTTTGTGGGGTTTTTTTTTTCTTATCTTTTTATAACATTATAAGTTTTTTTTTAATATACTTGGAGAAAATAATAGAGAGGCTGGTGAAGAAACGACAGTCTGTAACCGTTATAATGAAAATGATCATAGGAATGAACTTGTGTTGTGGACATCACACTACATACCCCACAACCTTAAACATAGCAAGAAATGAAGAAAACGATGCGTCATTGTACAACAACTAACATGACGTGTTATAGGAAAATAATCAACAAGGGTGTGATGAAACTCCAGTTCCACTCTGCTGGTTTAGACTGTGTTCTGCCTGTGTTAATATCAGCTGTAGGGTGCGCGCTTGTTTGTGTTTTTGTGTTGTGTTTTTAATTTAAGCGTTTCTACTGTAAGTCAATCGTATTGAATGAAACGGTGCATTGGTAACGTTTGACATGGCTCTGCTCGGCCCCTGCGTCCAGTGTTACCAGGATTGGCTCCGGATTCTGACCAGGGTAAAGCTGTGAAAGTAAGTGAATGTGAAATGTGTTTCCCTGTAATGTAATGTAATGTAATGTAGTCACTGACAAATATTAGGGCTAAAACTTGTGTAGTGTGCACTACAGAGTGTCCAAAAAGTCAGGAACCAATGACATTAAATCTATACATTCCTCATTTTGTACTTATTATTCACAACATATGCTTTTCAACACAGGCTTTCACCTTTAAGCTGTACACATTAAACTCCATGTGGATCGACATACTTGCTCAACAGGTTCACATTCATTATTCTGACTTTTCAGACACCCTGTGTTTATTTAAATGTAACAGTCATTTTTGAGACTTTCAGATGGCAAGAGGTGTGCTGTTTATATGAAGTTCCGGTGTGTGTGTGTGTGTGTGTGTGTGTGTGTGTGTGTTGGTTCATTTGCAGGTCTCAGGCAGATCAGGCGTTCCTCCTAGTCCAATGCTGTGAGCTCAGTATACAGTACAATATGTGTGTTGTTGTTTTTTCTTCTTCTGGACGTTCAGTGCAGATAAGCTGTTGTCAAATGCCTGGCTTCAGGTTTAATGTGATGCCTCCTATGCAAAAGGAAGAGCAAAATTTCCATGACGATAATGAAATGTGAAATTAGCTTGTTTTTGAAGTTGTGAACGCATTTGCATGATGTGTGTTACCTTTGTTTGGTCCATCTCCATCGAATCCGTTTCCTGTGGAGCAGCAAGCAGAAATGAGCTTTTATTTTCACAAGCACGCAGTCATTTTGCAAAGCCGCAGGCGCTAAACACCAAAAGCTGAAAGAGTGTGATATTGAACAGGGCAGACATTGGGGGATTTAAATGCAATGCTTTACAAGAATTTGTATGAGAGTTTTTATTTCCCAGAAAGTCATGTTCATAATTTCCAAGTAAAAAAAAAACCGAAAACATGATCATTACACTTTCTCTCTCTCTCTCTCTCTCTCTCTCTCTCACTCTCACTTTGTCCTGTCTTTCTGCCTCTCTCTCTCTCTCTCTCTCTCTCTTTCCACAGTAGAGGTGCTCTAAGTACTGCAGATTAACTTGATCTCTCACTTTTGTCGCGCTTTGAGAACGATGGGTTCTGTCAGTGCACTGTTGCTATGGTAACTATTGCATGGGGGTTTCCAAGGATGCCTCTGTGTTACATGTCCTAGAGGCTAAAGAAAGTATTTCTGTCTACATGCACACTCACACAGACAAACACTCATAACAACCCTCAGTGTAGAGGGTCATGTATTAGACGTTAATTCATAAATAACGCACATATAAGTGTTGTGGTTTTTGTGGTTTAATTGACATTAATAGGTCAATTAGGGTTCTCATATTTCTACCTTATAGGGACTATCTGTAAGTCCGTAGGATGTTGTTGTTGTTGTTGTCAAAAACGAGTAAAGCATGACTGTTGAGTCAGGGGAGAGAACAATACTGGATAATATGAAGCTCCTGAGCTGATGTGAGTTGCCCTAACAATCCATTAATAGTAATTCACATCAAATGTCATCCTGCCAAACTATGGGCATTCAAGAAGTATGATTATGCAGAAGCTGACAGGAGCTGCAGCCAATCAGTAGAGAGAAAGAGAGTGTGTGTACAGAAATGGTGTGAGAAAAGGACTCTGACATTATACTCTGAGAGAAAAAGGGATTTTGGACTGAGTTTTAGTGTATTTCATGCTGAGGTCATTTGTTCTCTCATTTTGTCAAAAGCTAGAGAATGATGGCTGATATTCAGCTGGTTTATCCTCATTCGCTCTTTAGCTCATGAGCTCTGTTCAATTATTTCCATAACACATACTATAAAGTCAAACATTCTACTAGTGTGTTGAAAGGATTTTCCGTTAGTATATTATGAACAGGAGTACTGGAATACAGCAGTTATTGTTAAGTATCCAGGTGAGGTTATCCACATTGTGCACTGGTTTTTTTGTTTTGTTTTTGTTTTTGTTTTTTACTAGAGGATGAAATACCAGAATCCTACATCCTGTAGATTTACTGTTTCTGTAATGATTGTAAAATGATGGTAACACTATCATTTTGATATTCTGGCTTGTTCTGTCAGATAAGAAAATATGAATTACTTAGACGATTAGGCAGTCATCAGCACTTTACTCAGACGGCTAGACAGTCATTTACACTTACTTAGACGACTAGACAGTCATCAACACTAAAATAAAAGCCTGTTTGGGGCATTAAATGAGACAAACAAATTGTGTGTAAACAGGATGATTAGCTTCAAGGTTCAATTTCATGAGTACTTCTCAAACAATTAAAACACTTAATATTGAAGTCACACTGATTTCCAGAAACAGTAGGTATCAGCAAGAAGCTGCTAAAATTATCATATGAGCTAACCTACTATACTATAATCTATACATTTAAACTGACAGAAGAGTTACCCTCTTAAATCAGCTTGCAAATTAATTCTGACAGTTCCATCTGACAGTTTAGCTGATGGGCATATAATACACAATACACACACACACACACACACACACACACACACAACATATGGCCAAAAGTATGTGACCATCATATCATAGTACCATAAGTACCATAGTACCATAGTACTGTATGTGGGTCATCCCCAAAATGTTGCCACAACGTGGAATTGGAAGTATCCAGTTGCCTAGAACATACAGAGTCCTCCACTAATATTGGCACCCTTGGTAAATATGAGCAACGAAGGCTCTGAAAATGATCTTTATTGTTTAACCTTTTGATCTTTTGTGGGGAAAAAAATCTAAAAGATGCTCTCATGGATATCAAACAATTGCAAACAGGTTTATTAAAACAAAAATCTTTGTTAAATATAGGTGTGCAACAATTATTGATACCGCTATGAATTCTTATGAGAAAAGTATATTTGCATTGATATTTTTAATTTTCTAGTACACCAAGTGACTGGGAACAGAAAATTGTTCAACCATGACTTCCTGTTTCACAGGGGTATAAATATGTGCTAACACACACCTTTACTCGTGCCCATGGTTAAATATGGTGGTGGCTCTTGAATGTTTTCTGACAGAGGAACTGGATATTTGGTTAGGATACATGGCATCATGGACTCTATCAAATATCAACATTAAATGAAAACCTAACTGCCTCTGACAGAACGATTAAAATGGGTCGTGTTTGGATCTTCCAGCAGGACAATGATCCAAAACATACATCAAAATCAACACAAACATGGTTTACTGACCACAAAATCAAGGTCCTGCTATGGCCATCCCAGTCCCCTAACTTGAAACCCATAGAAAACTTGAACTGAACTGAAGAGGAGAGTCCACCAGCGTGGACCTCGAAATTTGAACATTCTGCAGAGATTGTGTATGGAGGACTGTTTTCAGATCCCTTGCCCTGTATTCTCCAAATTCATCAGGCATTATAGGAGAAGATTCAGAGCTGTTATCTTGGCAAAGAGAGGTAGCACAAAGTAAAGACTAAAAGGGTGCCAATAATTGTTGCACCCCTATATTTAACAAAGTGGTTTTTTTGAAAACCTGTGTTTTGTTTGCAATTGTTTGATATCTGTGAGTATTTTGTGAATTTTTTTAACAAAAGATGAAAAGGTTAAACAATAAAAAATTTTCACAGCCTTCTTTGCTCACATTTCTCAAGGGTGCCAATATTAGTGGAGAACACTATACTGTTCCAGCATGAAAATGCTCCTGTGCACAATACAAGATGAAGAGTTGAAGAACTCGAGTGTCCAGAACAGAGCCCTGGCCTCAACTCCACTGAACACTTTTGAGATGAAATGGAACGCTAAATACTAGACAGGTCTTCTCACTGGACGTCAGTGACCTCACTGACGCTCTTGTTAATGAGCCACACTCCGGAACAGAACAGTGGAGATTGTTCTATCAGGAACGAGGACCAACTCCATATTAATGCCCATGGTTTTGATTAGGATGTTCAACAAGTGTAAATGGGTGTGATGGTCAGGTGTCTACATACTTTTGGTCGTATACAATAGTATACAGTACACAAACAAACCATCCAGACATCTGGAGCGTGGCTGTTTCTGACTTGTTCAGGACCCAAAGCAACAGCCTACCTGTTCTCCCCCAAACCCAGGTGTACCACTCAAGGTATCACTGCACCTTATTGGCAAAAATACCTGTATATTATTACAATATAGTAATTTGAAAAAAAATCCTTGTGAACCCTAAGTGACTGCTTATAGTACTTTCAGCTAGAAATGGCCCTTATCCAGAGATACTTTAATGCCAATTTAAACCAGCTTACAGCTTAAAAGCCCATTAAATATGTTAAGTACACTACTCAGACACATAAAGTGCCTGATATGAATGTTCAGAGCTATTAAATGTATTTGCATGAGAGTGGCATTTCTAAACTTTTGAGGGGAAACACACACACACACACACACACACACACACACACACACACACACACACACACATTAAACAATTACCATCAGCATTTCCATCTCAGCAAATCCTCTCCAATATTATATGCTCCTATGATTTTACACCATTTTAAAGCTAATCAGCGTACACTTTAGAGTATCTTCCTGTGCATGCAGCCTTTATCACTGTTTAAAATCAGCCATTTTAATAAATTCCCAGATATAACTCTGCTAAGCGTATTAACTCAGACGGATCCTCACTTTATTCATGTTCATGATTGCAACATAATATATGAGGACAATTACTGACACTTTATTATCTTTACATAGGAAAAAGGTCATGATCAAAATAAATAAGTAAAACATTAAGAGCACCTCATCATGAGGTGGGTTTCAATATACATTTGATATTACATCCTTTAAAGGATCGATCTTGGTTTAGATTTAACCAGGGCACTATCATGTCCTCTGACCATGTTCCACAGGTATTGGGTTTGGTTTAATTCAGTTTGATTTCTATAGTGCTTTTAATAATGGAAGCAAATTTACAGAAATCGGGATGTAGATTTAGATCCACAGTGAACAAGCCCTAGAGGTAAATGTGGCGAGGATAAACTCCCTGATATGACATGAGGAATAAACCAGACTCAAAATGCTGACACATGATAGGAGGATTTTGACAATTCTGATATATGTCCAGTAGGGATTTGTTTGTTCCACCACAAGATCGGCTTCATAGCAAGTTGATGATTTGAGTGAGGTGTATTAGAGATGGACTGAAACTGAAAAACCACTTTTCTATAGTGCATGTAGACAGAGTGCCATCCAGTGGACATTGGAAGAATTGCACTAACCTTCTGTCCTACGGTTTTTGAGGCCTAAATAATGCATTTTTACAAAGAAGTGCTCTAAATAACGTGAATACATTGTACAAGAAATAATCAGGATCTGTCATTCATCAAAAACACTTAAAGAAAGAAAGGAAGTAAATATACCCAGATGACTATGCCAAATCACATTTAAAGTGGGCGAAAGCCGGACATTACATACAGTACAAGGAATTTGAGAAGTATTGACACTCTTCATAAAAAATAAGCAAAAATTTGCTGTATCACATGCAACAAGTGATATTAACAGTGTGGCTATATTTTAATATGTTTTTAAACATTTAAGTGGTGAAATAATGTTGTTGTTTTTAAAATTTATAGATGGATCTTTCCTACCTTGTTAAGCTTTAGGTTTGTGCACATGGACTCCACTCAGACTAGAAGTTTATTGCAAAATTTTGTGATTTTGCGTCCCTCAACCATTTCTGTGTTGACTTGAATACTCATCATACTATTGTTGAAAAATCCATTTATAGGCAAGTATGAACCTCCTGGAAGAGGCAACCAGGTTTTGGGTTCAAAATAAATCCTGTTATTGAGTGAGATGTAGCTCCTTGCTACATTACAGCCCCAAAGCCCCATCAATGATCCACCTCCATATTTTACTCCATATTTTCCCCCTCGTTTTCTTAAAGGTGTTAATAAATCTCTGAATTTCTGAAGATTGAAAGGATGCAGTGTTTTTACCTCACCAGCTTGGAGGAATGCTTACCTGTTCCTGTTCTGCTGTGGATTTGAATTTCAGGGTTTTGTAGAAATCCTTCCTTGGCACTAAATGCAGGAGAACCACGTCACACACGACGGTGGCCTGAAAAAGCAAGCAAAGTCATGCCCCTTTCCATGTGCTGTCACAAAGACACAAAGCCACTTCCCATGTGCTGTCTTCTTTCTCACTGCTTATCTCTGTTCAGTATCTTATCACAGGTAGAACTGTCACTTCCCCTTTAACATAAACTACCTTTATAGACTACTACAGTGAGTTTATGATCCGGTTGTCATATTACACAATATCAATCATTCTTAATGCATATTAGGTCTGTTTATTCAGAAAAACCATACAAGCAGCATGCACTTAATAAGGAGCAGCTGAAATGTGTCTGACATTTGGTTTATAAACATTAGGAAGTGTAGCTGAAGTGTGTGGTGTGATTAACGTTTGTCTCCGGTCAAGATGACCGTCTGTGAGACTTACCACTCCGAAGATTCCTACTCCAGACCCTATGGCCGTCAGTGTTGGGATGATGTCAAATTTTCTTGCCTTAAAAGGTAAAACAAACAGTTTTGCCATGACAATAATGATTCTTTATTGATCACATATACATTACAGCACAGTAAAATTATTTTCTTTGCATACCCCAGCATTTTAGGAAATTCTGGTCAGCCATGATGCAGCACCCCTGGAGAGGAGAGGGTTAAGGGCACAACAGTGGTAGCTTGGCAGTGCTGGGGATTGAACCCAGAGCCTAAATCACCAAGCTACCACCACTCCCACTTTTTATGGAATAAGTACAGAATGTAGGTGTGTGATCTTACCTTTCCATTTACAATGATCTCAATGTATACACCAAACACCTTCATGAGTGTTCTCTTTTGAATTCTGTCCTCTGTGTAGTATTTTGCCGTTCTGAAACATCAATACATCTGGCTTGAACATTACACCTTTATAGGCATGACAGCAACTCAGCGTGCTGTTCCATCAAAATAATTCACAGCTAGGTGGTATGATGCAACCCGATATGAAACTGAGTTACTGTTACTGTCCAAGCTGATTATTTTCTATAGCAGCACGTCCCACCATCATTTTTTAAATTCTTCTTATACCATAGTGTTTGCCATGAATTGCAAATGTATTATATATTAATTTATTAATGACATCATATTTTTCGTTGATCACAAATAATTCCTATTCTACCAAAGTCACGTCGTCAGTTTTATTTCTATAGCACATTTAAAAAACAGCAAGTGTCAACCAAAGTGCTGCACAGTCAATCAAATCAGTATAAGATGAAGACCGAATAAAATAACATAAAATAAACACAACACGATTAAGAAATCAAATAGATTAAATAATAAGACAATAAAAAAAACAGCAAAAACAAACAGATAGCCAGATGTTGGAGGTCTTATAAGGACTCGGATGCCTTGGAGAATAAATGTGTTTTCAAATTGGAATTAAAAATGTCTGTTGTGGGGGATGATAAATATGCCCCAAATTAATATTTAACATTTTGTGTACACTAATTAAAACTAGTTTCCCATGTTAAACTGGTAGGATGTTAAAATTTGGGATTTTTTAAGCTTGAGATAAGTAAATGCTCTCAGAAAGGTGAAAGTTTGTATGTGTGAAAAGACATGAAATCAACTGACATATCAGTAGCCTGCAATCTGTTTGATGTTTATCTGGATTATCTTTCGCACCTGAAATTGTAGCCCACTGACGCTTGGGAACTGTTTCCGTAGAGGCCTTGAAATCTGTATTTTGGAATGCATTTTTCAATACGAAGGTCCAGATTACACTCCCATTCAATGAGAATCCCTATTGAGCCGCCCTGCCAGAGATTAGAAAGAGAATTATGTTTCCTTTCCTTTTTCATTCAGAATAAATGTTTTTTTAATTCATGATTTTAGCAGTCATTGTTTTAGAATGTTTACACATCTTTTAATTCCAGACAGGTTGTGATCCTAATCATATTTTAAACATCTAAAAAAAAATAAATAAATATAAATATATATATATATATATATATATATATATATATATATATATATATATATATATATATATATATATATATATATATATATATATATAAATTATTTGTTTTGGATATACTGCAAAGTAATGTGATCTTTATTATTATTATTATTATTATTATATTAATGAGAATATTGTGAATATAGATAAATTTATTATATGGTGATAGCAATGTATAAGCGTTTTAACCAGGAATATTAAAACAAAGTTCTGAACAAAGCCTGATGTATGAGCATATGTGAAACCTACCACTTGAGCTATCTCTGAGAATTTGAAGCCGGAGAGGCTGACGATGTCTCCGAGTTTAAAGATGGGACACAGTGGCTGCTTAGCCGGGTCAAACAGGCAGGTTTTGAGGTAACTTGAATCCACACTTTCCACTAGATTACTTCTGCAGAAAGCCAGAAGGAGAGAGGCAGCGTTAAACACTACAAAGCTTTCACTGAGATTTTACCTTTTTAATTGGGCTTGATCGAACACTGATCCAGTACTTTGGCTTAGCCATGGTTAGTATCGATGTTTTGCATAATTAATAAGATTTCAGGGTCACTGGTTCAATCCTTATCTCAGGCTATTTTACTTGTGTTATCAGGACATGTCCTGAGGCTCAGGCTATCTCAGGCTACTGTCTGTGCAGAGATTCTGTGCATGTTCTCCGCATGTCCATAATAGTTTTGTCCAGGTTCTCCATTTTCCTCCTCCTGTCCAAAACATGCTGGTAAGTCGATGGGCTACTCTAAATTGTCCCTATATTGGAATGTGTGTGAATGTGTGTGCATAGTGCCCTATGATGGACTGGCATCTCATTAAGGGTGTGTCGGCCAAATGTTTGTGGACACCTGACCATCATACCATCAATATATGTGTTTGTTGAACATCCTATTCCAAAATTGGCCACCTGCTTCTCTGCTATAACAACTTTCATCCTTTTAGGGTGTTCCAGTCCATGCCAAAGGTGTTCAGTGGGGTTGAGGTCAGGAATCTGTGCAGGTTACTCAAGGTCTTCCCATCCAACCTTGGCAAGCCATGTCTTCGTTCATTTTGTGCACAAGGGTATTGTCATGCTGGAAAATATTCGGGCCTCTTAATTCCACCGAAGGAAAATTTTAATGCTACAGCATACAAGGTCATTCTATATAATTGTGTGCTTTCAACTTTGTGGCTAAATTTGTAGAAGAACCACATATGGGTGTGATGGTCAGGTGTCCACATACTTCTGGCCATATAGTGACCATCTGGATCCACTGCGACTCTGACCAGTATAAAGTGCTTACTGAGGATAAAGGAATGTTAATCTTACATTTTATTGAAGTTTATAATAAAAACCCAATTTAATGTCATTGTTATTCGATATCAAACACTGATCATAGCTTAGACTAAATCCACCTTTAAGTACAGGTGGTATTTTCTGATAAAGGTGGGCGGAAAGTGGGAATACACGCTGGATGGGATGACAGTCAATCTCATGGCACCATGCACACACAATCCTGCAATTCACATCTAGGTAAATTTGCTGTAGCCAATCCACCTATTAACCTGTTTTTTGGACATTTGGGCAAAACTGGAGAACCCAGAAGTCCTCAGTCTTACAAGCACAGAAATTCCACACAGACAGTAACTCAGGATGCAACTGGGGACCGGAATAGTAAGGATATCAGCTGTGCCATTGTACTGCTACGGATATTTAAAAATAAATAAATAAATACACAGACACACACACACACACACACACCCTAAGATTTGTTGTACTTAAACTAGGTTACTCCATTTTCACCTCCAAATCCTACACCTCTCCACTGCCCCTTTGGTATACCAGCTTTCTGCTACAACATTTAACTATAACCTTAGCATATTGGGTGAATATTTATAGAAATACAGACATTCATTACTTGTTAGACTTTATATATAATATATTAAAATTTGAGCTCCAGTGCAAAAACGTTCAAGAAACATTACACACTAAATGTCCAACATGTCATGGTACTGTAGACTGACTACATTTGATTTTTTCATTAAACCATTGTTTTAATCTCGCAGTTGGCACTCAAAAATGCACTCTCAGAAAAGATTTACTTTTGAAGGACATAGTTTTACCTCACCACTCCAAACTCAGGAAAGGAGATGGAGTTTTTGATGAACAGTGTGAAATTCTCAGCTGCTACCAAAAGTGGAGGACTTGGGGAGAGCGCCAGAGAGAGAAACAAGTGGTTAATGTCATGAAGTTGTATTCAGATTTGACAATTTAAGTCAATATTTATGCAGGGAAAGTTAGTTGTATTCAGAGTTGGGTTACACAGCTGCTTTAATACATTTTCTGCGCTCCCCAGTCAGATTGCTGCAATTAACTAGCAGCAAGGTTGCCAAATTTTTCTTGAGTAGACGCTCCAGAGACAGGGTTTTTCAAAGGTGTGTAAATTCAGTAAGGAATCAGTACATCTCAAGTGGTCCAATAATTATAAATTTGGCTTGAGCGTTTTTTTTTTTTAATCAATTTATTCATTTATATATATTTTTTGAGTGATTACCTCTATGTCTTGGCATTGCAAAGCCACCAGTTTTTTTGTTTGTTTGTTTTTTTACTTTACTTGGTTTAACCATGATAAACATCTGTGTCATGGAATACAACAAATTTTAGTTATACAGCTGTTTACAGAAACCTCAATATCTCGGCTCAGGATGGTCCTAGCTCCATTTGAACCAAAACTGATCTCTAGAGCACATCCTGTGAAAACATTGCGGTTTCTGTAAACCTCAAAATTAGTTTTGTGCCATGACACAAACATGGCCGTTGTGGTTAAACAAAGTAACATCCACCCATCCATCTTCTACCACTTACTCCTTCTTCAGGGTCACGGGGAACCTGGAGCCTATCCCAGGATGCATCTGGCACAAGGCGGGGTACACCCTGGACAGAGTGCCAGTCCATCGCAGGGCACAATTACATACACACTCACACACCCATTCATACACAATGGACAATTTGGACACGCCAATCAGCCTTCAGCCATGTCCTTGGACTGGGGGAGGAAACCGGAGTACCCGGAGGAAATCCCCACAGCACGGGGAAAACAGGCAAACTCCGCACACACATGGCCCCGGTGGGAATCGAACCCCGGAGGTGTGAGGCGAACGTGCTAACCACTAAGCCACCGTACGCCCTAAAGTAACATAATGATTAAAAAAAAAAAAAAACAGGTTGGTTTTGCAATGCCAATACATAGAGGTAATCTAAAAAAAATTAAGAGGAAAATTAAAAATGGTAGAACAACCTGCACTGGACCACTTGTCACACTTTGACCACTTTGTAAAAACAAAAATAAGTAAAAAAAAAAAAAAAATGAGGCTAGGGAAAGAAAGTGTGGACTGAAGAAGACACTATAATTTATTTATTTATGTATTTGCTGTCAAATGTAATATGTAACATAAAACCAAGAAAAAAATAAAAATGACTAATACGACGATATCTGAATGAGAAGAAGGCAAGCATTGAAAAAAAATCTAACAAGAGCGTAATATATTGCCAGTATGAATAGTACTAGAAGTGTAACTGAGACACTCCTTTTAGTTTACACAAACTCCACCCCACATACATAACTCTTATTACATAACTCTCTGAACAGTGGTTAAGTCTGTAGTTATGTGTGAGGTGAGTATCAATGTGAACAGTTTCGGCATCGCATCGTCAACTCTGAATACAAACAGACTATCACAAAGTAACATGTGGTGTGTCGTATTTTATTGTGAGTTCCAAATAAAGTTCTATTAGCGTTCAGTGGAAAAGTCCTACTTTGGTATCACACGGTCATCTTGTACAGGACACCAGCTTAGGATCTCACAAGAGGTTTCGTTAAAGCACGTCCCCGTCATACGCCCTAGGAGAAAGTGAGTGTGATATCAACAAGAGATAACATACATTCTGGCAGATTAGTACACCAAAAAAGTTCAGCTTCATGCTTGAAGCAGCAAGAAAAGCGACATTAGTAGCGCACACAGCTTCACAGACGTAAGCATGTGCACTCAAAGCTGGTGTGTATTGCTAACAAGAGAAAAGTGCGTACTAAAAGGCATGGGCTTCACATGTATCCACAATTGGTTACATTTTCCATATGGCTCATCATTTTCAATATAATATGAGGGGAAAAAAGTGGGAGAACTCAAATTTGAGTGGGGTCCTTGTCATGTTAAACAATGGACACCCACATCCATAAACCAACGCGTATCTTTTCATCTATGGTGTTATTATTTAATATGAGCTACACTGTGGTTTGATCTCTTGTATTTCATTTATTAGTACCCCAGTATGGGATGTTCACATAATAACACTATCAGTAAATTCCACACCTTATCAATATTAGTGCATTACTTAGTTGGACATGCAACATGAATGAAACCCTTTAAGCCTATATTTTCTCATTTCTTTCATATTTCATACACATATGCATCAACAGCAACCCCTCCAGTTTTGTTGGATGTTTGAATGAGGTTTTTTTTTCCCTTGTTTATTATATAATTTTTCAGACCACTTTAGTACCACCACTTTAATAAGCTAAATTAAGGTTTGTTTGTTTGTTTGTTTATTTATTTATTTATTTTGGAGTTTGTATTTCATGACCGTTTTTAACATTCATTTCACTCAGTTTCAGTGAAGTGTAGTACTGCCACAAACCTCTCTCATTGCCTACTTCATCTTCAAAGGGCTGAATGGTCGCGTCTGTCTTGTAGCTCTCTGTAAAGCAAGATTGTTTTATTTACGAATAAATCTTATCATCTATTCGATTAGCTGACTGTGTTGAGATTACGATCTACTCAGGGATGCAGGGAAGGAGGGTAAACACACATAAATGCAGTTTACATACCTTATTAATATGAAAGAGCATTTACTTACCAACTGTATTTTAGAGTTTAATTACTTTTTTTTTTTTTTAAATAGTAAAAATATATAATTTATCTACGGAATCAAATTAATGTCTTAAATGATGGCCAAAGGCTGAGTTTATAACTCGGTGAGTTATAAAACTAAGGAACACCTTTTTGGCAATATGTGTCTTTTGTGTTTGGTTTTATCGTTGCTTTTATTTTGCAATATGTTTTTCATTTTCTGTTTCTCATTCTAATTTACGCGTCAGTCTGGTCAACTTTTTAACGTGGGATGGGGAGAGAGGAATGAGGAGTAGTACGTGAACAGCTTTTCCCGCTATTTTTTTTTCTCTTTTGCTATTTTAAAAAGAAATCCTTCAAGTGGTCATGTAATATCTAATAAAACCTGGATATATCAGCAGAATTACGTCTCAAGGGAAACAATGATTGTTCATTCTAATATGTATAATATTAGTTATGTGAAATAAATACAGACAGTTGTCAGTCAGTCTGTTCTGGTTGCTATTTACATAGATAGGTGTTGCTAAAGATAACGATCTGATCGTGAAGACACCTTTTGCAAATATGCTAGATATCCTTATGTAAATATGAAGTTAAATAATCTGTGGTTGACGTGCTTGCACACAATGAGTGTGTGCAAACAATGAGCTGAAAACACTGTCATTATCAGTCTCAGATCAGGAACAAATAGCCATCCTGTTCATGACATATATTTGACTAGAAAGTCATTTACTATAAACATTTGTGAGCGTAAAACGGTTGTGTCACATGACGGATGGCTGTCGTGAGACAGCCGAGACCATAAACATTTACATAAAGCAAGCTCATGATGAAGGAAAGCCTCGCCAAGCCCGGAAGAAGTGGATGCAAGCTTTAACATGAACTGGATCTACATTTCTTTTAATGTACCATTCGACCAGAGATATTAATATTACTGTGGTGAGAAAACCCTCACGTGAAAACCAGTTTGAATACATTTTGCATTTGATTTCCAACCTTTACTGTATTTACATTTGTTTTCCAGTGTAACATAATCATTATGGAGATATATGGATGATGGTTCTCTGAAAAATGATGCGCTAAGCATAGATGTCAAAATAAATCTCAGTGTCCTGGAGGCAGAGAAACTACATTTCTTTTTTTTTCCCCAACATTGTCAATTTAGGTTTTGGAATAATGCAACATCTATATCAATTGTGTAATGGTACACTAGTATAAATACTATAAGGAAAGTTAAATAGTCATGATGTAATGAAATAATGTAGTCATATAGATGACATACACTCACAAAAGACATTTTTAAAGTTGAAATGTCTCTGTTGGTGTATTGTTCTTCCTTATATAGGGAAAACCATGATATACTGTCAACAGTGACATGAGTTATAACCAGTGACAGCTGGCAGTGATATTAGATGGGTGGGCTAAAATGTAATATCTTTGCACTCATAATATCTAACTCGACAGTGAAAATATTAGGGTTGAGAAATGCCATATATCATGAGGTATCATCAATGGCATAATAAGAATGACAAAACTGAAAGGTTGTAACACGTATATTTAAACCGGTGGTCACCAACCCTGTTCATGGAACTCTACCTTCCTGAAGACTTTAGTTCCAACCATAATCATGGCCACCTGACCATCTAAACATTGCCTTAAGAAGTTCTCGATCAACTAAAACAGGTGTGTTAGATTTTGATTAGAGGTAAAACTTGCAGGAAGGTAGATCTCCAGGAACAGGGTTGGTGACCACTAATTTAAATAAAAAAACACAAAAAATTCTTTCATCTGTGTAATTTATACTGTAGTGGTAGAGTAAACAATCCACCTTGTTCATGTTCATTACACCCATGACTGATTTTCATGTGGTAAATAGTAAATGGTCTGTACTTATGTAGTGCTTTTTTAACTTTAGCGGCTCCAAAGCGCTTTATACTGTGTCTCACTCACCTGAGCCACAACCACTCGACCTTTTCAGTCTCAATGTGCACCTTCTCAATCACTTGAGAAGTGTGTTACGAAAGTAATAGGCCAATTAGAGATCAAACCTAACAGAGTCTGTCACACTGTGTAATAACGTGACACCACTGTCACTGACCGACTACATGAATCTACAGTCAGTGCTAGAAAGTAATCAGCCCTAGCCATTGTGTGACATTGCTGATGCTGTTGCATCTGGTTCCACAAAATCCAAAAGACAGGAAACAGGACATAATCTGATGTGGATGCTGAAAAATATGCATTTTGATCTTTTTTAGCCCATATATACCAGCCTTCCCTGATTATAACACAGTTTTATAGTCGAAATGAGATATGCATGTTATATAATGTTAATGATAACATCAATAAAGAAAGCTTTTCATTAACACACTCTTTCATAGTAGTTTTAGTTGCTCTGCCACCAGGCTTCATTATAACTATTTTTTTTTTTTTTTTAGATCATACAGATGTCCCCTGAAAGGAATCTGTAGTCTCGGTTTGAGTTTTACCATTGCCTGTACGTTTATATTCGCCCTTCTTGCAATCTGCATCCGTAGTGCAGTTGTTACTTCCGTCCGCCAGCTGAAACACAGACACATTGCTACTATTACAGTGACAACATACACACTGTGAAGGTGCATGTATAGGGGTGGAGCTGAAATCTGAAGCTGTGTAACATCCTGACATAAAAATGTATTTGATTACCAAGGCATCAAATCACTATTCAAATGGTCTTCAGAAATAACTTTGCATTGTTGAATAGACTGATGCAAATGTTACATCCAAATGAACTTTCCATCATTTGCACAAGGGAGTGCTTACAATGTTGGTACTGTATTCATCATTGATAAACAAGAGATGTTTGTTTTTCCCAAGATATCTATCACACCAGTTTAGTTATGGTTTCTTTAGTTACAGTTTCATTTTATTTAGATATCATAGTAAACAATCTGATTGCTAAGAATTATAATTGTCTTGTAGATGACATTTTATCAGCATGAGTAATTTTTAGGTAGGCAAACCTCTAATGAAACTAGTATTAGGCCAAGAAAATTTGTAATCTACCAGTCAGATCAAGATGAAATCTGTGCTTCGATGCTACAGATTTCTGAGTAACATGCTGAATCATCATATTGTTGCGGCGCATGACATGTCCCAGTATGTCCCACAAGATTTGCCTCACAACTAATGCAGATTTTAACATGGCACACCATGCTTCTTCCTCACACCGCACACGATGTCTTCAAGGTCAGCTAAACATCTACGCTTCTTATTTCTTCTATTAAGTCTGATTTAACAAATAATTCACAGATCAGATATTAGGTTTTTACTGATATGTCTGTGAAGTGTACGGCGAGAAAAGATATAGCCATTAATCCTGACCACACAGCCCATCTGAGTCTTTACATTTCAGCTTTATTCATCTTCTCTTAAGCATGTACAGTGCCTTGCAAAAGTATTCACCCTCTTGAACTTCCTACAGGTGTTACAACATGGAATTGAATTGGACTTAAGTTGGATTATACGTCATAAATCTACACATTATAGTCCATAAAACTGACGTGTAAGTGTGTGTGCGTGTGTGTAAAGTAGATCAGAAGTCACATGATTAGTTGAATGGTGTTGAAAGGCCACATGTTGTTAGAACATGCCTAAACAAACAGCAGACCAAGGAGCTATAATAAAAAAGGTTCAGGGAATCCCAAAGAGATCCTGCATAGCATCATTAAATCCTTAATAATAATAATAATAATAATAATAATAATAATAATAATTATTATTATTATTATTATTATTATTATTATTATTATTATTTACTAATGAAAAGAATATGGTACAACTGAGACTCAGGGGTGTGAACACTTACAGTAGAAATAATAATAATAATAATAATTTGAAATAATTCTGTAAACTATATTAAAAGATTTTTCACCCCATATTAACATAGGATATTTAGTGAAGATTCATGTATATAGTATAATCCCAGTTAAGTCCATTTCAGTTCCAGCTTGTAACACTACAAAGTGTGGAAATATTCAAAGGGGTGAATACTTTTGGAAAACACTATATATATATATATTGTGTAGCCTATATTAGTGTATTAGTGAGAGAGATATTCGTGGGCAGAGATGACAAATAACAATGGAAATGAAAAGATAGGAAAATAAGAAGGAGAGTAGAGAAGACCATAGAGATACGCAGAGGGTAGAGAGAGAAAGACAGAGAGTGAGAGAGAGTGAGAGATAGAGAGAGAGAGACAGACAGAGAGAGAGAGAGAGAGTGTGAGAGAGAGACAGACAGAGAGAGAGAGAGATAGTGAGAGAGAGATGGAGATGTTTCCATACCTCTGGGCATTTGCCCTGTGATTGTCCAATAGTCATGATGAAATTTGTCATCACGACAAAAGATGAGACTCCCTTTAAAAAGAAAAAAAAAAGATGTTTCAACCTCTTTGACGGTATGCTAATCTTGCTTTCTGCCTCTCTATATTGCTTTATTACTTTGATGCTTTGGTCTCTTTACAATTACAAATCTGTATCTGTAGTGATAGAAAACTTTAATAGTGTGTGGATTTGATCTTAGATATTAAACTTGTTCCAGTTGGTATAATATGATGAAGTGTCTTATGTTGGGTTACTTTATGGTATGCTGTGTTGTGGTGGGGGGCACAGTGGCTTAGTGGTTAGCATGCTTGCCTCACACTTCTGGGGTTTCCCCGTGCTTCGGGGGTTTCCTCCAGGTACTTCGGTTTCCGCCCCCAGTCCGAAGACATGTGGTGTAGGCTGATTAGCATCTCTAAATTGTCTGTGGTGTGTGAATGTGTGTGTGATTGTGCACTCGTCCATGGTGTTCCCTGGCCTTGTGCCCCGAGTTCCCTCGGATAGACTCCATGCTCCCCCATGATCCTTTGTATTATAAGTAGTATGGAAAATTTTGTGTCATGTAATGTCATATTAAAAAGCAACTGAGAGTCTGTAATGATCCATAACCTGAGTGCTTCATTACGCTAAAGCGGTCTAGTCTGTAATAACAGTACAATTTCAATACCTGAATTAGTACATGAACAGAGCAGAGAAATACAAACAATTTATTGTTATGCTAGCTACTGATGTGTTAGGACTTGTTCTGTCATCTCGAAAACTCACATGCAAGATGCTCTGCTCTGGCATTCATACCGTACTATGTGTAAATTTGAACCAAGGCACATAGATAATGGGCTTTAGAGGCAATTACTCCCTAAAGTGTACAAGTGTCTTGAATTTGGTTCTTGCTACAACACCTGAGAGAAATCTCAATAAGGGTGGGATGAACTTCAGGAGGTTAAAGACTAGGCAAAAAGCAGCATTTTTTAGGAAATATATGGTGGATGAAGGAGGACAAGCAAGGGGATTGCAATAATGCAGTCTAGAAGTGATCAAGCTTGTATTAGACTTTGAGCAGTTAATGAGTATAAATAGTATTGGTCCAAAATCTTGGGTCAATTAGCAATAACTGTTTAAATTATCAGATACCAATGATTTTGTGGAATGTTAGTAGTTATATCATACACTTTGTCAAACTGTCAATCAAATTGATTGATGATTTATGACCTTCTGTGTTCCCCTGACTGACAGTTCTCGAGGCACATCTAATTTATGACCAGGGGTTGGGGTTAGCTCTAAGTATATAGGTGTATGTGTGTGTGTGTGTGTGTGTGTGTGTGTAAGATAATGGGTATGTGTTTCATGGGTTTGTTGATCAGAAAATGCTTAGGACATGATTTTGTTAAAGAGTTTGGCGTGAACCGTGCTTTTTAACGTTTAAACCCACACACAATGTATACATTTTGTGGTATAAGTTGTTTCTGAAATGACTTTTTGTGGTAAGTATTGTTTGATTTTGAAGCGTAAGTATGGTTTAGGTGAATCTGGATGATTTAAGAAAGTGTATCAATTGATGGTGTATTAGCTATGATACGTGTGTGTATTAATGCGGTCGTTCCATTTTGTGTAACTATGCTGTTAGAAAATACACAATGATTGAATGTGTCAGAACTCCTAGAGCAAACTACACGCACCTACAAACAAAAGTATCATTGTCACTGCAGTGAACGCCCCCAGAACTAACAAGGTGGCAGAGTGTGGCTCTCCACCAAGAATCTAAAACAACCATACCCGTGGAAAAAAAAAACTCAACCGAAGATACATAGGCCCTTCAGGATCATCAAACAGATTAATGAGGTCACATGCAAGCTGGACTTACCCAGACACAGCTGCATAGCCCCGTCATTCCATGTCTCGCGCCTCAAACCAGTAATCCCCGGCGAACTAGCCACGGCAGTACCACTCAACTCTCCACCTGCTCCATTGGACATCGACGACCAGCCGGCCTACCTGGTAAAGAACATTCTTAACTCCAGGCGCAGGAGGGACAAGCTAGAGTACCTGGTTGAATGGGTGGGCTTTTGGCCAGAGGAACAGTGCTGGGTTCCGTCTCAGGACATTCTTGACCCAAGTCTATGCAGAGATTTTCATGCCTTACACCCAGAAAAGCCAGGGGAAGACCAAGCAAGAACGTTTACGAAGTAAACATTAAGCTGACTAGTCTCTGTCATTATCCAAGCCTTGTTTTCATGTTTTGCCATTCTGAGATTTGACCCTTGTTTACGCTATTGACTTCAATTCTCTTCCCTGCCTCATTTTGTCTGTTTGCCTGATTGCCTGACCTCTGCCTGTTTTTTGACTATGGATATCTGCCTTACCCTTGTACTTGTTGTGATTAAATCTGCCTAACCTGTACTTGCTTCCATTGCCGCCTCCATTTCGTGACAGCTAATACACCATCATTTGATACACTTTCTTAAATCATCCAGATTCACTTAAACCATACATACGCTTCAAAATCAAACAATACTTACCACAAAAAGTCATTTCAGAAACAAATAATCACTTGTAACACAAAATGTATACATTGAGTGTGGGTTTAAACGGTAAAAAGCACAGTTCACAGTTGTTAAAAGTCTTTAACAAAATCATGTCCTAAGCATTTTATAATGTTCAACAAAGAACCAAAAAAAAAAAAAAACACACACACAAAAAAAAAAAAAAAAAAAAAAAAAAAAAAAAAAAAAAAAACCAAAAAAAAAAAAAAAAAAAAAAAAAAAAAAAAAAAAAACACACCCCCCCCCTTTTTTAAAAATTTTTTTCTTGCAAAAATAACAAACAGGGGAACACAGAAGGTCATAAGTCATCAATCAATTTGATTGACAGTTTGACAGAAAGTGTATGATTTCTTGACTATATGTACACAGTTCCTCAAAAAAAATAATAATAAAAAAGTATATATATATATATATATAAAAATAAAATGTAATATAATGTATATATATTTCCCCCGATTAGTCCCCTATCATATGAAAGACACCAACCAGGGAAGGGGAAGGCTAGCACGTGCTGCCTCCTAGACGTGTGAAGCCAACCAACTGCATCTTTTTAAACTGACGCTTATGCTACCTCACAAGACAGTATAACACTCAGGGGACAGCGCTATATACTCTCTTTCTTAGACATGATTGACAGAGCTCAGGAGATTGACATGGTCGATTTTGCTCCCTTGGCTCCTGGCTAAAGAATGCTGTGGAGTCTCCAGGATTTAAACATATCATCTCCCAATGCAAGGCAAATACTCATACTCAAAAAAATCTGTTGAAACTGATGAAGTCAATGTCATGTGTTAGATTTTATGAAATGACAGCTTTCACTGGACAACACTTCCCAAAACACACACACACACACACACACACACACACACACACACACACACACACACACACACACACACACACACACACTGTCACTTTACCTTAACAGACTTCTTATCATGCTCACCTGTACCCAATCACATTTGGCACTACATCGAGGACTCAAACAACCACTCAATGTGGGTAATGTGCAGTGTTCCTGCACCTGATTCTAGCAAGTTCTTTATTTTGTGTGTGGATTCTCCAGGTTTTGATCTAGTTTTGCTAGCTGGTTTTTAGATTTTTGGAATTGCTCTGTTGTTTGCTGACTCTTTGCCTGTTTCTTGTTTACATTTTTCGCCTCGCATTCTAGATCCGTCTGCCCGTTCCTTTAAATATACTTTACACTGCATTTGCATCTGCCTCAGCCTCTACTTCGTGTCACCATAAAGGTTGGGTTTGTTTTTCAAATTCACAAAGCAAACCTTCTCTTTTCTTTTCTCCATGTTCTTTTGAAGTACATGAAGGTCACCAGGTATTTTTTTTTACTTTGGGCAAAGTATTAAATATAGTACTCTTATTGTTACAAAAGTGAAAGTGTTTTACTACTCACCTGATCAGGGAAGACATAATCAGCTACATCCCAAAGCCTCTCTGTCCCATTACTTTCAGTGTAAGCTATTCCTTTCATCTTAGTGAAAACTGAGCTTATAGCCGTGTCCTCAACCTGGTAGCCTTTCTCATACATGAACACCCATCTACAAAAAAAATAAAGACATTATTAACCTTGGATTTTTCATAATATGCATTCACTTCAATGGAATTTAATTTAACTTGTTACTATAAGTAGTCACACAGGTGCACAGTATAACAGAATGCTTTGTTGGTCAACTTAGGTTGAGATACATTCTCAAAGTATAAAGCAGAAGAATAACTTCAAAGAACAAAGCACATTATGTACAACAGACCTAACAATACATACACAGATAACTTGGCCGTCAGTTTCATGAAAACAGTATTCCAGTTACACCAATGAAGATGATATGCACTAGAATTCACAGTGTTCATATGTATAAATATTCAACACAACATTTTGTATTGTTGAAATCCAGAATTAAAATGGACTTTATTGGGACTATATACCATGAATCTCCCCAAATAGCTCATAATACTGAAGAGAAAATTTTTTATGGTTTACAAAATTATTTACAAACAAAAAATGTAACAGGTGATTGCACAAAATTTGCCACAAAATTTGTTCTGGTGTAACCAGTTGGCATCAGAAGCCACATTTGAATGGAGTAAATCTGTGTGCAATTAAAGTGTCACGCAACATCTAAATAAATACACCAGTTCTTGGAAAGCCCCATAATTAGTTAGATATTATACCGAAACAAACATGATGAAGACCAAGCAAATATGAAAACAAAGTTATCAAAACAAAGTTCTGGAAAAGTACCAATCAGTGTTTGGGAATTTTAAAAAATATACCAAAATTTCAACATCCCACAGGGTGTGCTATTAATTCCATTAATTCCAGAAATATTATGGTACAACCATAACTCTGTCTAGAGGTAAAAGTTACTTAGAAAAAGGGCAAGGGTGAAACTGAAGTAGCTGGAGAGATCCACAGCTCAGAAGGGAGAAGTTGTTCACAGGACTCCAACAAAGCAAGGCTTTATGAAATAGTGGTTAGCCATATGAAATCCTGTTCAGAAGGCATGTTGAGAATGCCATCCCTAGAGTGAAGCATGGTTGTGGTAGCATTATGTTGTGGGAGTGTGGGAGTGGTCAGGGTTAAGAGCAAGATTGATGGACTCTATTAAAAGTAAATCTTAGAAGACTGATCTGCAAAAGACTTGAGGCTGAAGCAGAGCTTCACCTTCAAATAGTACAATGAACATAAAGCACACTTCCAAAGCTACAGGGTCCCAACAGTTTTTACGCTAACATTTTGGGATTTGAACTTAACCTTCTAGTCTCGAAACTCCACCATCCGTTCATTAAAAACTAGATAAATTGCAAACACGATCTATTAGAACTTATTTTTATGGCAGCAAATTTAATACTCTTGCTTATACAGTCTTAGAAATGGGGATCCTCCAGAATCATTGGGTATTTACAATTTCTTTGTTTCTGAAATGGGTTCCACCTTGATTTTTTTCTTATAGTGAAACCTTCTGTTCTACATAAAACCTTTAAGGCTTCCTTAAGAGCAGGGGTGTAACCATGTTCCCTTGTTGTTGTTCCCTAATTTCTCTTGCTTAGCAACAGCTAATTTTATTAAGCAGATAATTGCCTCTGTCTGGTTAGCATGAGAAGACCACTCTCAGCAGCACCACTATGTAAACAAGATTCAACTGGTGATAGTTTTGTTAAGCTCAGAGGTAATGTACAGTAGCCAGCTAGTATTATTTGTGTTTGGGAATAAATTTGGGTAACAGAGGTACTGTCCATGTTTGACATGTTCTTGTTTGGGTTTTTAAAAAATTACACAATGTACACAATGAAAATTAAGTGTTTTTTCAAACTTCTCTGCAATCATCTGTCAGTTACTTTAATTGACCAACAAATGTTTGTGCCAGGGTTATTTTTCTGCATGGGAGCATCAGCAGAAGTGCACAACTTCTTATAGGGATCTTAGCTTTATCTTATCTCTTATATATGTAGCTGTTTATTGCTCCAAATACTGAAATATGTATCTGTATTCAGATTGAAACCAGGAGTGTGTGTGGTCTAAAGTGTTTTTAAAATTAAATTTCCCTGTATGATGTTCTGGTGATAATTTTAATTTAATTACAATGAAGAATATGTGCAATGAACATAAAAGTTCATCCATCCATCCATCCATCCATCCATCCATCCATCCACAACCGCTTATCCTTTAATCGGGTCGCGGGGAACATAAAAGTGAATCTTTTTACATATTAATTAAATATTAAATAAATATTGAGGTCTGTGGGGTTGTATGAAGCATCTCGGGATATTTTCAAAAGAAAATGTTAAACTGAAATCATGTTTTCACAAGTGCAACACAAATTGAGCACTGGAACATTGTGGCACATAGTGCTGAGCAATCGCAAGATTGGCGGCAAATAGCACAAACAAAGGAATGATCAGAAGAATAACCTTTCCAGCCAGTGACAAAATCGATACACATGTCACTGCACTCAGTCCACAATGATTAGTCATGCTTTGTGCATGTAAGATCAAGGAGATCAAGGTCAGGAGAAATCCGTGCACAAGCTTGCATCTGGAGCTCCACCACAACAGACAATATAGCGCGCTGCCTGTTCATATCTGTATTTATATCCATTTACAACACATTAACTGATCAATCTCAATAATGTGTTTGTATTGAGTTATAACTCTACCTCAGAGGAACTTCTTTTAACCTCCTTTTATTTCTAAGAGTGTTTGTTTGTCTTACGGGCTGAACCTGGAATGGCTCCCTATATACTGCACGGTATGTGGCTTGAAATATTACAGTATATTGTACACCCTTTATAGGTCTGCATCTACATGTTCTGATAGAACAAGTAGAATCTGCATGAACTTTCAAAAAAGGTCAGCATCCACACTAGTGAGACCTTAAGTAATCCTCTACACTTCACTGTATTCAAAACTACTGTATATTTACACTTCCTTTTCATTCACAGTAGCATGATCTCATATTATCATCTAAAAATTCTATTTATTCCAGAGCACTCTCAGTTATAGGACAATGCTTTCAATTAAATATAACATGGGTTTTTGACTCTTGGGCTTCTTTGCCAGCAGCATATTGTCTTTTTTTTATTTTTTGTTAACTCTTACACATACCTTGGGTTGTTAGTGATCTTGACATCATCCACTACCCTCCCCCCAACAATATATCAATAAAAAAGTATGAAATTGTAAAATATTATCCGTTTTCTAATTCATTTATTGTAAAAAGTCTATAGGGTTGCAAGTTACCCAATTTATGTAATAGTGTAAGGATATTTTTCTGCACAACATTGAACCTCTCACGTCTCAATAAGTGCAATTCACCTTCATTCCTCAAGGTGGAAATTTTTGATAAACAATGATGATGTGATGTATCATTCATAATTACCTGGGACATGAAACAAAAGTTGCCAAACTTTACATGGATCAGCTCTTTGCTGCAGAACAAGTACATAATCAAGCTTTGTGGTGGATCTGATGACAAAGCTGATTTATTCATTTTATTTTGTTATGGTGACTGAAATGATTTGATGTAAATGTTAAAATGCTTTGACTACTTTAGTGCCTGCATTACTAGCATTTAATTTTAACGTTTAAAAATATATATATATTTTTTTGCATCTGACTGATGACAAAGAAATGTCAAAATATAACGATATATATAACGATATATGCTTGATTTTTATTATTTTGTAATTGTTAATAAAATATTAGGACAGTTTTATACTATTCTGGCAGTTTAGAGATACATTCATGTTAGATATACATTCTAGGTCACTAATGATTGGTGAATTTTGCATTCATTTATTTATATATAATTGTGCACAATGTCCTGCATATATGCATGCTAACTGGATAGATGTTACATTCTACAGATACATGAACAGGGAGTCAATTAAAGGTAATGTTTGCATTCCTCATCCAGATCTAATAGAAGCTTTAGGCTCTGGGTGAACCATTGCATTGTAATATGTTATGACTGACAAATATCTAACTGACAAAATTGACAAATTGAGTGGCATTCGAATAAAATAGATCCTGATTTCAGTTCAGACAGCAATTCACGTTGTCGAAAGTAAGCTTATCTTAACCAGGAGTTGATTTACTGATCCATTAATTTTGGCTAATTTGTTAACCCTTTATTATCCACTTATTCCAATTAAGGCAGTGACTTCAGTGAAACTAATAGGAAATTAATGTACTGTAATTACAAGAGCCTGTATTTATAATGTCATTGAATATACTGTATTTACAACCGGTTCAGTAGAGCACATCGATAATTCCATTTAAATAGGTTCATGTATAAGCAGTTACCTGAAATATACATTTTGAGTGCCCTAATAGATAAACATACCTTATGTCTGCTACAAAACAGTGTCTTGGCTAAGTATTCACACACCTTCCACATGTTAGTGTTACAACCTGGAACTGAAACGGACATCATTGGGATTGTGCGTATATCATGAATCCACAATAGTAACCTAATATTGAAGTGGGGATGACGGAATTGTAATCTGCAAAATTATTTACAAATATCTCGTGTGCTGCACACTTCGCGCAGTATTAATGTTTAACGAGTATTCATATATGGTCACGTCAGTAGCTGAATGAGTGTTTTCCTGGCGAATACGTACGCGGAGCGATCTTATTTCCATGCCCTGTGCTCATGCAATACCTAGACTTTTGTTTAATGTTTTATCTAGTTAACCTCTAGTTAACCTGTGTTTTGTCTGCTTGTGTGTGAATAAATACATTGCTCCTGTACTTACTTCCTGACTATAGTCTCGTGACGTTACAGTTACAATGCTACGTTTTTAGCTTTAAAAAAAAAAATTAAGATTGACATATTATTAGCACATTTTGTCAGACTTTTTTGTTAGACATGTCAGAGTTTATGGCTCTGGGTTTATTGCTCTATTTTGCCCCATATCAATTATAATCCACAAACCAATTACAACATTTAGTGTGCTGGATTCGAACCGTTATTGAGCCAGTCCCGGCCCATGGGCTGCATCTCTGGGTTAAACCAATGTACCTGGGACAAGCATTATAACATTTATATGTGAAAACCGGATCCAGTAACCAGTTTCAGTGTGCTAAAAGCTCCAGTGTGGGAAATCATGTGTCGATCATGCCCCGGAAATCAGTGGAAATCATAGCCCCGATTTTAGTTTGGACTGCTTTTCGTACTCAATATCATTTTTATTCTATCGGTGACCGTTCATATTTGATCGTTCAAACAAGGACTAGGAAAAGCCTTAAGTCAATATTGATTCTGTCAGACACATGACGCTCTACAACCTGTCTTTTGTTTTTTATTTTCAATTTGTAGACAGGACAGTTTCATAGCAGTATTGTTTGCACAGATATAAACAGGTTCGTTACAGTCTACAATGTAAATAATGAACTTTAACATTGAAAACTGTAAAATTACATAATATATACAGTATAGGTGCTTTTAATAAAAAGTTTAATTATCGTGTCATATAAATTCTATCATAGTGGCAGTAAGTTTGTGTAGTCATGGATCAGAATGGGACTAAATAAAATACAGGCATTTATGTTATCTTAAATCTCTTCTGTTATCTGAACAGGCCTGTGGCTGTCTAGCCATTATACAGTACTGCTGAGAAATTTGCACAACTTTTAACAAGTGAAGATGATTTGCTTGAGTTTTGTCTGATTGTTTGTTAATGAGTCATTAGAAGTGATGCAAATTTGAACTGCACACCCAGCATTCTCTTTCCTAAACCATCCTAAAGTATTCATATAAAATGCATTTTGCAACCTGTTACGAACTTATCATTGCAAGATCATGTTGGTTTATTGTAGTTTATTGCTTTTAGAAGAAATTCCTCATAAAAGGCATATAGTATCTCCACAAAACCTATGCATGTTGAGTCAAAATGTAAAAGCACTCTTTAGTTATGATGAAAGAGAAATGAAGTAAATCCTTTGGCAGTTATTACAATTAAAATTCCATTCATTCATCCATCCATTTTCTATACCGCTTATCCTACTGCTTCACAGGGAACCTGGAGCCTATCTCAGTGTCACGTTCCCAGGTCGAGGCAGAAGCAAGTGCGGATATTAACATTTATTTAAACAAACGTTCAACAAAACAATGACACTAAGACAACTTGGCATAACACATTTACATTACATTTATTCACTTAGCAGACATCACTTACAAATAAGCAAAGCGATATATCACTGTGGCATGACACAAAACACAGAGACATAAACGACGAAAGTCTAAGACAACAAAAGACCAGGAAACAGTGCAGACAATGTCTATACATACACGAGTGCTTATTAACCAAAGAGTGCTCTAACCAATCAGAATCAAGCTTTCAGCAGAGCTGTGGTATAACACATTATAATCATGCATTCAGGAGCTGCTAACTCACTCAAATAAAGGAACACTTGCAACACAAGGGAGGAATGGTATAGCGCAGGGTCTGCATTGTCTTTTTAAATAGGGCCGAGTCATAGTGGCTTGCTAAGTATCTTGCTAACTAGCTAATATAGTTACATCACCCATCATGACTATGTTCCCATTTCAACATAGCATTGTAAGCATGACAGCCCTATTAAGTTACATGAACTTATTTCTTCTCTTTAACTCCAATTTTCATGACAAGTTTTGGATATTGAACTCAAGTTTATAAGTTTTTAAAAATTAAACTTAAAGTAATCCATTGTCTAGACCACTTGTGACTCCTTTTGAGTTGAAACAAATGTTATCGTCAAGTTGAGTTTACTAATGACTTTAAGGCAGCAGGTAAACTTTCGTTTCTCTTGTAAGTTTAACTAACTTGAAATGTCTTACAGTGAGAGCTGTTACTTAAATAATAAATTTTATAAATTTTATAATTTAATAATAAATTCTCTCTAATTTACATTTATAAACAGCTTCATCTGCTTTTTTGAGTGAATTCACAGCTTTGACAACACACAAAATGTCATTTTGTTGGCAAGATCCTTACAGAATCATATCAGATTCACATAATAATACTGCTGTCATGTAACGAGCAGTTTTTGTAGTAACATAAAATTATTATTTTATCTGAACATCAAATGTTATTTGCTGATGCATTGATTATGTGGCTACAGTTCTCATGATTTGATTCCTCCAACCAACAAGGACTCATCTAATAAGCTTTCACCTATAAACCATTGAAACAGCCTTTAAGGTGATGATTGGGATTCCCTAAATAGAAATATTCCATTTTATTTGTATAGCTCTTTTAACAACAGGCATTTCACAAAGCAGATTTATAGAAAACTGGATAGAAATTTTTCATTGATAAATTGATCCAAAATGAAGAAGCCAGAGGCGACGATGGAAAGAAAAACCCCATGAGACAACTTGATGAAGTAACTTTGAGAGGAACATTCTCACGTGGGTGGCACTGGATAGTGCGATTATAAATCGTGTCTCTTCTATAACTGTATACTATATAGTCAAAAGTGCAGTTGTGTTAACAGGAACTTCAGGAGCATCGGAGTCATTTCTGAATTCATCATAGGTTTCAAGTTATTGTCTACTGTATTGAACTGAAGTAATTAAATCTTCAGTGATGGAGACTTGAGTGCAAAACTGTTCTTAGCAATTGCAGTCCTAAGGCAATCCAAGGGTATCCTTGTGGGTTCTATGTGGTACCATCCACAGTAATCACATGGCGATCTTTAGTTTGTCCATGTGGCGATCTTTAGTTTGTCTCACTTACACTCATGCCAACCAAGACGGCCAGGAACCTTGGGGTGATTCTTGATGAGGGCTTGACCTTTACAGACCACATCTCAGCAACTGCAAGGTCCTGTAGGTTCATCCTGTACAACATCAAGAAAATCCGACCATTCCTCACCAAACAGTCTACACAGATACTAGTCCAGGCTCTTGTCATCTCTAAACTGGACTACTGCAACTCACTGCTTTCAGGCCTCCCAGCCAGCTCCATCAAACCCCTTCAAATGATTCAGAATGCTGCAGCGCCGCCTTGTCTTCAACCAGCCCAAGACTACTCATGTCACCCCCTCTTATCTCCCTCCACTGGCTTCCGTAGCTGCCCGCATCAAGTTCAAGGCCTTGATGCTCACCAACAAGAACCTTGTCAGGAACAGCACCCTCCTACCTCAACTGTCTCCTGAAGGCTTGCGTTCCCTCTCGCAATCTACGATCGACTAGCGACCGACGTTTAGTAGTTCCCACTCGCGCGGCGTGGAATGTTTTCCTCAGAACCTTCACGCATACCGTTCCCCAGTGGTGGAATGCTCTTCCGATCTCAATCCGGACTGCAGAGTCTCTCACTATCTTCAAAAAACAGCTAAAGACCCACCTTTTCCGTGAACACCTAACCAACTCCTAAAAAAACAAAAAAAAACAACAAAAAAACCCCATAGACAACGCACTTACACCTCTACTCTGTACACTTTGCTTCCTCTGGTATTCAATTAATGGATCTTGTATATTAGCACTACTTGTATTGTTCCCTGCTTGATATATCGCTTTGCTTATTTGTAAGTCGCTTTGGATAAAAGCGTCTGCCAAGTGAATAAATGTAAATGTAAATGTAAATGTGGGGCCATCCTTAGCAGGAGTATGTGATTTTTCAGGTGATAAAAACTCCAAACATAAATAGGGCATCAAGGCGGATCTGGCAGGTCCGGAGAGCAGAAAGAGTCAATCTCATTGTTAACTCAGGAGTGGCATGTGTAGTTTAAAAACTGGCAGGGGCGATTGATATGGACATGTAAAAAATGGTATGGCAGTGCAGCTCAAGTTTCAGCTGCTGTAATGTAATCCAGCAGTGCATGCATGCATGGTGTTGGAATTAAAACCTGCATTACAAAGTATCTCAACTAGTGTGAGATCAGACATGATACGATTCTTACAGTGGGTTTGTGAGCTGTTGTGAAACCTTGTGTGTGTATGTACTGTGTACTGCAAGGCAGAGACATATCTAACAGTGTAACTAAGTAATAACCCATTTTCCCCGAAGCAAAGGACGGCTTCACATAAACTTTTTCTTTATGTTTTAAAGATGCAATTTCTATACGACTTTTGTTTTTTTTTAGTTATGTAACTAGTTTTACATCAGTAATGACAAAAACTTCTAGGCCACCACAGGCATTTTTTTGTCAAGTTAACTAAAGTGCTCTTATTTCTGTTACCTCACACTCTGTCTGCGTCTCTATCAGTACGCTTCACACACTCATACGCTTCAAACAGATCATTGCCTTCCTGAATGGTTGCTGAAGATAGTGGCCAATGTACTGTAGAGTTTGTAAATGAACTGTAAAACTCAGGGGGATATTTGGGTTCACTTGTCTCTTTAGTGAGAAGAGTTACAGCCAATCAATACAACGTTCTTTATCACGTTGTCCTGTAATGAAACACTTCTATCCTGAAGGGAGTGGTATCTTATGGGTGACTCCGACCCCACCCACACAACATGAGAGACCACTGAATGGTTTGAAGAGTAGGAAAATTATGTAAATCACAGGTCCTTCACAGTCACTATATCCCAACCCTAGTAAACACCTTTGAGAGATTGTGGAGACACACTCCACAACCACCATTCAAACACCAATGGAGGGAATTTTTTTTTTGAAGAACAAGGGTTCATCTCTTCAATACAATTCCAGATTCTTGTATCATATATGCGTAAGTGCATCAAAGCTGTTGTGCTGGCTTGTTGTGTTTTTATTTTTGTTTTGTTTTTAATACGTCACCCATTTGTTATACTGTATACTTCAATAAAATTGACTTTTACCCCATCCATCAATGGAAAAGTACCACCATAACACCACTACTGGGCAGATATTATTTGGGTGGTGGACCATTTGAGTGCAGATGTCAGTTTAGGACATTTCAGCCCAATGCCCTTCATTTGCTTCTGAAGCTGTAGTAGGTGCATTTGTCTTTGAAAGCTACATTTCCTTATGGAAATCCTTTTGGCTTTCCATAAAAATTCTATAAATTTCCTTAAAGCCAATATGCTCATATGTGGGTACAAGTATTCATACATGTAGGTACAAATGCATGTAGGCAAATAAATTCAGCATAAAGTGAAGGTAAACAGAGGCAACAATAATATACTGAATTACTTTAAATTGCTTGTGAGGAATAAATCATACACATTACTATGTTTTAAAGAAATGTGTTCTTGTTTGGTGAATTCTTGGCAAATACAGCAAACACACACACCCACTCTCTCTCTCACTCACACACACACACACACGCAAGGAATGCATGCATGTAATGTCTAAATGACTACACAATGTTATGTGCTGTTTCCTTGTAAATGGTTGGACATGCATCAACCTGTGCAGTCAACTTACAACATTAACACAGATTTGTCTCGGGAGTGCTCATCTGTGTAACTATTTTTATTGACATCATGAAAATAAGCAAAAAAGGATATATAAAAAAGGAGATATATATATATATATATATATATAACTCCATGCCCTCATATGGACAACATTTTAAGCTTCTTTATATTAATAGATTTATACATGTACTTCTCTAAATATGTAGTGAAGACTATCATTTGCGAAGTCCAAGACCAGGACTAGCTGAGATTAAGTCAAGACTGGGGCTTAAGTGGGTGAATGTCAAGTAAAACCATGAAATTCTTTTCAAGACCAAGCTAGATGGCTTAAGCTACATTTTATAAAAAAATAAAAAATATATATAAATTATTATTGTCAAACTTTGTGCAGGCTGAAAGACAAGATAACATCAATTCTATTTATTTATTTATTTATTTTACATTCTCCCAGCTGAAATATAGACCATATTTAGCTAGACCAAAAGTCCAGGTAAAGTACAATTTCCACGTTAATATAGAAAACTTCTTGAGACCAGACTTGAATCACTACAGCCCAATTCACCTCCCTATTCTATTCAGACCTGAGGTTTTCAGTAGGGTTTAAATCTGGAGACATTAGAGAGCGTCACTGCAAAGCATCAATTCTGTATTTCTTTAACCATTACTGTGTTGATCTGGAAGTAAGTTTGCCTCATCGTGTTTAAAGCTTCATCTGTCGCCAAGACTGAACATCCTGGCGGTGGCACGCAGATTATGGGCTGATCCTGGCATTTAGCAGACTTCACGATCAGCCATCAATCTTTATACAAGCCCCTGAACCACCAGCCACAAAACAGCCCAGTGCGTCACTGATCAGCCACCAGATTTTACAGTGGCTTTCTGGTGCTATCCCTTGTATGCAGTCTGCTTTTCTCACCAAATATGCTGATGATATGCATGACCACCAGGACAGGCATTGTTTAACACAACAATCCAGTTCCTGGAATTTGATCAGGAATGACAGTTTATTTGTTGATCCAACTAATCGTTAGGGGCGTCCCTAATTTATGTATTTTACATACTTTATAAAATATTATGTTTTATCCAAACAAAGATAAACAGTTTCTTTTGTGTGAGTGAGCGGAAAATTGTAATTATTTCACATAGTAATTGTGTGCAACATTTACCGTATGCTTACAGAGTATTTTTAAGCTATTACACAAATGCCTATACCCCATTCAAGCTGCAACTCATCCCTGAGGTGATTGTTTACGTCTGTTTCTCCAAAGGAATCTAAACAATCCCATGCGCAGAATGTTTTGAGAGACAGAAAGCGTATAATTTCTTGACCCACATTATTATTAATGCTTTCAGTCTCAAGAGGTACTTTATCTTTTCTTTGTGCTGTAGGATGTTATACACAACTATGACATTTACTGTTAGAAAAAACTCATTTGTCATGATACATTCTTGACACACATCCGTTCCATGCAGGCAGGAGCATGCAGCGTTACTCCATTACACTCTTTTCGGTTAATTTTTTCCTTCCCCTTCTAAAGCATTTTGAAAAAAAAAAAAAAAAAAACCTCCAAGTTCTTACCCGATAATGTAAGCCAGCACCCCCAACTGTAGGACTCTGCAGGCGATACCCACTCTCGGATTTCTGACCAGAACCTGCCGGGGGGTCTCATACTCACAGAAGAAGTCTGTAAAAGCTTCTTTGATAAGGTTCCTCATTTTTGCTGGATGTAGGAAGTATGAAGGCAGTAACTTAAACTCTACTGTCCCTGACTCTTCTCCCAGCTCTCAGAGAGAGAGAGAGTGAGAGAGAATGAGAGAGAGTGAGTGAGTGTGTGTGCGAGAAGGTGCAGAGGCATTGCGATCTGACTTCCCTCTCTCTTTATCTCTATCTCTCTCTCTCTCTCTCTCTCTCTCCCCCTCAGTCATCATGTCTTACCATTCCCCTCCTGGGTTCATGTGAATACTTCCTCTTGCTACTTTAAACACAATTTTATTCTGTAAACATTCCAAGTCCTACTGGGCAGAGGATGTTATCTGATAGATTATTTGATAATCATATAACTAAAAGACATCCAACAGTGGATCCTAATCACGTCTGTCATGGAAGTCAGGGGTACTACACCTCCTCACCAACAGAGGCTCCCTTCCCCAGAAAAGTCCTGCAAACTTTGGAGTTTGCAAAATTTCTGCCTTGTATACTCTTGACGCTTGCCTTTTTTTGTCTGGCTATTCTTTTGGATTTGCCTTTTGAGCTTGTGTATTTTAATGTTTGTGTTTTGACAAGCAGTGTAACAGTACTTTATGACACGTAGCATCATGATGCAAAAAAAATATATATGATGCTCATCGTGAATCTTGACTCTTTCAAGCAACACCAGAAACTACAGTGGAAACCAACCATTTTAGCCGACTTTGGAACTCTATTTCTGTTACAGAGCTCATTATGTTTCAATTGATCATTTTCCCCAGACTGTTTTTAAGATTTGGTGAACCTGTAGTACATTTTGTTCACAATATTAACCTTCCATTTGTAGCCATTTTGTAATTATGTTGTTTTATACAGACAAAAATACACACAGTTTTGCACTGTTTATGATTCAGGAAAAAAAAAGTATTTTCAGTCTTAAATTTTCTTTGTTAAAATTTTGTTCAAAATATTCTGAGAATCGAATTGAATCAAAATCGTGAAGCCAGTATCGTGAATCGAATTGTGAGTGGAGTATATGGTTACACCCTAGCTTTGAGCATTGCTCCTGTTAGAACTTTGGACTGTGAATTTAATTATGGTTTGTTTAGTAAAACTTCCAACAAGTTCCTTCTCAAACTTCTCCAGAGTCCTTTATGTTACTACATCCCTCTTTCTTTCTCTCTGTCAGTGTAAATAAGGCCACATATGCAAAAGAGCATTTAAATGGCAGAACACACATAAGCAAAGGTAAAAGATTACACATAATAGCACCATACAAAATCTTTTCAAAATATCAAAGCGCACATAGATTTCAGTCATTATCCTCAGAAAACCATGCAACTGGAAGGAGTTTGATCTTTATTCTTGTTAGCATCTGTCTTATCTTGTTGCGTCACAGAAGCCTGAGGACTTGGAGTAAAAGAAATTTATTTGGACAATAAATGGAGCTGAAACATGAAATGTGATACCTGGTATTTTATGTACTTCCTCGACCTTTCTTACCATTTCCATATAATCCATTATGGCAATTACGATTATTTCAGAAATCTTTGTATGTTTTTGGTTATGTATGTCAGATTAAATGTCTAAAGTGCAGTTTCCTAAACAGGGTTTATACTGAGACAGGAGTAGAGGAGAAGGGTTGTGCCCTAACTTGATGTCTGTGCAAATTTCATCAGCCATACTCTGATTCCAGATGGTTTCATTGTGTTGTTACACCAATATGTAAACATACACAAGTTTATATGCATTTAATTGTTTTAAAGGCATGAAAACTGTAACTGGTTGTTCTGAACGTTTTCCTATGGAGTCCTATATTAACTGAGTTAAATTAAAGGTGTGTTTAAATCCTGGGTTGCATCCTACAAAGGGGTGGCTGTGGCGCAGATGTTAGAGCGGGTTGTCCACTAATCATAGTTCGATTCCTAGGCCCGGAGGACTCCACATCTGATGACACTGAACCCCAAGTTGCTCCCGTTGGCAAGCTAGCATGGCAGCTCTGCTACCATTGGTGTGTGAGTGTGAATGGGTGAATGAGACACAGTGTAAAATATAAGTGTGCTTTTTACCATAAAATGAGAGAGAGCGAGAGAGAGAGAGAGAGAGAGAGAGAGAGAGAGAGAGAACGATAACATTCCTTTACATATAAGTGATTTCAATTCAGTTGAAAGTGAATTCAAGGAAAACAAACACATCAGATATAAAAGCAAAGGAAAGGCAAGTCTGGACATCATCTTGTAATTTAATGCCAATGAGCACACACTTAAAATACTGCGCAACAACTCCGATAAGAACTTTCATCATTATTACCACATACTTCATTGGAAATACTGTATTGACATTTACTTTTACTATAAAAAAAAACCACGAAAAAATAACAAAAAACATAAACAACTAATGCATCAACATAAAAGAAGAAAGTAGCTTCTGCAGGACATACCAGAAGATAATGATTCTCTTGACTCATGTTTCTCGAGGGATCCTCTGGGGTCCGGGAAACATAGCTGGGAGTCTGGGATATTTTTTTCCATTTTATTAGAGTGGTGAAAATCACAAGCAATCATTATAAAAGTTATTATACTTATTACTGAGTTCTTATAGTTATTAGCCCACTTTACTGGTGAACTGAATTTAATTTGTGTAATTGAAACCTCAATAATAAAGTAAAGCTTATTAATAATTGTAATAATATAATGGGAATAAAACACATGTAATAAACTGCCAGCATATTATTTTTCACATTTAAATAATAACTGATTTTTAAAAAATTATTTATTGCAACCATCTTATTGATGCACATACAAAAGGAAGGATAGATTAATCAGAGATTATAATAATAAAGATCATATAAACAATAATAATAATAATAATAATAATAATAATAATAACAATAGTAATAATAATTACTTCTTTAAAAAAACAACAACAACTGCAATTCAAATATTCCAATAATCTGTCCTTTTTTGTATTATTATTGAGATTAGGAAATTTAAGTATATCATTCATCATTTCTACCATCAAAATGTTAAATTTAGGAGTGATTTTGCTATATTTCTTATGTATAAAGTATTTGGTACTCTGAATAATAAATGAATCTGCACTACAAAAGGGTCCTGATTGCTAAAATTTTGAAAACCTGAAAACAAGACAAGACATGATGGACAACTGTACTTGGTTTACAATGGGATTTATCATGTTAAACATCCAGCTATGCTCCTGCATCATGTGATTTTTACATTACTTTTTACAATACTACATTCATTTAATTTTCTAAATTTTTTTATTTATTTAAATGTAAATTAAACTTACCTATACTTCCTTCAAGGAGAATGTAATTTAGACTAATTATTAGAGCTGCAAAGCAAAAAGTCTTGGAGACAAAACTCTGTGTCAAAGGCTAGCTGTTGAATTTCATGAGCATAAGATAAAATATCCCCCCAAAAAATGGTTCTACAAATATAGAAATAGACATAAAGATAGAGCTTAAAGATAGAGATAGAGCTTGAACCTCCAGTAAACAATACATTAACATGTATATTGAAATCTTTTTCATTTAAAGTTGCTTTTGTGTATTTACAGCTGACTATTTCTATTTAATGTGGACTTTTTTAGTTATAGTTTTTTATTATTTAAAGTCGACTCGTCATTTAAATTCACTTAATCTTTTAATTTTGTTTATTTAAAAGTTGACTCTTTTTATTTACAAAGTCTATAATCCAAAAATCACTAACCAAGAAAATCAACATCAAACACAGAAATATCAGCATATATGAAATGACGGGCAAACGCAAAAGAGTGAATCAGAAATTGCTGTTCATTTTACAGTAATTTGCTAGCAACTGGGGTTGACAGTAAACAACTGTAAAACATATTTATATTAAAATACTGTCATATCGTAATGTTGGATAAAATTACACATAAGCCAGTATACTTGCACATTCAGAATACAACTAAAGGTCCTGCCCAAACATGACAGCACTGGGATTTGAACACGCAACCTTCTGATTTGAGAGTCTTAACCACTGAGCAAACAATGCTACAACACAAGGACACTATAAGTAACTTGCATTGATTTAACTACTTCTACCACTGGATTAACTCCACTAAAAGATTACATTGATTCAATGCAAGTTGGTTGCATATACCCACACAACACTGGTTGTGGTGGCTCATTGGTTAAGGGTTCAAGTAACAAAGCAGGAGGTTGTGTGGTCAAATCCCAGCACCACCAAAATACCTTGATTGTGTCTTTGAGCAAGAACCGTTAGTACACTTATATCCTGCCTTGAGCAAATGTACTGAGTTATGTGTGGATTTTATACTATGTATGAAATAGATAGATAGATAGATAGATAGATAGATAGATAGATAGATAGATAGATAGATAGATAGATAGATAGATAGATAGATAGATAGATACATACATACATACTTACTTTCTTTATTGATCCCCAAGAGGAAATTCAAGATCCAAAGGTGAATCCAAAAGAATAAGAGGCCAGGAAAGGGCCATGCTCAAAATCACAACAGGAATCCATCCATTCTCTATGCTACTTATCCTATACAGGGCTTTAGGTGAGCCTGGAGCCTGTCCCAGGGGACTCAGGGCACAAGGCAGGGGACACCCTGAACAGGGTGTAAACACAGCACTGGGCACAATCACACACTATGGACAATTTGTAAATTCCAATCATACAACAAAACATGCCTTTGTATTGGGGGAGGACATCCCAAGGCAAGGGGAGAACATTCAAACAGAGCAAAGTGTCATATATCAAGGAGGTAAGTCTGGACTTCATGTCCCAGCAACCACTGCACCATACTACATCATTGTCACATGACCACCTGCGCCTGTATCACATTTCTGTTTAACAAGCACTCATATATACAGTGGTGTGAAAAAGTGTTTGCCCCCTTCCTCATTTCCTGTTCCTTTGCATGTTTGTCACACTTAAGTGTTTCGGAACATCAAACCAATTTAAACAATAGTCAAGGACAACACAAGTAAACACAAAATGCAATTTGTAAATGAAGGTGTTTATTATTAAAGGTGAAAAAAAATCAAAACCATCATGGCCCTGTGTGAAAAAGTGATTGCCCCCTAAACCTAATAACTGGTTGGGCCACCCTTAGCAGCAACAACTGCAACCAAGCGTTTGCGATAACGTGCAATGAGGCTTTTACAGCGTCCTGGAGGAATTTTGGCCCACTCATCTTTGCAGAATTGTCCTAATTCAGTTACATTAGAGGGTTTTCGAGCATGAACGGCCTTTTTAAGGTCATACCACAACATCTCAATAGGATTCAGGTCAGGACTTTGGCTAGGCCACTCCAAAGTCTTCATTTTGTTTTTCTTCAGCCATTCGGTGGTGGACTTGCTGGTGTGTTTAGGATCATTGTCCTGCTGCAGAACCCAAGTTCGTTTCAGCTTGAGTACACGAACAGATGGTCGGACATTCTCCTTCAGGATCTCTTGGTAGACAGCAGAATTCATAGTTCCTTTTATCACGGCAAGTCTTCCAGGTCCTGAAGCAGCAAAACAGCCCCAGACCATCACACTACCACCACCATATTTTACTGTTGGTATAATGTTCTTTTTATGAAATGCAGTGTTCCTTCTACGCCAGATATACTTGGACACACACCTTCCAAAGAGTTCCACTTTTGTCTCATCGGTCCACAGAATGTTGTCCCAAAAGTCTTGGGGATCATCAAGATGTGTTGTGGAGAAATTGAGACGAGCTTTGATGTTCTTTTTGCTCAGCAGTGGTTTTCTCCTTGGAACTCTGCCATGCAGGCCATTTTTGCCCAGTCTTTTCCTGATGGTGGAGGCATGAACGCTGACCTTAACTGAGGCAAGTGAGGCCTGCAGTTCTTTGGACGTTGTTGTGGGGTCTTTTGTGACCTCTTGGATGAGCCGTCGCTGTGCTCTTGGGGTAATTTTGGGCGGCCGGCCACTCCTGGGAAGGTTCACCACTGTTCCATGTCTTCGCCATTTGTGGATAATAGCTCTCACTGTGGTTCGCTGGATTCCCAAAGCTTTGGAAATGGCTTTATAACCCTTTCCAGACTGATAGATCTCAATTACTTTCCTTCTCAATTGTTCCTGAATTTCTTTGGGTCTCGGCATGATGTGTAGCTTTTAAGGATCTTCTGGTGGACCTTACTGTGTCAAGCAGCTCCTATTTAAGTGATGCCTTGATTGTGAACAGGTTTGGCAATAATCAGGCCTGGGTGTGGCTAGAGAAATTGAACTCAGGTGTGGACAACCACAGTTATAGTATGTTTTAACAAGGGGGGCAATCACTTTTTCACACAGGGCCACGATGGTTTGGATTTTTTTTCACCTTTAATAATAAACACCTTCATTTACAAATTGCATTTTGTGTTTACTTGTGTTGTCCTTGACTATTTTTTAAATTGGTTTGATGTTCCGAAACACTTAAGTGTGACAAACATGCAAAGGAACAGGAAATGAGGAAGGGGGCAAACACTTTTTCACACCACTGTATAGCCACTGTTTGTACAGCTTCCTCGTCTTACGTATTGTCTATCTTGACCTTTGTCTCTGCCATGTTTTGTTTCATCGTTTATGTTTAGCCTTAGCCACAGTATTTTGCCTAGTTGTCTTAGTGTCTTTGTTTTGTTGTTTGATTGTTTATTAAATGTTTGAGAAATCTGCGATTGTTTCATTCTCCATCTTTGAACCATGACACAAAGACAGGAATTGAACTGCCATCCCTAGAGGTGTGAGGCAAACATGATAACCACTAAGCCACCATGCCCCCCACAGTAACACTCAATGGCTCATAAATGACAGAAATGAGAACAATCAGCGTGTCCATGTGCTTTATATACTACGGCAACAGGAAATGTGCATGATAACAAAAAACCTCTCCATTAGAATTTGGTGGGCAGTTCCCTCTGGTGTTGGCACCATGTCCCAGGTGGATGTGACAAAAGGTGACTTCTATTTAAAGTTGATTTTAAGTATTTAGAGTTGACTTCAAATAAAAAGAAGCCCATTTTAAATCAAAGAGTATTTAAATTTTACTTTAAATAAACTTTTTTATTTAACTATATTTACATTTGACTTATTTATTTATTTTTTTATTTAAATTTGCCTCTCTTTTAGTTGCCTTGCCCTTGAGGGCCACCATAGGAGTGTATGTGATCACATGTGAAAGACATGTGTAAAGGTGCATTTCATTATGTTACAGCACAACATTGCAAATGTAAATACTATATGGCCAGAGGATTGTGGACAACTGACCATCACACCCATTATTTCCCATATTCCCATAATCCCCATAATCCATTATGGGTGGTATAGGCTTCCTCTACAGGTCAGTAAAAAAGAGAGATGATCTTCACTGAATTTACATTATGCATTTAAACCTGATCTTGAAAACTAACCAGGTAATCATCCATCTATATCATGTAAAGGAGCACTCCTGTCTATGGGTATTCATCTGGCTGGTGGAGCCTGTTGGTCTTCACTGATGTAATCTAAATAAGTTTGTCAAAAATGTGTCTCTTTTGACAATTACTGATTAAACTGAAGTTAATCTCACAATCTCTTCAAAGATGGTTGGCCGGTTTGACAAACATGGCTTTCTTCATTAATCTTCCCTGTGTATATTATTGTCTTTAAAGTAAAGAATGGCCCAAAAAGGAAACAGGAACCATGTACGTTTAAACCTTAGATGGCAAGTCACTCTACAAGGCATCATTACTTGTGCAAGAACAGGCAAACAGTGAAGCTGAATATTGTACTAGTTCAGACTGCACAAAGTATCTCAACAATTTTAAACTGATATTTACATTGGCTTTGGAAAATAATCAGACCCCTTCACTTTTTGCAGACTTTACTGTATAATAGATTTACAGCATTTAATTTCTATTAACATTTTATTGTGCATGGATTCTTCGATAATATAGCCAATTTACCATATTATTGCTATCTGTAGTAATGATTAGAAAAGAAGTGTTGGTTTTGGAGGATCTGGATTTAATATGATGGGTTTTTTAAACACTTTTTAGCCCTTGTTATAGTTTTTTGGTGCATGTTGGAATGGCTACTGCATTATTCATCTTATGAAACAAATGAGATTAATTAGAAAGTTAAACATGTTTTGGTTTAGTGATAAAGGACAAAATACCAACGAGCAATTCAGGACCTGTCTTATATGGCAAGGTGTTAGGAAAAAACACAAGAGGATCTTCAGTAAACGTTGTTTGAGGATCAAACAAACAGACAAACACTTCAGAAAGGGCATTAAAACACAAGGCCAGCATCATCACATAGACAATCCAGTGCAGTGAGGAATGTATTGACTTGTACAGAGTATACAGGAGAAATTCTTCACGTCAGGAAACATACACATTCTGGACAGACAAATGGCTTAAAGTAGCTCAGTAGTCCGAGCTATGATGAACTGTAACAAGCCATCTCTAAAGCAGGGGGAGGCCTCCAACACCATCTCTGACTTATTTATAATGACCTTGATATACAATCATGTGTCCAGTTTATTAATAACACATATACACCTGCTCATGTAGGCAGTTATCCAATCAGCCAATCGTGTGGCAGCAGCCCAGTACATGAAATCATGAAGATACAGGTCAATAGCTTCAGTTAATATTCACATCAAACATCAGAAAAGGGGAAATGTGATCACTTTGACTTTAACCGTGGCATGGTGGTTAGTGCCAGATTAGCTGGTCTGTGTGTTTGGTAAAGCGCTGATTTCCTGGGATTTTAAAACACAACAATCTCTAGAGTCTCCAAAGATTGATGCAAAAAAACAACAACACAAAAACAAAAACAAAAAACACTGAGTGAGCGACAGTTCTATAGGTGGAAAGAGGAAAATTGCCAGGAAGGATATAGCAAGTGATTTTTTTTTCTTTTTTCCTAATCTTCAACTGTCCAGTTTGGGTGAGCCTGTGCCCATGATAACCTCAGATTTTTATTCTTGGCTGACAGGAGTGGAACCTGATATGGTCTTCTGCTGTTGTAGCCCATCCACCGCAAGGTTAAATGTTTTGTGCATGCTGAGATGCTTTTCTGCAAACCAGGGTTATAAAGAGTAATTATTTGAGTTACTATGTCCTTCCTGGCAGCTAGAACAAATCTGGTTATTTTCCTCTGACCTCTCATCAACAAGGTGTTTCCATCTACAGAACTGTCACTCACTCAATGTTTTTTGTTTTTCACACCATTTTGTGTAAACTGCCGACCAGGGGTGTCCAATCTTATCCGAAAAGGACCGGTGTGGGTACAGTTTTCATTCCAACCAAGCAGGAGCCACACCCGATTCCACCTGTTTAATCAGTTGATCTTGGCTTTCAATAGACTCAGGTGTGGCTTCTGGTTGGTTGGAATGAAAACCTGCACCCACACCGGAGCTTTCCGGATAAGATTGGACAGCCCTGCTTTAGACACTGTTGTGTTGTGTTTAGAAATACTCAAAGCAACTCACCTGGTTAAAGTTAGTCACCAAGATCACTTTTTTCCTGCCATTCTGATGTTTGATTTGAGCATTAACTGAAGCTCTTGACCTGTATCTACATGATTTCATGGATTGTGCAGCTGACACAAGATTTAATAATTGCATAAATGAGCAGGTGTACTGGTGTTCCTATTAAAATGTATTTACTGCAGACCTTCAGCTCTATTGACACCTCCAGACCCTGGTATCAGTGATAATCTCACAGAGGTAAAATTACACAGTGTGTAGAGTTCTCCACCACCAACAAAACTGATAATGCTTCACATAATTTGACTGTTTTTAAACTTGGTTTTCAGCAGGATAATGTAATTAAGTGATTCTCAGCTTGGAAAAAAAGAGAAGAAGAATAAAGCAGAATAAAATAGTAGCATTAAGACAATGCAGGTACAACACAAGATCCTCGTTCACATCTGTTTTGAGATTGGGGCAGGTTTAGTGTACTTTCGGTTGTACACTCTTAGAAAAACTTCTCTCAGTGGTTGTTGGGATGGTTAAAGGTTCTCACTTATTAAAGACCTGCTATACGGAACCTTTTATGAAAATGAAACCACGTGCTGTAGGGTTCTATACGGGGCTCTTTTAAAGCACAGGGAACAGCCAGAGCACGTGTGATAAACGTTTGTGATTTAGGGAAATAAGTGCATGTGAAATAGGTGGATGTTTGCCACAAGATGGCGCCCTCGACTCATAATTTTACTATTGCTTACCGACTCAAAACATTCAAAATGTATCCTCGAACCTAATACGTAAAGTGGACACTTGAGCAATCACACCCATGTGCTTGTTGAACATCCCATTCCAGATTTAGTCCCCCTTTGCTGTTATAATAACCTACATTCTTCTGGGAAGGCTTTCTACTAGATTTTGGAACATGGCTGTGGGGATTTGTGCTCATTCAGCCCCAAGAGCATTAGTGAGGTCTGGTACTGATGTTGGGCAAGAAGACCCAGCAAGTAGTCACATTTCTATATTAGGTCAGGGCCTAACGAGTTCTTCCACTCCACCCATGGCAAATCATGTCTTCATATGATTCAAGCTTACTTTGTGCACAGAGGCATTGTCATGCTGGAACTGGTTTCCTTAGCTCCTGTAATGGGAAATCTTAATGCTACAGCATACAAAAACAACTTCGTGGCAACAGTTTTAGGAAGGCTCGCTGTGATGGTCCACATACTTTTGGCCATACAGTGTACATGTTTTCCTTGTAGAAAATTTCAGTTTAATTCACTTACCATATGACATTACTTTCAACTCAATTTAAGGTTAAAGATTAAGACTAAAGGTTGAGCTTTTTCATCCTGTCCCATTAAAGATATACAACACCATTCTGGACCTATAAAAAGCAAAACACATACCATTAAAAAAAAAACCAAAAAAACAACAACAACAATTAATTATGTTATTATCAAAGAATCAGATACATTATGAGGAAACTTGTTTTACTTGCCCATTATTAAAGTTGTGAGTCATTCCCCAAAAAGAATGGATTCCCATTGGGATAGGTTAATTTAGTTAGTGTTAAGTATTTAAATTATGAAAACTAAACAATAATTGGCAGTTAATCATCATGAATGTTCAAGATTATCAAGATCAAGACAATAGACAGATCGAGCCAGTGACTTTAAGTCCACCATCCACATCACAATCAAAAATGAAATTGTCTTACAGTGTGTTTTTATTTGATTTGATTTGATTTCAATATATTGAGTCATTACTACTAGACTGTGTAGTTCATTGCTCGTTGATAGTTATTGTTAATGGTGATGGTATGTAAGCTGATGTAAGTAAGGTGTTGGGCTACCACAAGCTGTCAGAACAGCTTTAAGCCTCTAGAACTGTACTGAAGGGATGACCATTCGTCCAAAAGATATTCTCTCAGTTAATGTTTCGATGATGGTGTTCGAGAGTGCTGTCAAACACCAAACTCCAAAAGGTGTTGACTTGGATCGAGATCAAACCATTCAGTAAGCCCTCGAACCTTGTTTATATGGGGTCACTGGCATCCTGGAAGAGAGCACTCCCATCAGGATAGAACTGTTTCATCAAGGTGATTCACTCAGTAATTACTTACAGTGGCCCTTCCCTCTATGGGACATGTAGGCCAAAATCATGCAATCAGCAAATGCCTCCCAAAACAATAACAGAGCCACCGGGGTTTCATTCCATTTGTTTAATTCTTCTGTACCTTACTAAGAAATATCGAACGGATCTGACTCTTGGAGAGTCGATTCCCTACACTCGGAAGAGGAGTCGGTTCGAAAAACGTCTGGAACCGAACAATCCTGGCGGTTTAATTGCAGCTTTTCCATTAAAACAGTTCATTTAGCGAGGCAGTTTTGAAGCTCCACATCCACGTGCTCTGATTGGCTCAGAGAAACGTCAGTCTTCGAAAGCCCCGTCGCGTGCAGCCCGTGATTGGTCGGGGGGAGTGTTTGTAGTAGACGAACGCGAGAAGAAATGTCAGTAGTTGTGGAGCCGGATCCGCAGATCTCGCGCTGTACGACTTCCAAAGTGAACGCGTTCGCTCTAGCGTGCTGACCTGACCTGACCGGGACTGGGCTTTCAACAAAACGGATTAACTGTGTCCAACCTTTCACATGGGGAGCTAAAGTGTGCGCTGCATGCAGAATGTTAGTTTTTCCGCTCTTTCAGTTACTCTTGCTCGCGTGCACGGCTGGCTGGTCTCGTGCACTTCCCTCGCACGGCAGAAGCGTCGCGAGGCACGCGCGTGCCGTGTCGGATAACCAGCTGGAGGTGTTCGCTAGCACGGCCATCCCAAACCATTTACCCGAGGAGAAGTTCTCACTGCTGACCTCAGCGCAATTTATCACAACTCCAGAGGACAGTATGACCGACATGGGGACAAATACAGTCGCTCCTGTAGCCAAAACAATGGGTCCAACGCTTCAAACCTCGACAAAGCGAAACATTTCACAACCAACTACTTTCACATCTACACCGAGTTACCCACAAAACATAACTACAACGGATTTTACCACCACCACCACCAACACCACACTCGACTTTACCACCAAAAAAGGTAACTTTTACCTAAACTAAAGCTTTCAGTGGACATTGCATATTATTATGCTTGAATGTAGGTGTGAATTAAACTGGATATCAGGTGCCACCCTTGAACCAGTCCTTGACCCCCCCTGCCCCCCTGCCCCCCCTGACCTCAAACCCCATCTCTGACAGCTCAATTACTCCTGTACACTTCATGCAGACTACAATCACATTTACCTCATCACTGCAGAGTTGTAACTGTGTTGAACAGAACCATTTATTATTAGAAACTATACATCAACCATGAAGCCAATGTACAATGTCAATATGCCATCTCTTTGCATTTATACATGACTGTAAATGCGCCCTTGTTCCACGTATCGGGCACCTCAAGCCTTAAAACCTGGCCTTGCCATCGTCAAGGGCATGTCCTGGAAAATTGTCTGCACGTCTCGTCGAACAGAATGGACACAATGCGCGGGACACGAGGCACTGCTAAGAAATGGTTCAGCGTTTTCGATTCCTGTTCTTTATGTTCACCGTTCCGAGTGTAATGTCTGACGTGCTTGGATTGCTCTGCCATGTGTTACATGTCCCGGCGACAGGACGCGTTTCCACGGCGAAAGTGTGAGATCTCAGGCTGTTTTGTTGGGTGTTGGAATAATTGATGACTAAAAGCGAAAGAGCATACAAAGCTCTAAACTTCCTGTACCTTTTGTTTATGAGACACACCTTTTTTTTAATGTAGACACCCTCGCAGTGACCAGGAAATAATACAGAAATACGTTAGGAGATCATTTGTTTATGAATGGGTGGGAAGTCTGTGCAGTGCAGGTGTAGATCTTGGAAACGGCCTTCTTTAACAGCTTCGTAATTATAAAGATGGCCAGTTGTAAAGAGGAACTGTTCAAGCTCTGTTCAGGGTTACCTGAAGTTCATCTAGGATTACTTTTCCACTGAAGATGGGGGGAGGGGGAGCCAACAAGCTCCTGGTACTTATGAGTTATGGGGCTTGAACGTCGTTCACATTTACAGGTTCGTGTTAATCACCAATTTGGAAAGTCCTGGCACGCCATCCCTTTGTGTTCACAAGTGTAGAGGAACTCGCATGTAGACTCGGCAGGTTTTTCAGGCTTGCATCTTATTTTGTCAGCTATCTGTTACTCATCATGTTTTCACATGTTTGCAGTTGACATTAGGTGTCACGAATATAGAGGTTAAAACTGGCAGTGCCTCCAGGAGGAATGATTGTTCCCGATGTTAACGCCAGATTAAAAATAGCCTTGTTTTAATAAAATTTGTTCATTAAATTTCTATTTTAAACTAATGGACTTTCAGGTTTGGTTTGCTCCACTTTAGTGGTTTGCCTTGCACAAGCGTATAATGACTGATGTTAAAGCTCTCGTTTAAAATCTCCCCAAGCTGAAGGCATGTTCAGAATTGCACTAAGGAATATATTTACATTGCATTTACATGGCTTTTTTCCCCCGACAGATGCTTTTATTCAAATCCAAAGCGACAAATGAGGCAGAATGCAATCCAAGCATAAAAGGAGCCGACAGTAATATACCAGTGACGGAAAACCGTACAGGAATAAAATACTCAACAGTGTACAAGCTGAAAGGGTCAGAGTAAATGCTAATAATCATGAGTGCAACATTTGCCTAAAGCATTGAAGCAACACACTATACAACGAGCAAAGAGGCTTGGAAAAGGAGGAAATGGTAACAGTAAAACCTAATAACTGGCAGGAGCACAGGGTATGTCTCAACCAGCTCCCTAGCTTCCTTGTTTGGGAATCAGTATATTGTGTACATGAGTTCGAGGACTGGTAAGGATCCTGGCTTGCTATACATCAGGACACTGATAACTCAGTTTCCGGTGACATGGTTACATAGTCTCGTTGTAAAACACCACCATAAAAATATAAAAATTTTGTCTGTCAGAAACTTGTTCGATAAATACACTCGTCTCTCTCATGGTACGTCAAGTAGGATCGTAGGCTAACTTGTAGATTAAAATAAATAAATAAACACCTAAAAGTCATTGGACTCAAACAAACCGTATGTAGAACATTAAATAATGTTAAAAATGAGTAACATAAGTAATCATTTGGGAGCTACAATAACAAGCTATTTACATTTGTAGATGGAGTAGGCTGAGAGTTCAACCCCTTTTTTTCCCCCTGAGCTTTGAGGCTTCAGAAAACATGATGTCATTTCCAGTGACCATCGACGCTCCTTGGTTTTTGAGGTGCATTGTGTTTTTTTTTGGGGGGCGAACATTCCAGTGCACTTGGAAGAGTTTTGTGATTGAGACGGCCCTTAAAATGACTGACTCCCTGATCAGTGCCCGGATTACTGAACTCGGAGCCAATTGAGACGCGCCCACAGATATACAAGTGTCCTTGAAATAGCAGTCTCTCGAATTCAGAAATCTTATTGGTAAGAAAGTGTTAATGAATTTCCTATAAAAGCTGCGCTGACAGTAGTACAAGGCGAATCACAGGTTTATATTAATGCGCCCCAAATTGGTTTATTCCTTAAATAATTAACCAATATAGAGTCATCAGAGGAACCATCTCCACTCTGTCTCATTTACCAGTCCGTTTAATCTGATGCAATAAAATAGTCTAATTAAAAAAAGAAGAAAAAGAAATACAAATACACATTATGGGATGCTACCTGAGGTAGTGCTTACTTGCATCAGCACTAATTTTGGCTTTTTCTTTTCATTTTGTGAAACCTATGACATTAATTAAAAAAATTATGTCTAACATAAAAACTAACCAGCTGTCATAGCTTATAGATTAATAATGGTTCAAAGATTTCTCAAGAGCAGTGTGTCCATCAGTTGATTTCTTCTATAACAATGCATATATAAGGCCCTTTTGATGTATATATGTTTTTATCTATTCCGCTTGGAACGATCTTACAAATGGTTCTTGTGGATGCCCCTCCTTCAAAGTGCCCGGTGTAGACTTCATCATGACAGGTTGGCTACCATCACAATTGATGCATCATTTGGACTAGGTTGTGATAGACGTCCTCTACAGAGCCTTAACAGTGGGTAGGCAGGCCAGCGATCTGATTGGGCTACAATTAGGGAGAGATAGGCTAGTTGTGAGTACATGAGTGAGTTGTTGTATTGCTTAAGCCTCCCTGATCAGCCTTCAGATTCAAGAGCTCTAGTGGTCCATGTAGGCTGACTCGCTGGCCATCAATCATTACCTTGAGTCTCCTGGTCAACCTTGATGTTCATGATGATGAGCTGACCTTGACCTTCCAGTCTTTGCCAATATCAAATTCAGCTTATTATCATGATCATCAAGGTTGAACAGGAAATTCAGTAATGACTGATGGCCAGCAAGCCAACCTTCCTGATCAGTATTTAATATCAAGAGCTGTAGTGGTCCATGAAGACTGGCTAGCTGGCCATCAGTCAATACCAAGTTTCCTGTTTAACCTTGATGATCATGATAATAAGCTGACCTTGATGTGCCAGTCTTTTCTGGGAACCTCATCAATCGGCGTGAATTTGTCCTCTCGGACCAAAGGTACGTTATCCAGAAATTTGTTGCGGGTTTCTATAAGTAGTGTCTTTTCTCTGATAGGGTTCTGTTCATGGGCCAAGCGAAACTGGAAACATTACCTTAAGTGAGCTGACTCACCACCTGCGAATGGGAAAAGCAAACATCATATTAAAGTGCTTTTGAAGCAATAAATGGATTCAGATAGAAGTGAATCAATGTACAGAGTTATTATTAGAGTTGCTTATGTTCTCCTCTCAATAGGGGAATGGAAACATATAAGCATCAGTTTCTTTGCCCTAGATAGGATAACATGATGCAATCCCTGACCTTAAGGCAAATGTAATACTTACTGTCCCAATGCTGTCGGCCATAGGTCGACATCTTTTAAGACTGTCTGTATTGCATGTGTGGAATAATAATGCTCATAACTCTGTCACAATCACATGGAGGTGCCTTTCAGGCTTTGACTTTTAGCAAAATCAAGCCCAAAATCAAAATGAGCGGTTTTTATTAATTTTTTTTATTTATTTTGGTAGCTTTTTTAATTTCAAAGAAAAATCCAAATTGAGCAATATGCATCCGTTATAACTTCCACCAAGTACGCTCCTATTGTGTCCTTTGGAAGCAAAGTCGGTGTTAATCTGTTTCTTCAGCAGGCAGTGTAGCAGAGTCCCTGTGACAAACTGGAAATTGGCCTCTCCTCAACCTTCCCCGCTGTCTACTTTCCTCTATCACACTTCCCTCTTCAGTCTCATAGTCCAGCCGCTCTTTCCCGCCTTGATTGCTCCGATTTATAATGGATGAACCATTTAGAGCGCTTGTGACAAATGGGTCAATAAAGACAAAAGAGGAAGCCAGCTAGTCTCTGGTATTTGGAAAGACATTGCAGAAACAACTTCATGTTCAGGTTTGGACAGATTGAGTTGGGCAGCAGTCAAGACTGAATCCAAGGAAATTGTGCCTGAGGAATAAGTCAGTTCACTCGAACGGGAAAGGATGCAGAACACTAAAGAGGAATATGTAGATCTCATTTGAAGTTGAAAGTGGAAAAGACTACGTAGTCAAAGTACACAACTGTTTTGTTTTTTCTGGGTATGGAAAGAGGACAGCAGATAAACAGCAGTGAAATGGACAGATGTCTTCAGATCCGTCCATATATTCGTTCATCTTTACAATGCGCTTTAATCCACTCCGGGTTGGTGAAGTTTGATGTTGCTGTTTGTGAATAATATCAAGAAAAAACATTTGCGTCTTTGTCTGCTCACGCATCACATGGGTGTCCTCTGTGGCCATGTTTAGATATAGGCCTGTAACTAGATATATCCACATATAGTTTTGGAACATATCATTTGCATGTCATCATTTATTCAAAAAAACCAATCATTCGTTTTTATTTATTTACTTATTTTTGCATCTTGTCTTTAAATCTCGGCCAAGCGTGAGAATAATTTTTGCAATATGTGATTTCCTGTTTTATGGCTTTTCTGTAAAAGCTGCAGTACTGAACTTTTGCCTGTCTATCACCATCTTCGTTTGAAACATAAAACACAAAGTTACTTGCAGAGTTATTTTCTTACATGGGTTGTGCTTCAGCACTGCTCCTCTACGCGGATGAATCTGGTGCCTTGAGGTATTCGTTTGAGTTGTATATTAGCTTAAAAACTTAAGAGCGGAGGTGTCAGGAGACCCTTTTGAGCACTGATATTTTATGTACTTTTATGGTTTTTGTTCATTTTTAACAAAAAAAAAGTTTGATACTGCAGTGTAGGGCATATTAAGTTATTTAGATTTATTTTGGAATTTTTATCACAACATAATTCCCATAGTCCCTTTTGTGTTATTTCAGAGTTTTGATGACTTTTTTATTATTATTATTATAAAATGTAGTGGAGGGGGGTGTAAAAATAATGTGTGCGTCTAAACTTAGTGTTAGGCTGGTAGTGTACATCCACAGTTTGAATGTTCCCTGCATGTGATACTCCATACACCGTCTCCCAGCACAGTTAGGTGTATCTAGATCTATCGTCCTTGATGTATGATTATGATGGGTATACGTTCCAATTAGTGTTGTGGCCTTGAACTGGCCTCTCGCTCAATACATGTACATGGGCAACAATAATCCGATATTAACCCGATCAAGATGATACTCTGATTGAGAAACTACCATGTAGTCAGCGATTTCTGATTCCTTAAACCTTAATCCGTTTAAAGTCCTACTCGAAGTAAACACAAATCGAATTAAGTCGTGGAGTATTCCTGTTTTAGTCGCATTATCGACCTGCGTTACAGACATGTACATACCTTAATCACACTATTAACGTCGTGTGGGAGTTTTCACCGCATTTCGTGACGGGACACGTACACACACAGCACTGCTCAACCATTTGACGGCAAACAAGAGGGCATGTATGATGATACATGAAATTCTGGAGGGAACGTCGGACGGCGTGTCGTGGGAACGTAATGGCTTGTGCCGTTAATCAATCTCTGTTCTATAACATGTAAAACAGGAACATGAAAGCAGTATTCTAAAAGTAACTCATGTAAACGCCTTAATCACAATATAGTCTTATTCAGAATAAGATTAATAATTACATTACTGTTGTCCATGTCAATGTAGTCAGTGAGATGAACTGTAAAGACAGGCACCATAGTGTCTTGTTCACACTCTTTGTCTCTCTTTGTCCCCTCTTTCTTTCTGTCTCTTCTTGCTCTTCTATGTCTATTTCTTTCATTCCCTCTGAGATTCTCTTTTCTGAAGGGAAATGTAAGCACCCTAGAACAAAAGAAAACATAATTTGGTACCACAACTGTATGATTATTGTACAGCTGTTATTTAGATTTGTTGTAAGTTTATAATTCTGTTGTTTTCTTACAAATTATTATTTCAGCCTTATAGCCTGCACACAGATTTGAGTTTTTCGATTTAAGTTCATTTTCTGTGTGAACAGAAAATAACGGCATGCCACAAACTCCTTCAGAGAAAGTCAGCAATTCTCCACAACTCTCAATTTAAGTTGACATTTTCAGCTTCCCTTGCTACTCATCTGCTGAAGACAGGCTAGAAGAACCTTCCCTTCTCCGGAGCATTTCAGTGCAACATTGGCCTGGAAAAGGGCAGCGATGCCCAGAGACAAGACAAGTGTGGTTAAAAACTGCATGCAGCTGACCGAGCCTTATTCTGACTGGATAGATTTTACGTGGCGGGGTAATTGTAATTGTTGCTAGGGTATCTCTGGGATTGTAGTCCCATCAGCATCATGGACAGATCTGGAGAGATCATGGCATATTTTTCCCTTCTATAAAAGAACATGTAGAAATAACCAAAGGTTAGAAATAAACCCAAATTGGCATGTTGGTAAAGATTCCATTATATTCTGTGGGGGGGGGGGGATATTTGTGTTTTTTCTTCAGTATAAAGCACTCCAGGAAGCACTCTTGCCTCCTACTAAAAGCAAAACCTAACCAGGTTTTGGCCAGATTAAAAATGTAGAACAGTAAAATATCAACCATGCTTAAAAAGGATTTATCAGAGAAGTGATGCTTTGGGGATTTTAGGCAGTTTATTGAGTTCCTAGTCATATGGTCATGTGACCTACTAATGATAACATGCACCATCACACTACAATTAGCGGTTTTAGTATAATAAAGGTATTAAAAGTACGCCTGGTATTTTTAATGTGACAACCATGCATGCATACGTTATGAAGACACGCCCATCTCTGTGATTTATACGGAAACGGCTCATCCCATATGAATCAATAATAATTACAAAAGACGTTCTCTTGCAATATTACATAACAGACGTATGTCCGGAAAGCTGATCTGAATAGTACTAAAGATGCATTTGCTACATGAGTATAATGTTGTAGTGTAATGTGTATCTGTTTACCTGTATTTCTGCACACAATCTGTCCGTATAGAACACAGTGCTGTAAGATTTGTGGTTTAATTTAGAACTACTGCACCAAATTGAGTCTGTACTGTAACTCTACTGGGTATTTTGTGCATCGTTCTCTCAAGGAGAAAGTAAGTCTCAAATTCTGAACACAGCAGGAGCTACGGTGTGAAATAGTAGCTTAAATGCAGAAACACTGCTTTCTCTTGCTTCAGCAGTTTAGGGAATTTGTTTTGAGGCAATCTGAGCTGCTTCCATATATAGCACACAGGGCACATTGCTAGGGTGAAAGCATCAAGTAAAAAAAAAAAGAGCCTAAATTGCAGAAGCATTAATCATATGTGTGTGTTTCTGTCTGCCAAAACATTGCTAAGTATCTGACAGCAAGTCCGGTTGGTATATTATCATTCATTGGGGGGATTTTACCTCAAGATTTTCCATAATTCTTTCCCCGTTTTTTTTTTTTTTTTTATAAACAGTCATCCATATTTACTGTGCTCTCCTACACCATTACCCCCATGAAAATAATTAATGGGCTCTTTCACTGTGCAATCAAGCAAAAAGCTCAAGGTTTATTTTTTGGTGTTTTTTTTTTTTTTTGTAAATGATCATTTCTCTGGTGGCACTGTGGTGCAGTGAGGAGCACTGATGCCTCACGGCTACAGGATCCAATCCTGAGCTTAGGTTACTGTCTGTGTGGAGTTTTCTTTCAGGTTCTCTTGTTTCCTCCCACCTCCAGAAGATTATAGATTAAGATGATAACACTACCCCCGAATGACACTGTATTGTATGTGTGCATGGTGTCTTGCAATGCGCTGGCATCCCATCCAGGGTGTGTTCCTGCATCACGCCCAGAGTTCCTGGGATAAACTCTCGATCCAACATGGCCGTGACCAGGATGAATAAGATGAATAAGAATACTCAAGATGAATAAGTGAACGAATGATCACTTCTAAAGAAATGAAAACGAGTTAATAACGGATATTTATTTATAGGACCTCAAACTTTTTACTCTAGATGAACTAGATGGCATGATATTGCAGAATTAGTTCATCAGTTTGTGCATTACACGGGCATATCCTTTTAATAAATATTACACCGTGGGACCGTTACAGACCTGCCAACACTAAACAACATGATGAAAATAATTGAAAAAGACTTACTAGAGCATTTGGATATGGATTAATACAACTGTGTTTAATTGTTTTTCTGGGCATCATGCCTGTATGCTGTGGCTGTACGAGTTGAAGCACGGAACCCCATGCATTTATTTAGAGATTTTATTTTTTCCACACTCACAATAGGCTATTTTGTTAACTGACTGATATCTTGCTTTTTTTCCCGGTAGTGCCCGACTATGAATCCAGCCTATTAGAGTCCAATTTAATAAAGCCCAGATGTTTGAGGCGCACGAATGCTCTCTTCCTGCCTCCATTTCCCTCTGTGCTCATTACCCAGCTCTCAGGTGGGAATCTAGACTGGTGAGGTAAACGGGCAAGCAGAAATGAGATGAACTGATCAGCGAGACAAAAATAGATCCTCGCGTATAATAATGGCTCTGACGCCAGACATTGCAGTCTATTTCAGTGCTAGTTTTAGGGCAATGAATATCTGATTTGGAGTCTATCAGGTGTGGAAAACAGAATTTCTATCATCTCTTGCATATATTAGGAATATGGAGCTAGCATGCATCAGTGAGTATTTAGCCCATATGCTATGCAAACATCAGATGGGTGCTTGTGCCTGATGGGGTTTAGAGTATCGTCTGCCATATGGAATTGTTCTGGTTTAGTTAGTTTTTTTTTTTCTTTTTTTTCTTTCTTTCTGGAAAGCCAGTGCCAATGCTGAGTGACAGGATGCCACATAGCCCGAGAGAATCGCACACTTCCACTGTATTATCAGCCTGTAACATATTTATGTAACAACGTCAAAGCCACAAAAGCTGACCCTGGGCTTTTGTCCTAGAGTGAACACTATCCTGAGGATCAGAATCCACAAATCCTACAATAAACATTATAGTTTTGTTATGTAAAGTAATAGAATAAAAATGATATGCAGATTATTTAAAAAAAAAAAAAACAAAAAAAAACTTCCACTCTGAAAAACATGTTTATATTCGAACATTTCTGATGTATGTAGTGTTTATGGTGCTGATTTGTTGGTTGGTGCTGTGTTTTCATTATTCTTGTTAGAAGTTAGTTGGCGCTTGTATCGTTGCTGGTGCAGGTTTAAATGGAGAGGTTTTGTTGTTATCGCCCAAAAACTAACGAGCAAGAGCTTCTTTCCAGTGATGGTCAATGTCATTAATGAGAAACCATGAAAACGTTGGACTTGCAGAATGCATAGCAGCTATATGACACATGTTGTGACACGAGTTACATCTGAGACTTGATTGAGCTAGTTAATGATCCAAGAGATCACCGGTACGATCGCATTGATGAAAGTTCAACGTGAAAATTGAGCAAATTGTTGCTGAAGTAAGTTTGAGCCAAAAGTCCACTCAGAATTCAAAAAGAGAAATCTTTTTGCACAATGTAAGAGCATATATTAAGTATAAATATTGATATGGAACGCACTCAGGATGCATTTTTTCTTTAAAGTGAATGTAAAATGTTTCTCAATTACAGGTCTACGTCGTTATTAGGGCAGGTTGTGAAAGTACACATTCTAGGACCAATGCATTGCAAGTGAGGACATGTCTGGAAGGTGTCTGATGCAATAAGTATCACTGAGTGGGAACTAGACTTGTGCATATAGATTTCATTTTCACTGCTTGTGACTTTCACCATTTAAAAAATCGTGATAAACTATTTAATCACCAAGCACTGAATAAACTGCTTGTAAAGACAGGGAAACAAGCATTTCTGTTATTTCAGGTTTATGTAGAGTAGGGAAGGGTGTAATAATACTATCATCTGTGCAGTCGGGAACTGCTTGCCGGCGGTGGCGGTCATGAAAACTCAGCTAATGCGTGGTAAACGGTAAAAAAAAAATTGTATTATTATTTTTTGTAAAAATAAATCAATTGTTTAATCTCTACATGGCCAAAGATTTCACTGTTCATCTTCTGCTCGAAGAGTTTGCTTCAGCTTTTATATTTAGAAGGTGTGTTTATGTCAAATGTCACTATTCAGAGGTCTTCACTATCTGTCTCTCTTGACTTTGCAGGCAGTAGGAAAATGTGCAGATGTTGACTGTCATTGACTTCGCTCCACATGTGTAGAGCTCTGACAGGGCTTTCATCAATCTGAGCAAGTGTCGAACTCCCTTCTGTGTGTAATCTGACAGCACTGAGCACTTCAGCAGTGAGGCAGGTGACAAGTGTTAGATGATACAGAATCTCTAGCAGTGGATGTCTCCAACTGCTTTATTCGTAGCGGTCACTAATTTTGTGCTGTAAAAGACCCTTGAAATGTCTAATCAGTAGGGCTCATCTGTGCACTTCAGCTGCTCATTTTAGAGCCATAATCATTTGGTAAACAGCCACAAACTATAGTCTCGCAGGTGTAGACTGACTCTAAATATGGACCATGATGTTTATTCAGTGCCTCGTTTCCGCTCCTGTGCCAGATGCCCGGTCGGTTGGAGGCTCCGATGTCTTCGTTTCCTCAGTTAACTGTGTAGATCAGTAACAGATACTCACCAAGGGACTTGCATTCAGGTGAACGCTGTACATCATTTCCTACTCTGCTCTCCTCCGAGTCCTTGGAGGCTTCCGTTTTCTCTGCTGACTCTGTTAATTAGGTTTCACTGAAAAATGGCAGAAAACTGGAAAATGAGGATAAGATGATGCCGAATGCATTTACATGGCGCTGAAGGGGAACTAGTTGGTTAGATTACAAGTCGAATCAGATTCAGAGCTGCTTAAATTCATGGGGTTGCATGAAGATTTGATCATGTTACAAATTTCACCGCAAACCTTTTGACATTTGTAAATGTTACCCCAGATTTCCCCCTTAGCAATTCAAGTCCAGGTTACTAATTCAGTGTTCGTGAAACTTGTTCAGCACCTTAAGTTTACATGCATAGAAGTTTACATTTTTTAAAAAACCTTATTTTGTCCCAATTTGGTTATTTGCCAATTCCCGCCCACCAGCCAGCTCCCCCATCAGACCAACCAGAGAGGGTGAAGGCTAACGTGCTTCCTCTGAAACACATAAACGCAGTCAACCTTTGAAACTGCTGCTACATCACAGGGCAGTGTAACACACTCGGAGGAAATCGTTATCTACCCTCTTCCACATTCCTGAGCTCATAGACACCCACGATTGTCTAGCATTGCTCTAACTGTCAGATGAAAGATAAACATCATTCCTTCTACCATCAGGATTCAGACTCAGTGTCCTGATTAGTGTGAATGCTTTTCTGTTGTGCCACTCACAAATCCAGAAAATCTTCAAGCATTCATTTTTGTAATTTTTTAATTGTTACAGCATGAATTTTCATCACCTCATAGTTTATTATCTGATTTATTTATTTATTATTATTTTTCTCTAAACTAAAATGTCACAGTTTTGAGGAGTTGAATTTGGAATGACATTTAAAAACATGGAGACCTATGGAGAGTAGGGGAGGGTGTAATAACGTTATCGTCCGTGCAGTCGGGAACTGCTTGCTGGCAGTGGCAATTACCAAAACCCAGCTAATGTGTAGTAAACAGTAAACTATTTTTTAATCAATTGCCTAATACCCAACATGACCAAAGATTTCACTGGTCATTTTTCTGCTCAAACTATATTTGCTTCAGCTTTTATATTTAGTAGGGCTGCAACAACTAATCAATAATAATCCATAATTAAAATGATCGACAACGAATTTCATATGGATTGGTCGTGTCTGTGATGTCACTGTGGATACACCACACACACACACACAAACATCAGTGATGTCAGTTCACAATAACGAGCAACACATGTCTATGACTAAAACACGTGTGAGAAACAGCGGAGGTCACAGAGTGAGCTGGTGCTGTGGGAAAAGTACACGATCCAGGTCGTCCAAAACATTGTTTTATATTAAGCGCTTCAAACTAACTCGTAAGTGTATTAACGTGGGTGTGCTGTTTAATGTGTTCTAGACATGTTTTCTTCATCACAGAAATGACATTTTACCTTTATATCCTTATCTGTAAATGTTAGAAATTCACGCCAGTATTTCCATTTTACATAAAGCCTCGTCCCGACAGCGAGCGAGTCTCCATTCAACTTCACTGAATTTGTCAATCAAACAGCACGCAGTAGAAAGGAAGCACAATAACTCTGACTAAAATATTCATTTTTGATCAAATATGTAGTTTGATGCTATATTTAGTGATATTTAGAAACAAATGTAATTGTGTTTGAGTGCAGTAACTGTAAAGGGGTTATAACATGTAATTGTATAGAAACATTTACAGAATAAATGAACATGGTATTGTGTTCAGAGGAGTGAATGTGTGTGTTACTGCAGAACATTCAGCCTCTTACCAGTTAACACTTAGTTTGTTCTTTTGTTTTACTTTTTTAGCATTTTTTATGTAGTGATCTAACTTCTGCTTTAAAGCTTATGGAGAATCTGTTGTTGTGGTTTTTTTTTTAAAATAAATATAGTGTTAATATTTCTTTTTAAATTCTTTGCACAATGTATAGAATAATCCACATGGATACATTTAATACCTTTTTCATAGCCTTCAACTTGCACAACGTTTGAAGGACAACATCGGGCAGAATGTGAAATGTTTTTTTTTCTTCTCTCAAAAAATACAGAAACGGAAACATTGACCTTTAAATCCAACTAATCGAGTAACCGAATAAATAATCAACTATATAATATATAAATAATCGACCATCAAAAATAATGGTTAGTTGCAGCCCTAATGTTTAGTAGGTGTGTTTATGTAGAATGCCTCTTCACTATCTGTCTCTCTCTGCAGGCCGTAGGAAAATGAATTTTTACATGAATTTTGCAGTTTAGTGTTATATTGATATTTTTGATGAAAATTTTAAATTCTGCTGAATTCTGCCTCAGACTCTGGCAAATCTGATTTTGAAAATTGTGGCGATTAACACTGCCATCGAAGTGTCCAGGATTTAGTTGCACTTCAATTTATTCCTTAAATTCATTAAGCATCGTGAACTGAATCTGATTTTTATAAATTCATTCTAATCTGTTAAAATGTGTCCAAAATCAGAAAGGGGGAAAAATAAAAAAATAAATAAATAATCCACGTCCCTCCAGTTGACCCTGGTGGATGGTATTATTACAGTGTGATGGTGCGCGTCTCTCCGCTTTCCCATTGTGTAATCTTATCTTTAGCAAGGTCACCTCCCGTCCACAAACATATCGGCCCCTCAGTCTTCCAGTGGGAACCGTACTAGCTGTGAGCTGTTTCTAAATATATCCCTGCTCTCCATTTCTCTCTCTCCATCAAAAATTCGGAGCATATAGTATAAATTACTTCAGTGACGGTTTACTGTAAAAGAGCGTCGCAGTACAGCCACAGTAAGTGTCAGCCGCTTGATTTGTGTGTTGTGCAATAAAACCAGCAGGCATTCACAGTTTTATAATGACGAATTATGCGGCAAAATCAGCAGCAGGCTCTCATCTCTGGAGGGCCGTTTCACTCGCGTGCTTTTACTTTCTGACCTCCCAGCCAAGCACAACAATCCGGCGTAGGCAGTTTCCGAAAACCATTCCAACACAGTTATGGCTGCCAGTGGCTTTCTTTCAGCATGTGCGCACCGAGTCCCTTCTTAGCCCATGACTGCCCACAGTAGCCTCCTCCAGGAGATACCACCTGCCTCATCTTTGGGGAAACAGGAATGTGCGGCAGCCGTTTTTTTTTTTTTTTTTTTTTCTCCCCCTCATGAACACACAGTTCACAGCCAATATAGTGCAACACTAACTGCATCTGAGAGGAGGAGACAAGAGAAGCAAACTAGCAAAAGACACCAGTCAGAGCATTTCTATACAGTGTTTATTATACTGTACTCTATTAGGGGTAGTACACAATAACACTAGCTACAGTACATATCTCTGTTGTAGTGAATCAATGTTCTCACCCTCATGAAAGGAAAAGCTTCCTTTTAGTTCTACAGGCTTCCAGTCCCAATCCACACCTCTAATCGCAACCCTGTGAGCCTGGCAAGCTATTATCTGTTCATTCTGCACGATATTTTCATATTCGTTTAGCACCCTGTACTATATACTACGTTTATTACTGTACGAGCATTATGAGCTTCACGCAGTGTTTCAGTAGTGATGATTAAATATGCCGTCTTCTATTTTGTGACCCCAGCAGAAATGCTGCTGAGCAAATCATTAAAAATAAAAATAAAAATAAATGTTTACATTACAGCCAGTATAAGACCTCCCCCAGTGACATTACAACACTTGGAGCATAATGTGCTATGGATAAACCACAGTGACACACCAGAAGCTGGATGCAAATTAGGCCAGGCTGAAATAGTCAAATACACTCAGAAGATCCCCATCTCCTCCAGCCTACAGTGCATGTCTTTGAACTGGCGGAGGAGACCGGAGTACCCGGAGTAAACCCCTTAAGCACAGGGAAATCATGCAAACTCTGTGCAAACAGGGTGGAGGCAGGAATCTAACCACTAACACTGGAGGTGCGAGGGAAATGTGCTAACTACTAAGCCAACGTGCCCCCATGCAGTAAAAAGAAAAAAAGAAAAACCCACCAAAAACATATACAACATATATTTTTTATATTTCTCGGTGTGATTGGGTCAGGGCTTGCAGAATGTCAATCAATGACTGAGAATTCCAAAAACCTGCCAATCATTCCAGATTTTTTGTTTTTTTGTGGGTGGGGGGTTTAGTTAATATTGGGGGTTTGGTTAATATTGTAGAGTTAATCTACAACTGTCAGTCATTCCAGATGATTGTTAATTAATGCATTGAACCCATCTGCTCTTTTTATTGAGGGGAGAAAAACAATCAAACCAGTGTAGTCTGCTGATAAAACATGGAGCTCCTGTGCAAAATGTGTACAGATTGGCAAACTTAAATAATCAAATTTATCATTTAAATCGCTTATCAGAACAGGGAATAATCCCTAGATTAATCAATTATAAAAATTAGTCAGAAAGTGAGAACTGTTTGTCGACAGGCTTGAACCTAATTATTACAGTGCGTGAGTTCAGAATTCTGAGCACACAGTTAGGAACAATATGTTACTCTTCATGTTTTTTAATGAGTACAATTCTGCTTTCCACTCCATGTCAACGTGCCTTAGGAAATGTAGAACCCTGGCCGGCAACAAAATGCCCCACCAACAGAGAATAGTCATTAACATTTGATGACATTCTTAGCTCTTCTCTTTGCTTGACAGAATATTTCTTTCCTACATTAGCGCAGAGGTTTACTTTAACAGATGAGGTGTGGTGCCCCGCTGCTTGTCCATCTAGCCGCTGTGCACCATGTGGATGAGACTGTCTGCAGGAAGTCGCATGAGATGGTCAACCGAGTGAAAGGGCAAGACACTCCCAGTGTTACGTTAATGCATTCCACTACAGTTTCCACTACCATTTCTTTCAGCGCAGTAGACTGAAATGTGGTTTAAGTTTTCTGGAAAATCCCCTTGTGCCCTTGTGTTTCTGCAAGTGTATCTTCAAAGTTTAAACAAAGGTCAGTACTTTATATTTCACACTTATCCAGTACATCTTCATGTAATTAAAATGTTTTTTTTTTTACACTTACCGGCCACTCTATTCAGTGCTTCCTGCAGGTTGAGAATTTACTTGTGGTGGTGGTTGTTGGCCTGGCGGTTGATGGTGCGGGTTCAGTAATAAACTAGTCAAGCAAAGGTTTATGAATAAACTATTTATTGCAAACAAACAACGGCTCAAAATAAATAACTATCTGTGTGTCAACATGAACTATTAAGAAATAACAACTACATATTAAAATAATACATGAAATAATGCATGAAATAGTGACAGATCTTTCAGATTTATTTATGTCAAATAAATAACTATTTACATTATGGAATAGATGTTTAAATGTGCCTATGTGCACAGTCGACATTGCTTGCTGGAACATTTCATTTTCCTTGGCTTGGAAAGAAACTTTCCCAACACCTGTCTGTAGGGGTATGCTTCAGGGGCAGGTCCGTCTTTGTTTGATGACTTTAAAAGTAAAGTCAGGTTTGACGTCCGATTTCCAACTCATTTTGATAAAGATGAGAGAGCAGCAGTGGTCGCGTGAGTCAGACAGTGAATGAAGAGAGCGAGGGGTGGTAGAGAGAGAGACGGTGAACGGGAGCAATAAAACATTATCATGTGATGGGGAATGTGCCACAGTGCTCGATTTGGTGTGAATATGGACCAGAGGTGCGCTGGTTTGGGTTCATTATGAACTGATAATTGCATGTCTTAATTGAAATTAAAAATCAGAATTCGGATTTTATCTACCTGTACCTGGACAGGCCGCCCAAATAGAGCCGATGTATGGGAAACGCTGCTATTGTACACCTGCTCATACGTGCATATCAGCCAATCATGTGGCAGCCCAAAAAAAAAACAAAAAAAACCAAACACAAACACCAAATCTACAGACGACAAATCTACAGATCAGTGCACGAACAGTCTGAAACACTCTCACCTATCTGGCACCATCAACCATGCTATCCTAAAGTCACTGAGATCCTGTTCTGTTGTTCGACAGTGCAGTATCGTATCTCTCCGCCTCCGGATTTTGACAGAATTTATGATTCTGTATCATTGTCACTCACGCGTTTGTCAGCGTTCAGTCCCTCCAATACCCAGCATGAGTCCTCGCTGATATTACTTGTGAACTTGTGAGTAAGAATGACTTGCTAGTCACAGGGGGAAAACAACACACAATGGAATGAGATCATTTGTTTTCTTTATCGTGTACAAGATGAATAATCCCTGCAGAGTGATCAATATGAATGGCAAAAACCAAAGGTGGGGATATTGGTGGGGAAAGGCTATGTATCGTCGCTATAGGAAACGCAAAGGACTTTAGTGCTGCGGGACTGAGGACTGTGAGAGATGAGATGACTTACAGAATTATAGCCATATTCAACACAGAATATTCTACAAGTTTTCATACACATTCAACAAAAGAGATCGCTGGGACAGGTTTCATCGAGACTGGGCCTTGAGACCGTATCCAACACTTTCCAGCTTTAGTCTTTAGTTTGTCGCCTATATACGTAATGTAATATTATCATTTTAAAAATGTACCCTTGTACAATTTGTTCTTTAGCTATTCAGCTTAGTTCATTGTGGGGAAAAAATATTATTACGCACTATTCTGTTCGTTTCTGAGTGTAGTGAGGTCTTCCATCCAGCTCTTTTATGCCAATTCTGAAAAAGCGAATAATATAAAATAAAAACCCTGACTGACTGAGCCTGAAAATTGAAAAACTGTCTTCATATTGCAGAAAAGGATCTTGCGCTGTGGCTGAGGTGGAAAAGTTGGTGTTTTAATAAGGACAAGATGCGACACGGTGAAGGAAGCAGGGTTTTCAAATAACTGCTGCGGAATCAGAATAATTTAATTTGTCATATACATTTGTGTATTAGGAATTACTCTTGCTGTTCGTTCACAATAGAACACATTCAACACGCATCTCGGACAACACAATTACCATCCACAATTACCAAGTATTGCACCTCCGTATAAGTGCAAATCGTAGGCTCAGTTGTAATTTACATTAAAGTTGATGGAGCGATGTAGAAGTCACCTTTCAGCTTTATATGTAGGTCTAAGTTAAACATGACCAAAGTTTTTCTTAATAATGAAAGCACCGTCAAAAGTCCCTGTGAATCAGAATGGGCTAAATCAGATCCTGAATATAAACGAATGCATGCGTGAATGGATGTTAAATGTTAGATCTGTGTATTCACTGCTGATTTCTTCCTGTTCTCTGGTGAGAAACAGTTGTGCACTTTGGCCACTTGGTCTTAATCAATTTTCAGTCACTATCAGGTCTGATAACGTCTGAACAGAAACCCGGCTAGAGTCAGATAGCAGAAACACTTAATGGTTGGAGTCTTTCAAAATTGCCTTCCACCTCTAAGATGTGTCTATAAAGGTTGTTGTGGATTTTTTTTTTTTTTAAGCGTTCTCACACTTCTGGAGGCAAAAAGTGTGTGTGATTTTTGTTTGGTTGACAATTTATACAACGTATGATTCAGACAACTTTGTCCTCTCTCTCTCTCTGTCTTTCTATCCCTCGGTTTCTGTCCTTTTTCGATCTGTCTCTCTCTCTGTCTCTATGTGTCTCTCTCTCTCTCTCTCTTACCTTTGTTTTGCTTCATATCTGTCTCTGTCCTTCTCTGATTCTCTCTGTCCCTGCCTCTCTTTCTCTGTGTCCATCTCTATCCATCTCTCTCCTTCATCTGTCATTTTGTCTCTCTGTGTCTATCTCCTTCTCTGATTCTCTGGGTCTTATGTCTCCCTGTTTCTTTGATTCTCTCTCTCTCTCTCTCTCTCTCTCTCACACACACGCTGTCTGTCTCTCTCAGGACCCGAGTGTAACTGCAGCTCAAACGGCTCAGTGGTCCCATACAGCTGTGACCCACTCACCGGCGGCTGTAAGTGTTTGCACGGCTATTCGGGGCTCCATTGTGAGCTGTGTTACAGCGGCTATTTCCGAGACCGCACAGGTGGCTGCCAGCCGTGTGACTGTGACTCATCTGGAGCAGCGGGACCGCAGTGTGATAGGTAAGTGACTTTTTTTTTTTTCCCCTCCACCCCCCCCAACCACAGAACACGTTTTTCCAGCAGCCAATGCCAGATTCCCTCAAGCAGTCACCATAACAGTTATTCACCGTTGAAGTCAAAACCAACTGCTCATTTGCATGAAAGATGTTTACCCTTGGTGGAGTCATAAGTGGAAAAGTACAAAAGGTGAGGTTACATGTGTAGTGTTACATGCAAGGTTGTATAATCACCGCCATTGCATTAATGTTATTGTGTCTGTGCTTCAGGAAGAATATTCATTTTCATTTATACTGATGATCGACTGCACTAATGCACTCCACTACATACATCAGCAAACAGCAGTGCAGCAGATTCGGTGCATTGTGGGATTTGTTTTAGGGAGCAAATGTTAAGACAGCCCTTAAAATGGCCGACTCCACGACCAGCCCTGGCTACTGAATTAGGGAGCTGATTGAGACGCACCGTAACGCAAGCCTAGCTAACATTAACGAAAGTTAATTATTTACGTGATCTGGACCCACGCGTTCTATAAAGACTGTTGCTTTTTGGTTTTTTTTTTTGCCCTGCTGATGAAATATCCTGGTGTGCTTCTGTGCTCTTAAAAACTTTTAGGCACTCAGAACAGGGAGATGAGTTGTGTATGAGGATAAATCTTTCAGGAAAACACAAATTTGGTAAGTGTTCTGCCCGTGTAAGATGAATCAGCAGTTCTGGGGGAAAATACATAAATAAGTTTTGTTATCTTTGTCGAAGCACCGTTTATTCCCTTCTCATGTCAGGTGAGTAATTCTAGCCATCGTTCACCTGCGGTTACATTCCAGTAATGTTCACATTCGTACGAAGCAAGAAATTCAGTCCCAAGTATGGTGACCACAACATCAGGCGACTTAAATGAAACAACTTGCACTGATCGAACACAATGAGGTTTCTTCAAAAAGGTCAAAACAGTCATGTTTAGTCGTTCTTTTTCGACACTGATGAGCTGCAACTGACTTACGATGAAGCTCACACGCTGTTCCACATCATGTAAGAGTCCTAATGTTTATTCAACGTTTGTTTTCATGTACATTGTGTCATTGCGGTCATAGCAGTCGCATGCGAGTTTCGTTCTGTTCTGTTTCACCGATCAAAAGGGTATACCTGTCGTCATCCTGTATCTTTGATGCCTTTGATGGTGCCAGCTAGCTGAAACTATGACACGGTGAAATGACGAATCACTTTTTTTTTTCTGTTTGTGAATCATATTTAAGTAGACATTCATTTTCAGTTTTGCTCAGTTGACTTGAAATAACGACTTTCTTGAAGTTGTGCTACTGGTTGACAACAAATACATGGTACCAGTGCTTCCTGTTAAACCTCCAAGATTTTTGTTTGGTTCAGGTGGCATCAGTTGTGGTGTATGATAAGGCATAATGTCGCAGGTTTTCACACGGAAACAGACTAAATAAACGTGAGCGTTTTGTGCAGAGATTCATATACTTGTATCACTGTTTTGAAGCACAAGCTTGTATAGGCTTGGCGGGATTCCACCTTGATTTGACGCCAGACCTGACCGACTCCTCTCCCGGAATATATTCTGGCAGCGGTAGACGCACTCCTCACCTTTTTCAGGTCGCTTTTTTCAGATTTGCTTCATTACGTCTTAATTAGTTTTATGGTACACATAAAATTAAGACCCTCATAGATAAAGGGCACAGCCAGCACGTTTAGTCTACATCCAAGACATTGTTACAGTGCTAGTGTTGCAACTAAAAGAATAATTTATTAAAAAAGCAGTTTAGCTTACAAGCCATCAGAGCCAATGCATTACGCACGTAATGGCAAGGGACCATAAAATATATTTAGCTATTAATTATATTCACTGTGCCATAGACGGGTGATGATATTCAAACTACTCATCCAGGACTCTCGTCGTCTTGGCAGCCATGTCTCTGTTGCTTTCTGCATAATAATTGCCTGATGTTCTCAGAGCTGCCAATATTTACGCATTACGTGCGGGAGCGCTGCATTTTCACATCAGAACGTGATGGTCGTGGATTATTTTCGTATAACCACGTGGTCTGTCTTTTGGTGTTCCTTACATGATGAAGTTGCTTGCGTTCACTTTGCACGTAACGTGTGTGTAATGCACAGTTATAAATTCACCAACATGCCGGACTTCCAAAACAAAAGGTCGGAAGCAGCTTCCAGTTGAAGCCTATGCCTTTCCCGTGTGCGACTGAACGTCAATTCTTATAGACTCATCAAGGACACGTCGTGACTTATCTGTTCATGAGAAGTACTGTTTAACATGCTTTGATTAAACAATGAGGTAATGAATTCATCCAAAGTGTACTGTTTTTGGAATTCAAACGCAAAATTGAATATGGTGTTGAGACTTGGTAACAAACTGTCTATTTAAGCCTGTGCTTCCTGAGTAACATCGCCGAAGGAGATGGGAGCCAAAGTAAAAGCCTTCCTTACACACTCCACGCCTGCTCTCCATGCCCACAACAAACAAACTACAAGCAACAGAAGGGACTTGTCGCTCACTAGTGTGAAAGTAGGATTAATCTGCAGCTTTTTTTTTTTTTTTTTAACCCAGGCTACGTTAAAGGCTATTTACTTTTAATAAATGTCTATGCTTTCATGTGGAAAATGAGTGAATTTCAAACTTTTCTGTGAAAACTTGTCTCTGCTCTGAAACAAATTAGGGATTCTAGTAGTTTCCTCCATTCATCTCTTTATGCATGTGTTGCATATATGCCATGTGAGGTTGAAGTTAGCTTTGCTGTGCTGTACCGCGACAGTGTGAGTAATTATAGCCCGGCAGCAGCAGACCGCCTGCAGTTGGAAACCACAGTCAAGCGAGTCTCTGCCGCTCACTTGTGTTTGGATTGGAGAGAGCACAAAGCACACAGCCGCCTCAGTTTGAGTCCAGGCATCGGCTCAGCACTCCTGCTCTCCCACTGCGCATCAGAAGGAAGTTGCGTCCAAAAATTAAACTGTCATGATAAACTGTCATCCGCTGGCATCTCCCAAGAACTGTTTGGACTCTCTTAGACTTCTTTTTTTTTTTTTTTTTTTTTTTTTTTTTCCGCCTCCCTCAAATTTGTTCTACTCAGTGGGAAATGCAGACTTTTTGGTTGCCTTTTTGGCCCATGTGAGACAGGAAGAGTAGAAAGAATACATTTTGTCAGTTGCTCCTGAGTGAGCATCGCAGTAATACTTCTGATCAGCTGCTGCTATTGACTGACCTTGCATGCTAGGTTAGGACCTTAGACCTGCATGAGTATTTGGAGCTTGTCAGCAGTAGCTGTCAATTTGCAGAAGCTGTACAGAATGGCTAGCCCCATACAGTATATGCATGTGTGAACATCCATGGCTATAGGACATTATAGTCACCATGCAGAACTAACAAAAATTGTACAATACCTTTAACATTTGTCTGCCGTCGGGTTGTTACGATGTTAGTCACAGTGTATGACAGTGTATTACTTCAGTGTTTCTCATTTCTTTTGTGTCCAGATATAACTCCCCAAACAATTGAGCAACCCCCCTTCCTCTGGCTCATAAATCATGCTACAGCAACCAACATTTCTGCACTAAAAACCATTTGGATTTGATATCTATTACTGTTATAAACATTACATTGCTACCTCTCCAGCTGCTCCTGGTATGTTCGTAACTGTATTATGCGTGAGGGCTACAAAGCACACAGCAGAACATAGCATTGCTGACCAGAACTGAACAAGCATGCCAATTTTGGCTAAGCAGCGCTTCATAATGCCATGCTAGTTAAATTTTTGTTTTTAGTTCAGCTCAGTACCTTTCCTCACAGACGCATTCTTTTTAAGCAACAACAGTGTGATAAATACTGACCGTGTAAGAGCGCCATTCTCAAAATTATCTTTCTAAGAAAGAACTATCTATCCATCCATCCACCCGCACACGCGCACCACACACACACACACACACACACACCCCTGCTCAGCCATAACATTCAAACCACCTATGTAATATCTGGCACCAAGATATTAGCAGTCGATCTTTTAGTCCTGTAAGTTGAAAGGTGAGGCCTCCATGGATCTGACTTGTTTGTCCAGTACATCCCACAGATGTTCGAGCAGATTGAGATCTCCAGAGTTTGGAGTGCAAGTCAACATCTTGAATTCTTTATCATGTTCCTCAAACCATTCATGAACAATTTTTGCATTGCATTATCCTGCTGAAAGGGAATACCGCTGCCATGAAGAGGTTTACTTGTTCGGTATCAATGTTTAGTTAGGTGGTACATGTCAAAGTAGAACGTTCCCCAGAGCATCACACTGTCTCCGATAACTCCAGATCACAATCCAATCCAGTGTTCTGGCTGATGGGTGTCTATATAAAATATTTCAATTTTTAAAATGTTTAACACCAACTTGTGCATTTTAAATTGTTTAATACTGTGAAACCTTGATCTTTTTAGATTAGGCCGTCATCCTGTGGAAATTTCAAACCCTTATAACGCTAGTCTGCTTGAAGAATTTCTTACTAGAGGTAATGAGTCTAGATCACATCAGTCTGGATGATAATGGACAGTGGCTTCAGTGCGTATTTAACTATGGAGTTAGTTGCGTGAACCTTTAAACAAGTTGTATTCACTAGGAACTAACGAGCAAAGCTGATCCTGCATCACTGCACTCTGCTCTTTTTCTCAGGACTGATTGCTGATGGTTTGAGTAATGCATCATTCTGACTGATGGCCCCTTCTGCTCTCTAACCCCTATGCCACCTTCCTTCATGGTCATGTATACGCAGGGGAACCTGAAGATCCCATTCAACAACAACAACAACAACACTATTTAATGTCTGTTAATCTTATTTTTGGCTTTAGTTAATAGTTTCAATTTTGTAATATCTGTCTTTGGCATGACTGTGAGCATGTAGCCATGCTTAGAAAGGACCGATAAAGGCAAAGAAAAAACAAGCTGCTATGCAGGAAAGATTGCAAACCTGTCCCATTTTAAACAGCAGCCAGAAGCCTCCATGCGTCCTGTTAGTGGATTGATGTACTGGAAGTCATATTGTAGTAGAGTGATGAAGCTGAACTATTTTGCGACCTACTGTCCATGATGTGAGCAGCCATGTTGATTTGACATCATATACTGAACTCTGGGTTGAGGAGACATTCCCAAGTTCCAGATTAGGAATTCCGAGTTGAGATGTTTGCTTTTGTTTTCTTACTAGTGTGAGGTTAGAAACTACGGGTTAATGAGCTTATGTGGCGTTTATGATCTTGCAGAATGAGCACAGTTACACAGGCATTGCTGCTTGATCTGGCGGTCAGAGTCAGGGCTAACCAGCTGACAGTAACTCAGTGGTTATGCTTATTCATGTGGTACTAAGTTTATGTGACAGTTATACCGACAGTAACACATTATTTATGTCCCAAGATTTATAAATACTTGGACCATGTTCCAAAGTATTACTACGTAATGTGCTGTATGGTGTTTCAAACGCAGCCTTGATTTCTCATTGACCGTGTATTCCTTGGAATTCACAGCTGTTGGATTAATCTGCAAGGTGATGATGAATGCAGCACAATCCAGGTTTCAGAACGTTCTTGTAACGTACCTTGCAATTGCATTTTTCTACCACAGAAACACATTACTCTCAGAGGATCTCAGAGGATCAAATTAGACACTGACTATGTTTACACGGACAGCAGTAATCTAATTATTGACCTTATTCTGAATAAGACAATATTGTAATTAAGGTGTTTACATGAGTTGGTTTTAGAATATTCCGCCATAGTAATGTCCATCAGATTACATATTCAAATGCGGATCGTGTGTAATCCAGGAAAGTAAAACTTCTCTGAGAGATGATACACTGAGCTGCCAACATGCCACCAATGCAATGTTCTGGTCTAAATAGGTAATTTTATTAACTAAAATCACACCGTGGCTGGGGATCTATATTAGGTGAGAATCTGCAGTGCTCGTTTAACTGACAACAGACTTAGCAACTTACTGGCAGAAGATGATAGGCTTCAGTAAAATTCTGAATAATTCTTAAAGCACAGCATTACGTCTGAGTCAGCAGGCAAACCCTTATTTTACTCCCTGATATCTGAAAAGACAAGACGCGTAAGATTTCCCAGCTTTTCTAGCTTATAAGCATTTTGTAGGTCAGCTCTAGGAGATAACGTGCAGCTAACCATGGCTACTTATTGAGTTTTAGGTTTGAAAGTTTAACATTAGTTATTTCTCTGAGAGTGTAGCATTAGCCGGAGTTCACTGTTTTTAATAAATACAGTGAGAGAGCCTTATCTGCATTCGACAACAGTACGGTGTTTGTATACAATAGAGTTTGCTTGTTTCAGTGTGCTAGGTAGCTAGCTAATCTCTCTAGCTTGTTTGTTGCATCATTTAAAAAAAAAACACTATGTATTACACAACATTCCAAAAATGAGACATTTTCAGAGGTTCGTTTTATCCATAGTTTAGATTTTTTTTTCATTATACATGTTCATAGTTGTTGTGAACAAGTAGCGCGTACTTCAGAGTTCTTCTCTCGTTCAGCCAGAGGAAGACAGAGACCGACTCGCAAAAGAAGCATTTTTATTTGGTATGCATTTTTAAACAAAAGTCACAAACATGTGCTACCTCCAGACACCATCTTAGAAAATGAGTTTTTTATACACGTTTGTGTCTGTGTTAATTCACTTTAATTCACCAGATTTCATTAATTTATGTTTGCTACCCCATTTTAGTCTAGATAGTTATGTTTCCGGGCAACCAAAACATAGGACTGTGCAACACGTTAGCCTGGTGGGCTAATTTCAGATTCTGTTGTTGGAATGTATGGTTTGAATTTGTTTCATATGTAGGTAGTTGCTGCATTTGCTTTAAAATCACAGTGCTGTATGAATGGGCAGTATTTTTCTCCACAATTCATGCCATAGGGTTGAAGGCCCTGGATTGTGAAACATGCATCGTACATGGAAATTTCGTCAGACCAAGGCTATCAGATATAATGTAGTGTGGCATGATGATTTTCTGGTAGTGACTGATGTATGGAAAATTTCAGTCAGTATAGACGTTGTTGCACTGTTTGCACCCCCTTTTAATGTGAAGCTCAAGCAAACAAACCTGTAGGCAAAATGCCGTTTAACTTCCAGTCTACTGATTTTCCATGGGAAGGTGGTGGGTGCGTGTATATTCTGTTTATTCATGTTTCAGTAGTGTGGTCTAATGACATGGTTTATATTGGAATACCATCTTGAGCAGTTTCCTTTTCAATGCGGAAAACTATTTATGGTCTTGTTTATGGTTTGGGCAACTTTAAGGACCGATGCACTCATGGTTCAGGATGGCTGTTTTTACTTGCTTACATCATACTACACCACATACTGCACAAACCCACATGCTAAAAACAGCCAAAGCCATTTCAATATTCATTAATCAATGTATTTATACAGTTTACACACACACACACACACACAAAACACCGCTCAATATCCTGCAATGCATTAGCATTCAAAACAGGACTTCTAAAGTCATAATTAGGTGCACAATTGAGTCCTGACTTGATTAGTCCTGATCTGTCAGTCAGACTTGGACATAAATAAATCAGGGAGCCAAGCCATGAGCCGGTCAGCCACACTGGCCATAATGAGATTTCCACAGTTGAGCCAAACACACACACACGGTCATTCACCATGAATTTAGCAGCAAACCTAGACACAACTTGGATGTGGTCAGACAACATGGGTCAGAAGAATGGCCACTGAAAAGCAACATCACAGTATTAGGTGTGTGTGTGTGTGTGTGTGTGTGTGTGTGTGTGTGTGTGTGTGTGTGTGTGTGTGTGACTGACGGTTTTTATAAGAGGAAGTTGAGTTTCTTGGAGGTTTCAGATGATTCCAGAGCAAAGGTTAGAACATTAGGGTTGCTTTGGGTTAGGTTAGTGCACAAATTCTTATACCACTACACTGCTGAATTCTCAAATCCGGTTGGTCAAAAGTTGTTGATTTAATTTACTACAACAGCATCTCTGATAGTAGTGCCCACGGTAATTCAGATCACAGGTTTATTAATGTCCATGTTCTTCTACATTATTGTTTCTATACCAACAGCTCGTTCCCAGGGATTATATGACACTCTCGATATAATGTGTATATCACAAAAGCGTGTTATTGTTTAAAAAATGGTGTTGGTCCAGGTGTTGGTATGGTGAATCAGTTTGTAGGATGTTGTTTATTTAACATTTATGGAAGGAGTCTCAGGTGTCAGTGCTTTTGTAGCCATCACAAAGTTTTCCACCATAGGACTTTCACACTTTCTACGCTATTTGACCAAATGTTTTGGACACCTGACCATCACAGCTACATGTGCTTGTAGAGCATCCTATTCCAGATTTAGTCCCCCACTGCTGTAATAATAAACCTCCTCCACTCTTCTGGGAAGACGTTCCACTGGATTTTGTGGTGTTTCTGAGGTCAGGCTTTGATGTTGGGTAATGATTTCACCTTCATCCCGAAGGTGTTCTGTGGGGTTGAGATCAGGCATCTGTGCAGGCGACACAGTTCTTCCATTCCAACTTTGGCAAACCATGTCTTCATAGAGCTTGCTTTGTGCACCGGGGCTTTGTCATGTAGGAACAGGTTTGGGCCTTTTGGTTCCAGTGAAGTGAAAGCTTAAAGCTGCAGCATATTAATAAATTCTGTGCAACCGTGTGCTTCTAACTTTCTGGGAACTTTTTTAGGGGAAGAACCACATATGGTTATGAAGGTGTCCACATACTTTTGGCCATGAAATTTTTGGTTTATTAACTATAAGACCGAGAGAAAAAGTCTGTTGAGGGACCGACTTTCATTCATAGCTCTTCTAACATAAACAATAGCAGGAGCTAACGTGTTTCATTGTTTAGCAGCTGTTAATGGGGGCACAGCAATGAATAAGATTTTGTGAGGAAGTGAAAAGGTTACTATGGAGGACCACCATCTATGAAAGAAATCCGAAGAGCATCCACACCCACCGCACGTTTTGTGCGTTAGGGGTTTGGCAGTATGTGGGGCTCCATAATGAGAACCTGCAACAACATTAGTCAGAAACGAATGTAAAGGAACTTGTGATTCAGAAACACGGTCATGTTGTCTGTATCACTCTTTTTATTGCTCAGACATCAAAATAGCTGCGATGTGACCACAAATAGTTGCATTGTTCTGTAAAGATGGAAACATTTAGTGCTTCTTAGATCAGATCGAGTAGTTCTATGCTGCTTTCTGTGCTGGGTTGCACACTCTCTCACAGAGAGGAAGTGATTGTGTTTGGCCTGCACATCTGAGCCTTATATGGTGACCCATCAGTGTTTGATTTAAACTCTGGATTGAAACCGCTTACAAAGCACCATCCTGCTTCCCTGTCACTTCCCTCACTTACCATAAATGGCATATTGCTAGGATCTTTACTTCTAGGAGATCTGTATTTTGTTTATTTGCATGAAATTTAGAATTGTTGAATGCACAATTAAATACGCTCATAGGCATGAGTGTAAGGACTTCTATAACAATGGTATGATCCTTTAATCTATTCCTGAAACATTCCTGAAACAAGGAGAGCTTTTAGCATTTTGATTAGTGCCATGTTGAAAGGCATGAAGTAAAGAAACTGTCTATATGCATTCTATACTGGGTATATCAAGAAATCCTTCTTTACATATGCATTAAATGTAATCTGAGCAAAATTATATGCGTATGTGAAAATGTTTAGTGTCTGCTATATGAGACAAGACACTATTTTTATTTATTTATTTAAACTCGGATTCTGCCTAGGTTTTTTTGAGAGCCTTTCAAAGGTCATAATCTAAGAGGCTACCATCCCCCCCAGCTTATTATCTATTCTTTCAATAATCTAACCAATCAATAACCCCGCCACTGAAAGTAGTACAGGAAGAAGCAGGCCAGACAGAGACTATTTTTAGATATAATATACAAGCGTTCTTCGTCAGTAGGTGTTTTTGGACCTCCATTTCTCGGTCGGCCCACAACACTTCGCAACACATCTTTTTTAAATTTGTTAATATGTTTGGCAACAGTGTCATGTGTAATATGATTGCCATGTTTCCTGTTAAAGTCCAATCTCGTGACAGCTGCCTTATCCAGCCATGAGAATGATTTCAATATATCCTTTTGTAAAAGGTGTTCTTAAAGGCTATCTGGAAAAAAAATGAATATATAAAATGTGTGTGTATACATGCATGTATAATTATAATTATAATTATTTATATTTACATATATATATAAAAAAGACAAATCTGGAATACATTTTGCTGAAAAGTGTTCATTTCCCCTATGTATGGAGACCTTTGGGACACCTTCCCCACAGGCTTATCTCTGCTAAGAACCTGCAGGTCCTTATCTCCTATCACTCTTTTCTTCACGCTCCATCAATCCATTCATCGCCGAGTAAACTTTTAGCTTTATTTTTTGATTTTGCACACAGCGGTTATGTCATGATTTCAAATTAATACCCTATTATTTCAAGACATTGTCATAGTTGCAGCTTAATAACTTGTTCTTTTGAGCCATCATGCCATTATATCCAAATATTATCTCATTAGTTTAACTTGATATTTTACACCACGCAATACTAATTTGTTGCATATTAGATATCGTTTCCCAGTAAGCCAGATGTTTCTTTAGTGGAATTCATTTGACATGATTAAAATGTATTTAAATTTCATTCTGGTTTAATCAAGGGCTTGACTCCTAACTCTTGGTCATAGCGACCATATCGCCTGTTTGCGTTTCGGTCAGGGTTTCTGTTATGTATGCACACTTATCACAGTTTAGTACTCGTACTGATAAAACCAAAACGGACGCCTGGCTTCTTTTAGGCCTCTTTGCCAAGGTGCCATATTGCTAATTGATTTATATATGACTAGTTAAATATAACCGAGCAAATATACTCCAGTTGTTCTATTTTTCCTGTCACTGACACCATGACAATAAGATAAGATGTTTTTATAAGTAAAAATACAAATGAGGTCAAAAGGGTTCAAGGCCAGCATATATATTCTGAATCCGTCATATATGATTTGATCATGTGTGTGACATTAGTATCCCTGACCTTTGGCAGATAGACAAGCAGGTGGTGAACATCACTGGTCCACATTAAGCTTTGTTGCTGCCTGGTACTTGTTTTTGCTGCTATAATATTACACTATAGTTTACAGTTTACAGTCCATGTCCTGTCTATTTCTTGTTTTGTTCTGTGTATTTATTGTTTTGCACTCATCTCACACTGTTGTGTATTCACACTGCACTTTGTGTAGTCTTGCTCTTCCATATTGCACCGTGGTTCCAAGTCATTTTTTTCCAATGTATACAAGCTATATAGAGGAATGACAACAAATAAAACCCTACTTGCCTTGATATCTAATCTGAACTATATGAATGTCTGTGTGTGGGTGTGATTGACTGGAACTGTACCAATTTCCTCAACTGTGTGTTACCATTTAGACCAGACTTGCATTGTTTATGGGCTTGCCCCAGAGACTACAGTCACGGAAAAGTACCTTTAATGCCCCTTTGGGGTTGTGAAACCAGAATGACAAATGTCTTTTGCTTTCATTATTCATATGTATCAGCACAGGAAAATTCCCACTCTCACAAATAGAAATAGCTCATTGTTGCCCTTCAGGCTGGAAATAAATGTAGAATCTGATCGAGGGATGTTCAAGTACAGCTGGACTGTCACACATCTCAAATTTTCCTGAGTATTTAGAAATCATATTGTCGGGGAGACGGACGCCCGGACGCCGGACGTGACGGGCGTGTATCATTAGCTCTTTGACCTAGACCATGACTTTCAAACTTGATTACATTGCTGAAATCCAGACTTGGAGAATGAATGAATCCTGGAGAGTGAATCCTGAGTTGAAATCCAGTAACTATAAATTTGTCTGTTCCTTAAATGGATTGCAGTTATCTCACTTAAGTCTTGGTTTTTATTCTACTCTATTGTCACTAACTGTAAAAATGAACAGATTAGTAACTAAATCTACTGTTTTCCATTTCCCCCTTAACCTTATCTTTTCCTGAAATGGCTACACCTTATTTGTTGGCAGTCATTTAGCAAAGCCTTGATGAAATTGAATAATGTGGAACATTATCATGCATCATCAAAATGTTTCTGAGTATTGTGTTATAATATACTTGCCACCCCAAATTTCGGATTTTAAAAGCTGTCCTCAGTCAAATGTCAACAGGATCAAAACCCTGCAGCAGTTCTTTGGGAGGAGAACAAGAGATTCTTGTCATCTTATAATAACTACTGTCATTTCTTATATTTAAAAAAAAAAAAAAAAAATGCCTACAGCAGCAAGATGGGAAAATAGTATGGCACAACCTGCTGCCCGAATCAATACTGTACAGTTCGCTATTTATCTTGCCTACAGGTTACATTTCTATATTTGTTGTAACAGATTTAAACCTGCTGGTTAATAAACTTAGAATAGTAATCAATCGAAGTTCAAATCAAAAACGTGTGTGTGTGTGTGTGTGTGTGTGTTTTTTGGGTTTTTTTTTTTTTTTGGTAGCGCCAAACATTACGCTTCACTGTTAACATTGTAGCTAACAGCAAGCAGCTCCAGAAAGCAGGTGTGATTTTTTTTTTTTTTTTTTTTTTTATTTTTATTATTATTATTTTTTAAAGATGTTAACGTTACTGCAGTACAAACAATTAGCATACATCTTAGCAAAAGCATGTTACATTGATGATGCAAGGCTTTAGAAGGTCACGTTCAGACATGAGTACCTCTTTCTTGGTGTAAAGCATGATGAATGAGGAGCTTCTCTGTCAGTAAGACATTCATTTAAAGGGTATGACATTTCTTCTGCTGATCATACATATGCTCTTTAAAAACTGTTGTCAAAGTCAGGCTTAACTCTGCTTAACCGGTCATTTTGGTGGTCTTCAGAATGTAAGGTTTCAGGGGAATTGATCTGGATTTTTCTTTTGTCTTGGTGCTTGTATTTGGAACATAGCATTTGAAATTTTTATTAATTTTTGTGTTGCGTTATCAGTCATGAAGCCTGCTTTTTGGCGCTAAACACGCGTCTTGTTGATGTGGCTTTTTTTTTTTGACTGAGAGAAGGCACTGTGCAGGTATGTTTTTGTTCCCCAAGGTAAAGTGTAAGTCCATTTTTAAATTTGAGGGGGGTGGGGGATAATATGCTGCTAGCATGGATGAGTGGTTTTCCCTTGACATGGCATGCACTATTCATTGCTGAGTCTCCTAATTTAGCTGGGGTTCCTCTAATCCACAGCTCTATGGTCTGTGTCTTGTTTTCTCTCCACACAATGCACCCCTTTTTCTTTTCACTTGGACTGGATTTCCCCAATAGATCATGCTATCCTAGTGGATAGCCAAAAATAACCATGCTGAAAGACATATACTCATGCAGTTGGCTCTACAGTAGGAAGCTGGAGATGGACACCAGGTATGTACTCGCTACCTCAGCTTTGACCTCATAAAGGACACAGTATCTGGCGCTGACTGTGTGGAAATGCCAGTGCCGACACAACACGCTCAGCTGGCAGATTTAGACACTGGTTCAGTCGAGTCTGACCCAATCAGGAATGTAACTGCAGTTATATGAACACCGGATAACCTTCGAGAACGGTATAAACCATCTCAATTCCATCTTGTGCGCATTTGCACACATGCCAAGATCTTCCAACAAGGTCACACATGATGTTGTATGATGCAATATTTGAACCTGCCTACTGAGCAAATTCAAGTTCCGAATGACAAGAAACCGTATCGGTTATCTAGTACCACATTTACATACGTAACCAGGGTCCTAGTTTACTCCTAACTTCCAAGGGTGTGAAATGGATAACGTATACCTGCAAAGTCATGAGGAACAGGGCCTCTCGTGCAAAGTGCTCAATGATTACTGCCAGGCTTGGAGCACTGGAAGGCATGAAGCGCATGGTGATGGCATAATTCCCAATGTGGTGCATGAGGAGGAGATGCACCACCTAGTGGTCAAGCCTTTGGTAAGGCAAAGGATTGCCCCTGCACAGTCTGGGGCAGTTGGTCTGATAATTGGAGTAGCACCACTGTAGAGCATACACTGGGCACAGTAAGGGACTCGAGTAGAGGTAGTAGCAAGTAGAGGTCACCTTCTATAAAAGTTACGAGGTGAATAAACCGATTCACAAATTTGGGTGATCTGACCTTGGACAGAAAACCCAGATTCATCCACAAGGTCACCCGAGTGTCATGTGGCCATCAATAAATGCAAAGCAAGCTCCTCACCAGAGCGTAAAACTCTTTTAGCCAAAATGATTGCTAGCAAGAATGCACTTTTCAGAGACACTTCAAGTCGTCCTCACACATTCAGTGGAGGGGACTATGGTAGGCTCTTAAGGGTCTAGGGATGAAACGGTTACCAGTTTCACGATAAACCATGATAAAATTCCTCGATGGTTAGTATTATCATGTCACATTTTTAATTATCGTTAAAACGTCAAATTATGATTTGTAAAACTCGTGGTAAACGCTGTCCACACACCCAGCGTGAGTCTGACACAAGCGCAGCATGCAACAGTGTTGTTTTTTTGAGCGTGAAAACATGGCGGGAGGCAGTGACGACACCTGGGAGATTTTCCAACCTTCCAAAAGCATCAAATGCTGAGGGGAAACTTAGAAGATGGGAACCCTGTCTGCAGAGCTTGCCAGAAGAAATTCTCTGCAAAAGGGGGCAACACGTCCAATCTGCCGAGTCAACTTCGTGACAACCATCCATCACTTTTATAGTGAATGCAAGGTAAGTTAACTTTTAACTCGGTGCATGAGTTGGGGAAAAATAAATAGTTGGACACACTGTTAAATTGGGTTGATATCATTTATCTCACTTGTATCAACGCAATCTTCCACGAAGAACAAGTTCCTAGCAAGTGCATGGCTTTGAGCAAAGACAAAGGAACAAGATCAAACAAGACCGTAACAAATAAGTGCGACATTTAAGGGATAATGTACATTCATACCACTAATACACGGCTTTTCAAATAATTACGGGGGCATGAAATAGTGATTGGAGATTATTTTAAAATTTGACCTGTTCTTTTATTATTTTAGAATCCGTTGCAGTCTAAAAACAATCGTCCATTACAAATACTGAAGTCCTCCAATTTCGTTTTCAATACTATCGATAACTGTAACCGAGACGCACAATGGCAGCATTTGTGTTTGTATGAAAGGAGCGAGCGTGGGACACGAAAGAAGGCGTGGTTTCAGGATGAACGTTGTTTTATACCGCGTTGCTGCTGACAACGGTCATAAACAGGAAATATCTGGAATTACATATTTTGTTTTGTAATTGTAGTGTTACTAATTTTATTTGTTTGTTGATTTTTCAAATGTAAAACCTGTTTAAATGATTTCAGTGTGTGTATCTTTTGTACATTTTCAGCACATTTGATTAATAATACTGATAAACCGTTATAGTTTTGGTCACAATGATCATGATATGAGATTTTCATACCGTTACATCTCTATGGGGGACTATGGTGGGCTTGGGCACCTCTCCCCATTTAGAAATGCTGTAATGCCATCCTCTGTGTTGTGCATTGTCATGCTTAAGGATAGACAGGGAATTGATACTGTTTAGCAGTCTCTGGAGGAAACCTAGTAATCAGCCAGTGCACTGTGTACAACCAGTGACGCAATCTCCATTTACACAGTGACTTGCCCTTAAGGGCATACGAGTGTGCCACTTGTGCTACAGGCTCTTGCATCTGAATCTTGATCTTGCATTCAGAGTAGATCTCGGTCCTTCAGTTGGCAATCCAATCTGAGAGTGCTGATCTGCGTGGTGAGGAAGCTGCCATGCTATTTTTGACAACTCGTGAAGGCAGCAGTGAGCCAAGGAACCAAAATCTTGCCGGCAACACTATGGGGACTGCTGGCAAGATCTTGAGGTCACGAGGCCGAAGGGCAAAACTTTCAGAAGCGTCTGTGTTTCGGATCAACATGAAAATATGTGTCGCCCTGATCCACAGACATGAACTGAGTGCAATGTCTTCACGGTTTGACCTGCATCTGTTTACAACTACATCTTGTTGGCAGGGTCTGTTTGCATGTGCAGAAGTTGGTATCCGGGTGTTTCCCACAGCCCGTAGCAGTTTAGAGGGAGAAATAGAAACTGTGCTGGGGTTGCTGTGACTGTAAATAGGCATTCAGTCAGATAGCATTCTGTACAGAAAATGAATACATGTGTATACATGCATTTTATTACCTGCCTGGGAGACCAATCGTGGACTCTGTGAACAGGTGTGTTCAGTATAGAAAGGGATTACATTTACAATGCTAAGTTTGTATTTCTTTGTACGCTAAAATCAAAGTTTGTTAGCTCATTGTCCGTTTCTTTACGTTTAGCTTAATCACTTCTTAAATTGTTCCGAACGAAATTATTAGCAGACTGTTTCTTCACTACGTGTAACTATGTGCAACAGTTGGCATGACTCGGTGCTGTGGGAGCAGCCGTCGTTCCTTTTCACTCTTCATTGTAACTTGCTGCTGCTGTTGGATGATGTCTGATGCCTTTGGAAATTTCCTGATTAGCTTCCTAACAGGCTCGCGCTCGGCCTAGCCTTGCAGCATGCCTTTTACATCGCTCGCAGCAGAACAATCAGACAACAGAACAAAGACGAGACGCTTAAATACCAATTGTTGCCATTATGAAAGATTGTAGACAAGAATTATTTTTGTACTAAAAAGCATTGTGGTATGCTTGGAGGGGGGAGACTGGTGTTATTTCTGACAATGGAAACAGGAAGTTGCTTGTGGCTGCCGTCTTCTGAAACTGTGGTATTAACAAGGTGTGTGTGGGTGGCTGGGGGGTGATGGAGACGGGGCGATGAAAAAAATGTTAGGCAGGTCGTTGCAGTGAGGCGAGGTTCTGCTGGCACACCACACTGATCTGGAATGACAACCAAGCTCTCTAATGCTCGGACAAAATTACTTACGACAAATAACGTGCCTCTGTTAACAGACTCCCAGCTGCTGTGAATAATCAGGATATCAGTGTCACATTGATTTAACAGGTGACCACAGTAAGTAAAATAATGGGCTGTAGAAAAGACAAAAAAAAAACAACTTTATGCAAGTGATGAAATTCACAAACTTTCACAAAATCCTGTCACATGCCATCGGATTTATGTGTAATTGCAGGGCTCTCGAGTGGCACAACAGAAAAGCATCACCCTAGTACTCGGAGATTGCGAGTTCGAATCTGATTATATAGTGCACTATTCATCAGTATCTGGTCCTATGTTTATTTTTGGAAAACCAAATTCCCATCAAATACAATCCAAATAAGCCATAATCCAGTCATGCATTCCTCCTCACCTGAGTATCCTGTTTCAGGTGTTAATGGGTTATGAATTAACACTTCATAATGACGACAGTATATACAGTTGGCTCTGCATCCGAACCACAACACGATACACATGTCTCCATCACGTTTCTTTCTGAGCCCACGCTATTCATTCTGTTCTTCTTGGTTACCTGCCAAGCATGAAAGGAGGACCGGTTTGATGTATATCACCTACCTGGGGTGCGCATTAGGAATTTATTATAAGCCTCTAGTGTTTGAATCGGTACACAGCCAGCCTGGAGCTTTCCACTCTTCTTCCACATACAGTGAGCAATCAGCAGATCTGCTACAGTGGAGGTAATTAGCCTCTGCTGCGCTGCATCAAATACTCATGGGTGCATAATGTTGGTGTCTGGATACGGCGAGCGTAGAATCCTTTCTCCTTCACGACGCCTTGTAGAGTGTTTGCTTCTGGTGGTTCATTATAGATGATGGGATTTTGTGTTATCAGAGATGTAAAACAGTCTGACCCTGTCAAGAGGAAGCATTTGGGCAACATCTCCACGTTGCTCGTCATGCTGAAATATTACTCCGTGGTCATTGGAATCAAGCCTTCTGGCTTTCAGTGTAAAACAACAAAATGGCTCTGATGTGATTGGTCAACGCGCACTTTATTCTGGTTTACCGCCCTCGTTCATCTGAGACTTGGCCGGCTGCATCGATCGTTGCATTGATCGAGTTTGGAGGTCGGAAATCGGAAAGAGATCTCTAATCAGCCGGCATGGACTGGCTTATATCCAAAGACGTTGTTAGAGAACCTCTAATGAGAGGGCTTCCCCTGAGGGGGCAAAGACTAATGCTTAACAAATGACTTAGTAAAGAAATCTTGTATTGGGGAATTAGTTTTCTATATAGCCAAAACAAAACTCATACCAATGCATCTTTGTGTTTCCTAATACACACTCGCCCGCTTGACCTTGCTGTCTCATGCACAAAATATTACTAATTGTGTGAGTGGTGTGCTTCGACTATAAGGCCACCAGATTCCTAGGAGTTGTTTGTGCATAGTTACTGTTCACCACAGGCTCTTTCACAGAACCGATGAGCTCATTTCCTCCTTCACTTGAGAAGACAAGGCATTAAAGGAGAACTGCAAAATGATTTCCTTCTGCTTATTTTTTCCAGCAGTTGACTGTCTGTCAATAATGCACATCCACTGGCATCAAGTTTAGACATCAATGACGGGACAGAAAATTGTGCAACAGTGTAGCCTAGTTCACCTTTTCGAAATCCAAACATAACCTAAAAATCGATAGAACCTGAAGGGGAGGAAAAAAAAGTCTTATGATTCTGAAGCATTTCTGTGAAAACCAACAGACAAGGTAACGGGATTTGCTGTAGGAAGCACTTCCCGTGGCACCAGACACCATAACGATGGATAAATTTCCACATAATCTCTTCCTGGAAATTGTCTTGTAGAGAATCAGACTCTCTATATTTGTAAAAAACAAAAAAAACAATGGACAGACATGTGAGCATTGGAGATGAGATGAGCTGTACCGTACCTCAAGTTAAAGTTGACATAGAAACACAAGTAACATTAAAGAAAAGAATTTTCAGAAATACAAGAAAAATAGAAATAATAAAACAGATCTGTGTGTATGTACATATATTAGAGTTCTATTTCTATATGTGCTTGTACAATATCTTTGTATGCAGTACATGTACATTATCTGTGGAATGACAGTCAACTGTTGGGTGTGTGTTTGTGAGACTGTGTGGAAGGAGGTACTGGGTGTTGTGGCATTGTATAGTCTGATGGCTGGTGGCATGAAAGAGCCCCCCAGACGTTTTGAGGCACGTGGCTGAATGAATCTGTGGCTGATTGTGAGTGTGTAACTTGACGTTTATATCAAAACGTTAGCGTACAAGTGGCTTCCTGTATATAAAAGACTTATTTTTAACTGTAACGTTCTGATTTGTTACATTATGTATGTCCTCAGCACACATTAAGGTTTCAGATGAAAGTACTATGCAAAAAATATATTCATCAGGGCAGGAAACTGCCTTTTTTTGGTGCATTTTTACTGCACAGTCAATGAAAACATGCAGAAAAAAACACCTGCAATGAATAACAGGAACAATAAAACATTTTATGGTCAAATAAAACTGGTAGTTTGTGTATATAAGTTTATACAGTACATGCAAGTCTGTTCCCATTTCCACCACTGGTGCGCGAAACGATCCGTCTATGAGCAAACGCAATAATACACAACACATTGCTATAGATTGTTGTGGTAATTAAGTTTAAAACAAAGTGTTGGTGCCAGTGTGTTAGGTCTTAAAGGGTTAATGAATAGTTCTTGATTAAAGTTTAGCGCACCGTTCTGTTTTATCTAAACCGTGTAATGGGCTTTGAATGCAATTTGCAGTCTGCAGTGTTTATTCTGTTTGAATTGATCGCCTTTGGAAATGCCTCGTGTGAGTTGTGGGTTGTTGTGTGGTATAGCTGGACAGAACTTGTGTCCTCTCACAAAAACGTGCCCATGCTGAGACCTGTCTACCGAACCAACAGATATTTAAATGACGTTCTGTTACTCTTGCATCCGTTGTAGCAGCCTTTTCAGTCCTATAAACAAGAATTTTATAAAGAACATGGTACATTCATTTATCAGTAGGAAACTCGTTCTCCTGGACCCAGAGGAAACCCAGACAAACACAGGGAGAACATCTGAAATTCCACACAGACCCGTAACCCGAGCTCAGGATAGAACCAGGAAGCCATTTCCATTTCTAGAGCTACCACTCACTGGATGGTTTTCGTTTGTTTGTAATTCTGTGAAAACTCTAGAGACTGTTGACAATCCAAGCCCATCAGCGATCAGTTTCTGAAATACTCAAACCAGCTAATCTGGCACCAAGCGCTAAAGCACTGAGATCACATTTTCCCACATTCTGATGTTTAGTGTCAACATGAACTGAAGCTCTTTACCTGTAACTGCATGAATTTATACCTCTGCCTCGTGATTAGCTGATTAGATAACTGCGTGAATGAGCAGGGTTAGATGTGTTCCTAATATATTTGGTTTGGTGTCATACTAGCTATATGTTAGAGCTCAAATTCTATCTGGTGCCATCTCGAGGGTGTATTCTTGCTCTGATACACCTCTGCTCATTCATCAGCACACGCCGAGGTGACCGAACTCTGTGAGCTGAACTCTTCAGCTAGACGTAATGAAATGATTGAGATTCTCCAGAGACATACACCGGGAATTTAACTGCTCTCATTGACCTGAAAGAGCTTCGTTCATGAGCTAATGAAGCTTTTAGTGGTCTATTTCTGTCATACATTTCTGTCCTGGTATGCAGCAGTAGGTACAGTTTAGTGTAGAACAGGATAGATAATGTCATGTTGGTCTAAAATCAAACCTGTAGTATTTATATTAATAAGCTTGAACATTCTTGTTACTGCACCCGAGCTCGAACCTTTTACCGAAGCAAATGGAATGGAAATGGGTGCTTTATTATAAGCATGTTTGGGTATTATTGTCCATGATTTTGTTTAGCAGCTCCGTGAGTCAATAAACCACACAAAGTGGTGTGAGTGTGACGCAAATGCCAAACTCATCAAAACGCATTACTAGAGTTAATCAAATCTCATTGATATTGATTGAAAATTTATTGGACATTATGCAGATTGGAACAAATGTAGTCGTGAATGTCTTTTTCATTAGTGTTTTGCTCAGACTTCCTTTTGAGCGGAGTTATTATAAATCAGGGTGTTGTGGTTAGGTTTGGGGTTGGGACTATGTGTTGCACAGTCATACAGAGGTCACTGGGTTTTTCAGGTACAGCAGAGACCACTGCACTCCAGAACACTGAGTAATTATTCCAAGTATGCACGCACACGCGCACACACGTTTTATCACTGAAATGACGTTCGCAAGGCTGAGGGGAGAAGTGAAGAAATGAAGGGAAGGGTTAAGATGAAGCCTGTCTGTTTGTGAGTGCACCTCACATGATGTGTTTAGATTTGGCTTACCAGTCTACTTTGTCTGGATCTCATTTTATTGCCAGTTCAAGGTTTGGGTGAGGGGAATGATGGACTATTCTGTTCTCCTCTGTTGTGCTTCTGATGCAGTTTTATTGTAGCATTGCTGACGATTATGCTTCTTGCACAATGGCAAGCTGCCAAATGCAGAGTTATCACCCCATGAAGCCCGAGCTCTGATGTTCGTTAATTTTCTAGCTCTCTTGAGAATACAATTGTTCCCTTTCTGTCCTTTATGCACGTCTCTCTCTCCTCTCTCTCTCTCTCTCTCTCTCTCTCTCTCTCTCTGGCTATCATGGAGATGAGTTTAGCAGGCTCACAATTGCACAGGGATGTAGTTCTTGTCCTGTGCTGCACAGCCAACTCTTGGTCCCTCGCCAGCTGTTAGCTTCTGCGACTTGTGGAGTTTTGACATTTTCACACACATGCAGATGCCGCAGCACTCGTCGGATCCGATGTACCTAACCTATTACTATTAGCACATGTAAATGAATTTCTCGCTGCAAAATTGAATCTGAAAGCCAGTAATGACCATAAGCATTTGTTGTTCACCAGTTTTCGAATAGGTTACTGATTTGAACACGTTTTCACCAGCCTTCATGGATGGTGGGAATGGCGGAAGAAACTAACACTAACAAACCAGGCACGAGCATTTCCAAATACATGGTTAATAATCGATCGATGAAGAAACAAGGCGCATGAGGACTATTTACCGGAGGTAGATGACGTAATGAAAGTTAGTGTCTTAAAAACTGTAACTATAGCATGATTAATGAATTCCAGTTTTTGTAAATGTTATAAATCAGTAGTTTAGCAAGTCACCTGTGCTTTTTCTTTGCTTAAACTTGCTTGATGATAACTTATTAAACACTGGGCTTCAAATGTCTTAAAATGACTTGGCCAACTGTCAAATAATTTACTGTTTTTTAGACAGAAAAGTCAGTTTCAGCAAGAGAAGGTAGATATGAAACTGACACCCGATGAAGAACTGTAAATAATGTAGTAAGAATGAACAAACCTCTGTTATGGATTTAAAAAAAACAACAACAAAAAAACCAGCAGAAGACCTTTCAAGCAGCTCCAGTACAGCTTCAACATTTATTAGCAAACATGACTGGAATAAATCTGAATTACGATCAATACCAAGACAAAAATAAGCGGAAAAGAAATTTCCAAATACACTGGAAGAACACTTAGAGTAGATTAAATACAGGATATTACACAGGTTTGTACAGCACCAGAGACAAATGAGAAAATGTATTGAGCTGTCTGGAGGAAGCGTCCAGAAACTGCAGTAAAAGCTGCCCTTTTTCAGGCTCAACCAATTTTAGGATTAAAAACGATTAAAAAACACACTGAAAGTTGATCCATGTGACTGTTAGGTTCTCATGCACTGCTTGTGAACACATGAAACATGCAGTTTCCTGGAAGCAGAGGAAAGAATTCCCAAGAATGCTACTTCAGCACCATCTGCTAAACAGGTCGACTTGCAGACTACCTGCCTGCGTGTGAGAAATGTGTTGCTGTAAACGTGTTTTTATTTGATTTTCTATTCAGAACTATATTATTACGGATGCAACCAAAATATTTTGGTCAAGATTGACCTGAAGCCCTTGATTAGTTGTATCAGGTGTGCTTGAGACACCTGTTTTGTATATTTGTGCTGTTGTGAGGGATTTTATTCAGGAGACTGGAGAAATTATTATAAGTGGCATTTTCAGTAAAATTTGGGGAAACCACTTGAAGCATTTGTTGTGTTGAACTATTTCAATTGCTTTTGTTTTGAGTTGTTCATAGCAAACAGCTGAACGTCTGTAAATTTTAACAATAAACCTGATTTGCAATGGGGGTTGAATCATTTTTATTGCAACTGTAAATTTGGTAGATCGCAAACTGGGAAACAATATCACATAAGCCTAATAACACTATCAGTCCATTTGGCTGAGGGGCGGACCAGATGTTTGTCATCTTTCCCTTTAATCAGCTAATGTGGTCTACCACAAAAAGCCATAATGTGTGTCTCTTTGCCTTTCTTTGTCTCTCCAATCCTTTCTCTTTCTTCCTCCCTCTGTCCCACCCTCTGTCTTTGTATGATCCATTCTTCATTGAGCTCTAAAAGCTCTTTTCATTGGCTTAAATGTTGGGCAGGGTTGACGCCATTGCCATGTCTTTAACCGGCCCACGCCGGTTACGGCTGCGTGCGAACAAACAGGCCTCATTTGATATAATCATAAAAGGCCTTATTCACGTCAGATGGGGTGGCACCAGAAGTCTGGCCAATATTCGACCTCCTCGAAGTCGTCCTCCAAGAAAGCTGCTCCAATACTTGTCCATTGTGGTCCTGCAGTGCTCAAGTTCCAACAGGATGAATCATAAAACATGACATTTGTAGGCTTTTTTTCTGTCTGACTAATCACTCCAGAAACACTTGAGCTCTTTTTCTGCAGCTCGGTGACGTTTAATCTGGCTGGCAGCAGCAGTCCATGGGGGAAAGCATTGGTTGCATTCTGACATGAGCTTTGAAAATTGTTTCCAAGTGCCTTATATTGATGAAATAATACAGCATGCGATAGTTGATCTCTTCGTTGAAATGCTGCAATGCTTTGAAAGTCTATATATGAAATATCCCGAATCCTGCTTATTTATTTTTTTTTTATTTTAACAAAAGGCATTTTAAAACATTGTTTTTTCCTTGCCATGTTTTGAACAACCTGCTTTGCCTTTTACATTTTATTCCTTGTAATAAAAAAAGTACCAAAAAAATCATTAAAAAAAGGTTGTTTTTTTTTTTTTTTTGTGGATAATGTTCACTTCAGCCTCCTGCACACCTTTACAGGATTTTAATTGGTTAATATGAGGTGGTTGGTTTCCGGATGATTAGAGAGAGAGGCTGAATTGCTGTGGAGTGCAGACAAAGAGAAAATGAAATGAAATCAGGAGAGTGAAATTAAGTTTGACTAGAGGCTTTACTTTCCTCCAGTGTCTTATTATGCAGTTGCATATTTGATATAAAGGTTGTGTGAAATGGGATTTGATTATTCAGATTTTTCACGGACTTGGGCAGGTCTGTTGGAGTGAAAGCCTGGAGGGTCAGGATGACTTACCATGGCATGATTGAGGAGGTTGACTTTAGAAGGGTTAGTGTTGCTGATGCAAGGTATATTAAACAGTTAATACATTAATACTTTTAACAGTTTTCCTTTATTGTTGCTTATAGTATTAGTACTATAATTACTCTCAGTAAATCTTTCATTAATTTCCGACTAGAGGTGGATTTTATGAATACCGAGAACTAAGTAGGGCAATATCTTTTTTTTCGTTTAAATGATGCAGAATGAAACTTAATAAATATGAAAGTAAAGATGTACATCCAAACCATAAAGTAACACTCCAAATAACAAACGAAAATATAAACATCCAAAATGAATCAAAAAACACTTCAATGAACACAACAAAATTTCAGTAATGGTTTTTATTTTGCCTCTAGAGGCCGCTCTCGTACTGTAATGGCAGCGGACCTTTTCAGCTTCTCCTGCACAGGCACAACCAGGAAAAACTATCGCTGTGGATTTTTGCCGATAACAGATCATCAGTGCCAGTGAGTCAGACAGCCAATCAATCGGTCGACCTCTATATCAGACTAACCAAGGAGCTTTATTGTTGAGATTTCAGAAGCTCTTTATCTCGCCAAGTATGTCACACATTTGCCTTGGTTTTACACACTTGTTATGACATGCAACATTCTAAACGGACCAGACGTGCACAGACTATTAACAATATTCAAGAAAATTTATGGGGAAAAGGTTTGGTTCAACATGCATTAAGATTTGTGCAAAATTACAATGCATTAACTCACTATACTGTATTTGAAAGGAAAATTCCTTTATACAATACATATGGTCTCAAAACTAAAAGGTCTTAGTGCCTCAACCCTAAACTCATGATGATGGCAAGGAAAAATCTAACATGGAGCGAAGGAGGAAACCTTTGGAATGGGGGGATCCAGTCATACACTGACCAGCAATTGTCTGATTATTCTTGACTTTATGGATGTAATTTCATGGACAGTGATACCAGTGCGCTTGTTATCACTATAAACATTATAGTGAAGGTGTAGGTAAAGGAGACATGTTGCTCTTAATCTGCAGTCAGTCAAGGAGCTCAGGACGGTAAGAGTAGGATCTGCTTGGGAAAGAATAGCTTGGAGCTTTGCCCGTGTAGGAGGTTGTGGTCATCAGGATGTCATGAAGCAGTCATCATTAATAGGCCTAAGGCACACTGGCTAATTCTGGGAAGTTGCCCCATTCTGCTCCTGTCCTAGGTGCTGATGGAGTAAACACTCAACCATGAATAATGGGACAGGTGGGACAGAGCGATATTTCCATGATTTCCCAATCGTACTCGGCACTGTTGTAACTCTTATTAACACTTTTAGTACCAGTTATTTTTTCTGATTAATTCACACTAGTGCGTGACAAAACAACAGCCGATCATTAATTTTCGTGTGCGTGCTCGACGTGGAGCTGTGATTTTGGGTGATTTCAGAATTCTGTGCCATTCAGGTATGACACAGGGAAGTGACAAATACAGATACATTGCTCGATTGATTCCTCTGACAAATCCTGTGGCATATGTGGTCTGACGTTTTTTTTTGTTGTTGTTTTTTTTTTTAACTCCTGCCTTCAGTTAGATCCCGTTTACTGTTGACATGCAAAGAATGGAAGATGGAAAATATGTATAAAGACATTAAGAAGAAAAATTCAACTTGGAAGTAACCGATAGCCTCGCTAATCTGCCGATGAGGCTACAGTAGTATGAAGCCTAGCCTCTATGTCATAAACAACCACTCTGATTAGTGCGTTATTTAAGTTGGGTTTAATGAGGTAGCTTTAGAAGCTACATTGTGTATATATAGCTATTACCATTTCTCCTCCGAGAAAAAATCTTCACCAAGTCTCTTCAGTGCTTCTGTTCAGCACTACATCAGAGTAACAGCATGTGATTATTGCTTAGCGCTCACTGTGAAAAAGCTCAACCACTGTAGCCAAATAAAAGAACGTTTCACAAATTGACTTTTGTTGAAGGCTACTTGTGCAGTATATCAAATCTTTCAAATGAACAGTGCCGAACTCAGCTGTGGATACGACCATTCTCAATGACAGTCAACAAAAATTAACGTTATGTCACCTTCACATGGCTTGGAGGCCAGCCGTCATGCTTCACGCTGAATCTGTCCTGGAGGATTTAATTATGACTGGACCAAGGGTGCTAGCATCAGTCAGCAGGACACTTCACTTCACTCTCTCTTGTTCTGTCAGTCCAAACAAGTTAAAACGTGTCCTTTTCCTGTGTAAGAGGAATTGGCTAGACCTGCCGCTGGATCAGCTAGACTTAATCCAGATGCACTCCGAACGTGGCGATAGAACATTCTCCAGACGTGTAATGAAAAAACGTGACAATTTATTTTTGACAACGTGCCTAATGTCTTGGGCCTATTTTCATTTATTTATTTATTTATTCAATTTTTTTGCATGCTGTGGTAAATCGATCAAACATTGATTGACTGCACTGTTATTTTAGAAACATACAAGCAGGGAGGTACTAACCCTCAACTGGCCGGAAATAGTTCAGGGAAACATTGCTTCTGTTCTGGCTTATTTGGCTATATTTAGCCTTCAAGCAAAGAAAATGATTAATGTGTATATACATTAGATTCTCTCTACAGTACATGATCAATTTAGCTACGTACTGGCTGAGGATAGATACAGTAAAGTTTATTTCAGAGTCATAAGTAGTTCTATAGACTAGGCTTGTGCAATATGAATTTTTTTCCTCCTCAAATTAATCAGCCTTAAAAAAAACCCCAAAAAACAGGAAAATGAGCATTTCTGTCATTTCAGGTTTAAGGAGAGTAGGGGAGGGTGTAATAATATTTCCAGCTGTGCAGTCAGAAAGTGCTCGCCAGCAGCAGCAATCACAGATCTCAGCTGGATGCTAGAATGTTTTAGGTGATTCTGCAGTAAACAGTAAAAAAAATAAATAAAATAATAATAATAAAGTGCACTTTTCAGTATAATGTTTTTTTTACAGAATGGTTATATAATGTCCACATGGCTAAAATCTTTGCTGTTTAGCTGCTGTTGCAAGTGTTTGGACGTGTTTGAGTGCTAACCAAGAAAGCCGGTTATTTATGGTATTTAATCGCTTTCTTATCAACATTGCCACTAACATTATTTGTAAAGTTCCAAATTTGACCTTCTTTGTATGCCAATCATGAACATGTTAGAAAGGGGAATGTTTAAGTCATTCTATATTAATATGTTGATGAACTCATTTCTGGTTCTACTGGGGAGAAAAAGATTGCCGTTTTGCATATTTTTGAGCGCTAACTTGTACTAGCGTTCTCTTGAGATTATCTTGTAGAGCTCCGTTGGCAGATGTAGTAATATAATCACGTCGTTGGATATCATGGCAGTGTAAAATCATATAGAGGCTTTTAAACCACACGAGCGCATTACATAATGCATTTGCTGCTGGCACTAAAACGACAGAAAATCCACAACATCATCTCTGAGGTATCATCTGTGTGGAACACTTAAGCACCTGCCTTCTGTGACGATGAATATTTTATACTGAAGAAATTCAACTACTCATCTGAAGTGTAAACAAGTGCCACTGGTCTAAAAAAAATGCTCAGTGCTTAATATGATAAACTAGTGAGCAGTAGTAGGGCTGTGGCGGTGGCTATGACAACCGCACCGCCTGCGATGGTGTCGCATCACACGCCACGTTAATGATTTCTTTGTCTGCTTTGTGGGGAAAAAATACGTGTTAAAGGGGTAAGCATTACAAATCTCAGGAGCCATCTCCAGGCATGTCACCCAACCGCATTTTTAAATTTGATTTAATATTATTACACAACATTTAGTTTAACATCCTCCTGGTGTTTCTAGTTTTGTAGGCTTGTGGTATACACTTGTAAAAGAAATAAAGTATTCATTAGAGAAACGTGTGACTTTGTTTCATCTCCTTATTATACTCCTTCTCTTCTCCCGTTGCAGGTCAATCACAATACCATATCCCACAGCGCCCTCAGGCTGTTTCTCATAGCAACAGCGTGACAAGACTGTATCGAGTTGTTTCGCTGATAGAAGTGCTACAAGATTTGTTACGAAACCGATGTCTGAGCCTATTTTTTTTATATTTAGGTTTTGTTTAATTTAAGCCTATAAAATATTAGTATTATTATTATTATTATTATCCATCCATCCATCCATCCGTCTTCAACCGCTTATTGAACCTGGAGCCTATCCCAGGAAGTATCGGGCACAAGGCAGGGTACACCCTGAACAGGGTGCCAGTTGTTGTTCTTGTTATTATTATTATTATTATTAGTGTACTATATTACATAGAATATTAAGTGATATAAATAGTGATATAAATTTCACTTTATCAACAGTTGGTTAATGACCATGGTAAAAAAGCTGCCACCGTCACAGCCCTAATTAGTAGAGTGTGAGTTCAGATCCTAGTGCTGTTGGTGAACTGCCCTTGAACAAACCCCATAAGTCTGAGCTGTTCAGCACTGTGCCTGGATTGTAATAGTCTCAATTGTAAGCTTTTTTGAATTAAATGTAATGTAAAAATGTCCAGTCATTTGTTCACTACAATCCCTGCTTGTCTTCTCTTGAAATGAGCGGTGCTCGCAGGGGGGCAATCATAAACAAGAATAATTCTTCCAGTGTGCCCTATCTTGAATGTTGGACTTTCTCTCCCCACACCCCATGTGACTGTGACAAAGCTGTGCAGAAGTAACCAGCCTCCAGAAGCCGTGGGCTGACGGAATGAGCTTCTAATCCTATCGGCAGGCCAGGCGCTGATAAATGGCTGCGAATGCAGGCCAGGCATTCATGGGACACTAAGCTCTGCTCCAGCAGCCCCCCTGTAATTCCGCTCGAGCCTCGGGCAATCTGCCCCTATCGTGTCATTACCTATGCAAAGCAATATTCAGATTTTAATCTCAGGTAAATTAAACATTTAAACAAAGTTGACTTCAGTGAGCAGAACCCCAAGGCATGCTTTAATATTCAAATAAAGCCTGGATGAAAAATATACCAGCATTCCTGAGGAAAAATGTTTCTGAATGAAAGAGTATCGGTCTTATTATAGAAAGTACACCTTTTGAGCTTTCACATTCTCAGTACTATTATAGACATGGATAATTATTACTGCTAATAACCTGTACTTTATAACCATCAGGGGTGAGCAGATTGTAGATGATTATAGTATTTTTCTGGGCGCCAGCTTTTCGAACCAGGTAGTCCAGGTAAACTATTTGGTAGCTCATCTTTGAGTAAGAAAAAATATATTTTTTCAGTGGTAGTGATGATCGTGACCTTTTGACAACTGACATTTCTTTTGTCAATGTAGTGTTTTCAAATGTCTCATCTTCTTTATGCAGTCTGCTTTCATTGTGTTTTCTAATAGTTTCTACTCTAAAATTGGTTGTGCTTTTAAAAAAAATAAAGAGAGGAACACTTTTCGATGTTTCCTATTGTTGACACGATGCATTTTTTCTAAATTGGCTCTGTTGCTGTTCCCCCGTCGTCATCATCACTTGTTTTTCCAGTGTATTTCAGCAGTTCTTTTCCATTTATTTTTGTCATAGTAATGACCACAAGCTAAACCTAGCATTATTTATCCTTGCTGATTTAGAGATGTAGAAGGTTTGGTGTGCCCAATGCTCACTAACATGTTTGTGTGTCAGAGTGCAGACTGGCTGAGCAACGGTTGTTGAAAGTAGGCACAGGGTTAAATCGAGCACACAGAAATGAAAGTTTAAGCGTCTCAGAATGATGCAGGGACTCCACCAGGCTTCATTAGGATATACACTATATGGCCAAAAGTATGAGTAGACCTGACCATTACAGCCATATGTGGGTCTTCCCCAAAGTGTTTCCGCGAGGTTATAAGCGCACATTTATGCAGAATGTCTGAGCATGCTGTAGCATTACTATTTTTCCTTAACTGGAACTAAGAGGCCCAAACCGGTTCCAGTATGACAATACCCTTGTGCACAAAGCTTGCTCCATGAAGACAGAGTTTTCCATGGTTGGAGTGGAATAACTCGCGTGGTCTGCACAAAGCCCTGACCTCAACCACACTGAACACTTCTGGGACGAATTGGAAGACAGACTGCACCCCAGGCCTCCTCACGCAACATCAGTGCCTGACCTCACTAATGCTCTTGGGGCTGAATGAGCACATCCCCACAGCTATACTCCAAAATCTAGTGGCAGGCCTTCTCAGAAGAGTGGAGGTTATGTTCAATGTTCAAAAAGCATACTGTATATGAGTATGACGGTCAGGTGTCCATATAGTGTGTATGTGCACCTGGTTGAGCTCTGGGTTCTGGCCAATCTTGGCAAACCATGTCTTTATTGAGCTTGCTTTGTGCACAAGGGCATTGTCCAGCTGGAATTAGGTTGGGCCTGTTAGTTTTTGTGAAGGAAAACCAGAATTCTACAGCATACAAAGACATTCTATACAATCGTGTGCTTCTAACTTTGTGGCAACAATTTTGGAAGGTACTCGCGTGTGTGTGTAATTGTCCGGTGTCCACATACTTTTGGCCATACAGCATAATTTGGTTAGATTAAATTGTGTTAGCTCCGGGTGCCCGGATTACTGATTTGTCCTGAGTTTCATGTCCTAAAATCTGGGTTGGGGAATATTGCATCTCTTTTGTGTCCGTGTGCATCTGTTGAAGTGCTCGTAGTGCGTCCCAGTCACTGGGACTCTCTGTTTATGCTAAAGCATTTTTCTTCATGCAAAGTCCATGAGAACCAGATGGTTTTGTAGGTCTCCAGTGATCCGTGCTGGAACTTCCTATCTCTACTAGATCGTCCCATGTCAGGCATGACTCGTGCCCTGACCCGTGTCCGTCAATACTGTAACATGGCTGTGCATGGACATCTAAAAACCTTTTTCTCCATGACCTTCTGACAAAGTGATTAATGGAGGAGGAACTCTGGAAGGATGTTGCTGCTATCCAGTTATTGCAGTACATATTTCCTGCTGTGAGATATTTCTACTTCACTAGTGAATGCAGATGTTCTGTTGTTTGAGGTGTTACTGAGGAATCACAAAGTCGAAAAAGACATCAGAGTGAAAATAATTTCAGCTAGAACAGCAATGTTCCAAAAGTAAACAGCTGTGAAATCACTGTTTCATAAGAGGATTAGGTACAAGTGGACAGAAAAAAAATGGCCGAGTGTGTTTGAGTATCTTTCTTTAGAGTGTCCTTGATAGTGTAATACATGAATGATTTTTATTTTTCTTCTGCTGCACACATGCTCTTCAGCATCAAATGTTCTGAAGGAGATCTTATTGCGAAAACATTTGTAGAGTAGCATCCCCCTTTTCTAATCTGTGGGCAGATAAAAATCACCCAGCTCTCATAGCCGCTAAGTGTTTGGTTGAGAAGTATTTCACCAAATATTTAAAATTTTTAACCCAGCCTCACTTCTCCTTCACATTTATACATGGACCGATCATTTTGAATGAGGTTGTGGTAGGAGAGCGGTAGGCCATTCCTCAGCTCAAAAGCATATTGACAGAATTGATCAATGACATTGAGACATAGATGCTCTCCTTTTTTTTGGCTGCAATTAATCACATCTCATTTCCTAGTCCTGGTGAAATCCCTTGGCTGGTGCAAGGCCTCGGGTTCTGGTCCTGAGAAAGTAATGGGACCTGACAATGTGCTCAAATGTCACCTTTCTTTGTTACTCGTCCAGAACACTTTTCCAAGTGTACTCCTTAGGTTCATCCTTCACAAGCGAGCTGGCATCTTTTAAGCCTCGGCCAAGTGACCCTCCGAGGTCTGTTCTTGTTCGGAATTGGAAAACAAATGGCTTGTGGTTTCAGTTTGCATAAATTACGGACTTCAGAGTATGTCTGGGTAGTACAGTGTCATAGTTTCACTGTGTATTATCAGACAGTTACCTCACTGTTAACTTTTAATCAAAAAAAAAAATGAAGGAAAGAAACGAAAATACATTTCGATCTATTACGTCAACCTGCTGTTCTTTTCACCCAGTCGAGTCTTTACTTCAGTGTTTTTCCTCCCTGTAGTGTTAGGCTGCATCTCCCCAGAATTCCAACAGCTATTGTATTTTGCTAAGCGACTCTGCACGTATATATTATTTTTTGGGGCGTTTCAATGTTCCATCTTGCTTCACAGCCACAATCTCATTCAACAATATGATAAATATGTTTCATGGTATTGTTGATGAGTACCATGATATTTTTAGCCTAGGTTATCATAGGGTGTGAATTTCACGCTAATGAGTAGTGATGTTCGAGACTACTGATACAACACCGTCCTGTAATTTCTCTCGGGAAAAAGGATTGTTGTACAGACGCAAATTGAGTCATTTTGAAGAGCACTTTTGCTCTCCTCCTTCATTCTCTCTCTCTTTCATTCTCTCCCGGTCAGTCCTCTGCATTCACTCACACCAGCTCTGGCATGCAGACGGAGGGGCTGTTGGGTCTTTCCAGCTCAGCTCTCAGTACAGAGCTTCTTTGTTCACCGTGCCCACTGCTTTACCCAGCACTTAAAACATTTTCAGCCAGCACTATTTTTGAAGCTCCTGTCCCCTTTTTTTTTCTTTGCTTTTTTTTTTCTCATTCTGACATCTGTGGTGACTTTATTCTTCTAATGTAGCACCAATTTATTGCTCACAGTTTTGTAAAGAAGTGGTAGGATGATGGTGTGCACTTTTTTTCCTTAAATGATCATGGTGGGTGTCTGTAACGCAAATGCCAAAAATATAAAGGGGAACTCCAACTACCTGCTTTAGAAATGCATTTTTAAAAATGTATTTTTAGTGCAATTAGTCAGCCTTTGAAGCATTATGAGATGAATTAGCCTGCCTAATCTGTGTGGCTCTTACAACTAAGAGATTAATCTCCCCAAATATTTAAGAAGTATAACCGTAACCGTTCGCTCCACTGATAACTTAGAAACTCTATAACTTAGATAACTCTGTGTCTGGGGAAACTGAGATGATGATGACCGAGCACAGGCATTATCTCCAGATGTTCCCATTACCGTCATTTGTTAGAAAAGAAGCTATTAGTACATGACTGTGAAAAGAACCAGTTTAAAACTTCTTTTGATGATGATTCTTAATCATCACAGCATTGATGCATTACTGCTCCAAGGTCTGTGGTTCGATCCTGAGCTTGGGTTATGGTCTACTCTATGTGGAGTTTTTAGCATGTTCTCCCTGTGTCCATGTGAGTTTCCTCTGGGTTCTCGGGTTTTCTCCTACCCTCCAATAACGTATAGGTGGAGTTGATGACTCTAATATGGCCATAGTTGTGAATGTGTGTGTGTGTGTGTGTGTGTGTGTGTGTGTGTGTATGATTCAATGCGATGGAATGGTGAGCCATTCATGGCGTATGCACACCTCACACACAGTGCACTCGGGATTGACTCTGGACATTGCCCTTGATCCAGTGTTGGATGTCAGCCAACATTAAAGCCACTTTGTTCCTCAAATCAATCCTGAACAATTTAGGTACTACCGACTGCATACCGGGAACACACCACTAGCCTTGTCGTCTAGCCATCACAATTTGGCCCTTGTCAGAGCCTCTCAGATCCTTACACTTGCCCCTTTTTCCTGCTTCCAACGCATCAACTGTGAGAACTGACTGTTCACTTGCTAACTAATATATCCCACCCCTTATCCCATAATCGATGTTATTCACGTTACCTGTCAGTGGTTTTAACGTTATGGCTGATTGGTGTATTTGTGCTGAGCTGTGAAACAGAGACTAACAGAGTAACTGCTGCTTATTTTCCACAGTTTGCTAAAGCTAATATTTGCATTGCAGATATTTGTCACTTAATCTCTATTTGTCTAATCTGTCTGTTTACAGCATACTTAACTAGACTCCAGTGTTTAATCAGTATTATCCCGTTTTAGGGCACTGATATACCCGTTTCAAGTGGCTGAAGCTTTTCAGTTGAGTTTTTCAGTTGATACAATAATGTTGCACGATAACGAGGATGCGAATTATCCTTCTTAATGTGCAAGCATGAGTAGCTTATAACATGTGCTTCTGCTGGCATCGCATCCTCCCTGATCCTCATCCCAGTCTTGCTGTTTTTGCTCTAAGAAGGTGATAAGGACGCAGCAGATGAGTTCTCCATGGGTATCAGTCCTTGGGAGGTGTTTGGCATGGATAGCCATTTGTTGGCAGCATTTGCTTCTGGGAAGTGGAGCTTTGCATCTTCTTTTTTTTTTTTTTTAATTAAAAAAAATTTTTTTTTTACTTTCGTAGAAATTAGTTTGAAATGCAAAATGACCTCCTGTGCTGAGACTATTCTTTCCTTCAGCTAAAAAAAACCAAACATGCTTTGCCCACCAAGATCATAGCAACATACTATATACAGTACTTGCGTCATATCTCAGATATACATCATATCTGTATAATTTCATACAATTACATAACACGATACATACAGTATTTCCAGAACAATATTAGGTGGATTTTTACTGTTCGAGCTATCTCAAATGATATTATCCTCGAGTATATGTACAGAGATTCAGTTTTGTTTTGTTTTTGTCTAATTATATTCTTGTCCTGCACATCAAGTTAAAAAAATAGTTCAGGAAATACCCAGGAACCGAGTGAGCTCAACGCTAGACTCAGGGGGAGTGTGCCTATTTCTTAATGATCTGGAAAAGACCCAAACACCAGCAAAAAGCTGTAAAGGCAATAAATGGCCTCATTTCGACAATCACAGCAGGTCTGTTCTTTATAGAGCTAACCTTTTCCAACTTCTGAGAGCTTTCCTCTGGTGGCAATAAGGCCAATCAGCAATCTTTATCCACTAATTATGCCTAATTGTTTTCGGAGACACTAGATACATTTTTGCAGATGTGCTCATTATTGCGGAGACTTTCGAGGCCAGTGAAGCACTTTGTCATTTCCGAAGGGGAGGCACCACAATTTGACAGCCATTAGCTTGCTTGTGTTTGTTTGAGCAGAAGGTGCTTCAGTTCTAACTTGTGCATCGCATTTCTTTTGTTTTTCCTTTTTTTTTTTTTTTTTTTTTGGTGCTGTTTTGATTTCAGCAGTCTTTCACGGAGTCCCTCTGATCATAGCCGTTTGCATTTCTTGGGGTTGTTGCCATGGAAACATGCCTCCGCAGGGCTTTTTGTGGGGTAGTGTGGTAAGCTTAACAGTTTTAGATCGAATGAGATAAGTCTTTCGGATAAGCAAGCTGGAGAATATCACAGTGTCAGTGATGTCTATAGTAATGCTGTGTTTTGTCTTCCTTCTGGCCTCGTGTGTGTTTTTCCACTCTGGCTGCTGTGGCTCATTTGGTCCTTTTCATCCTTTCATGTGTTGTTTTATAGTGTGCTGTCGTCCTTTCATATTCTCTCAAAAGTTTCCATGCTGTGCTATGAGTGAAACATTCGGATATATTGTTGCATACTATTTTATTTCTATATAACTGTCCCTCAGTGGTGGAATGACCTTCCAACCTCAATCCAGACCGCAGAATCGGTCACAATATTCAAAAAACAGCTAAAGACCCACCTCTTCCGTGAGCACTTAACCAACCCCTAACATTCCAACCCCACATTATTAGTTAAAGTGGTAACGTTAAGCACCATGACTAAACACAATACGATTACAAATATAACAAATTGTATTATTTAAAGCCATAAACTCACCACCAATAGTTAAATAAAAGGGAACTGCTGTCGTCATTCGGTCATGTTAGTGTGTTGCTTATCCAGACCTGTGTCAAACTGTGTATCTTTTAGATGTACACACTATCTGAGTGTTTTGATATTTAATCACTGGAAGTGCTCTGTTTTTCCAGTACCGTGTTATATAACACTGACAACTCTGTTGGAGCACCGGAGCACCGTTATACACCCAGAATAAAGTTCTTTATGGACTCAGTGACATAACACTGATTTGCACAAAGCTTCAACTTGGCTTCTTTGCACTATTACTTTGGCGTGAGTTTACATGAAGGGATCGGTTTCTCTCTGTGTATACACTTCACAAAAATGATGAACCACGGCCATTTCTGTCCCCCTCCCCTTCTCTGTTTGTCTCTTAATATATTTCTTCTGACTGTGAGACTAAGCACAGCGAGGCATCAAAGCCTCGAACTGCTGCTGTGGAGGATTACAGAGTCAGTCATCATCTCAAACCCACTGCCTGTGGCACAGAACACATCCTCGGGCAGGGAGTCCTCTTCCTTCGACCCCTTGGCATCGGTTTGAGAAAGACGAATTCCACGCATTATTTTAGAGCTTTTACGGCGGATTTATGTAGTACTAAAAATACAGCAGATTAACTGTGTTCAAATGATTAGAGGCTATTTCGTTAGCTGATAGTGTAGTTATTAAATAAAGATGAGAATCTCAACGGCCTGATTTGATGGTGATTCATGGTGCCACAGTGTGCTTTATAAATCCATTGTTTATTCACGTTGATGCATCTGGGTTTTTATTTCTATTAGAGATGGCACTGATCTGATAGTGAGGATTGGGTAACGAATTTTTCGTTGTTCTTTATGACTTTAGTCTTACAAAAAACATTTTACATCACTTTATGAAATTCTTATTTTATTTAAAATATTTTTTGTAATGGGGGCAAGAATAATAATAATAAGAGGAACTATAAGAATAATAATTAATAACAATATTAAATTTGAATTCAAGTGCGAGCTCTGGCTGGGCCACTCAAGGACATTCACGGAGTTGTCTCTAAGCCACTCTTGCATTGTCTTGGCTGTGTTCCTAGGGTCATCCTTTTGGAAGGTGTCCTACGGGCCAGTCTGAGGTCCTGAGCGCACTCAGAAGTTTTCATTACAGATATCTCTGTATTTTGCCGTGTTCAGTTTACTTTCAGTCCCTGCCACTGAAAAATGCCCCCACAGCATGATGCCGTTGGGGATGATATTGCGCAGGTGATAAGCGGTGCTTGGTTTCCTCCAGACATGACACTTGCAGCTCAGGCCAAACAGTACAGTCATCAGACCTTTAGGTGCTTTTTTTGCTAATTCCAAGTGGGCTTTCATGTGTCTTGCATATATATAAATGTGCACTTATATAGCGCTTTTATCCAAAGCGCTTTACACTCTCATTCACCCATTCACTCACACACCAATGGTAGCAGAGCTGCCATGCAAGGTGCTAGCTATGGGGTTCAGTGTCCTGAGTCACCCAGGCCAGGAAGCGAACCGCCAACCCTACGACTATTGACCAAGTTTCTGTTTGTAATAATAAACGTATTGGCGAACAAACCTGTGGTTTCCTCCGAGTACTCCGGTTTCCTCCCTCAGTCCAAAGACATGCATGGTAGGCTGATTGGTGTGTCTAACGTGTCCGTAGTGTATGAAAGGGTGTGTGTATGTGTGTATATGTGATTTTGCCCTGCGATGGACTGACACCCTGTCCAGGGTGTACCCCGCCTTGTGCCCGATGCTCCATGAGATAGGCTCCAGGTTCCCCGTGACTCTGAAGGAGTAAGCAGTAGAAGATGGATGGTCTGATCAGTCCTATGACCGCTGACAGAGACGCGTTCCTATTGGCTGCAGCCTGTAGGTGATATGGACAATCACAAAAATCAACATTGCATGATAATCCCACTCCCCCATACACACCTGCACCCCAACCGCCATTACCATTTCCAAGCCCTGTAAATATTTCTCATAATGTAACGAAAAAATGATAACTGCTGTGAGTAATTAATAGCAGACACTAACTACACTTTTCCTGAGGTGGAATTTCAGCTTATAGTGAACTATTTTAAATGCAGTTCAGTACTAAATCTTTAAGACAATTCAAATTCAAATGCAATTTTGAAAATGACTGACAACCCTAGCATGTACTACACACTTTTATTGGAAATATTTGTACAGTCCACTTTTTCCATAAAAGCAGGTTTCACTACAAGTCTACTGTATGATGCTTTTAGTCAAAAAAAGAGAGAATTGCAGTGCATCTAGGAATCGGTGATGTATTTTTCCTCACTGCTATTATTAAATGAAGTTGTTTTCTTTCTGTATTTTTTTCCCACTTCTACTCTTTATGATCTAATTCTGTGTATGTAAGTGTTTAAGTGTAGATGTTGCTGGCACAGGAGCCGGTGTACATTTCAACTTGCTTTGTAGTTCATTTTCTCCTCCATGTTTTTAATGAGTTTGAGGTTCTCCACTGATGTATTATTAGGGTGAAAGTCTCAAGGTTATTATCAGAGAGAAAGCATCAAACATATCCAGCACAAGAGTAGGTAGGCCAATTATAGTGGGTTCCGGAACGCACAGTTATGATTGGAGCTTCAGGGGGGTTGCTGGGGGTACATTAGAGGGAACTAAATTAAAGTTATTTGTGTATGTGTGGGGGAGGGAAAAGAGTAATTGCAGATGTTGCAAGGTTTTATGAGCCTCTTAGTCCTGTAGAGAAACCACTATGATGCTCTGCTTATGCTTCTAATAACTGAGCTTTAACATGGGTTAATCATCGGTTTGTTTGTGGCCCCATGATTGCGGGTTTAATCTGCTTTTTTCTTTTTGTTTCTTTACTCTGACACTTCATTAAGCACTGTCTAGGTAGGCATATTATTACATTGTACACCGGTCAGCAATAACATTTAGGATCACTGACATTTGAGGTGAATAACATTGATCATCTTTTTACAATGGCACCTGGCAAGGGGTGGGAACAGTCAGTTCTCAAAGTTGATGTGTTTGAAGCAGACAAAATGGCTAAGCGTAAGGAGCTGAGCGACTTTGACAGGGGCCAAATTGTGAAGGCTAGATAGCAGGGTCGGAGCATCTGCAAAACAGCAGGTCTTGTGGGGTGTTCCCAGTATGCAGTGGTTAGTACCTATCAAAAGTGGCCCAAGAAAGGGCAACCGGTTAACCAGCGACAGGGTCATGAATACCCACAGCTCACTGGAGAGTGTGTGTGTGTGTGTGTGTGTGTGGGGGGGGAAGTGAAGGCTAGCCCATCTGTTTATATCCCACAGAAGAGTTCCTGTAACACATATTGCTGAAAAAAGTCAATACTGGTTATGATAGAAAGGTGTCAGAACAGACAGTGCATTGCAACTTGCTGTGTATGAGGTGCTGAATCCTGTCCACCGCCAAAAACTCCTACATTGAGCACATGAGGATCAGAACTGGACCATGGAGCAGTGGAAGAAGGTGGCCTGGTCTGATGAATCACATTTTCTTTTACATCATGAAATGATAATGTATTGGAACGAGAGCGCTACATTCAGAGCTGCTGTTATTGAAAATTACTCCTTATATTCAGTCTTGAGAAAACAGCACTGTGGTATTAAACCATAACATTACTTAATGGCTAGAAATAGAAGTAGTAGTAATTTTCAACGTTTAGATGCACATGCCACAGCAAGCACACTGTAGTGTTTACCCTCAGAGAAACCAAGCCCACTCCAAAATCACTGTGTAATATGTCTACTACTTTCGCGCAACATAAATCAAAATAAATGTTCCTCTGAGCCAGAATGAGATCAAGATGCACATTACTTCAGAAAGGACATATCAAAGTCGATATGCTTTTGGTGCATTTATATGAAGAAAATACAAAGTGTCGTGGGGGGGGGGTCTTCAGGAGACTGTATGACATTCCTCCCAAAGAAACATCACACTGATATAATGCTTCCTTGTGCGACTCTCAGAGTAGAGCATTATCAGTGACTGATGTTCCGTTCAGGAACAAGACCTGAATTTTTCCCCCTGCTCTTCCCACACTCCAAGCAAGATGAAAGCGGCTTTTCTTGTAAGGAGAAGGGGGAAATCAAGCCGCTGCTTGAGAGAGAAAATGGGGTTTCTTTTTCAAGTCATGGCTGTTTGATGTTCTTAAAGCGAAACGCTAACTGGTAAGCTGTTTGCGTTCCTAGGAGCAGTCATAAGCGCTGCAGGGGAAAGGATACGAAACTGATCAGTGTATAAGACTAACGACAGCCAGGTCTGAAGTGAGTGAAAGTTTTCGGAAAAGTGTCTGGGGATTTGGAGAGTTATAGTAGTGAGCATTCAGTCTGACCGCTCGGAGGAAAACGTCCGGCGTTTGATCTGAAGACGAGGCTGTTTTTTTAAACATCTTGGAGACAGAGAGCTAACCTAAAGCTTTTGCTGTCTTGTCTTTGACGGAGCGTGTGTTTGTTTTAAAGTGTATACTCCATTAGCAGAGCTGGCGTGTGAGTGTGTGGGACCATAGGTGCAATCTTCAGGATGGACCCTGTATCATACAGTAATTTTATCCAGCAAATACAAAAACACTCAATTTTGGTGCACACATATCTCAGAAATGAACGTAATGTTTAGATTTGATTAGATTAGATTAAACTTTTATTGTAATTTAGCAGAGTACAAGTACAGAGCTAATGAAAGGGGCTAAGCACCAAAGGTGCATAGGCACCTATTGTATCCATTAGTTCTCTTCTTCTTCTTCCCCTCTTGAGTCTAAGGCAGCTCAAAGCACCGCTTGTGGGAAAGTTATGAAATTTGGCACACAGATAGAGGACAGTCTGAACTGTTAATAGAGCAAATTTAGAGTCTCTAACTCAATCCCTCTAGCACCACCAAATGTCCATATTTGAACGAATGTTTGTTAACTTTTAAATTGTAAAAGCAACTAAACTAGAACTAAACTTGGTTCCTCTGATTCCTTGGCTCAAGACGATTCATTTGCATACCATGGTTTTACTTTTCCGCCAAGTAGATTTTCCGCCATTTTGAATTTTCAGAAAAGGTGACTTTTTCTGACTCCTCCTAGACTTTTCATCTGATTTTCACGCAATCGAAAGAGTTCATCTTCAGACTAAGGTGGCAAAAACTGATCAAAAGCTTATTGATGGACCAAACCGTTCTCGTACAACACGCAAACGAATCTGACGGCGAGCACGCCAACCTGGACGGGAGGCTATATCTCTGAACGCTTTAGTGTATTCATATTAAACTTGGTGTATGTCATAGCCATCATGACTTGAGAATACTTGTACAATTTCAGAATAGTGCCACCTAGTGGTCATTAGATATGTTTAAAAAAATAATAATAAAAAAAATAAAAAGCACATATTTGCTTATTACTGAATGGTTTGTCCTAAAATAATGAAACTAGTCTTTACAGATTCAGTGGGGCATAAGTCATTTAATATTTTCGAATGTCGGACATTTTGGTGGTCAGCCATTTTGAATTTAGTCTTAAATGCTGTATTATATTTTGACTACTTTTGCACATTTTCATGTGATTGGTCTTTACAGAACAATTATGATACCAATTATGCCATGGTAGGCTAAAATGCCTGTCTGCAATTTAGAATTTTCTGAAAACCCTACTTTTTCGAACTCATCCCAGATCGTACATCCAGTTTTGACGAAATTTCTAAGAGATCATCTTCAGACTGCTGGCAAAATGTTATCAAAAGCTTTTTGATCAAGCAAACCAATCTCAAATACAATGCGAACGAATTCAATGGCGATCATGCTGAAACGAATGTGAGGCTATATCTCCATAGTGAATTAGTGTATTCAGACCAAATGTAGTAATTGTCATTGACATCATGACTTGAGTGCATCTGCGGTTTTTTAAACAGACCCCCTAGTGGTCAAAAATTGTAATGTGATTTTTAAAAATAATAATTAATTTTGATTGATTTGCTTATTATGATGATACTGTTTCCTAGATCCCGTGGCTCAGGCCAAGAACAGTGATGCCAATTAGGCTATGGATGGCCAAACCTTCTGTCCACTATTTTGAATTTACTTAAAAATAACATTTTGAATTTTGTTGAAAACCAGCTTTTTCAAGCTCTTCCTAGACCATTTTGGCATACATTTTGGTATATCCACACCAAATGTATGTTGCATTGGCACCCCACCCTGACATCAATTTGGTGACAGCACCAACTGTTGGTCAAACATGATACATGCAATCAATTATGATTTAATTGCTTATGACTTTTAAACCATTTTGTCTAAGATCATATACAAATGTCTCTCTGGTGCTTGGCCCCTTAATTGCTGCCTGCAGCTATATTTAACATCTTGTTATTCTACTGACTTTCTCCTCTGGGCAAAATCAATGTATGTTCCCTGTTACAATAACAATACCCAATTTATATTACAGATAAGGGATTTGTTTTAAACAATCACAAATGTGATGGCACACGGTGTGTGTTTGGAGTTGACATGTTCTCCCCTTGCTGCAGGGGTTTCCTGTGGGTACTCTGGTTTCCTCCCCCAGTCCATAGATACGTATATTACATGCATAGTGTATGCTTGAGTGTGTATGTGATTGTGCCCTGCGATGGATTGGCACCCTGTCCAGGGTGTACCATGCCTTGTGCCCAATGCTCCATGGGATAGACTCCAGGTTCCCCACGACCCTGTAGGATAAGTGGTATAGAAAATGGATGGATCACAAATCAAATTACAGACATTGCTCCAATGTTAATCTTAAATGGCAAGTTCACCTTATTTCACATTTGAGGAGTCACCTCAAAGTTTTTGTCAGTAGATGCAGTTTTAAGATTTTGTCATTGTTTTTTCACCAGTGATGAGTTATCAATGTAAAATTCCAAAAAAAATAATTTTTGAAGACATTAAACAGTAAATATAAACAAAAGCCATATTTGGACTGGATTAGTTTTCAGGACATATGGCTGTAAAGTAATTGTTAATGTGGACATCTGTGATATTTATCATCAGTTCACATGGGATACTTGATTTCTGTAGAAATTGCAGAGATGGGCGTGTCTTCATTGTTTACATACCGACTGCCCATCACAGAAGCCCCATGCATCATATGTAACATGGTGCTGCACCTCAGTGTTTTATAATACAACATCATGGCAGCGATGAGGCAAAAAAAAAAGCAATTGGGGGGGTGGTTGAGGTGAGTCCATAAAAATAACTGACGATTCAGGCCATATGTTTCTTGGGCTATATTTTCAACACCAAATGGTGTAAACAATGCTGTATATTAATAGCCTGAATTCACCCACGTTCACTGTCTTTCCTGGTTGTGTTTCTCAGCTCAGGAGTGTGTCAGTGTAAAACGGGAGTGAATGGTGACAAGTGTGACGACTGCCTTCCGGGCTTCTTTAACTTCAGCAGCACAGGATGCCAACCGTGCCAGTGCAACAATCACTCCACCACCTGCGACAAACAATCAGGTGAGAATATTCACACATGCGCGCACACTTTACCGAAACTTTAAAGACTCTGAGTTAAAGTGTACCACGAATATCTATATAGACAACACAATTTAGTTTGTGTGTATGTTTCATTCGAAAGAGTGTAAACCAACTGGGTGTGAGATTTCAACTTATTTGAGGATGTTGGAAAATCTGTTTTTCTGTTTATTTGTATTTCAAACTGTAAAATGGATGAACAATTACCAGCTAAACTTTTAAATCTGTCTCACTTCGCAATCTGTAGTCCAGTGAGGAGGAAAAAATCATTTTAAGGTTTAAAATAATTTTTGAGGTCATGCAGGGTTGAAGGGCATCCAACAAATTTCAAAGCAGAATGTTGCGGGACTTGAACCGTTTCCCTCGCCTTCTGTTTAATAATGACATTTCGAGGACATTTTGCTGAGCCCGAAGTAAAGCCTCGTTAGGGCTTTCGAGTAGTTCAGCAGAAAAGCATTCATTCTATTGTTGGGGGATTGCGTGTTTGAATCCTCATGATGCCACAGCCATTCACGGCCTGGAGCCCAATAGAGCAAAATTGTCCCTGCTCTCTCTTAGCCGTTACCCTCTACCATGTTGATCAGAGTGACTTGAATTGCAGTTTGAAAAGATGTGGCGGTGGAGTTGGACGTGTTGGTGCTCACCTTAAATGGCTGTTAGGTGTCATGCGATAGGAGAGAATGAAGTAGTGGGTGGGAATTGGGAAACCAAATGTGTAAATAAATAAATCATTTAAGATGTGCTCACAACAAAAGCCCTTACACGTTGAAAGGACTCGCAAGCTTCTTGCTGTTGCTGATGATTGATGTTAACTGCAGTTCCTGTTATGTGCGTATATTGATCAAGGTTTCTTTATTAACGTTTTTCAAATTAAACATACAACACCAACCAAACAGATAAGACAAACCCCCCAAGTGCCAGACATAGAACATACATATTACATATCATAAAGCCAGACCACCATAGAAGAGAACAAATTAAACAAAATTATAGACAATGATCACAAAACAATCACAAAAGAACAGAAAGGGTTGCCAGATTCTGTAAAAATTTCCCAGTTTCCTCCCTGACAGTGTTCCTAATCTTTTCTAACTGAAGATGAGACATGACTTCCCTGACCCAATGACCATACATTGGTGGAGCAGGATCCTTCCATCTAAACAATATTAATCTCCTGGCCAGGAGAGTGCAGAAGGACATCATGCTGGTTTCGCACCATCTAAAAGGAGTATTCTCCGGGGTCACCCCAAACATCGCAATAAGAGGGGACGGCTGTACTACTCTGCCCAAGATTGTAGTAAAGGTCTCAAATATAGATTGCCAGAATGTGTACAGCTTTGGACATTTCCAGAACATATGCAACAGAGTAGCTGGAGCCTGTCTGCATTGATCACATGTGGGATCTATATCAGAATTAATCTTCGAGAGTCTACCTTTGGACCAATGCAGGCGGTGAACAATTTTAATTTGGACAACCGCATGCCTGAGACATATGGAGGTGGAGAAAATCCCCTGGATTACTTTGTGCCAATCAGCATCAGAAATTGATTCACCTAAATCCACCTTCCATTTATTCTTAAGGAGATCTAGGGACGACAAGTCATGCATGCTGAGTAGGTCATAGATAACCCTTATTGTCTGCTTCCTGGCCAGTTTACAATTAAAAATTGCATCTAATAGCGAATTAGAAGGGTACAACGGGAAGGTGTCCGAATTTAAGGCCACAAAGCTTCTAAGCTGCAAATACTTATAAAAATGCAATCTGAGAATGTCATATTTCTGCATGAGCTGCTCGAATGAGACAAAAACGCCCTCTAAATAGAGATCAGACAGTAAGACCGCTCCCTTTCTAGACCAAGTAACGAAAGTCTTATCCAACAAGGACGGGAGAAACGGATGATTATTTGCAATTGGCCCCATGAGTGACAAGTCCCCAAGAGAGAAAGATCTTCTAAATTGATTCCAATTTTTGAGTGTAAAACAATTGGATTAGAGGTAAAGCTAGATAGAGGTTGTGCGATTGGTAATTTAGCACACTGCAAGGCTGCCGGGGAGGTGGACGCGATAGACGCCCCCTCCGTAAGTGTCCATACAGGGGCTGCCGCACTCTCCCCCATCCAGTACAACAATGATCTTATATTAGCTGCCCAGTAGTAGTACATGAAGTTTGGAGTACCATCCCTCCCTTCGCTCGAGGTCTCTGCAATATAGTCCTTTTGATCCGTGGTGGCTTTTTGTTCCAGATAAAGGCTGATATCTGATTGTTCAATTTTGAAAAGAAGGATTTTGTAAGAAACCCTGGGAAACACTGAAAAACATATAAAAAAAAATTTAGGCAGCACATTCATCCTTATAGTATTGATTCTGCCCCCCATGGAGAGAGGCAGGGGGTCTCGCCGCTCAATATCCTGCTTCAGGTTAGTTAACAGGAGCTGATAATTCGCAAGGTATAGGTCTTTGTAACAATGCGTAACCCACACCCTGAGATACTTGAATTTCTTTAGACTAATTCTGAAAGGGAATGAGTCTAGGGGTACCTGGAGTTCCCCCTCCCCAACAGGCATCAGTTCACTTTTTTGAATATTGACCTTATAGCCCGATATTCTACCAGAAACCTCGAGTAGGGTCATTAGTTCAGGGAAACTCTCAAGGGGCTGTGAAATGAACAATAGCATGTCATCCACGTACAAAGAAACTTTATGCTCTATTCCCGCACGCCAGATCCCCCTAGTGTCAGCATTCTGTCTTAGCTATGGCAAGTGGCTCCATTGCAATGGCAAATAGCAGTGGTGATAGAGGACAACCCTGTCTTGTACCCCGCTGGAGCAGAAAGTAGGTGGACAAATTATTATTAGTTACAAACAGCAGTCCTCAGAGACGTATATAGAAGTTTGATCCATGATATGAACCTGGGACCAAACCCAAATCCCTCCATCGCACTGAAAAGATAGTCCCACTCCACCCGGTCAAATGCCTTTTCAGCGTCAAGTGAAAACACCACTTCTGGGGTGCCAGGTGGGGAGGGGCTATAGAGGATATTGAAAAGGCGTCTGATGTTGAAAAAAGAGTATCTATTCCTAATAAAACCTGTTTGGTCCGGTGATATAATGGACGGAAGAACACCCTCCAAGCGACGTGCCAGAGTTTTGACAAGGATTTTAACATCGTTATTTAGTAAAGAAACTGGCCAGTAAGAGCTGCACTCAAGAGGGCTTTTGTCTTTCTTAAGGAGTGAGGAGATAACTGCTCCACGCATAGTAGATGGCAGGCCCTTCAAGGAGAACGACTCCTTGAAAACCGACAATAACAAAGGGGAGAGTTGGCTTGAAAACTTTTTATAGAAATCGGTTGGATAACCATCCGGTCCTGGGGACTTGCCGCTTTGCATAGAGCCAATCGCTGATGCTATCTCCCCAACTGAGAGGTCCTCCTCCAGCTCTGCAGCCTCCCATGGATCTAAGGATGGAACATGCAGGGTCTTAAAAAAGTCTTCCAATGCAGAAGGGTCTACAGATGGGCCGGAGCTGTATAGTGACACATAAAAAGCTTGAAAACTGGAGTTAACTTTATAATTATCTGTGCATTTTGAGCCCTGCTCATCATATATTTCAGAGATGGTCAGATTAGCAGTCCGCTGTCTTAGTCGGTGGGTGAGAATCCATCCAGCCTTCTCCCCATGCTCATAAAACCCGTATCGTGATTTGGAGATAAGATACTCAGCCTGCTTTGTTGACAAAAGGTCAAACTCTGTCTGCAGTGACAAACGCCTCTTCCCAAAATCTGCAGAAGGTAGTTGACTATGGCCCTATCCAGCTCAAGAATCTCTTCCGCCAGTTCTTTAAGTTGAGCCGTGTTCACTCTCTTCTGATTAGCACAGTATGAGATGACCTGACCTCGTAAATATGCCTTCAGTGACTCCCAAATCGTCAAGGAGGACATTCCAGGAGTTTGATTAATATCCAAAAAAAAGTGAAATTTCAGATGCAATAAACCTAGTAAAAACATCATCCGACAGGAGCAGAGGATTAAGTCTCCAAGGGCGGTAATTGGATTGCGTATCTGGGATGCGCATTCTCATAGTCAAGGGGCAGTGATCTGAAATAACTATGGGTCCACAATCACATCTGTCTATGAGGGGAAGAATTCTCTTGTCCAAAAAGAAATGGTCTATACGAGAATATGTATTATGAACTGAGGAGAAAAGGGAGTAACTCCTGGAAGCAGGGTTGCGAAAACGCCATACGTCCACCACTCCGTACGACTCGAGGAAGAGCTGGATAGAACGTGCCGCCCCTGACAGGGATGAGGATATAGGTGAGCTACGATCCAACACGGGGGAGAAGTGTACAGTTCATGTCACCGCCGAGGATAAGGTAATGCGATAACATATTCGGTAGGCGTGAAAATTTTTTTGTGAAGAACATTGAATCATCCCAGTTTGGTGCATAAACACTGGCCAAAATGACCAGGAAAGTATAAATTTGCCCAACGACAATAACATAACAATAACAGCTTCCACACTTGTCATCCTAAATGGTGTATTTCTATCAATTAATATAGCTGCCCCGCTAGCCTTCGAATTTAAAATTTAAAATGAAATATCTGTCCTGACCACTCCCCTCCCAATCTAGCGTGGTCTGATGATCGTAGATGCGTCTCGTGAAGAAATGCAATATTTATATTAAGCCGTTTCAGATGTGTAAAAACCTTCTTCCGCTTCAAAGGATGATTAAGTGCCTTAACATTCCAGCTCACGAAATTAACCATACTACCATCTGATCCTCTGAGAATACTGAAGTCCGTCATAATGAGAGAAGAAAAAGAGAAATGTCAGATATCTGAGCCCTGCAGGGAACCTAGCATGACAGCAGATGGGCCACAACACTGATGTCTGGCAAATTAAACACAACAAATGACAAAGTCTGGCACACCCTCCCCATAATCCCACCCCCACGCCACCCCCCACAGCACCTACAGGAAAATGGTGCGCACCATACCCACCCAAAACAAATCCGCACATTCAGTGCTTGTGTGGAGGAACTCTATAGATATATAGAGCCTACTGCTCAAGCTCCCACCGAACCCCCTGGTACGAAAAGTAAACTGAAACAGTGCATCCTATCATAGCGTATATAACAGAAAATAAGACAACGGAGTTGATCATCTTCCTTGTTACAGTAGAAGTCTAATCAAACAGTTATCATCCAATCAGAGTTCAGAGACGATGAATCAGCCGGGCGACTTCACTTACTCAGCCCTCTACCGTAGTGATGATCTTATTCCTGACGTAGCTTATCGCTTTGCTCGCATCTATGAACTCCTTTTCCTCTCCGTTGAATGTAATACGGAGACGGGCTGGAAACAGGATGCCAAACCGAACCCCCTGCCGGTTTCGGAGCAACTTCCTGACCTCATTGAAGGCCGCCTTGGCCTTAGCGACACTCGCAGTATAATCCGGAACGATAGCAATCGTCTCACTGTTACGCCGGAGCGGAGCTCGAGAGCGCGCCCAGCTCAGTACCTCAACGCAGTCCTGGTAGTAGTGGAGTTTGGCTATGATGGCGCGTGGTTTCTCATCCTTTCTCACAGGACCCAGGCTTCTATGAGAGCGGTCCACCAGCACATCTCTATCCGGCTGTAGTACTTCTCTCAGTAACTCCGAGACCGATGTTGTGGAGCTGGATCCATTCTCTTCCGCTACCCGCAGATTTCTGATATTGCATCTCCTCAGCCTGCCCTCTATGTCCTCACACTTGTTTCTGAGTGCCCACACCTCCACTGTCAGGTCCTTCACCGTAGTCTGTAAGACTGCCACCTCATCCGACCAGGTCGTTAGCCCACCTTCCACCTCTTTAATTGCAGTTTTCATCTGGTCGATTTCGGAGTGAATTGCGGCCGTATTGTTCTGAATTTCCGCTTTCACTGCTTGCAACTCGCTCTTAAGAAAGTCGAAACCTTCAGCAAGTGCACTTTTCAGCTCTGTTTTTATCACTGCAGCAATGTCGGCCCTAAGTGAAAGTAGGATATCCGTCTTCAAAGATTCAGCGTCTAACTCCTGGCTGTTCGACGGTGGCGGGGGCACCGAGCCCGGGGGAGGCAGCAGAACTCGCGGCCGAAGCGGTACTGGGCCTAGATTTGGTTGACTCGGTAGATTTATACTTCCGCAAGTTTGCCGCCATCTTCACTCAAATATACGCACCATCAATTTAAATAAACGTGTTGGAAACAGGGTATGCTATTATTTAACAATGAAAAAACACTTATTAGCTTAAACACAAGTTCGGTGGGAGCTCAACCGAAAACCGACCTACTCCATTACACGCTCGACAGCGCCCCTCGTTATGTGCGTATATTGATGCGTGTTTCTCGTCAGTGCCAGCCGCCTCATAGGATTTCATAATGAAATTGGGTTATGTTAATACTACATGAATTGCTATATAAGCAAAGAATTTTATGTATAAGCAATGAAATCACGCTTTTGGTAAGAAATGCAATATTTGTTTATTTAAACTATACGTAATATGGTCTCTCAAATCTGACCAAACACACACGTTCCATATTTTTCAGTTCATATTCATGATGTAACTATGCTGTGCCAGAAATACAGTACATCAATTTTATTCAATGGATTTCTTTGCCTCATAAATGTACATCTTGGCACCCAGAACCCTGTTGTAGCTAGAGTACAACCCAAGTTACCGAAATTACATTTCGGGTGGCCATTTAAAAAAAAAAAAAAAAAGAATTTAGCCCTTAGATCACGTCGTCCTCTTATTTGAAAGACCACCTCAAAAAACCTACCAGTAACCGATCTTTTGGTGCTCGTTTCAAAAAGTGAACGATTTTGACCTAATCTACTAGTCTTTAGTTTGTATTAACGCACTTAACTAGCTTGCAATATGTTCTCGCATTACATTAGCTACCACTTTTTAACCGTCAGTTTAGTTTTCAACCGAAGACGACCAAAACATGGGACTGTGTAGCACACTGGAGGTTTCGTTTTCCTGGTGGGTTAAACAATAAATGTGTGATTTGTCCCAACTTGCATGAAATGGATTTTCAGCATACGGATTTGATGGTCTGCACTTATATAGCGCTTTTATCCAAAGCCGTGCGAGGCCGTGCCGTGCAAGGCATTAACTTGCCATCGGGAGCAACTTGGGGTTCAGTGTCTTGCCAAAGGACACTTCAGCACGTGGAGTCATCCGGGCCGGGAATCGAACCACCAACCCTACGATTCTTAACAAGGAATTCTACAGATCTCTATTGAACTGGTAAAAGCTCTTTGTTTAAGCGTTGTTTCATGTGTTTACCAAACCAATTATTAGTTTTCTAGTGACCACCACATCAGCCATCCCTTGTGTTCAAATCCTTTTACGCTGTTCAAATATTTCTCTCACAACGTGGGGTTATAAAACCTGCCGCACAATGAAGAGTTAATTAAAATTTGTGTGAAGCAGCACTAAGCACTCTCTCTCTCTCTCTCTCTCTCTCTCTCTTCCTCTTTCCCTCTTTCCTCACCCAGTCTGGCAACTCTCTCTGAGCAGCTGCAGTCATATATTACACAGATTGCACTAATTTCACCTGACCTGCAATCAACAGTAACAAATGAATTCATCTATACCACTACATTTCTGACATGTGCTGCAGATTGCTGAAAACTCTGCCAAAATCATTTCCTCATGACAGTGCATGATGGGAGTTTATGAGTCGATTTATTGTAGCGCGACTCAGATAAAGCCTAATTTTGTGCCGTTTGCCTTTAAGCTGCGCTGCAACACAAGGCTGCACTTGGTTTTATATGAGCTAGTAAATCGTTTTGGTCGAATCTTTGGATCAGTCCTGCTTTGCTACCTGCTTAATGCAGATGTACTCTTTAAATCAATATACTGTGCACAAATACACACGTAGCATACTGTAGATCACGAGGTTGGTGATTGATGTTAAATAGTGACTCGTTTCTTTTCATCACCTGATGTATAATCAGGTTTTAGAGTTCTTCTTTGAGAGCAGCCTGCTGTGATGGTCTGTCCAACTTAATTGAATTCTCAGTGTGCTAGGAGAAGTGGAGGTTTTCCTCTGGAGAGCCTCATACGTTTTTTAAAGATTCTGACCAAAAAAAAAAAAAAGATTTTGAAAATATGGAGCATCTCACACTTCTCCCCCTTGTCATTTTTAGAAAGTGTTTTCGAAGTGCTTGCACGTTTGACAAGCAGGCTAAGATGGTGTATCATACACATAATGAGTTTCATCACGGCAGATTGGAAGCAAAATGTCTTTCAAATCTCACGTCTTGAAGAAGAATCAGGACTAATTTCATTATAATCCCATTATTACGTGAAACAAAGGTGCAAGTAATGTCCACATTTTCCCAGCGGCATCTTCTCCCAGAGTTCAATTCAGTTCAGCTCAATTTTATTTGTATAGCGCTTTTTACAATGGACATGGTCTCAAAGCAGCTTTATAGAAACATATAAACACAGGATACAGATTTTAAGTGTGTGGATTTATCCTTATTGAGCGAGCCGGTGGCGAGGAAAAACTCCCTAAGATGCTATGAGGAAGAAACCTTGAGAGGAACCAGACTCAGAAGGGAACCTGTCCTCATCTGGGCAACAAAGGATAGTGTGAAAGTAAAGGAAAGTTCATTATGGTTTGTACATGAAGTCTTTGTTCAACTAGTCCACTGTTCACTAAAGGAGACGCGAGTGCAAGGCTGCATGTGGTAACTGCAATCCCAAGGCCATAGCAGCAGCCGTAGTCCACAGTTGTGACTGTGGTTAACTACATCCATGCAGTGTTTATCAGTCTCTTCAACTATTTGTTTCCTGCTACCTAGGAGCAGGCGATGAGTGCCGCTTCAGCCAGGGGTTCAAAATCTGGAGAATTTTCACTGTAGACATTAATCAAGAGTCTGTACAAGTCTTTTAATTCTGCTTTTATGATTACATCATTGGCCCTGAAGAACTCTGTGTATGTTTTCATTTGTAAACATGTTTGGAAATATTGCAAGGCCTCCAGTCATTTTGGAGAAACATCCGAAGCCATCTTATGTCACCAGATTTTGCAAACGCACAACAAATCACTTCGTCATGCAGATTGATCCAGAAGAGTGAATGTCCATGTAGTGAATGTCTTATTTCAGCTACCATTTTCTGCTCCTGATTGGGAGCATTGTTATAGATTATAAAGTATTCGTTTCATATTATGCACTTTCTATCTTTCATTTGCACTCTCTTTCTTCTGTCTTTCTCGCTGCATCTCTTCAGAGTGAGACGTTATCGTAATGCCTCCCACGGACTTCCTTTAAAATGGTGATTTGGGAATGAATGTATTTATAGCTGCTGTGCTCATTATCATAATTGAGCCATGTTGAGTGTTTGCCAAAATCTTTTTTTATTATTATTTATCTTTGTGGATAAGGAAAAGACACTTGGACTTGCACTCACGTTATTCATTTGTGGTTGTGTATATTCATTTCCCCATTGATTTGCCTCCTACAATGTTCTCCCTAACGTTACCCATCCATTTGAAAATACAATATCCACCACCAAGTGAGTGGATGAATTGTCAATTGAAGTGAAAGCATAGCGAAATGTTCACGCAAATTTGAGTGTGTCCTGGTGTCAGATAGTGCTCGTACACAGATACGCAGATTCACACAGATGCATTCTGATTGCCAGCATCCGTGATTAGAGTGACACAGCGTGAAGTCACACTGTCTGGATCGATGCTGCAGACCTAATGGAACACACTTCTGCTGGCTCCACTCACAGTATGTCTGCTCCTCTGATCGCCCTTGTGAAGGTAGTATGGGTACTGTTACACCATTGAAGCACAGTTTGAGCGTTGAGCCAAGAAGGACATGACTTTGTGGGTAAACGTGTGTACATATGTTTGAATGCATATTTGTCGCCCTTTTCCCAACCGTAGTTTCCCATCGTTAACCCCTTATTCTCCCTGTCGTGTCAGGTCCTCCCTCTGTGTTTCTTTCTGCTCAGAGTTTTCCCCACATTACCCACTGTTTTATCAACTCGTTTCTCTCTGTCTATGCATCGCTAGCATGGTTGAGTTGATACCCTCTCTGCATATACAGTGTTCTGCTTACATTTGCTGGATTACGAATACAACAGTACCAGACAGGAATTGCTTTTCCTCCGTTTCCCTCTCATTCTCCTGCCAGTCAGTTTCTTCCTTGAAAGCTTCACTGAGTTTTCCATAGCCCCCACCGTCCTCGGTTTGAATGCCCCTGAAGTCGAAGAATGGCACCCGCTATTTGCGCACTGCCTTAGTACTGATGTCCTTGTCCTGTTCGAACATCACCTACACTGATTGTGTGGCAATGCCATCAGGCCAATTTTGATTCTGACCTAAATGCTGCAGGCTTCATAAATTGCTTGTTATGGTTTTAAGCATAGTCTGCTTTACCAAACATGCATCAATCAAGCCTGTGGAATCTACCGTGTTTGCCAGGGCTCTTCTTTGGACTTGCTGCAGCAGAGGCCCTGGAAAGGAGATTGCGGGTTGCAGAATCGCAAAACCAGCGTAGACAAAAAGAAGAGCCAAGTGGCATGTTTTGCTCGTCACAACAGCACACCGTATTGTGAAGGAGGTTAAATCAACTAAGTTAGCAGTGCTCGGTCACAGGCCTGCCAGTTGGTTAGACAGTTGGAAGTGTGGATAATGTTCCGAGTCTAAATAGCTCCCTTGTCACCCCAAAGTTCCTTGGGGAACATGACCTTTAAGGGCAGGGGTTGGTGGAGTAATTTACAGCAGAACACATTGCTTTTTGGGTGACTTCATTAGATCAGTATGTGACAACATCACAGGGATACAAGCTTCAGTTCCACAAAGTTGCTGCTCTGACCAAAGAAGTTATTCCCTCTTGGTCAGCAGCATGATAAAAAAAAAAATAGATCCTTTGGTTCAGAACAAAATGTACGTTCTGATTCAGAAGAAGCGTGGTCGTTTCTTTCTGGTTCTTAAATGTTCTCACTTTCTGTATTCAGATGTAATGTGATGATGCAGTGATGAGACTGGTTCAGACCAGTGGATATTCACAAACACTGCTCTGTTGTGCTTAGTGCACTCCCTATGTACACCTAACAGCAGCCATTCAATCCTCAAACCAGTTGTTCTGTCACAGAGGAAAGACACGGTCTGAACGCAAACTGATCGAGGATATCCTCAATATGGACTAGTCACTGGTAATGCATGTTTATAATAATCGTATAGTTAGTACAGATATGTGCACTAAACCAGTGCAAGAACACATTGAAATGAAGGATTCACTCTGCACGCTCATAATAAAGCTACCACACTGTATTCTTCCTCCAAGGGTACATCTTTTGTATCTTTATTATGTATCTTTTACCTGAAAATGTGAGTAGAATTTGAGGTACTGTACATAAATGGGCCTTAAGGACCTCTGATGCGCCTTAAAGAAACACCACGTCAGCTTTTTTGGATAAAAGATGCACTATAAAGGTACAAGGCCTGTACTTTTGATAATGCCACTCAAGTGACAAGGAAAAGAACAGTTTGGTACCCTAATTTCTTAGAAAGTGCTTACTAGATGCATGCCAGTAGCAGTGTTTTGTTTTCCTCTTTCTCTGATTTTCTAACATTAAAACAACTGTACACTCATCTGCAAGCTAACTTGCCATTTTATTTAACTGCTCTGTGATGTAAAATTTGTTGTTTTCATTAGAAAGAGTGTCTAGAGATGACTAACACTTTTGCACTCTAAATTGCATGTTTTTTCCCCACCCCGTTTGTTAAATAAATCGAACATCAGATGTGCAAAAGCCTTAAAAAGAGCCTTATGAAATCTCATTGAGAATATTAACAGCTTTGTGTCCTGCCCCTGATGTATTGGACAACACAACAGCTCTGCTTTAACGCATGCTGTGCTGCATTATCATCCCTGCTGTCTCTCACACTGCTGTGCTGTCTCCTCCACACAGGAGATGAACACGCACGGCAGCGCCCCCTGCTGGATACAAGGGTGGTTAATGGCACAAAAAGACTGTCTAAACTCGCATTTCAGATCAGGTGCAGCTCACACTCCAACGCTGTTCATCTCCTCAGATTGAGTGACACTTTTGCAGGAATCTCAGGAAGTTTGATGTAGAGACCTCATTTGGCTAATGGAGTATAGGAGATGCGCATTTAATCATTGTACGCTCACACACACGCATATCTTGTCATTGACTATGCATGCACTCACCACCCTAGATTGATTACTACCTCTGGTTTCTGGCTCGTCTGCTGCCAGTGTGTGTTGACTTACCTTCAGCTCTGCGCACCATAGGAAGTGTTTGCACAGACCGCACTCTGCGGACACCATCTATTCTACACAAAGGACAAGCTTTTGAACAGCAACGATCCTGCACCCACACTGTTCTCAGGACAGCTTAGGATATGTGGTTGGGGAAGCATGCGAATATAAAGGTCACACACAACCTATTTTACATTAAAAATAAATTGAAATCTGACAACTGGAAGGGGTTCACTAGACTCTTTTCTATGGATTTCAACTGGTTTGGGGAAAAGATCAGATAACGCAAATAGCAGAGAAACAGAATCGCTATATTTGTATCTGGTGTGTCGGATATCTGTAGGAGCTGGGTCGTATATGCCAATTCTGAGGAACGCAAAGATTTCCATAATAAAATAAGTAGCTAGTGTTTATTCCATTGAGCGGGATAATGGGTTGGCTGTAGTCCTATTGAAGCAGCATGCTCTGACTTGAATTTCGTTTACGTTTACATCAATTGATTGACCTTTTATCCAAAAGCGACTTGCAGTATATGTTAACAGCAGCTTGGTAGTGTTCAGGGTTTGAGCTCACAACTTTCGGATCAGCGGCAGTCATTAAGAGACGCTCAGTGGGTGACATGTTTTGTAGGTATGTTCCTTGCGACATGGGGCCACTGCGTTATTGTGCCGAAATGTTGTTGGACGAATGTTAACTTAATGGACCTCAGGATCTCATTACAGTATCTCTGTGTAATCAAATTTCCATTAAATACAAAAACTCTTATCACCATTGTGGACCAAAACACTGGCATGAGCAAAACTCTTACGCACACAGTGCTCTACACACTGCCTGCCGTCTGCCTGGTACAGGTGATGACAGGATTCATCTGTGAAGAAGCCGTCAGAAGTGAACTCTTGCCCACTCACTTCTGTTATGACGCTGAAACAAACAGGTTAAAGGTTTTTTAGTAAGACTGAGAAAAATGAACTTGATCTACATTAGAAAATGAACTCAAATCATTTTAAAGCTTTAAAAATATATATATAAAATCTCATGCAAAAATGTTCACGCTTCTTTTGAGTGAGTGAACGAGGGAGTACTTTTGTGTGTTTGAGATGAATTTAAATACACGGTCATGGACCGTGATAGCATCTGAATGCTCTGAAGGTGTACATAAAAACAAAATGTCTCATTTAATAATCATATAATCAGTATGATGAACAGTTATAATAAACTACCAGAAAGAGCCTCAAATGTTTTTGTTTTGTTTTCACTTTCAACAATATGTAATTTACTGTTTAGTTTCCTTTCTCTACCCTGAATTTCTCTGTGTCTCTCCTCCTTTTTGTGTTTTAATTGCCTTCATGGCTATATCTCACTTTCTCATTTTGAGCACCTGCTTGGAGTGAGCTGGGCCAGAAGAGCCGTTTTGGGAGAAAATGGATGAATATGAAAAATCGAACGTGTTGCTGGGAAATACACTCTGACGTGCTTATCACAGGTGTTCGTCAGCATGTGAAGAATCAGTCGCATCCTGTCTGAGTGCTTTTATATCAATCACCTTCCTGGCTTTCTCTCTCGTCAAATTATCTCTCTCCATCATTTTAATTATTTTAGTTATTTTCACTCTTACTGTCTGTTGCATCTCTTCCTCATTCTTGTGTAAAAAAACAGAGGCAGTGTTGCCAAGTCCACAGTATTGGTTGTTGTGGTGGGTTTTGTTGTTTGTTTGTTTTTGGTTGGTGGTTGTTTTTTTCTACAGGTTCTACAACCCGTTGTAAAACTCTGTTTTCTGAACCGTTTCTGTGAGAATTTGGATGTATTTTTGCAATAATTATATATCTATCAATGCCAAAGTTATAATCTTGTGGGGAACAGGTTTGCATTTAATCTGTGAATGGGTGTGTGAGTGTGTATGTGATTGTGCCCTGCGATGGACTGGCACCCTGTCCAGGGTGTACCCCGCCTCGTGCCCGATGATCCCTGGGATAGGCTACAGGTTCCCCCGCGACCTTGAGAAAGGGGTAAGCGGTAGAAGGATGGATGGATGGATGGATATTACATTTACATTTCATTTATTACATTTACATTTCACTTTTATCCAAAGCAACTTACAAACGAGGAAATGCCGAGAAGAATTCAAGCAGTGCTCCCATACAAGATCTTTAATTGAGTTCCAGAAAAGTAAAGTGTGCAAAGTAGGTGTTTTTTAGGATAATGTCGGGTTGGAGTTTTAGGGGTTAGTTACGTGTTCACGGAAGAGGTGGGTCTTTAGCTGTTTTTTGAAGATAGTGACCGATTCTGCCGTCTGGATTGAGGTTGGAAGTTCATTCCACCACTGAGGGACAGATAGTGTGAAGGTTCTGGAAAGGGACCTTGAGTTACGCTGAGTAGGCACTACAAAGCGCCGGTCATTAATCGTTCGACAGATTGCGTGAGGGAACGTATGGGTATGATGGTCAAGTTTCACAAACCTTTGGCCATGTAACATATAATCTTTAAATCCATTACCCAATTCATACAGATCAATAACCAACTCTTTTCTTTTTTCCCCCCTATTTAGCTGTGAAAGTAATATCAGTATTTAAAAGCAGTGTGCATGTTTGGGAGAAGCATTGTTTAAGTTTTAGCATAGGCTTGTTTTTGCATTGGTTTTGATTGGATATTTAGCTGTTTTGTCACACAGATTTGGCAACCCTGGAAAGAACGGACATTAATTAGTTCTCATTATCGATTATGCTTTTTTTATGACCTCACAACAAAAGCATTTATATTACACATTATAAATGTGTAAACATTGTTTGCATGCCTCATTTTATGATCAACATTTTGATCATACAATGCAGTTAATGTTGGAATACATCTGCCAAACCCGAATTTAAAGCATTTTATTTCTTCTATTATTATTATTATTATTATTATTATTATTATCATTATGTATTAGTAAGTATTTACTTTCGCCAGATTACGCTAGCTTTTTGACAGAGTTCACTTCTTTCTCTCTGCCATTTATTTGTAGTCTTACAAATCATGATGTAACCTGCTGCCGTTCCCATCGGCTCTTCATCACAGCCTCAACCATCTATTTATTTTATTTTTTTTAACCTTCTTTTTTTCCCCCTCAAATTGCACAATGTTATATTGATGCCCATGGTGTACTGTCCCAGTTAACAACTAAATTATTTCTGTCCGTTGAGTGCATGTTTGTATCTGTTCCTCGTTAGACATATCTCGCTTTTTCCATTTTGATGATACTGAAAAGAATTCATCAACATAATGCGCATACTTTGCACAATTTTAAAAAAATTCGTACTCAACATTGATAAGGACTTCCTAGAGTATGCATCAACTTTTAACAGAATCATGTGACTTTTGCATCTCCAGCAGATGGATTTGTTATATTTCCTCTCCAGCAGTCCTGTATCAGGCCTGACTTGCAGGAAGTCCTTTCTCGTAACCATCTTCCTCTCCGAGTTCCTGGTTTCTTTGTAAAATCTTGCAACTGCACACACTTTAATTTCCTTTTTTGTTTGTTTGCTTCTGCGCTGCTGAACCTGCACCTCCGTGTGCAAGCTCCTCACTGGACCAAAGTCCTGTCAGTCAGATCTCTCAGACTGTTTGCTCAACTCCCATTCTCACCCTTTCCCTTTCTGTGTCTCTCTCTCTCACTCTCTCTCCCCCCCCCAGGCGTCTGTTTGAACTGCCAGGGAAACACCAGGGGTCCCAACTGCGCAGAGTGCAAACCCACATTCTACCGGGAACGCGGCTCTAGCCCGAGCAAGTTGTGCTTGCCCTGCCCCTGCTCCAGCGTCACCTCTTCAGGCAACTGCACACTCGGTGAGTCCCTGCCCTAACTCCTAACCTTAGTCTAGCATAGCTTAGCTTAGCCAGGCTAGCTTCCTCTGTCCTCAGGGGGGCTGCTACATGAATCCAGGCTTTGAGATTTAACATGCTTCTGTTTACGTGTGTGTGTGTGTGTGTGTGTGTGTGTGTGTGTGTCATGTCATTCTGGTTTGTCTGTTAATGCAGTGGAATTCACGTTAGAGCTTCGAAACAGATGTATTTCCATTACACTGAGTAGAGGGTGGTTGTTGTTGTTGGGTTTTTTTTTTGTTTGTTTGTTTTTTCCTTTGGGTAGAAGAAGCCCCTGCCAGGTTTGTTTATGAATTATGAAGGCAGGAAGGTAGTTGTGCAGACTTGTTTAGACTCGCCTGACACGCCTTTTCTGGGGTTTTTTTTTTGTTGTTGTTGTTTTTCTACTTCTTCACTTTTACCTCTGTTTCACTCTGTCTGTTTATTGATCGAGTTCCTGCTTGTTTTTAATCCCCTCTGTCTCTCTCTTGTTCACTGATTGAGTTATTGTTCTTGTCAAGATGCACATGCTTGTGGTTTTTATCCACCCCCCCTCTCTCTCTTCCTCTCTCTCTCTCTCTCTCTCTCTTGCTCTCTCTCTCTCTTCCTCTCTCTCTCTCTCTCTCTCTTGCTCTCTCTCTCTCTCTTGCTCTCCTCTTTCTCTCTCTCTCTCTCCCTCCCTCACCGAGTGTGGGAGCACTCTATGCTGACAGCAGTGTTCTCAAGCAGCTGTGTTCAGGCACAGACCCACGAGCGGAAACCCCACAAGCCAGCGAAAGGGCAGGGGCTTGTACAGTGTGTTCACTTTCATGCTCAGTCATACTGAAACCATGCACTGTGCTAACAAAGGGAAGAGCTGTGTGCCTGTAGACACGTTCCAGTCTGAGATGACTATATTGTCAAAATACAACACATCCAGATAGTGTGTGTGTGTGTGTGTGTGTGTGTGTGTCTGTGGGTGTATGTATGTATGTATGTATGTATGTATGTGTGTATGTGTGTGTGTATGTATGTATGTATGTAAAGATTACCATTCAAGAAAATTTAGTTGTACAAAACCCACAAGTTAAACATTTAATTTGAGCACCATCCAGGTGATAATCCAAATGCCGCCATAAACACAACACGTCCACATGAGTGCTTTTAATACCAGCTGTGATTCTTGCCTTCAGGTTATGAAATGAAAATGAGAAAACTTATTAAAAACTAGGTCTTCAGAAAAACTGTTTCTCCATAAAATGGGACAATACCAGGATTTTTACACCTCTTTCTTAACTTTTTACACGGATTAGCTATAATATTAAAACCACTGGCAAGTGAAGTGAATAACACTGATTATCTCATTACATTGGTACCTGTCGAGGGGTGGGATATATTTATTAGGCAGCAAGTGAGCAGTCAGTTCTTGAAGTTACTGCGTTGGAAGCAGGAAAGATTTGACAAGTGCCAAATCGTAAAGGCTAGACGGCTGGGTCAGTGCATCTCCAAAACAGCAGGTCTTTTGGTCACCTACCAAATGTGGTCCAAGGCAGGACAACCGGAGAACTGGCGACATTGTCATGGATGCCGCCCGAGGTTCATAGTTGTCCGTGGGGAGGGGAGGCCAGCCTGTCTGGTCCGATCCCATAGAACAGTGGTCCCCAACCTTTTCATCACCGCGGACCGGTGAACGCTTGACAATTTTACTGCGGCCCTTGGGGGGCCTGGGGGGGTTGAACCGTCAGATAAGGCTTCTGCATGTTGGTGTGCCCGCTAAGACTCACAAGATTTCCTCTCCTCTCCTCTCGACCACTACCCTAACGCTCTCTGACTCTGGTCGCTATGGTAACGTTTAAACATCCCCTCAAAATAAGATACAGATACGCCACAAAAACGAATATAAAGAACATTTTATTTTCATGAAAATTTTAACTCACGATAACGCGATCTTTTTAACAGCAGCCTCTCCTAGAAGTTCACGGCAAATGTCTTCAGTGGAGGGCAAGATCAATTCTTCACCAATACTGAATGGCTTTTTAGCCTTAGCAATACGGTTAGCCACCAAGTACGATGCTCTCAGTGCATTCGCATTTACTGACGTGGTGGCCCTCAGTCATTTCTTCTGTCCGTCGTGTTCCTGTTTTTTTCTTTCAAAATACTCCAGGAGCTTGTCTTTTAATCCAGGGTGCTTGGTCTCCAAGTGGTGAAGCAGTTTTGAAGGCATCATTGCCTCATTAGCGAGCCGGTCGCGCGCATGTTATGCAGAGCGGGCTTGGTATGTGGGAATCACCTACCGGGATAAATCCATATTTCAAGTAGGACTCCTGGTATTGTCTGTTAAAAGATTTCTTTTTCTTGGAAGTGGGCTCTTCTCCTGTCTCTTCACCGGGCCTTTTCCCCTTCACAAAGAAACTTTCCAAAAACGTCTGTTTCTTACTCATTTTGCTCGCTTGTGGGTTCAATGTTGGCGCGCAAGACGTAACCGAGAGAATCCGGTCATTTCTCAAAATAAAATTTTTATCGTTCAGATTCAGATAATACATAAAACGGAAATATTTAATTATTTCTTGTGCGGCCCGGTACCAATTGATCCACGGACCGGTACCGGTCCGCGGCCCGGGGGTTGGGGACCACTGCCACAGAAGAGCTACTGTAGCACAAATTCCTGGCTTTGGTAGAAAGGTGTCAGTACACACAATACATTGCTGCTTTCTGCATAGCCGCAGGTCAGAGTGCCCATGCTGACCCGGTCCACTGCTGAAAGCACCTACAATGGGCATGTGAGCATCAGAACTGGACCATGGAGCAATGGGAGAAGGTGGCCTAGTCTGATGAATCGCGTTTTCTTTTACATCATGCGGATGAGTTGCTTATCTGGGAGGAAATGGCACCAGGATGCACTATGGGAAGAAGTCAAGCTGGTGCAGGTAGTGTGATGCTCTGGGAAATGTTCTGCTTGGAAAACTTGGGATCATGGCATTCATGTGGATGTTACTTTGACATGTACCACTACCTAAACATTGTTGCAGACCAAGTACACTCTTTCATGACAACAGTTTTCCCCAATGGCAGTGGCCTCTTTCAGCAGGATAGTGGTCAACTAGTAACTTCTCAATGGACACATTCTATAATAACAGTTATGTAACGATTATTTTAATAGAGGTAAATTATTGCTTGTATTTCTCTCATTTGTAAGTCGCTTTGGATAAAAGTGTCTGCTAAATGAATAAATGTAAATGCAATGTGCCCTGCTATACTGCAAAAATTGTTCAGGAATGATTTGAGGAACATGACAAAGAGTTCAAGGTGTTGACTTGGACTTCAAATTCCCAAGATCTCAATACGATCCAGCATCTGTGGGATGTACTGGACAAACAAGTCCGATCCATGGAGACACTATCTCGATAACCTACAGGACTTAAAGTATCTGCTGCTAACGTCTTGGTGCCAGACACCACATCACACCTTCAGAGGTCTTGTATAGTCCTCTGAAGTCAGAGCCGTTTTGGTGGCACAAGCCACTGATCGGTGTATATTGAGTAAAAGTTGTATATTTTGGTTAAAATTAGTTCCTAAGATGAACGTAAATATTGAATCTAATTCCTATATTTAAATGTATTTTTGAAGTATCCTCATTTCCCCTCAAACCAATGGTTTTAGTTTAAACCTTATTTTTTTCCATCTATTTGGAAACTTTAAGACAGGTTTTCAGAAATGCTGTAAAGAGTTTAAAATATAAAGTAGGTTGAGTTTTTCAACAATTTTCTGAGCAATTACATAATTACCCCGCATGTTATTTCCTAGACCTTCTAAAGCAGGGTGTCAAACACACAGCCCAATAAAGTAAATAAATTTCTTATCTTGGCACAAAATGAATTTTAAATCTGTGTTCTAAATATAAATCATCTTGTGGTGCGTGATTAAATTTAATGATTAAATAAACAGAGCTTGTCTAGAGTGTAATTCCACCAGGGAGACCAATAAACTCAGGCCCATAAACTCAGCGACTGACAATGTTTTTTTTTTTTTTTTTATTGGCAATCTAAAACATATGTTGATGTTACAATGTTTATTATTGTTTGTTTGTTTGTTTTCTTCAAACTGGTTAATTTAGGGGGTTTGACAGCAATAGTGAATACTTTTATGTACCTTTTAGATAAATGACGGTAAATTTCCTCACGCACAGTTCCTGCCCATTTTCACAAATCTCCACCCTCATGATATACAGTATAGTAGCCAGTAGGGTATCTATTAAATGATTGACAGGAGTCTTATCTCAACAAAAACAAGAATTCCTGACCGGAGGTCAGTTTTCCAGCCACTTGGTACACTTTTGCTGAAGTCATGTCTTAAAACAGTATCATTTAATCATCATCTAAATATCCATCCATCCATCTTCTACGGCTTACTCCTTCTTCAGAGTCACGGGGAACCTGGAGCCAATCCCATGGAGCATCGGGCACAAGGCGGGGTACACCCTGGACAGGGTGCCAGTCCATCGCAGGGCACAATCACACACACATTCATACACTATGGACACTTTAGACACGCCTACCTTGCATGTCTCTGTACTCGGGGGGGGCATGCAAACTCCGCACACACATGGCCCGGGCGGGAATCAAACCCCGGACCCTGGAGGTGTGAGGCGAACGTACCTTTCAGGTTATTTGTAAAAGTAAGATTTATTTTAATCGACTATTGCGTTTAAGAGGACTTTCTGATTTGGCATCGGTGTACTACAGGAGCTTGACACCCCTGATCCAAAGGGACAAGTGGACCCAATCCTTGCCACCAAATTTCTCCCCACAGCATTACAGAACCTCACATTTTTCATTGTTCGCCATATTTCCGAAAGTGTGTGTATATATAAAAATTTAAGATACTTTTCTATTTAACTATATGATCAAACAATGCTAACACATTCCTATGTGTTACTTTTTTCCTCAGCGTAAGATTCATGAGTATAATATGATGTCAACTCAAAATATAAACAATATGAGTGAAAGTAATTAGCATAATAATGTAATTAATATAGCATAATATAACATGTCTGGGTAACTGTCACTCTCTTATCCACTCATGCAGTTAAATCAGAATAGGGGGAACAGATTGGTCTGAATAAATATTCAGATACTTCGTGTAAAAAGTCAAAACTGTAATGAAAACATTTCTCATCTGAATAGACTACAGGCATTAATCATTTCCACGTCCGTGTGTTATTTACTATGATTGCATGTACACCACTTTTGTGAGTTATTGACTCATTGAATGCTAATAGCCTACACCCACAGGGTAGCAGGTGATTAGCATTAAGCAGGCCTGGTCTCACTGATGGTGCAGTCTGATCAGGCGCACACCGGTGATAAACTAATCCCCGTTTTCCCATACGCCCTTGACTCTTCATTAGCAAGGCTTGTTTCGGAGAAGCAGAAACAGTAGCTGAACAGTAGAGCTCCTCCAGTCCTCTGGAGAAATCACTGTAGCTGTAAGTTGACTAGGAGGTACGTACACGAGCCGGGTGCGTTATTGTGTACAGCTCTCCTACATGTCCAGCAGTTGTGTTTCTGTGTGACTTAAATGTGTGTATAGGAAAGGAAAGGTTTTCTGAGTTGATACTGTCTGTCGTTGCTACGAGAGATGATGGAAAATATGGAAAATGGTGAACGGAAACTAAGACTGATCATTATCGCGTTTGAGGAATTTTCCCTTTGTCCTACCAGCATTCGGTAAGATCTTCAAACTCGGATTATGAAACATGAAACACGATTTGCTGAGGTCTTGTAACATCCTCTATACACACACACACACACACACACACACACACCTGTGATTACTATAATTGAACAGGTTTTAAACCAGAAATTCATTATACTTAATGACTGACCACTGCCCTGTCCATATAATACCTAATACAGGTATTTTTATGATATATTTCTTAGCAACCAAACCGTAATGTTATCAGACTACTTTGTTTGGTGGAAGAGTTTTTTATTACAAGTTGAGTAACTTGCCACAGATGATAAGGTTGTATGAAAATAATACATGGATACATCCATCCATACATGTGCGATGCAGCATGATGCAAGGTGGATTCATTTCATATAACGGCATGGTCGTGTGTGTGTGTGTGTGTGTGTGTGTTGTTCCTCTTATACCACCACAGGGTTGTTTAATTTTTTAATTAATGTCGTGGAACATCCGGGAGACAAGTTAGTTCCTGTTGCTGCTTACGTTATAGCAGTCATTCCCTCACCAGCCTTTCTTTCAGTCTCTTTCTTAAAGAAATACAGCTCATCATTTTACCAAGGAACCGCAAACTGTAGACGACTCCTATTCTGAAGACGTCCCTGTGCTGGGAAAGTTTACGAACCACATCAACGATTATAAGTTTTTCTTTGTTAAAGAGCACCTTTTTTCGTTTGTTTTTTTGTTTTTTATTTGTCAAATCTTTATATTATTAGTCTTCAATTATGTAGAACGTCCACCATAAAGTCACCATGCATGAACTGTTACCGTGGAAACATTAATGCAGTAGAACGAGCTCATTAATAGTGATCTGATGTTCACGTTACAGCTGGAACTACTGACCGGGCCGTGCTGTTATACAAAATAATACATACTTTATGACCAATCAGATTTGAAAGTTTAACCATTCTGTGGTACAAATAGTAATTACAAATTGTGTTATTTATTAAATACTGGATTTTGTCATACTTAATCATACTTTTTTTTTGTTACAGTTGTATCAAAGAGCGTGTGTGTTTTAGTGATTAACACATGCCCTCTTGTGGCTTATCGTGTTAAAATTCATTACAGAATTTCCACCTGACTCTTGTTCTGTTTTGAATCGAAACTACCAGTATTAGTACTGCATTCACTAAAACCTGCTGTACTACATGTAAAGCCTTGATGAAGCAGATCTCTCTGAGATGATGAGGAGAGGAGGGAAGCATCACACAGCTCATTAAGCAGCTCTGATTTGATCCAGAGCCCCGATGCAGCCCCCAGCCTCACTGTCGAGCTGCCGTGATTCCTTCACGCTTTTGGTTGTTAGTCATCGTACATCACACTGTTCAAATTGTTCTCCCAAAAAACTCCAAGGCCTGCAATGTATAAGCCAGCACTAGAAATGCCACAATAGTAGAAATTTCTCAGACCTTTTCCTATCTCGGTTGAGCAAAATTGCGAAGAAGTCTGATGTCATTACTGCAAAAACAATTCATAAGCACTCTAATGCATTTCCTCAGGTCTGTTTCTCCATGCTGCGCAAGCAGTACCACATGTTTGTGTAAAAGAAAAAAACTGCTTCACATGTCATAGCACTGCTGCATGGCTGTGGCTGGTGTGGCTGTTGTTGAGTCTGGGCGCTGATCTAAACCACACAAAAGCAGTGCACTTTTTTGAGATATCGCAGGGTTATAGAGTCGTGATATATTCTTTTATAACTTTTTTATAAAGTTTTTAACAATTACAAACTCTGAAAGCAACAGATTTTTATATTTTATGATAATAAATAATGCTAATAGTTTTGTATTATTATTGCTACTGTTATAAATAATTAATACAATAATAACAACAATAATAATAAAAAATAGTAATAAATGTTTGATTATTGTTTTTTATAAAGTATAATAACCGCAATCATATAAATAAATAATAATGAATAATATTTTTGATTATTGCTCTTATAAAGTAGGAATAATACAGCAATAATAATAATAATCATACATATATTATTAATTTCTTGATTTCCTTTTGGACTCTTTCTGAATTTTGTCATATATTTATTTCTTAAATATATTGAAATAATTTAGAATGTAGTAATTTACTTTCAAATAAATGTGATATATTTAAATTAGAGCTGCAACAACTAATCACGGCACGGGGAGATTTACTCATTACGTTACTTCTGTTCTGAAAAAACATGCTTCGGAAAGTAAATACTAAAATTGTGTCCCAAATGAAGTACTATACACTTACACTGTGCACTCTACCGTCTAGTGTATGGATTTTAGAAAGGTAATATCATTTAGAATATATCACTAGTGTTTTTTGGGGTATTTTTTTACTAACTGGAAGTATGAGCCATTTCCTAGTCGACGGCGCATGACGTCATACGCACGCTAGCATTAGCAGACACCTGAGTCACAGACGACGACTTCCTTCAGTTTACTGTTTCTCAACGTTACCTTTTAATCCCACCATGACCTCAGTCACCATCAGACGAAGGCGAAATTGTCACCTGACTGAGGAAGATGATGTGTATCCTCCAAGTCCTCTAAGGCATGGGGGCACTTTATATTAAACACCGTGGAAATCAAAAGGATGCACGAGGGCAAAGTTATGTTTATATTCCAAATGCTTCACTGTGTGTAAGGGGCAGGGGAAACTGGTGCAAGCTGCTTAAAAACTACCAAGGTTTACAAGGTTTACATGCACGTTTCTGTTAGTTTTAATGTATTTTGTGTGCTGTATTCAGTTCAGAGATGTCTACCTTTTGGAGTGTTTCTATGGCCAAGTCGTGTAGATTGAAGTATTGAGTGTTTACATGTGAATGTGTTTCTGAAGTTAATTTTCCAGAGTGCTATTATAAAAATTTATCGAGTAATTCTTCTGGAGCCCTCTCCGTTCACATCAGCTATTTGCACACTGTAACAATGCTGATTTGTTTTTGTTTGAATAATTAATCATTGCTTGTGGTAATGCCTCAATAATTTATTTTCTGCAAATGAGCATGTCTTTGTTGATTATGTAGGACGACTTGGCCTGCAGTTATAATTGCTCCTTCCAATTGTTATGTTAATGTGAATGCCATTTTGTTTGAATACGCTGCACAAAACAATTCTATCACTTCTTTTCAGCGCTGTAATTTTGCCATGTCAACAAGACAGAAGCTCCTTTATCTGTGCAGAGAGACACTCGCGTATGCACACACAACAAAAATGAATGCTAATTGAATGGACAAAGACAAAGCTTTCGCAAAATTTTTTGGGTTTTTTTCAGAATTCTGGTTAGGTCGCATGGTCTGGGTTGTTGGACGCCTCCTTTTGAATTACAAACAGCTGTACTCAACCAAGTTGTCAAACTTTGCAAAATGAAGTGTCTTAAATGCTATGACATGTCTGGATAGCTTTTAATAATAATAATAATTCCTTCGATTTATATAGCGCTTTTCTAGACACTCAAAGCGCTTTAAATTGTATTGGGGAAATCTCCTCAACTACTACCAGTGTGTAGCGTCCACCTGGAGGATGCGATGGCAACTAGAATGCCCAGCACACACCAGCTATTAATGGAGAGGAGAGGAGAGTGATGAAGCCAATACAGAGATGGAGATTATTAGGGCCCATGATCGAGAAGGGCCAATGGTGGAATTTTGCCAAGACATCGGGGTTTCCAATTGTTATGTTATGTACTCTTTATAAGTATCCTGGGATTTTTAATGACCACAGAGAGTCAGGACCTTGGTTTAACGTCTCATCCGAAAGACTGTGCTGTTTTTGTTTTGTTTAGGGTTTTTTTAACAGTTTAGCGTCCCCATCACTATACTGTGGCATTAGGACCCACCTATTGTAAAGTTTTGTATATTTAATATACACCAATCAGCCATAACATTAAACCACCTGCCTAATATCGTGTAGGGCCCTCTTGTGCCACCAAAACAGCTCTGACCTGTCGAGGCATGGACTCCACAAGACCTCTGAAGGTGTGCTGTGGTATCTGGCACCAAGACGTTAGCAGCAGATCTTTTAAGCCATGTAAGGCCGATATTTGTCCAGTACGTCCCACAGATGCTCGATCAGATTGAGATCTGGGGAATTTGGAGGCCAAGTCAACACCTTGAACTCTTCGTCATTTTCCTCAAATCATTCCTGAACAATTTTTACAATGAAGCAGGGCACATTACCCTGCTGATTCCATTAAGGAATACCGTTGTCATGATGGAGTGTACTTGGTCTGCACCATTGTTTAGGTAGGTGGTATGTGTCAAAGTAACATCCACATTAATGCCATGATCTCAAGGTTTCCCAGCTGCCCAGAACATCACACTGCCTCAGCCAGCTTGCCTTCTTCCCATGGTTCACCCTGGTGCCATTTCCTCCCAGATAAGCGACACACACACCCGGCTATTCACATAATAGAAAAGAAAGCATGATTTCACCAGACCAGGTCACCTTCTTCCATTACTCCATAGTCCAGTTCTGATGCTCACGTTCCCACTGTAGGAGCTTTTGGCGGTGGATGGGGGTCAGCGTTGGCAGTCTGATAAATCTCCAGCAACACTGCCCCATACGCAGCAAGCTGTGATGCACTGTGTGTCCTGACACCTTTCTATCATAGCCAGCATTAACCTTTTCTGCAATTTTTGTTTCAGTAGCTCTTCTATGGGATCGAATCAGACGAGCTAGCCTTCACTCTCCACACACCTCACTCTCCACACCCTGTGTGCCACTGTAATCAGATAATCAATGTTATTCACTTCACGTGTCAGTATTGTTACTGTTGTGGCTGATTGTTGTAAATATTCAAATCTATGCATTTGTCTTGGTCTACTCTTAATTCAAAAAAGTAGGTTAGTTATCATTCCATAATTAAAGCCAAGCATGATTCAACCCATTGCCATTTAGATTGTTTAGGAGGATCAGCAGCATCAAGGATGATTTTCCAGCTGATCAGTGACCCAGGAGTTGAACTTTGAGACCGAAACAAATTTGGATCAGCATCCGTCAGCTAGGCTGCACCACTGGTCACACTCTAATCTAGCGGTGTGGAACTGAATAATAATGTGCCACCAATGTCTCTAAAAGTGCTGGTGACCATAGAATTTACTCAAGGTTTTATATAATATATAAAATAACTAGGAGTTCCTTCAGGTCCTGCTGCATTTCATACAAATGTTCCAGTTCAATGTTTCAAACTCAAAAGAAAATGTAAACGATAAACAATATTTCTCAATACAGTCTTGTGCAGTTGATTGCAGAATTCACTTCATCTGATCTGCAATATTTTTAGATTAACAAAATAAAAAAAAATTCCACTTTTTGCCTAGGCTAGTCGAGAACTCGGTGATTAGTGGATTTGTCAGTTCACTAGTCTGTGTTACCCCTACGAGTGATATTTTTAGATAATAAATATTTTCGGGTGTGTGACAAAATATGACAAAAAAAAACGTACCATGATCCCTGAAGACATTCCTGCAATGCATAATATATCATCATATAAATATTTGCTAAAAAATTGTATTTTATTTTTTCTCACTCTGGAAAAAAAATTTTTTGGTCATCTTAAAATTTTTAAAATTCAGTATAAAATTAGATCAGTTCCTCTGACACAAAGTTTGCACTTCGGTGTTTTTTTTGTTTTTGTTTTTTTTGTTTTTTTAAAGTCAAGCTGGTAAATGTATCACAGTATCAATGTTCTCTCGTCATCATATTGCCCAAACCTATTATCTTGATACTGAGGAAAAATTTCTACAACTTTAATTTAATGTCCAAGCTTGTTTTCCACATGATAGAATCTGTCCTTCTTATGCAGGAGTTTTTATATTTAACTGAACGCGCATTCACCATTATTATTATCATTAGCTGCCACTCTTACATTAACTTGTTACAGCTATTGCTGATGGCAGCTCGAGATTTTGAAGGAAAGAGAGTATTACTTAACGAGGTTGTATTTGTTTTTGGGGTTTTTTTCTCTTTACTTCATAGTAGATAAACATTGAAAAACTCTATTGTTTCATTGCGTTAATGTAAACAATCCATCATTTTTTTTAATCCATCATGTGATGCATTTTTGTCGGTCGTCAACAAAACGGATTCGAGATAAGGTGATTGTTCCATTGACTTGTCGTTTTGTTCAAAAGGCGTAGACCAGCTTTGTTGATTGGACCACATTGTGATGGCTGTCATGGAGATGAGTAATATAACCACATATTTGTCGCAGAGGCTGAAACATTAATGTTTCTAGGAAACAAATTAAAAAGTAAACAGTAATTTCCCCAGTGGCATATCTGATTAGAAATTTCCATTCAAAACAAATCAGCTGTTTTGGAAAAACAACATCTCTAAGCATGGTTTGATTCCACAGGAGTAGAAGAGGATTCTCCTGTTTCTTTCTTTCTCTAGCTGCCATGTTGATTTGAATATTCAGAATTTTATTTCCATTGAGCCCAACATCGACAGGGTGACCTGTTTGATTCGCGACGTCTTGTTTATTTCACAATCAGTGCTTCGTTTTCTTCCTGCACACATCTCTTCGCTATGTCTCACGCTACAGTACTTCCTGCAGTAATAGAGCCTAAACCACAGTGTGGATAGGTGATGTGTGACTGACTTAAAAAAAAAAAAGAAAGTGAAGAATATTGCTGATTTTTGCTTTGTTTGGAGTTTCAGTTTTGCTCAACAAGTGTATGTGTCTGTTCCAGTGTTTGTATAGGGAACATTGTATTAAGCGTGTTGACGGAGCGTATGTGCATGAGTGACAAATGCGGAAATTGCAACAGACCTTGCCAGCAGCACTGTTTCTAAAGGTTAATGATTGACTGGCCTGAATCCCTGAGGCGCTGTTATGAAGCAAGTCCGGAAATCCTCCGTAGCTGATCGGTGCCGAGCGAGAGAGCTAGCATGACACACAGCTGGCGAGGGGTGAGACCCAGCGTTTTGCCTGAGGTAAACCGAGTATGACCTAACAAAGAGTATGAATGTTTCAGGATGGGTGTGTTTGTGTGTACGGTAGGCGTGAATAAGATTACTTCAGGTTGATATGTCATCCAAATGTTGCATATTGAAACTACAAAATTAATTGCTTCTGGCTTTTCACAGTCATCGTGGGAGTTTCCACACACCTTGCTAATTTGATAAAATTGTGATATGGCCTAGATATTGTTTTTCTTGATTAAGAAAGTGATACGTATTCACCTTCAGTAGTTTGTGATACTATTTTATATCTTTTAAAAATACATTTTTACTCAGCTTGGTCACCAATTTCCTCCCATCAGCCATCTGTTTGCCATCACATAACACCTAGCAACCAGGGAGGGTGGTTGGTATTATACTAAAACTGATATTTTTAGTCCGTGATCTTCACTATAATGCAATCCACTAATTAATGGCCGATGGGTATCTGTTATGGTTATGGTGACACAAATCATTTAAAGTGACACTAAATTATGCTGTAGGATGATCATAAATCAGGGTGATTATGTAGTACCTATCCATCCATCCATCCATCTTCAACCGCTTATTCCTGCTTCAGGGTCGCGGGGAACCTGGAGCCTATCCCAGGAAGCATCGGGCACAAGGCGGGGTACACCCTGGGCACAATCACATACATACTCACACTCATACACTACGGACAATTTTACCAAGCTGCCAATCAACCTACCATGCATGTCTTTGGACTGGGGGAGGAAACCGGAGTACCCGGAGGAAACCCCCGCAACACGGGGAGAACATGCGAACTCCGCACACACATGAATCGAATCCCCGGGAATCGAACCCCGGACCCTGGAGGTGTGAGGCGAACGTGCTAACCACTAAGCCACCGTGCGCCCTATGTAGTACCTATTACATCTTAAATGTTTTTTGTTTTTGTTTTTTTTAATCTGTTTTATTTCAATCTGGAAATAAAATCTACTATAGGCCTACTTTGGGCTAATTTTCTGAGAAATAAATGGTCAAATTTGTTCCGTCATTTAATTTTTTATGATGATGTGTGTTCTGCAGCTTAGTTTAATGAGTGTTGGAGTGCTCACAGAAGCTGAAGCTCTTATAGGGTCGTAGCTCTTATAGACTCAGCGACTTAAGTCTAAAATTGACACCAATGTTAATGCGGGGGACGTTATCTGTATTCAGAGTTTGTTTCCATGGTTACCTAACTCGCTCTTCTGGTCTATCCATTCAGTTTATGCAAATTAGTTCACACATTCGAGGTAGTCATGTTTTCTGGAGTAGAAGCGTTTTCTTGAGTAAAGCACTTAACTTTAAATACGAAAGAACGGGGAAAGACGGTGTGGATTGAAAAGGAAACGGGGGAGGGGGCTTCCATGTCTCTGCTCTCAGATGTGTAACATGAAAGCAAGAGATTGTTTGTTTGTTTTAAAATGAAGACCAGGCCGATTTTGTGTAAAAACAAAAAAACACCACATGCACTTCAAGTTCTGAATCACACTTAACCAAGACACACCATTGTTTTACTCAACTGCCTTCTTGCCATGTATTATATTCTCACTATACACTTTTAACTCGACACTGTTGAGGGGTTTTTTTTCACAACATTTGTACATGTTTTAGGGCAACTTATAAATAAAAATGCAGTGGTGTGGATACATACATTTTTTTTCTTCAATGATTATACCTGATGGCTATACTATTCCTCTTCATTTCTCATTTTCTCACTAGCTCTCTTCATTTTTCACTTACCCTGCCACTTGTAAATGAGATTCCCTCTGTCCTGTTTTTCCTTCTCTCTCCTCTAAATCAGCATGTCTTTCAGCCCCACTTCATGTGTTAAAGTATTTCTGAATGTGTTATTTGGTATGCTTAATATGTTCAGGTGTTTTTTTTATTGATTATTTATGCCAGAAAAGCTACTAATATGGTGTCTCTGTACCTTTTACATTAAAAATGAATGCTGGAATTGATGAGTATATATATTGGACATAAAAATCTGGACTTGCATATAAAACTCTTCTTCGTAACTATTCACTATTAATACACCTACAAATTTTTATAACCATCATAATCCATTCAGCAGGCATTAACTATTTAAACATTACATTTTAGTGTTCAGAGCACTTCAGTATCTTGGTCTGCTCCATTTTGCTGCTGTATTCAGGGTGATTTTTGTGATTTATCCGCAGGGAGTAAAATGGAGTCTAATCAATTTGGAAGCAATCCTGTTAAGATTTCCACGGTTATCAGTCAGGGCTTGTGCAGAAAATCCCTCTGTGTTACTGCAGAACAGGGAGAGAAGCAGGAACCAATTGACAAAGCCCCGGATGATCATAAAACTTCCTAGGCTTACATGTGAAAGGATAAGCGCTAAGCCTGAGGTACAATAGGAAGAGTGAACTACTACACGATTTTCAGTTCTTTTCTGTCAAATGCTAGGACTTCAAAAATATCCATAGGCTTTTAAATCAGTGTTGAGTATACAGTAATTCCATTCATATATCCAATTCAAAAGTCCGATACAAAGCACAGTCACAGCAGTAAACATTATTTTGTAAACGTCACTACAATTATTACTAGATTTCTTATTTAACAGAAACGTTTCTATACTTAACATTAATGGTAGAATTTCTTATCAGTTCAATGGTTGGTTTTTTTTTTCCATCTCGCTACAAAATTGGCATTTCATTTCTGGAAATAGAGACTGATTAATATCAAGACTTTAAACTTCATTTGTTGCCTTTGAATGTGGCTTTCTTAGAAAAATAAGTTCATCTTAGTGAAAGCAGATGAATGTCACTGTGTGACAAAAAGCAAGCTGTGCGGTATGACCTGGGGAAGTCCCTCTGGCCATCTACTGCAGTAATTATTCATTGTGATCTTCCTTTACTGTTGTGAAGGGAAATATTTTGAAATGCAGACCTGGGTCGTGCTTGTCATGTTCTGCTGTCTGGGGAGATTATATTTGACTGTAATATTGAATTCCTCCAATACAGACAGTTCAGAGAAGCACCAGAGGTTATCACATTTGTTCACTGTCCATGTTTTAGCACTACAGCTGCCTTAGAGAAGGGTAATGTATGTAACATCAGTAATCCACCATGCTTAGGCCAGATGATCTTGGTTTAATTTGCTAGGTTTGCTCAGAGGTTTTCTGTTGTATACCAATTTAAATGCTCAGTCACTGAAAATTATGTGAATGGATTCAACAAAAGCAGTTGGGAATGCCCTGTTGGGAAAACTGCCTTCTATCTAGCATTTTTAAAAAGTATTATTATTATTATTATTATTATTATTATGTACATACAGTTGGAATGAAAAGTCTGAGACTACATTGAAAATCTGGAATTTAAAATGGGAGATAAACAAAGTTTTAGAATTTTGAAATATTTACAACGAAGAAAGTAAATAATCAATAACTTGAATATTTAATATTCAAGATTCTGCACTATTTCTATATCTCTGTTTAAATGTAAGCAAATTTGTAATTTTGAACATGGTTACTGCTTTGTACAAAAGGTCAAGTCCATACCATTAAAGCACATGTTCAGGCGACATTCTGTTGGATTTGATATAACATGAATGGTCAAGTTTGAAAAACTAATGGAGTCCATACCAGCTCAAATGTGCCTTCATTATAGCAAAAACGTGGACATGCCAAATAAGAAATTCTGAAATTCATGTAAATATGTCTAACTCTGGTTCGTGCTAATAATATAATGAAATTAAATTAGCAAAGTACACTTTCTAAATGAAATATAATGCAAAGTAGATGCATTTTTACTAGTGGTCTCAGCCTTTTGTTCCTCACTGTTTGTATGTGCCGTAGACCACCATATGATTTTATAATGTTCCATAAGGATGGACAACTTAGAACTTCATTAGCTAGCCTACCAGGGAAATAAAAGCTCCCAAGATGATATTTGCTGTCACATTTATACAGTCATGTGGGGGGAAAAAAGTACACCCCATGGAAATTGTTGGCTTTTTTTGGACATATTTGGACAAGCAAACATTTGATCATCTTTTAAACAGTGCCTATTAATTAAGTTGATATACTTGACCAAAACTACAAGGAATTAGCTCTTTCAATCATTATATTTGATAGAAATATAAATTATTCTGTGGAAAATGGTATGAGGTGCTTCTCCTGAAAAGCTGTCTTTGGTCAGCAGCAAATATGTCTGCTGTTACTGTTGTCAAACAACTCTGTCTTTGACTTGTTTGTCCAGAGCACATTATTCCAAGAGGCCTGGTCTTTGTCTATATGCTCATTGGCAATCTACAGTCTTGCAAAGGTTTTTTCCTGGCATGCTTCCCATGCAGGTCATATTTGTGCAATCTCTTTCTGATTGTAGACGCATGCACTTTGACACCTACAGTTGCAAGACTTTCTAGCAGATCCTGTGATTTTTTGGGGGTACTTTGAGACTTTTTTTTAGCATCAGACTGTCTACTCTTGAGATGAATTTGCTGGGACGGCCAGTCCTTGACAAATTGGCAGTCGTTTGAAATCTGCACCATTTGTAGATGATTTTCCTTACAGTGGAATGATGTATTTAAGATAATTTAGAGATCCTTTTAAATCCCTAGCCAGGCTCCTAGGCATCCACAACCTTTTTTCTGAAGGCCTTACAAAACTCTTTATTTCTTGGCGTGATGTTAACACATACTTCAATAGCAAAGGGAACACCAGACACCCAAGAGAGGTAGGAGAGGGGTATAAATAAGACAGGTTCCACCTGCAGTCCCTAAGCAGGGTCTAATCATTGGCACCCAATCTTGAACACCTGATTCGGAGTTTATGGATTTGAAGGTGTAATAAATGTAAGGGTGTACTTACTTTTTCCATGTGACTGATCTGTTTTTTGTTCATTTAAATTCTGAAAATTACTACAAAATGTCAATTTTGTCATTTGATAGTTTATCAAATGTCAAAGAGGATCAAATGCTTGCTTGTCCAAATATGTCAACAAAAAAAAAACAATTTCCATGGGGTGTATTTATTTTTTCACATGGCTGTATGATTGATTACATGATAGCAGAAATTTGAACATTTTTCTTAAGACCTGTTAGTTTTCCTTTTACCCTTATGAGGATAAGTGATGATAATATCCCCTATTGTTAATAGATGCACAATAGCATCCAAGCATGTTAAGCTTCATACAGTTTAGCTTGAGTCGTTGCATGTGCAGGTGTATGCGTTTTGCATGCCGAAACTTCCTTTGAGCGAGGTAGTCAAGTAATTCATTAAAGACACCTTTGAGGAAGTTGAACATTGATTGTAATCTTTAACGACCTGCCAACTCATTTTCACAATACGCATCTGACTATTATCTGTAGCTTCTTTGGTAAATTTAACACTGATTATGAAAACAAAACCAATACTTTTTTTTTTTTTTTTTTAGTCTGGCATTTATTTCTGGACAATTTGACTTGTACTGGAACATGTATTTAATAAATTTACCCCAGCTAGAAAAACATTGGACACTCTTGGGTGTATCTTATAGATTTTTGCAGAAAATCACCTTCAAATTAACCTATCACGTACCATTTTTTTTGAAATCTTAATTTGTTTGTGATTTCTTGTCATATTGTAAGTCTATATATTTCGCTCACGTTATACGATGCCTTTTGTAGCTCAGGCATGTCCAGGCATGTACTCAGGGCAGGTTGCGTAACTTTTGCGAGCATACGCAGATGATAGCCTACATATTACATTGATATCAGTTTGTATGTATTTTATTGTGACTGTTTCAAATCATAGCATTGTCTAATGTAAGTTACTTTATAAGTAAGCCAGTTATAGACTTAGGACGATTGGAGACAGCAGAAATGTCTTGCCAATGTCGCAACAGCCGTGATACGTTCTGTTACATTTGTGGCGAGTACACGCTTAAGTCTCAAAGACGCACAATGACTGGACTTGTTAAGAAAGCACATGAACTGTACTTTGGTTGTAAGATTGGTGATCAAGACAAGGCCTGGGCTTCTCACATTTGTTGTGCAAGATGTGCTGTCGATCTTAGAGCTTGGCTCAGAGGTACTCGGAAGGCAATGCCGTTTGCTGTCCCGATGATATGGCGAGAGCAGAAGGATCACGTGATGGACTGTTACTTTTGTCTGATTAATGTTTCTGGTTTTTCTGCTAAAAATAAGAAATCAATTGAATACCCAATTCTGCCTTCAGCCATAAGACCAGTGCCACATGACAACAGTCTTCCGATACCAGAGCCACCAGAGAAATGGAGCTTAGACGAAACAAATGAAGATGCTGCAATGCACCACCTGAGCACGGACAGTGACGTTGGTCTGGATTTTGAACCACACATGTCTGGTGAACCTCATCTAATAACACAGTCCAAATTAAACGACCTGGTGAGGGACTTGGTTTGTCAAAAGCAGAACTACTGGGTTCAAGACTGCAAGGATGGTGTTTGCTGTCAAAAGATACAAAAATTTCTGTCTTTTGAAGCCGCCAAGATGATTTAACAAAGCTTTTTACACAGGCTGACAACCTCGTTTTCTGTACTGATATTGAAGGTATGTTCACATCTTTGGGTATGACCCACAAGAATGGCGTCTCTTTATTGATTCATCAGTGTTAAGCCTCAAGGCTGTCTTGTTACACAATGGCAATGTCCACCCTTCAATGCCTGTTGGCTATGGTGCACACATGAAAGAAACATATGAAAACATGGAACTGTTGTTGAAGCACATCCAGTACACCAAGTACAACTGGAGCATCTGTGGAGATCTAAAGCTAGTGGCTCTGCTACTTGGAATGCAGCTCGAATATACCAAGTACTGTTGTTACATTTGCGAATGGGACAGCCGTGACAAAGCGTCACATTACAATAAAAAGGACAGAAAAACGTGGCACATGAACCACTTGTTGATCCGACAAAGATATTTTTGCCTCCTCTTCACATAAAACTGGGACTAATGAAAAATTTCGTGAAAGTGATGAATAAGGAAGGTGAAGGTTTTCGTTATTTGAGACCAACTGTTTTAACCAACTGTTTCCAAATGATTTTATTTGAAGATGTTGGAAGTGCATTGTGCCATGTAAACGGACTTTATTATTATGGAATGATCCAGTATTGTTATGCTCAAGGGTAATATGCAGTCGCTTTACCAGCCTAAATTAAAGTCTAACAAGCATTAAAAAATTTCATTAGCCAAGGTCCATTATGACCAGAAGAACAGAGTTCTGAAAATTGCTTTCTTTTTCTTGTGCTCTGACAGACGCAGATGGCAAGCCGGTGTGCGACCAGTGTAACCCTGAGTACGAGGGCCCCAACTGCGTGCAGTGCCGAGATGGATACTACAACGCTGACAGTATATGTTTGCCATGCGAATGCAATGAGAACACCGAGCCAAGCAGCACGCCCCGCATCTGCCACCCAGACACCGGACACTGTCTGAACTGCAGCTACAACACCACCGGGTCTCACTGCCAGCACTGCGCCCCTGGTTTCACTGGAGACGCCCTTGCCAGGAACTGCACAGCCATCGGTAAGCCACTGGGGGTTCAAAACGATTACATCCAAAGCGGCTAACTAATCCTCAGCAAGGCCTACTGAATGCCTTCACAAAGGCAAAAAAGTGCAACAAAACCCACAAAAAACTCAGATTTCAGTAAGTACTGCACGCCCTAGTGTGAGTGAGGAACTACTGAGGATTTGGCCTGAGAGTTCCATACTAATACTTTTACAGTTATTCATTAGTCAGGTGCTTTTATGCAAATTGATTCCCAAAGGGAGGCAGAATACAATCCAAATGCTTTTAAAGAAGCTGACAGTGATGAAACTGCTGCCACCAATTAATCAAAAACAAATGCAAAATAGAGTAAGTAGTAGTGTTTAATTCTTTTGTTTTTTTTTGTAGGGGTTTTGTGGCGGGGGGGTGGGGTTCATGCATCATCAATGTGTTGCTATTTATGCAGACTGCACTGTACCATGATTTTCCTTTTTTGAGAGAAACTATCATTGTTTTCGGGTGTTCTATAAATCCAGAGTAATAATCATATTGATGCAGATTAATCCACAGAATGTTCCAGATTCTGCTGCCTTCAGAGATAAATGTCTCTGATAGCTACTTCTTTTGAACAGTAGCAAGATAGAGTGTAAAAGTCCTAAAGTTATTTATTGTAGCTATAACGCACATAAGGCAACCACTAAAGTCACATAGACGCACAAGGGAGTAATTACAGAGACCAAAATGTATTAGCTTTTAAGGGGTGCTTAAAGGCAAATGTTATCATTTTGTTTTCGCTGGAAACTCAGAAGGGGACGAGAGTCACTCAAAAGAAAGTACTCTTGCACTCTGATTAAATTGGTGGTTTTATAATATCAGCTACAGCTGATAGAAAAGCCTCAATTTGTGTTTGTGTACCGCAAAACTATGATTGTAATTATCAGTACATAAACACAGTAATAAGATCAAATCTGTGTGTGCCAATCAAACTGGGTTTTCAGGGAAAGAAACCAATAGAAATTTACTGATCCTATAATGATTCATAGTCCTTAGGCTGCAAAAGTTTCTTCATGAATGAGACAAATATTCCAAAATAATTTATTAAAGTTTTAGTCCCAATCCATTCACATACAGCTTTAAGAGCCAATGTATGCATTAAAAAAAAATAAAAAATAAAATAATAGGGCTGGTTAAAAGTAATGTTTTCTGTGTTTTCATGGTTTCACCAGCTGTCCTCTTGTGGATAGATTAAAACGCTTAATTTATTCACCATCTGTCTTTCTTTCTATTGTTCCTTCACTGTATAGCTTGCATGTTCATGTTAACAAAATGTCAAGCTTAAGATGAAGCTGGCTGAGCAGGCTTATACGCATATACAAGAGGATTTAACCTTAAATCCATAAAAAGTTGTTCTACAAGTACATATGTTCTCTCTCTCTCTCTCTCTCTCTCTCTCTCTCTGTCTATCAGTGCCTACTACACCTGTGTCCTCTTCCACTATGACCCCCAGCCCTAATGTAACTGATCAGCTCCCCACCTCGTCCACGGCGCTCCTCTCCGGCCTGACCAGCCCCGCTGCCAACGGCACATCTTCCCCTGAAGCAGTCTCCTGGGCTCAGTTCAATGTAATCGTGCTGGCCGTCATCATTACGCTGATTCTGGCATTGCTGGGCGCAGCAGGTGGCATCTACACCTACCGCCAGTACCAGAACCGCAAGATCAACGCACCCTTCTGGACGATCGAGCTGAAGGAGGACAACATCAGCTTCAACAGCTATCACGACAGCCTGACCAATGCGGACGCCTCAGGCCTATTGGACGATGAGGCATGTGAGGCAGCCTCCAACGGGCAGCTCACCCTCAACAGCCCGGGGAGTTTATACATGCCGTGACGTGACCATCAGTGAATTATGGTAGCATAATATCAACTGATCAGTTTGCGATGCTAATTAGAAAATTGTGATACAATCCTGTATTTGGAATCATATTTCTCTTTGTGAGTGTGCATCAGTTATATGAGCATTAAATCAAAATCTATTGCACAACGATTCAGTGTAAAGATGAAGTGAATTTGCAAATGGGGGCTCTTCATTTTTAAATAAGGCAGAAACCTCTGACATTTGGCAATTGACATGTTTAGCAATTGAATTTCGGTTACAAAATCATGCACACCCACATAGGAAATGAAATCATAAATACGTGTAGGGATTTGCATTTTCTAATTAGCATAGTAAATTTGAGTTAAGTCTGGATTACACTGCCATAACGAAGAGTTTTATTTGTTTAACGTTCAGCTTATGGTTGAGACAAAAGGACATGCTTTGATGCTTCTGGTTTTACAGGAAGTGTTGACACATACATGTGAAGAAATGCACAATGGAGGGTTTGGAAAGCGAGACCGCCTCCATCACACAGTCTCAGCAGCTCAGCCAGGTTTTAAAGGGTGTGACTGTGGCACCCGGCACTCTGAACTTTTTCGTTTAACTTTAACCAAGTTGTTGTGTGACCGGACATGCACTGATGCTTTAGATTTTGCTGAAAAGCTACGCACACAAACGTAGACCTAAAGAAAAGAAAAGAATTGCACAAAGGAGGAGGGGACGTTGAGTGTTGTGCCATGTGGTTGCCGGGTACAAACGCCACGTGTTAACACTGATGATGGTACTCAGGCATCCATTTCCATCCACGTAGTGACGTTCGGGTTGGGGCGCTGCCTTATGGGATGGAATAGAAACACATGCAGTTACTGAAATAGTGACACGTCCTTATATGTACATTGCCTAAATTATAGGAATTTTGCTAATAATAATGAAATAAGATCACAGAGTAATGCTGATTCGTATAACGGTATTTATGCTCTTTATCACAGATTAGTTCTGAGAATATTGAATATACAAGAGCTGTTCTTAATTGAATCGAAATAGTTTTGAATCAGTCCCCATCACTGCAATTGCACAGGCGTGCCTGTAGAGGGCAGTATTTAATCACGAGCTAAAAGCGCTGCTGGACACCACGCACTTACCCGCTAATCTCTCAGAACATGCACTACATGTTCAGCAACTGCTTCTCTGTGGTACTACCGGCATTTAAAAAAAAAAAAAAAAAAAAATTTTAATATAAAATGTTATTTTGTTCGCCCCAGAGTCCCATGAGTGAACCTCATGGCTGGCCAGTGAGCATTTTTACTGAACATTAGCTTCTCTGTTGTACTGTATACATTTGTCTTCAGCTTGATGGGATTTTTTTATCTTTTTATTATATATATATATATATATATATATGTGTGACACCTCAGTTTCCTACTGTTAATCACTGAAAGTCTTGATTTGACTAATTAGAAATGGTTTTCGAATCATAGGTGGAAGCACTCATATGGAAAAAGTATTGTCATGAGTCAGACTGTCTGGCCAAGAGAAAGCCACGCTGAATGAGTGAATGATGAAGTCATGAAATAAACATATTTGCAGTTAGCAAACTGAGTGATTGATGGGAAGAACGCCAAAAACGAAAAACTTCAAAGGGACTTTATTAAGTCAATTAAATGAATGAGGAAATAACCTGAGCCAGAGCTATAAATAGTAGGTGAGGTGTGTGTGTGTGTGTGTGTGTGTGTGTGTGTGTGTGTGTGTGTGTGTGTGTGTGTGTGTGTGTGTGTGGTTTAAAAATAATAATAATAATAAATCACTGTCATCACAGCACAAGTGAACTGTTTGGTTTAGGCAGCTTTTAACTGAAGCACTGAGCAGTGTGTACATGACCCATCTTGCATCTTCCGCTACATTCAATAGCTCTCTTCTCAAATTCAGGTTCTCCCCCACACCCGGGGTATGGTCATACTGTAAATACATGTTGTACAGAGAAATTATGTTGTAAATAAAGATGCTGCTATTGTATACAGTAAGGTACGCTGGGGGAGATGCCATATCTATATCTATATATATCTGTGTATGTGTGTGTGTGTGTGTGTGTATATATATATATATATATATATATACACACACACACACACACACACACATTCAAACAGTAGATTTCAGACCATCTCATCGGGACTAGAGAAAGGATGGCTAACTTTAGCTGGTCTTAGGCTTTGTGTTAAAGTGCAGACCATGCAACCAACCACACAACTAACTCTGTAAACGATATCAATAAAAAAATTTTGACCATTTTGACTGTGTATGGTGATCACTGTAACATGGATGGAGTCACACGTTTGAGTTCACAATTGATATGCCATTTAGCCCTTGTCATTTTTTTCAGCTTTTAAACATTTTTAAAAAATGTTTTAACCTATCGCAGGTAACAATCTCTCATCACGATGGCTGCATTTTGCTCTTTGTAACAGGGTTGATTTTTATGGGATCGTATCAGCATTATCCAATGGCATGTGGTCATTAAGGACTTAGGTTTGTAGGTTCTTCGTTATTTACCCGAAGCACGCATATACAGTTGTGCTTGAAAGTTTGTGAACCCTTCTACATTTGTACATAAATACGACTCTTAAAACATCATCAGATTTGCACACAAGTCCTAAAAGTAGATAAAGAGAACCAAATTTAGAGAATTAGACAAACATATTTTACTTGGTCATTTATTTATTGAGAGAAAAATGATCCAATGTTACATATCTGAGTGGCAATTGTGAAAAAAGTGAAACTTTGCTTTAAGTATCTGGTGTGACCCCCTTGTGCAGCAATAACTCCAGCTAAACATTTCCAGTAAGTGTTGATCAGTCCTGCACATCGGCTTGGAGGAATTTTGGCCCATTCCTCAGTAGATCTTCAAGTCTGGGATGTTGGTTTGTTTCCTCACATGAACTGCTTGCTGCAGGTCCTTCCACAACATATTGGATTAAGGTCAGGACTTTGGGGTCATTGTCTTGCACTTTCTCTTGGCTTCAATTCATGGTCCTGACATTTTATTTTAGTATTCGCTGGTATAATTCAGAATTCATTGTTCCATCAATGATGGCAAGTGGTCCTGGCCCAGATGCAGCAAAACTGGCTCAAACCATGATACTACCACCACCTTTCACAGATGGGATAACGTTCTTTATGCTGGAATGAATTTTTTTCCTTTCTCCAAACATAACACTTCTAATGTAAACCAAAGTTCTATTGTGGTCTCATCCATCCACAAAACATTTTTCCAGTAGCCTTCTGGTTTGTCCACGTGACCTTTAGCAAACTACAGACAGGCAGCAGTGTTCTTATTTGTAAAGCTGTGGCATTCTCCTTGCAACCCTGCCATGCACACCATTGTTCTTCAGTGTTCTCCTGATGGTGTATTTATGAAAATTAACATTAGCCAATGTGAGAGAGGCCTTTATATTGCTTAGATGTTACCCTGGGAACTGAATGGATCATGGAATCACCCACATAATCTTTTGATTTCCATTGTCTTTGTGTGTGCATGTTCTCCCATGAGTCTTTGTTACTTGATGCAACACTTGTATCTCATCAGCCATCAGTAAGTTAGAAATGGAGATGAGAGCTTGTGAGTTTGAATTCCACAGCCACCTGCTTGTTTGGAGTCAAGGGAGAAAAGTTGTCAGTGATCTCCCTCCCCTGTCAATCACAGCGACACCAGTTTTGAGCTCATGTATGTGGAACAGTTTAGATCGCACCTCCCTATAGCATGTGGGTTATGCTGCCCTGTGACGCAGCAGGTGAAAATGACACAGTTGGCTGGATTCACATGTCTCAGAGAAAACACGTGTTGGGGGAGAACAGACTGGTGGATGTGAATCAGCAGGTGACCAAAAGAAGATTGTACAGTATGCCTGAAACATAAGTAATGCTGCCTGTCTACTAAGGCAGAAAGGCAAATTGGCATGGCTAAATCAAATGTTTGCACAGAATATGCTGCCTTCTGAGGCCCTTTTATCTAGCCAATTCTTTATTGATTCTGCTTAGATACATGTCATTCACTGTCCTGTATACCTTATGACTGTGTGTGTGTCAGCCAACCAATAAAAACCACACTGAGGAAGATAAATCTTATCGATTTTGTCTCAAGTTTCTACGTCAAGTGAGAAATATTTATTGTATTTTATCCCAAGGATACTTTTAGATACTAACAGACTTCATGAGTTTGGTAATGCTAATATCCTGGTAATGTTGTGAAATATTCTTTGAAGCCATTTAATTTCTGAATTGTGATTAATCAGTAATTCTAGTAAGGCATTCAAGCGTCCCTTTCCCTGAAATGTTGAGCAAAACTTACTTTGCAGCTCCATTACCTCAAAATATGAGTAGTCCTTATGTAACCTACCAGTCTATTGCAAACAAAATGAATGGGTTTCTTCGTTAATGTTTGTTACATATAAACAGGTTATGAACATATAGCAGACCGCAGTGTTTCTTAATGGTAAATCATAACAGTTTCTCGACTGCCGGATGGTGATGTGATTCTGTACGTGTTGTGATATAGACACTGTGGTGTGCAACAGAAAGCCACAATGTCGTATCGTCATTTGTAAGCGAGAGTGTGGAAAGCAATGAGGCAGATATCATATCAGCAATATCGAATATTTATGCACAAACAAATGATGGTAAGATTATTTTGTCACCACTTTGAGTCTCATGATAAAATGTTGTAGTGGTTAGCTAGCTCAGCTTGGTATTTGCTCTAGTACTCGACACTCTTAAGGGACTTTGTAGGTATCTGAAGTTTATTCATGACTCTCTTCTACATACAGGCAATTCCATTTAGCTTCTTATCAATACTGACCAGACGGCAATGTTTGTGTGAAGGCTAGACCAGATGTTAGACCAGAAAGTAAAACTACATTGCAATTAATTCGGAATCTCATCCTGGATTAGGAAGTAGTAAATGAACTTGCACAGTGAGAGTCATTTTGGATTGTAAAGTAACAACTGAAGTGGAAAAGATGCAGCTTGTGTTACTTATTTCAGCAGAAAATCACCTAACACTGCATTCTTTTCTTCCAGAATGAAAGTGTAGGTGACTGAAGTTAGCTGAAAGCAGTGTGTGAATCATAATAAAACACCTGTATGTGCCCGCAACAGGGCATTATATGTTAGTCATCAGTCTTCTTCAGGTTATATTGAGTGGGACCTTTTCTTTTGCCTCCTTTGTGCCTGTGCTTGTGACCTTTGTAACACTAGTTGTACTCCATCATGTTGAGTCATGGTTAGGCAGGTTAAGACATGTCCCTTTGCCTTTACGTCAACACTTGCATTATGTTTATGAGCATCTCACTCGAGAGCATCGGGATTTCTAGAATGTGAATGAAGAAGAAAGTCAGTTGTTAAAAATTAATTCATCCATCTGGAAGTTATACTAAATAATATACACATTATATTGCTCAAAAATTGGCTTCATGTGAAGTATGCTGATTTCAAATCCAATGTTTGTTGTTTCTGTAATATTCAAGGTAGTGATATACAGTCACAGTGGATTTGAAATGAAGTGTTTCAGCTTTAATTCAAGGGTTTGAACAAAAATATTGCTTTAACCATTTAGGAATCACATCCATTTTCACAGACTCAAGTGTATTTGGACAAACTATCATAATTATAAGGATTATTTTTAATTCTTGGATGCAAATCCTTTGCAGTCAATGCCTGAAATCTGGAACCCATGATGGACATCACCAAATGCTTAGTTTCCTCCCATGAGATACTTTGCCAGGCCTTAGCTGCAGCCGTCTTCAGTTGTTGCTTGTTTGTGGGTCTTTCTGACTTCAGTTTTGACTTCAGTAAGTGAAAAGCATTTTCAACTGGGTTGAGGTCAGGTGACAGACTCTGTCATTTAAGAGTATTACATTTCTTTAGCTTACAAAGCTCTTCAGTTGCTTTCGCAGTATGTTTTTGGTCATTATCCATCTGTACTGTGAAGTGCCGTCCTATCGGATTTTCAGCATTTGACTTAATCTGAGCAGAAAGTATAGCTCTATACACAGAATTAGTTTCATCTGTCCAAAGAATCCTGTTCCAGAATTAAGAAGTCTAATATATGTTTTTTCTAGCAAAGTCTAATAGGGCGTTTCTGTTTTTGAGTGTTATCACTCAAAACCAGTGTTTGTTTGTTTAGTTGGTTGTTTATTTGTTTGTTTTACCAATTAAAGAATTCTGTGACCATCCACTTTTGTTGTCTTCTGTGGGCTTCCAGGCCTTTTTGTGTTGTTGAGCAAACCAAATGGTTAATTTGGCCATCCATAAAGTTTCTGCTATCTCTCTGATTTGTCTGTTTTTGTTTTTTCGGCTTAATAATGGCCCCCTTCACTTACATATACACCTCTTTGGACCAAATATTGAGCAGTTCTCATGAACAGCTATCAAATGCAAATTCAACACTTGGAATCAACTCCAGACCTTTTATCTACTTAATCTGCCATGAATAAATGAGGGAACAGGCCACAACTGGCTATGAAACGCTTTCAGTCAGTTGTCCAATTACTTTTGTGCCTGTGAAAATAAACGGAATCTAAAAAAAAAAAAAGGCTATAATTCCTAACGGTTAATACAATAACTTTAATAAAACCCCTTGAAAAGCCAAAAAGCTCCACTTCATTTCAAATTCGTTGTGGTGGTGTACAGATTATTAAATTATTAAATTTGTGTCTCTTCCCAAATATTTATACACCCAACTGCATTAGGTCAGATTTAATGTTTGTGTCTGTAGTTTACTCCCATCTTAATCCATTGAATTCTGTGTATCATACAGTTATTGACTTGATGCCATAATTCCCCACCCCACTCTCAAAAACAATACTCAATACTAGAAAAAATATTACAATACCAAAAATAAATTATTGTTGTGTGTCATTTCTAGCCCAAAATCAACAAGATCTTTGTAATGAATTAGAATCTGATCATAGATTCATTTAAACGTCCTTGTTGCCAGCATTATCCTGGAAATGTTTTGTTTATTAAGCAAATAAGGGCTATGTTTTGTATTTAGATATTACATTTGCATCTTAATGTACCATCTTTGAAACCCAGTTAAATGTGCACTTATATAGCGCTTTTATCCAAAGCGCTTTACACTGTGTCTCATTCACCCATTTAACACACACACTCGCACACCAATGGTAGCAGAGCTGCCATGCAAGGTGCTAGCTTGCCATCGGGAGCAACTTGGGGTTCAGTGTCTTGCCCAAGGACACTTCGGCATGTGGGGTCACCCGGGCCGCCAACCCTACGATTAGTGGACAACCCACTAATTATAGAATTATATATGGAATGCATTTTAACACAAATTTTTATGACAGCTAACCACTGAGTAGTTTATTCATTCATTCATTCATTCATCTTCAGTAAGCACTTCATCCAGATCAGGGTTCCAGGGGATCTGGGGCGTATCCCGGGAACACAGGGCAGGAGACTTGAATACACTCGGAATTGGTTGCATTATTTTTGTATGATGGCAGCAGAATAACACGATTCAGACTGCACTAAAACAGTAATTTGCCAACAATTACAATGTTTCATTTATTCATGAATGATGCATCACATACTTTGTCCATTTATAGATAGTGAATGTTGTGCAACATCTAAGATACAAGTTAGTTGTTGTTTTCACATACAGCTGTGACCGCATTTCCCCACCACACTCTCCCTCTCTCTCCCTCTTTCTTATGAAAAAAACACAGCTTGTCATTTTATCTAGAAATTGGAAAGCGTCGTTTTGACCATTATGATGCATTTACAAGCGATGCTCCATCCATAAACTTTAAATTTATATCTCCTAACAAAAATGTCATCACATCAATGACTGTAGGTTTTACATAGTTAAACAACAATGTCTTTTTTCCAAGTGTTTATTTTTGGTCTTGGAATTAAATGTTTATAGTTACATTTAATGTTAAGGAACATCCACAAGACAAGTTAGTTCTTATAAACCGGTATAAACAATTTTTCCATTACCAGTCTCTCTTTTTTTCCCCCGCTCTATTGAAGTTAGTTAAGGGAATCTTATTGTAAAACATTATGAAAATGTGAAGCATTTCATAAGTCATGAGAAGCATTACACCACTGTAGGAGTGATTCGTGATCAAGCAGTTGCTTGATTATGTTCCATGAATCACTGAGTAATGGAACAGGCAAGAGCATGAATGCCTGAGCAGAGTGCAGTAATTTAACAGCCAGAATTTTTGCCCTCAGACAAATATTTTGGATTTCCATGTAGAAAGTCCACCTTGAATGGCTTGCACATTAAAGTTTAACTTTTGTATTAGTTTAAACATTATTCATTGACATACTGGTCTATTTCCACTTTGTTCTTACATTACCTACGATGACGTTTGACTTCCTGATGATTGTAGCACTAGTGGAATTTATCCCTTGCATCATCTCTCCTTCAGAGTGGTGTAGCAGTGCTTTACTCTGTCCAGTCCATTCACTTCCTCATCTATACACTCTGCTCAAGCAGACCAGCTTTCAAAGCTTCAACGTCCATACTAACACACACTGTCAGTGCCATCACGCTAATCGTCTCATAGAGCGCTCAGCAGCTGAGCAGAGTCTCTACCTTGACTCAATTAATGCTGTTGCATCATATAGCTACATTGAATTCTGGAGCTTTGGGTCCAGTGTTTATGGTATGTACTGATTCTCCATTGGACTTTTCATTAATGTGACCTTGAACGTCACTGAAAAATGGTGAGCGTGGGAGCTAACAACAAAACATGACTGTTGCGCCCCTTATGTTTGATATGATTTTAATTTTCTTTCCTATTAAACACCTTTGTAACTGCACTAGCAATATTCTCTGGTGATGTCGGAACGACACACAACCATGATCTTCTCACCGAAATAATGAATGTACAGCATCAATCATGAAATGAGCACCAGAATCGCTAGCACGGCAGAAATATTTCAATATAAACCCATTTTATGTGTTTCAGGGTGGCGTTCACCTTTATGATCACTGGTGTAAAATGGGTGCTCTTTGAATTGAGAAATGAAGACCTTGTATTTAAAGTGTGGGTTTAGTAAACATGGAGTCAACCACATTGTAGCAGTGTGTTGGTGTCCCAGAAGGGCCCTATATGACTAATTGTTGCAATTGTTGTTTCATAGTTCAAGTTTAATATAACTTGCTCTTATTACCTGTCTCATGTTGTCTGTCAGAGAATGAGTATGCTGACACTCGCTGATATTAATCTCTCATACCCTGCCCCAGTTTGTACTAGTTTTCCATTTCGATAATGGAGAGCACCGAGTGGAAACTGAGCAAAGTCTTTCCTGTCTCTCTCAGCTTCTTGTGAAACCCTGCTACTGTGACACGTAGGAAGATCTCTAATGTTGTATGTGAATGGATTCTGCATTCCAAAGGGACTGTGTAGTGGTGGTTGGTTCAAGACTAAACAAATTAGTCACCTCATCCATGCTTTACTTATCTTAAATGTGATAATTTCTCATAAATGAATCTTGAATCACTAATATTGACCTGAGAAGTCAGGTATCCCATAAAGTCCCATAAAACTATACATACAAGACACATACAAAATGCATACAAGACTTTTACTCCTGGGCCAGTATGAACAAATTCAATTGTTCTAGCAATTGCATCTAGGCTAGCTCTGACCTAGATTTAAATTCAACATACAAAATGCATAAAAGGGTAGCGCTCAGTATAAGATATAATGAGAAGTGTGTATAGTTTGCAGACAGTAAGATGATGAATTGCAGTTAAAATAAAATGTTGATATTATGGAGTGGAATTCATAGTGTACTGATATAAAATGCCTGTGTGATCATGTTATCAGATCCAACATGGATGGCTGCAAGGTGACTTCCCTTTGATGAATATTTACTTGTACATTAGACTGGGTGATTCCATGGCCTTCACAGCTCATTTAAAGTGGAAGCACGGAAGACCGTGCTTGTCAGCGTAATGGTAGAGTGGAAATTGCAGCACATTGACATCATCAAGGTTTAAGAAGGATAAGAACTATCATTCAGTAGCTTCCGACTTGACTGGAACTGCTGGGTAGCGGTTTTCCTCTGAGATGATATGGGAAATAGCCACAACTTGGAAATAAGACATTTGTTGTGTAAATAGATTTGAGTGATAAACATGAGTCATATTAAAAATATGACAGGAAATCAAACATTTGCGGCTGAACGAGAGGTGATCAGAGCCTAAACACACACATGGCAGAAGCTAGTGCAGGCGTGCGCTCCACACCCACACTTAAGCGTATGCTGACTTTTGTTTATTCAAGTAATCAGAGATTCGATTTTGGATAGGATCACTGTTCAGAGATGTTCGGAGGGGGGTGGGGGTCGGGGCGGGGGGGGGGGGGGGGGGCTCCGAGAACAGTGGTCCCTAGAGAAACATGTACTTTCTAATCCAACGCTCAGTCTAAGGCCAGTTAGGCTGAGAGGTAAAGATCTTTCAGATCTTTCGAAACCCAGCTGGCTGAGTTGGAGCATTCTTGATCACAATCTGCCCACTACTGTCTACTGCTATGACACAACTGCTTTTGATCAGGAAGGATTGTGTGTCATAGCCAGCCTTTCCTTGAAGCACTGCGGTTTGTTCTCACTGATGTTGATGGTTATTGCCATGTTCCATTTGTACATGTTACAGTTCTCCTAGATAATGTTATTCACTTTCTTCAAAGATCACGTCACACATAAAGTGCAGCATAGATGGCTTTGAGTTCATTGAGATAGCAATCCAAGCCTCTGGCAAATAGGTCTTGGTTTCTCGTTTCTTCCTGAGCTATAGAAATGTCAAACACTCTGTAAGGTTTATTACTCAAAACATTCGCCATAAAACTTTGAAGTCATATTGTATTTTTCATTCTCAGCACATCAAAAACCACAATGCTATATATTATACTTCTAGAATGACACTAAATACAAGAAGGAACTGCTTTGTGTCTACCTGCTTATTTTGTATTTGTTCACTACTGAATTTTTTCACTAATTAAATGATTTTCCAAAAATTGATATATGGTATAATAAATAGCCTGCACTCCATGTCACTCCATGTCCCATATGAAATTCACCTTTACTTCAATTTTAGAAGTGCTAAAATTTATTTCAATGCATTTTTGAATGCTTACTAATATTAGCTCCTGAGTTAAAGAAACGGTAAGCAAGCATTGCAAATACACACGCAAATGGCTGTTAATTATAATCCTGTTTGTATATATTTATACATAACTTTATACAGTGGTTCTTGAAGTGAGCTTACATGGACGACCAGCCTGTTACAGACGAGGCATGTGATTTTAAATCATGATGTGACAGTGAAGATGATGATCAACTACTGTTGTTATAGTTTTTATTAAAATGTAATCTAACCTATACAACTGCTCATTCATGCACTTATCCAATAAGCCAATTATGTGGCAGCAACACAAGGCCAAAAATTATGCAGGTGCAGGTCAAGAGCTTCACGTTAAACATCAGAATGGTGAGGAAAAATGTGAGCTCAGTGGCTTTGACCGTGTCATGTGTATTTGTGCCAGAAGGGCTGGTTTGAGTGTTTCAGAAACTGCTGATCTCCTGGAATTTTTTTCTCGCACACAACAGAAAGGCCAGACACAGCGTTGGAGTTCAGTTTCTGTCTCATGACACCAGAGAATCTTTCTTCATGACTTAAATGCCTGCCATGTGCATTTTACTCAGGTCTGTCTTCTATCTATCCACTTTACCATAAAGGCCTGAGGGATGGAGTATGTCTGAGATAATCCATCTCATCTGAGAACTTCTGAAGCTCTGTTAGAGTGGCCATTGGGTTCTTGATCACCCCTCTATCCACAGCCTTTCTAGCCCAGTTACTGAGTTTGGCCGGATGATCAGCTCTATGAAGAGTCCTGGTAGTTTCTAACTCCATTACAATGATGGATCCCACTGTGCTGCTAGCAACAGCTGAAGTGTTAGAAAGGGTTTTATACCCTTAGGGTGGGTTGCACCAATAAGGATTAAGCTTAAATCTAGATTAAATCAATGTTTATCTAATAATTCTGTTCCACCAAACTTTAAACCTTGTTTAAAAATAAACAGGCTTAAATTTAAACCATCATGTTAATCCTGGCTTTAATTTCACAATAAACCTGGATTAACAATAATGTTACTCCATCACTTGAAACTAAGATTTTAAATTTTCTTTAAAAATTTTTCTTTAATTTTGTCATTTTCTCAACCTGTATCGGTTATGCGAATGAGCGGTAAATAACAGCAGTTGATTTTTTTTTTTCAAAATTTAAAGTTCACGATCCCTTTGTAGTCAAGTGGAAGTGAAAGATTTACATTGTTGCTGTTTAGTTACATTGGAGAATTCATATATTTCCATGTTTGTGAAATCCACATGCACTTCCACAATATTGTCAATGGCGAATCCATCATGATGGAGAATATTAATCCTAAATGGAGGTTTTAATCGAAGGTTAGAATTCTAATCTCCGATTTCTTAATCTGTGTTTAAAATTAAGTGCTGCAACACAACTCAATTTAAAATAAACCCCAGATCAACAAATCCTAGATTAGCTCTAAACTGTGCTTAATTTAATCTTTATTGGTGCAAATCACCCGTACCCAGATCAAGGTCTCACGCAAATAGATTGTGGAGATTTGAGGAAAGTTCAATGGACTTCATGGCTTTGTTTTTGGTCTGACATACACTGTGAACTGTAGGAGCTAATACACACAGGTTTATGCCTTTTTAAATCATCTCCAGACAATTGACTTTGCCACGGGTGTCTCTAGTCATGTTCTAGAGATGAGGATAATTATAGCAAACAGGATGCACCTGAGCTCAATGTAGAGTGCTTTAGACAAGGGTCTGAATAAGGGTTAACAATGGTTAAATAAAAGAGATCTCAAAATTTACAGAATTTATTTGTTCTTTCCGTTTTGTCATTATTTTGTGTGGCTTCATGTCAAAAAAAAAAGAAGTTTCAATTCAGTTTTATATTAAATCTATTATACAATAAAGTTAAGGGGTCTGAATACAAGTACAGTATATGTTCTACATATATCTACATGTTCAACAAGCAGCAATAATGTCTTCTTGATAGCTATATATTTGTAGACACACACACACACACACACACATACATATATATATATATATATATATATATATATATATATATATATATATATATATGTGTGTGTGTGTGTGTATATATATATATATATGTGTGTATATATATGTGTATATATATGTATGTATGTATATATATGTATGTATATATAATATATATATATATATATATATATATATATATATATATATATGTATATGTATATACGTATGTATGTGTGTGTGAGAGAGAGAGAGAAAGAGATAGATATGTTTGTGTGTGTGTATGTATGTATGTTTATATATATACGCACACACACACACACACACACAGTTGCAGTCAGAAGTTTACATACACTCATTATGGCAATATTGGGCTTTCAATAACTTCTTTGAACTTTTCTTTTTCTGGGGCAGAATGATTATACAACAAACATCTTTAATCAAAATATATATATAAAAAACAAAATAAGAATTAAGAAAATAAAAATAATAAGAAAATAAAAAGAATAAGAATTTGCTCATAAGTTTTACTTCATTTGAGGTTTTCTGTAATTAACACAGGACCAAAATTATACATACAGGGTCAAAATATGCATACAAACACTTAGATTATTAATTCAGTGGTGCTGAAAGTTCCCAAATGTCCTTCAATTTGCAAAAACCAAGGCCTCTTAATTTCCTGGTCATGATTGACTACAGCACTCATTTGATTGACCAACACACAGTACTATGGGAAAGTCCAAGGAGCACAGTGCAGGTGTCTTTTGGAGCCATTTCTAAACAATTACATATTCCAAGATCATCTGTCCAAACAATTGAACATAAGTACAAGTTATTGGGAAGTGTAGCCACTTTGCCAAGGTCTGGAAGAAGACCAAAACTGTCACCCTCAGATGAGAGGAATTGGTTCAGGTTGTCAGGAAAAACCCAGGAACCACCAAAGCACAGGGCTGCCATGAACTGGAAGCTGCTGGAACATCAGTGTCACTGTTTACAATCAAGTGAGTTTTACATCGCCATGGTGGGTGCACGGTGGCTTAGTGGTTAGCACTGGGTCAGGCTCAATTCCCACAGTGGCCCAGTGTGTGCATGTTTCCTCCAGGTACCCCGGTTTCCTCCCCCAGCATAATCTCTAACCATCAATCAGACGGTTGAAACCTGGACATAATTGGGTGTTCCAACAGGACAATGACCACAAACACACATCAAAGCTGGTTGTGGAATGGATAAAGCACGCTAACATTAACCTTTTGAAATGGCCATCTCAAAGTCCTGATCTCAACCCTATCGAAAATTTGTGGTCTGTGCTTAAAAGTCGAGTCAGGGCCAGGAAACCAACAAATGTCATACAACTTTACTCTGCTAGGGAGAGTGGTCAAATATCCAACCAGAATTCTGCCAAAAGCTGGTGGACAGCTACCAAAAGTGTCTGCTCGAGCTGAAACTTGCTAAAGGACATTCAACTAAATATTAAGTGTGCTGTATGTATATTTTTGACCCTGTGTCGACTACAGAAAATGTTGTGTGTGTGTGTGTGTGTGTGTGTGTGTGTGTGTGTGTGTATATATATATATATGTATGTGTATATATATATGTATATATATGTGTGTGTGTGTATATATATATATATATATATATACACTATATGTATGTAGTAGTGTGTGTGTGTGTGTGTGTGTGTGCGCGTTCATGTCTGTGGTTTTACAGAAACTAGAAGAAGAAGTGCTGGCGATCTTTAGTTGGAAAGTTCAGAAATAAAAAGCTGCAATGCTTTCACTGATTAAATAATTAATGATACGTTTGCATGTTGTGCAATAAGACAGGAAGGGTTGTGTTCGCTTCCTCAGCTCTGTGTGCACTTTCACACGGGTTTACTCTGGGCTCTCTGGTTTTCTTCCACCTCCCAGAAACATGTCAGTAGATGGATTGGGAACTCTACTTGTGCCCCTCGGTGAATAAGTGTTGAAAATGAATGAATGAATGATTATTCTCGTAAAATCAATACGTGCTGTGATCTTTTGATGCAGAAAGTCTGAGCGCTCCTGTGAGATCCATGTGGTTTCTGTGCGTGTCTTCTGAGCTCTTGAGTTCCATGCAGCACTTGTTTTGCGGGATGCACACGTCTCACGTTGAAACCTCAGATTGCTCGTTCTTTTCCCAGTATGAGTGGAAGCGCCTGTGTGTTAGTGTGCGTTCGGTGTGTCATAGCTGCCACCCCCGCACATCTTCAAGTCTCAGCCACAGAGAGGGAGAGTGGAGGGGAGTGAAAGGCCGCTTGGATGCGTGGGAGATCCCCTTAACTTTGTATTAGATCAGATGTAGACGCACGCTGCGCTGACAGTCTGTGTTGCGGCTGCGGAGGGGAGAGAGGATGGCGCACACGGCCAGAGCGCACGTTACCTGGATGTCCGCAGTGATCATGGTAGCTGTAACAGCCTCTTGTGTAACCTGGCTCATCGTGTCCAGGGTAAGTGCTTGTTTTAGTATTTTTTGCATGGCGCTGGATGTTCTGATAGCAAAACGAATCTGTTCTCTAGATTTGAGTCCGTTTGAAACCCCCCGATCTAGTGATCGATTTCACCTAACAGTGGCGTCTCATGCTTTTAAACCGTTTTACACGGACTTTCTTCATTGCTGCCAGTGCAAACGTGAAAATGTAATGTATATAGCGTCCATGAGGAAAGCAAGGGGGCGTGTTTGCTGTGTAAGCGCGTCCTTGTGCGTCTGCGCCAGGTTCTGTGCCGTGTCCAGCTTTTGTTTTGTTTTGTTTTGTTTTGTTTTTGAACTGAGTATAAACTACCAACATCGTAAATAGTCTCATTCTTTTGCGAACGACTTCTGTATCAGGTATAAACGTCCGGCTCCGAATAGCTTGTACATTCTGTAAAGACTACCAGGTTTTATTTACTGATTCTCTTTGTTTTTTGTTTTTTGTTGTTGTTTTTTTTTAGGAGACTATCCCCAGAGTAAAAATCATCAACGGTAGGTTTCTTCCTGACTGATTTCTATCTTCTCACCTATCCACTTTTTAGCATATCTAATGCCTTCACTTAAAAAGACAGACAAATAACAGAATAAGGCTTCAATCTTCCACCGTTAAGGTTTTTTTTTTTTTTTTTTTTGTGTGATGATTGTTTCAAGACCCAAATAGTTTTTGAATTACTGTCTCTAATGCTATCAGGCCAGATGTTCATATGAAAATAACACAACTGAGATAGAAATCACTAAACCTAATAATCACTTCAAGCCAGTAATAAGACCATTTCTAGCTGGACAGCTGAGCCGGTCAAACTGGCAGACCATTCTATCCAACTAGAAATGTGGTTTTGCAGCTGTAGCAGGCCAAACCACGCTTTATCATTCAGCAAATTTGTCCCTCTGGGGGAATAGGTATTATGTAGAACTATAAAAATGGACGATTTCCCATTCAAGAATAAAATGTTTCTGATTAAAAATGCAAGAACCAATAAACATCCCAAAAGAAACACCCTTTAATAGTTTAGCATGTTCGGGCATGTTGTAACAATATCATACTCAGAAAAATAAAAGTCTATTAAGTTTTCTTAAGGGAACTTTTAAAGGTTCTGTATACAAGCCTACAGCAAAGAGTTAGAAGTAGAAAGATTTTGTAGAACCCCTTAAGGATCTTTTACATGAGTCAACAAGACCACATATGATTTGACATCTGAGATAGGTGTCAAAGCTTCTTTAAGCCTGTGTCAGACGTGGCTACTCACCTGGCATGGAGTTGAGTACAAGGCTTTGTATATTTCGTTGTACATTTTACAGATGTTCATTCTGGAATAATATGGCCAAACACTGATATCTTGTCATAGACTTGTCCAGTTGTAATATTAATGCCAGGATAAATGCTATATTACTCATGGCATGCTGTAACATGCTGTAATACACACACACACACACACACACACACACACACACACACGCACACATATATATATATGATGTGTATATATATACCTGATGTGTGTATATATATATATATATATATATATATATATATATATATTACATATGAACCGCATTAAGTAAGATTTATTCACTACATGCCGTTTGAGTTGGCTGTGTCTTCAAGCATTAGCTAAATGTACAAGCCTTCAGCTACTAAATTTATATACAAATAAATCTCTCTTTCGATTCTATAATAAGTCATTGAAACAGAACAGTCCATAACAAGTCATTTCTATCACCTTTATTCCCCTAAGACACACTGACATTTACATTTAGAATCTTATTGCAGGATGCTCGGCTTCATATACAGGAAGTTGCTTTTTTATCTTAGGGTCGTGTGTTGGTGGTCTGTTATTTTTTTTTTCTTTCAAGATCTTATCAAGTTAAACATTTTCCTTACTATGTAATTGAGAATAATTCTAGCTGTTTTCCACTTGCTGATCATCTGAAAAGTAGAACTGAGGCTCTTTATAGACAGGAGTCAGGTGTTTGTGTGCACTTGTTGTGTGTTGCTAATATGTGTGTGTGTGTGTGTGTGTGTGTGTGTGTGTGTATGTGTTGCTTATTTGTCGTGCAAGTTTGTGGTGAGCTGTAGAGCTGTTTCCCGTAACTCTCTCCTTCGCTGTTTCTAGCACGTTGCTTGGCATGACGCATGGGTTTCCTTTGCAAGTGTGTTACTATTAACCTGTAAATACGTCACATCATATCAGATTTTTTTTCCCTGTCCCACAGGTACATCAATGGCAAATATGTTCACAGTTCCACCTTCCCCAGCACATTGTCTTTTAAAAGGTGAGGTTTGAGTGAGTGTGTAAGGGAAATGAGTGTCATTTTCTTTCAAAACAGGATTGTAAGATTATTTCATGCCAATAGTTATGGAATAGTCTTTTCAGAACATAATACATATGTCATCAATCATACTATTATTCAATATCATAAAAAAAAGGTGTTACTTTTAAAATTGGTCCTTAAATAAAATGTTCAATGGTCAACAGTACCTTTAACCTTTTCATGTAAAAGCTTATTAATCAGTTATTCTTAATACCTTAAAAACAGTATTCAGGAGTGAAACTAATAAAGAACATATGTAGCTACAGAGGTTCCAGCATCTACAGCTTAGCCGTATCGTTTAGGAGCCCACCTGAAAACTACGCTTTTCTTCTTTCTCAGCTTAATCGGCTTTTCTCAGCTTTTCTCAATAGTCAAACCAAACGAGAATAAAATTCACAGAGTGGATAAGCCTGTTCATTGACGGGGAAAGGATGTGGGACGTGAAAGATGCACATTTGTTTCTGATAGTAGTTACTTTCACTTTGTGCTTTCATTTGTTTGAATTCTGAGCGGTGAATTCGCTTTCATGAACCAACAGAAAACGAGACGTAGTACATGATCATTTAGTCAATGTGCTACCAGAAATTAATTCATTAATCAATTAATTAATCAATTATGTAATTAATAAATAATAATAATAATAATAATAATAATAATAATAATAATACTAATAATAATAATAATAATAATAATATAGTGTGGCTGATATTTTCTTTTCATATCAGTAATGGAAGTGTAAAAACCAACCATAACACTCTACTGATGCCCAGCTGATCAACAGTGAATATTTTTCCAGTACAATTTGAAATTATTTATTATTATCTTATATACAGTTTAAACATTTCAGCATTTCAATATAAGTTCAAGCCTTGCATGTTTTATCACTGATGCTGCACCTCTGTAGTTATGATAGTATGAATGAGTCTTTTGGTCTTTCTGGCGAAACAGTGCTTTTCAGGAAGTAATGCTACGATGAAGATGAAAAGGAAGAACAATTTTACCGGATGCACCTTTAAATAGGAATGAACAAATCAATGTGAGCTAATTAACCAGCTAGTCAGCATGCTATAAAGTGAGTGTAGCTTCTTGGGGATCTATTTCCACTAGCAGAGCAAAACTCTATAAACTATTTGGTCATTAAGTCCAAAATGTCACATAATAATTATTCATTTCTTGTTTATAGAACTGTTGTATAAAAGCAATGTTTCACTCACAATTATGTGGTTATATTGAATATCTGTGATACTATGTATAGCCAAATCACATCCATGCCAATATTCAATATAGCCACATTCTCTTGCTCGTGCGACATCACTTGAATATGAAGTAATATCTAAGTGATAATTATTTGAGTGACTCCAACTTCACAAGTGAGTCTTTTCTTTGGAATCCAGTGCACAACTCTACAAATGGCATTCATCTGGCCTGGGAGGAGGAGTGGTGTGACGAGAAATTCTCTCTGAATGATGACAAAACCTCGATAACGGTGCAGGAGCCGGGTGTTTATCTGTTCTACGTCCAGCTGACATACAGCCTCAAAAAGGATGGAAACAGCTCTAACATACACCTCAATTTGACCGTGGAGTTCACTTATACTGAGGCCCAGGTAGAATTCAATGGTGCCTTTGACAACCGGCAGCTCACAGAGAAAGAGCAAGACGCCCATCTCTCAGCCTTCTTCCTGCTCAACATGACAGCTGGGAACAAACTCTCCATAATCGCATATCCGAAGAACAGGATAAAGTATGACGATGTTCGGCCATTCTCCAGTTACATGACCATCATTCGGTATGCTGCCTGATCGGGCTGAGAAGGGAAGACACTATCAACTTCCCACGAGTTCAGACATATGCTCTATGTTTATGTCAGCTGTTTTCCTTCTTGCTATTTAAGTCATAAAACTGAAGTTATTCTTTGATGATGTCCGAATGATGACCAGTGGCATCAGAGGCATCCATGAAGTTAAATCGAGAAATGCTTAAACCACAAGAAGAAATAGGACAACTCAACAAATTTGGGTCGTTTATGTAGGGAGGTGCAATATTTACCTCAGTAATTTTTTCTTTGTTTTGTTTTTTTCCCCCTCCCCCTTTGTTACATAATGTTCCCGACTCATGATTTTCTGAGAAGCATGACACATTTTCCGCCCATTAGAGACAAAAGTGATTTTCACTTTGTTTCAGGTTCGTTATGACTCAGTTGAGAAAGAGCATCATGCCTGTTTCCTCATTTCTCGGTTTGACGAAATGAGCACACACAAGTTAATGTCACTTCCACTAGCTGCTGCAATTGACGCTTCATTACGTTTGTGAAACGAGGGATCTTTTTTTTTTGGGATGGTGTTTCTATGAAAGCTGTTTGTCCCATTATTCTGAAAACCTGTTCAACCGATTAGCAGAACGTAATGTTTTAAAGAATCGTTTTAGAGGACTATCGTGTCATTTTAAAATTGTAAATGTGTACCGACAATTTGTAGAAATTCACAGTACCCTAAGGATAGAGTTTAGCAATAAGTGACGAGCACCATTATGTAATCCTCTTTGTGTTTGTTTGGGCTTTTTGTTGTTTTGTTTTGTTTTTTTGTTTTTTCTTCCCTGCAGAGAATCATCCATTAATACCCTCATTATATAATCTAAACCAAATCAAGCTATGCGATTTCATTAAAGCTTTTGTCATGATGTTTATTTCTATGGTCTAGGGAAAATGTAGATGTATCCATTTTGCTTCAACACTTAATATAAATGTAGTATATTTAACACAGAGTTGAAATGATGCTCTTCAGGTAGTTCCACTAAGGTTTCTTTTTCCTGATAATCCTTATTTTTGATAAAGATTTACAAATATGAAAGAAAATGAGGTATGTCATTCCATAACACACTAATTTAACAGGCATAAAGCTGAAATCTGTGGCATTGTGATGATCAATATTAAGATATTTTCTCACCTCAAGTAGAATATTTTCTCCAGTTATTTGTATTAGTCTCAGGGTTTACCGTAATGTTCTTGATTTCCTAATCGAACTAATGATTTAACTTAAAGTCATCTTTACAAGAATAGTTGCATGACACACAATACCAGTTTCCTTGTTTAGGGTTTGTTATGAGTCAACTGAAAAAAAAAAAAAAAAAAGAGAGAATAAAGTATTCCACCTCTGTAAGGTCAGATAAGTTTAGGGCTGCTGATCACAATTCTAAAGACATTTTTTAAAATCGTTATTTTGTGTTTTTGTTTGTTTCTTGTTGTAAAGTGGCCATGGATGTGAAGTGAGCAAGGCCATATATACTTTTTATGTTATTATTATTATTATTATTATTATTATTATTATTATTATTATTATTATTATTATTATTATTATTAAATCCTCAGTATTGACATTTGAGCAACTACTCTTCAGACATATTTGATTGTATATGATAAGTATTTTTTCATTGTTAGCCTGAATGATACACTCATGTTGAAAGATTGAAGTGGACTACTGCCTTTGTTCTCAGCAATATTGTATTTATCTACTGCATTCTCGTATAAATTGTAATTATTTGTTATTTAAAGCGATAAATTCTTTTCTTAATTGCATCTGAACACTGTGTTTTTAACCAATATTTTAGTATCTGGGACTTTCTTACTGATATCTTGAGTCATTTGGGAGCTCAGGGCACAAGATGCACGCACACACACACACACACACACACACACACACACACACACACACACAGTACAGTACCCGTTCACACACTATGGACAATTTAGAGATGCCAATCAGCCTACACGACATGTGTATGAAGTGGGGGAGGAAACCAGAGGAAACCCCCTAAAAGCACAGGGAGAACATGTGAGCTCCACACACACAGGGCAGAGGCGAGATTTGAACCCCTAACCTTGGAAGTGCGAATATATATCTTAAAGATAGATCAAAGGATCATTGGGAGTAAAACAAGATTTCATACCTTATATTAACTATATAATTACATGTTTGGGCCATTTTCCCTCATATACAACATTACCTGCATTGTACATCCATAATACAGTGGTATTAATTCTCCATATTACTGAAGAAAGACAAATGTTTCTTATACTGAAATCCAGTAAGATAACTGTAGATGAAAGATCCATTTTATGAAAGGTACTTTAGACCATAATTCAAACTTGAGTTCTCTCACACACATACACTCTCACACACGATCATACTCTCACACACGATCATACTCTCACACAATCATACTCTCACACACAATCATACGCTCACACACATTTACACTCTCAGACACTTACACTCTCACACAATCATACTCTGACACACACAATCATACTCTCACACACAATCAAACTCTCACACACATTTATACTCTCATACACTTATACTCTCACACACAATCATACTCTCACACACAATCATACTCTCACACACAATCATACTCTCACACACTTACACTCTCACACAATCATACTCTCACACACAATTAAACTCTCACACACATTTACACTCTCACACACTTACACTCTCACACACAATTACACTCTCAAACAATCATACTCTCACACACAATCATACTCTCACACACAATCATACTCTCACACACAATTACACTCTCACACACTTACACTCTCACACACAATCATGCTCTCACACAATCATACTCTCACATACACTCTCACTCTCACACACAATTACACTCTCACACAATCATACACTCACATACAATCATACTCTCACACACAATTACACTCACACACACAATCATATTCTCACACACTTATACTCTCACACACAATTATACTCTCACACACGATCATACTCTCACACACAATCATACTCTCACACACAATCATACGCTCACACACATTTACACTCTCAGACAATTACACTCACACAATCATACTCTCACACACAATCATACTCTCACACACAATCATACTCTCACACAATCATACTCTCACACACTTACACTCTCACACAATCATACTCTCACACACAATCATACTCTCACACACAATTACACTCTCACACACAATCATACTCTCACATACACTCTCACTCTCACACACAATTACACTCTCACACAATCATACACTCACATACAATCATACTCTCACACACAATTACACTCACACACACAATCATATTCTCACACACTTATACTCTCACACACAATTATACTCTCACACACAATTATGCTCTCACACACACTCTCACACACAATCATACTCTCACACACAATCATATATATATATATTGTGTGTGACACAATAGGGGAGGACACAGGCGCGGGAGCAGGTGGATGCTGACAAAGACCGCTGCGCGAGTGTGATACGTGTGTGATTATCCAGAGACGTGGTCAGAAACAGTCAGAGAGTCGAGGTAAACTAGCAGAAGCGTTAGCAAGGTGCAAACTCCGCACACACATGGCCCTGGCGGGAATCGAACCCCGGACCTTTTTTAACTAATAAAAAACTGAAAAGTGGGGCGTGCAAAATTATTCGGCTCCTTTACTTTCAGTGCAGCAAACTCACTCCAGAAGTTCAGCGAGGATCTCTGAATGATCCAATGTTGTCCTAAATGACTGATGGTGATAAATAGAATCCACCTGTGTGTAATCAAGTCTCTGTATAAATGCACCTGCTCTGTGATAGTCTCAGCGTTCTGTTGAAAGCGCAGAGAGCATCATGAAGACCAAGGAACACACCAGGCAGGTCCGTAATACTGTTGTGGAGAAGTTTAAAGCCGGATTTGGATACAAAAAGATTTCCCAAGCTTTAAACATCCCAAGGAGCACTGTGCAAGCGATCATTTTGAAATGGAAGGAGTATCAGACCACTGCAAATCTTCCAAGACCTGGCCGTCACTCTAAACTTTCAGCTCAGACAAGGAGAAGACTGATCAGAGATGCAGCCAAGAGGCCCATGATCACTCTGGATGAACTGCAGAGAACTACAGCTGAGGTGGGAGAGTCTGTCCATAGGACAACAATCAGTCGTACACTGCACAAATCTGGCCTTTATGGAAGAGTGGCAAGAAGAAAGCCATTTCTCAAAGATATCCATAAAAAGTCTCGTCTAAAGTTTGCCACAAGCCACCTGCGAGACACACCAAACATGTGGAAGAAGGTGCTCTGGTCAGATGAAACCAAAATCGAACTTTTTGCCCACAATGCAAAACGATATGTTTGGCGTAAAAGCAACACAACTCATCACCCTCAACACACCATCCCCACGGTCAAACATGGTGGTGGCAGCATCATGGTTTGGGCCTGCTTTTCTTCAGCAGGGACAGGGAAGATGGTTAAAATTGAGGGGAAGATGGATGCAGCCAAATACAGGACCATTCTGGATGAAAACCTGTTGGAGTCTGCAAAAGACCTGAACCTGGGACGCAGATTTATCTTCCAACAAGACAATGATCCCAAACATACAGCAAAATCTACAAAGGAATGGTTCACAAATAAACGTATCCAGGTGTTAGAATGGCCAAGTCAAAGTCCAGACCTGAATCCAATCGAGAATCTGTGGAAAGAGCTGAAAACTGCTGTTCACAAACGCTCTCTATCCAACCTCACTGAGCTCGAGATGTTTTGCAAGGAAGAATGGGCAAGAATTTCAGTCTCTCGATGTGCAAAACTGATAGAGACATACCCCAAGCGACTTGCAGCTGTAATCGCAGCAAAAGGTGGCTCTACAAAGTATTAACGCAAGGGGGCCGAATAATTTTACACGCCCCACTTTTCATTTTTTTAATAGTTAAAAAAGTTTAAAATATCCAATAGATTTCGTTCCACTTCACAATTGTGTCCCACTTGTTGGTGATTCTTCACAAAAAATTAAAATTTTATATCTTTATGTTTGAAGCCTGAAATGTGGCAAAAGGGTGAAAAGTTCAAGGGGGCCGAATACTTTCGCAAGGCACTGCTAAACAATATCCTAAAGACATGTATTTTACTTTTTGCTTTGCTGAGACTTTTTCAAATATTCAAAAGAACTGACTCATCCTTAGACCACAAATACAAGCCACTCTCAAGAGACTTATATTACTGTAAATTTTAGACTATCTGAAGTAATAATAAAACATTTACTTACTTTTAAATCTCTCTCTCTCTCTCTCTCTCTCTCTCCCTCTCTCTCTCTCTCTCTTTCTCTCTCTCTTACCCCCTCCCCTCCCTCCATCCCTCCCTCCACAGTACATAAACATGTGTGTGTTAATGGGTGAATGAGACACAGTGTAAAGCGCTTTGGATAAAAAAGCGCTATATAAGTGCACATTTACCATTTACCATTAAACAAAACTGGATACTGTCAAAGTATTTCAAAATTAAATTTATTAGCTGTATGCTTTGCTCCCAATAATCATTTGAGTTTGCCTCTATATTGCTGTATTTCTCTCTCTCTCTCTCTCTCTCTCTCTCTCCCCCTATTATTTAAACAATGTACGATAAATCGTGGATGTGATCAGTAGCCCCAAGGGAAATTTTGCATAGAACAATAAAAAAGTAATTTCTCTGTTCCCTGTACAGCATTGGAAAACGACCTATTTCCACACACAACTACACCAACACTGAAAGCAAACTCATGATCTAAAAAGAATTTAAAAGATTAATTTTACACATCTTACTTTTGCATATTTCCAAATATAAAAAAAAATATTAAAGCACCACACTGACACTGCACCATATGTGGGGTCATGCTTAATGGACTTTCCACAGTCAAGAAACAATCAGTATAGGAACTAAATATAGTGCATTTAATCTGTTTATATTGTTTTAATTATCCATTGTAATACACCAATGCTTAATCGTCCTCCTAGAGTTCTGACCTGCTGTATAACTTTACTGATCCAGCTGAAAATAATTGTTCTAAAACCTTATTAGTTCTGTTAGATTTCACCCTAACAGAAATCTACCATGTATGCCTTTTCAATCTCCGTCATGCCTTTCAGCCTGTTTTACCATTAACGTCTAGTAACATTTAGTTACTTTTAGTTCTATGTTGCTATGAGCTAGAAAGTGTGGTTTCCTGCAGAGTCAGGTGCTCGGAGAGTCCGAAATGAACACACACACACTGACAGATATGAGCGTGTTCAAAAAGACGCTTCTGGTTTATTCATTCAAATGAGAAGTATTTATACACATTGTACACATTGATAACAGCACTGCGTGGACGGTTTCTACTGGTCCAAGTGTCAGATAGATTTAGACAAAACACACAGCACATAGTCATGATAGAAAATAAGTCCCATGTCATGTTGACACAGAAGTACATAATAATATAATCAAGGATGGCAGTTGATCAGCTTATTCAAAGAGGTAACTAAATGATTACGGTCATCATATATTTGAGAACAGTTCATAATATAAGAGGGTACATAATATAAAATATAAGATGATAAAAGAGAATTTCCTTTCAATCCTCTCTTTTATTCTAGTGTAGCATAGAATAAACCAAAATGAAATTCTAAGGGTAACATCACATTACCCTGTCATAGGAAAGTCATGATATGTCTGTGAGACCACATCTGAAACCACGGCTTCATGGTTATTAATGTAAATGTCAATCGGGGGTGAATGGGTCACCTCAGGATAAGAACCATGGTTGGAATGGCCAATCGTAGTAGAGCTGAAAAGAGCTGTAGTTACAGAATCTTGAACCAAGGCTATACTGCGACAAATACAGGCACAAATACAGTGGCCCTTACTGTTCTAGTAGGAACATGGTGAACTACGTCCTCAGTTGTCACGACACATGGAATCTTTTAGGCAATTTAACCTTCAAATTATAATGTTTATTTTGCTATATAAACAGGGATAACCTTGCTCATCGTAAATCATTCGTTTGATCTGAGCTAAATCACAAGGCTCAAAAGAACCACAGAGTGAAATAATTTTAAGCTGCGGCACACATGCAACTGACTATTATAAAGATTCCTTTCACATCTTGCAAGCGAGAGTTTAAGGTTTTCCATGTCAAATTAACCAAGGGGTAGAAACACACCGGCAGAGATTTAGCTGATTTTATATCTCCTAGCGTAAGGACGAGAACAAAAACCCTCAGAAGTTTTGAGTCAATGCTCACTCATTAGGGAATGGTAACTACCCCCCCATTTTTTAAGAAGCATTTTTCCCTTGATCAACTTGTTTTTTTATGCAGCATGTTATGTAGAATCTGAGTCTGCAGTTAACCTTTATACATATATGTAATGTTTTCAGTGATTAATGGTAAAAAGCACTTTTGGGGGGTACACAAGCAACTTTTTGTTTGATCCCCCAGACCAGAAACAAAACAGTTACAATTTAAAAAGTTAATATTTTGATAATAAATTGATCAGCTAACTTGATTAATACTGAAACTGAATACATTACTGCAGTTGAAAGTCACTCACTATCTCATTCAGTTTCAGTAACTGCTTCGTCCTCATCAGGTTTGCAGTGGATCCGGAGCCTATCTGGGAAAACTGGGCCTCATTTATCAACCTGGATATGAAAGAATTTAAATCATTCATACAAGCATTTACACACACACACACAAAATGCTTTTCATGAAAATCCAGAAATTGCAGAAGTGCTTTGTAGTCTCCATCAAAAATACATCCTCATTTACAAGGTCACAAGGTCAAGGACTAAGAATACCATTGAGAAATGTTTATGAAAACCAGTCATGTTATATTATTGGCAGTTTATTAATTAAAGAATATGAACAATAAAGAAAGTGAACCAACACAAACACATAAATTAAAACAAATAAAACAATTATAACAAAAGAAATTCCACCATTCCACCATACACGAAGGACAGGCCGGACAGTCTACAGGAAGCCACACGCCTTAAACAGAAGCCTCAGCTCAGAGGTATTTAGTGCTCGCTTATTATTATTATTATTAATATGATATATTATTAGATATTTTTATTTGCATAGACATAAGTCAAAATAACTTTTTCTACCTTTCAGCTTTTACCCTTACCATTCATTTCCTGCTCCCAGCTGTCTTTGCACTTTAACTTTTTTGGAGTTTTATGGCTGTCAATAAATGCAAATAAACTGTATTGGGGATGTGCTTTGCACTTTATAGGTGATTGACATATGGATGCGAGTACAGAGAAAATCAGTGCTCTCAAAACTTCAAAATTTCAAATTCCGCAGAAAATTTTAGTCTGGTTTGTCTTACACTAACATTTACACACAACTTTACTAAAAGACTGATAAATGAGGCCCACTGTACATGAGGCAAGATTACACCCTGGATAGGAGCCAAGCACTTGCAGGGCATCCTGCACACATACACACACACACACACACACACACACAGTGACAAGCTAGGGACAATTTATCTTAACCAGTGAACCTACTTGGGTGGGAGGAAACCCATACAAACAAGGGGAGGAACTCCCACACAGAAGTAAACCGAGCTCGGAATTGAACCAGGGAGCCTGGAGCTGTGAGGTGGCAACACTACCTACTGTGCCACCCTGAAAGATTATATTTACTGTCAATTGTTTTTAAAAAAAAATACATTTTATTAATCTTTCATTTGTTCCCATTTATATGATGGAACAGTGGAAAAGCATGTTTGTTTCACACAATTCTAGATATCCTGTCTGTACACACTCAACATCTCCGTGAACTGCATTTGTGTCTGTCTGTGTGTATATTTGCATGTATATTTGTATAATGCACAAATTTATATACTATATAAAAATTTTACGAGCATTTTTTCTATTTTTACTTCAATGTCTTTCTCCTCATTATAACCAAATATGATCATTTCAAACTTATGTAATGTACAAAATGATTCATGTATGCTAGTGAAATGTTTAGATTTTTTAAAATAATTGGGATGTAAAACAACAGTGAAATAGTATATCAAATGAATATTTGAAATATTGTGCTTACACTGCAACTGTGCAACATCCAGGATTTGTATTGTTTGTTCCGTTAAAAAAGACTAACGATGCCATCCCAAGGCTCAAGACTGCCACTACACTACATTCTTCAATACAATCTCCCCAGTCAATATATGAACCAATGATATATATGATTTGTTTATATTATTAGATTTTACCATCTTAGTACTACCCCAATTCCGAAAAAGTTGGGACAGTATGTAAAATGCTAATAAAAACAAAGAAGAGTGATTTGTAAATGTACTTTGATTTGTATTTAAACAAAAAATATAAAAAGACAAGGTATTTGATGATTTGCCTAATCAAATGCTTAATTTTTTTAAGGTAAACGTTTATTATGAAATTGATGCATGCAACACATTCCAAAAAAGTTGAGACAGGGGCAATTTAGGACTAATAGCGATGTGACAATTTGAAATAAGAAAGTGATGTGAAACAGGTGAGGCAATCGTCTAATCATAGTATATAAAGAGTATATACATAGTACATACATATACATTCTAGGAATTGCAGTCCATGGCGGCCATGTTTGTAGTCTGCAGTGCAAGAGATGCTTGAGTAGACCTAACAATAGCACTGCCAAATTCTCAAATTAGATTGGTCAGAAATGTTGGTTCATTTTCTATAATGGCAGCTTTGACAGTAGCAATGGCTATTATTCAAATCACAGGTTTAAAGGAATGCGCTTGTTCTAATATGTTACCTTTTCTATAGTAACAGGTGATTTACACGGATGCAAATTAGCAATAAATAAACCTTTTTTTATGCACTGTTATTTAACAAGGAAAAACATCATCATTGATATGATGAAGCTTTCTGTATTCATCATGAATTGAAGGAATGGAGGGATTTGTACTTTCTGTTTCTCCAGAAAGATGTGGGTTTTTTTTGTTGTTTGTTTGTTTCTTTGCATGTTTTTTGCCCTATTAAATTTAAAAAGAGAAAAGAGAAGCTGGTGAGGAAATTAATATTTGTTGCTGCTAAAACGTATCTGAAGTGTTATCTTGTCTCACGGACGTTCCAATACATTAAATGTAATTACTACATTAAATGAAGTTTAATCTGATAACAATAACTTCACTTTGTGTCAAGCAATGTTACACCACTCTGTCATTGATGACAGCATATTTAAACCTCACATAACACAAAGACTGACTTGTCATCCTTCTTGGGTGTGATTGGAAACAGAGAATGACTTAGAGAATGTCTGGATGCTTAATCATAGTCAGTGTGATATGCATCTAAACTTAGACACCTCCCACCAAACTGCTGATCATTTGTAGTTATTAGCTTTTTCAAGATTTTTTTCCTCTTCTGTTGTCTGAACTGAATGTGATAATAGTGGAACACTCTCTATCCACAATAGAAGAGGTACATTTAAACTGGTTTTAATGTCAAACCCCTGCCAAGATTATTATTATTATTTTTCTATTGCAGAATGACGAGCTGCCAGAGCTTCTCTATGTAGCTAAGCACCTCAGTTGGTGTATAAGCTTCAGAAATAGCACTGTTCTGGCATTCAACAGTAATAAAGTGCCCTGAAGGGACTGTCCTATGTATCTCTTGAAGCCTGTTGGCCCAGTTGATGATCCTAAGCTGATGGATGTTGCTAGCATTATATGTGGGTGAACTAATAAAAATACAAGAAGGTGGTTATCCTCATTTAATAGGGACAGAGGGACATCTTTGTTGGGCTGTTTGTACCACTATTGAAGAGAAGCAACAGGACAGGCATGGTGTCCAAGACCAAATTGTCACAAGGTCCCCTTTAAGCAGCACGTGGGAGAGCGTGTGGGCGCGCATGCACCTGTTTTTCATTTGTTGACAATCGTAACATTGTGTACATTGGACACGTGCTTTTTGTTATGTTTCTGTTTTGACTCCTCCTTGTTCTGTCATTGGCTGTTATTTCACGTGTGTCTAGATTGGTGTCAGCCGTCAGCATTTGACGCTGATCATGTGTATATATACCGCATGCCTCCCAGCAGACTACGCGGAATATTAGATTAGATAAGATTAGATGTCATTCATTAGAGAAAGTCTTTGTCCATGTTATGTGCCTTGTTAGATTTAGTTAACTTAAACTTTAGATTAATTTGTTTAGTTCACGCTGGTTTTTCAGCTCCCAGTTAGTAGTCATAGTTTATGTTTCTTGTTTTGTTTCTCGACCCTGTTTTCCGTGACCATGACATTGATTCCTGCCTTACCCAGTCTATGTCTGTTTGCAGATCGCCTGACCTTTGCATGTTTCTAGATTACGTTTCTGGATTACGATTTGGATTTACCTGCCTATGTCTCTCTTTAATAAACCTGTTAAACTGCATTTGCATACGTCCCTATCTTCATTACGTTATAAATATATATAATACACATACCAACTTCACACTGTTGGAAAAAGTTTTATTTAAGTGTTGATTAGATTGAACAGGGTTTGCATTAATCAGGCCTGGTTGTGTCTAGTCCAGCTGAACCCCATTATGAATGCAGTTTCATAGATTTTGGGGAATTAGTAACTACGGGGTCAAATACATTTTCACACAGGACCAGTTGGTGTTGGATAACTTTATTTCTTCAATAAATAACATCATCATTTAAAAACTGTATTTTCTGTTTATTGAGGTTGTGTTTGTTTTATCTTAGATTTTTTTTTCATTTCTCAAATAATTTAGTATGAGATATACAAAAAACAGAAGACATCAGCACTGCACAGCATTGTATATACAGTGTAATCAGTGACAAGTGTAATGTAGAAGTGTGTAAAAAAATCAATGTCTATAGCTGGGAGGGCTGGCTGATTCATTTCCTTCCTTGTTTGTTGGACTGTAGCTGCTGTTGTATGTATTACTCACCCTCTTCCATGTCATCCAGGGTGTTTCTGGAAAAGGCGCAGAAGCTGCTGACCATGCTCCTGTGAGGCTCACTAGAAAAGCATGTGTCCTATTCATGGATCATTGGGAGATACGTGCCTGGGAGCCATTGGAGCAGATAAAAACAAATAAGAAACAGGTCATTGGCGATGTTGTCTGGTGAGAGCGATGACTTTGCAAATCGCATTAACAAATCTTGAACATGTTTGAACTCTTATATGTTCGTGTTCATGTGTGAAAAAAATGGGGGGTATTGCAGAGCATATCTAGCATACCTATAACATCCTTTGACACACACCAAAAAACAAACATTTTCCAAACAGTTGACTGTCATTTTCACAACATGTTACATTGTGTGCTGAGTTGCATGCAAGAGGCATGGCTTTCAAGTATCATGTTACACGAATGGGCCTGCCTCTAATGGGCCGATAGGGACATACAAATTCTTTTGAACAAGGACCTTGATCAATGGAAGGGGTGCAATGGCTTGCTTGGGGTGGATGGTGGGTTTAATAGCTGACATTTACAGCATGCTTCACACCACCTGCGTGCATCGACATTACTGCCCAGCCAATAGAAACGGGCTATGGGATGGTTTAATGTCTTATCCTGGATTAAATGCCCAGCCATAGAATTATGATGAGTTGCATGCAAAAGCATTCTCCTGTGGCTACTTGACAGAAGCATCTAGGTGCTTTTATCCTTCTTCTGAATGTCCTGAATCACTCGCTACAGCTTACTTTATAATGATAATGTAATAATGGAAAAATATGGATTACACAGAGTGGTTTTCAACTGGACTAAGTAATCATCTAGTACTCTCCTTTGGTCGAAGGCATGCCTTTGTGTTGAATCTCTTGAGTGCTCAAGGGGGAAATGATCTCAGCTGTCTTTAAAACCAAAAAGGGGGGCAGTTTTATCAAAACCTGAATCCAGTAAAGCATGAAATGTACCCCCTTGAATACTTACAGGTATATCCCAGCTGGACCAGGGGAAGCCTGAAGTATGTCAGGGAGCTGGTCCGATGTTCCACCTTCCATTTGTCCTAAAAGTGCTCAGGTTGTCTGTAGCACTAATACACCTGTCTAAGACTTAACACTGCATGACCAAAATTATGTGGACACACCTCTCTAATTACAACCTTCACTATTTTGGGAAAGTTTTCCACTAGATTTTGGAACATGGCTGTGGGTATTTGTGCTCATTCAGCCGCAAGAGCATTAATGATGTTGAGGCCTGTGAAAGGCCTGGTGTACAGTTGGCTTTCCAAGTAGTTTTTTGTTCTTTTAATATTGAATTTTTGTTTATATGTTTGTTTGTTTTTAGTTGTAATGAATGTTTGAAATGGTTGTAGCTGGTCAGCTGGAAAGCTACTTCTTTAGCTGTCTTTGTGCCTAGTCCATATAAAATTTCAAATTACACAATACTTGGCAAAAAGCAAGCCAAACTTTTTTGCTCAATGTTAAAGTTCAGACATGTTTAAAGATAAAAGTAACAGTAAAGCCTTTCTGACGTTTTTTGAATTTTTATTGGTAAATGTGCACTTATATAGCGCTTTTATCCAAAGCGCTTTACACTGTGTCTCATTCACCCATTCACACACACACTCACACTCACCAATGGTAGCAGAGCTGCCATGCAAGGCGCTAGCTTGCCATCGGGAGCAACTTGGGGTTCAGTGTCTTGCCCAATTACACTTCGGCATGTGGAGTCACCTGGGCCGGGAATCAAACCACCAACCCTACGATTAGTGGACAACCCACTCTACCAACTGCGCCACAGCCGCCCCAATTTTTCCCATAGTCTTCACTATTTTCTTTCCTCACTTCCTTTTTTGAGAGGAACTGAAAGAAAAGTGCTGTTTTCTTTTATCAATATGAAATGAGTCAATCCACATTAAGCGATTTGCAAGAAATTACTTTCACAAACTGTTTTTCAATCAAGTGTATTAACTTCCAGAGTTAATAATTGTAACACTTGGATTTTAACTGTAGACGGTTGTACTTCATGTCTAATCTACCGCAGGCTGGTTTATTTGTCCTGTTTTGCAAAAATCTAATACAACCACTTCATTGTTTCAGTACTTTGACAGATGTCAGCTCATATAAACATCCATCTATCCATCCATCCATCCATCCATTTTCCATCCCGCTTATCCTGCACATGGTCATGGGGGACCCTGGAGCTTATCCCAGGGAACTCTGGATAGAAACAAGTCAGGGACACCCTGGATGGAGTACCAACCCATTGCAGGGCACAATCAGACACCACGGATAATTTAGAAATGACAATCAACCTACAATGTATGTCTTTGGACTGGGGAGGAAACAGAGTCCCGGAAGAAACCCCCAAAGCACAGTGAGAACATGCAAGCTACGCCCACACTGGAGATGCAAGGCAAACATGCTAAATACCAAGCCACCATGCCACCCTCGTATAAACAACACACATTAATTAGTTATATTAGCTAAATTAGTAATACTACCAATGATCCAGTTGAGTTAAATAATTTGGCAACATTTGCTAGATTAGTTATAATCATGTGCTTATGGATATTTAGGTAGACTTAAAACTTTTTAAACTAATGTTAATGGTTAAATTTGTCCCATCAGTTCTAATACAGTAAATATTAGAAATTTTAAATAATAGATCTCTTACATCTAAAGCACTTATTGCAAATAAAACCATTACAGGAGTTTAATGTTCTGTGTTTAACAGGAACTAGAAATAATCCAAATGATTAAGTAGAATTAAATGAATCCAGTCCACCCAGAAATGGTTATACATGAAAATATTGCCAATTCATTTGTTTTTGCTGTAGACTGAAGACATTTGGGTTTGAGATCAAAAGATTAATATGCCTTACTAAAATGCTTTGCCAGAACATACTTGAGGAAATAGGAGCAGTTGTTTCCCTAGGGCCCCAAAAAAAGAACAGTCAAAAGAACAACAAAACAAAAACTACAGGCAGTGACATCACCAACAACCTCCACACGGCAGGGATGAAGTTATCACAATCCATCGTTCGAAGAAGACATCGAGAGCTGAAAAATAGAGGCCATACTACAAGATGCAAACCACTCATCAGCATTAAGTAACAGAAAGTCCGATTAGAATTCACAAAGAAATACAGAGATGAGCTACAAATGTTCTGGAACCAAGATTAACCTCTAGCAAAGTGATGGAAATGTGAAAGTGTGGAGAAAGAGAGGATTTGTACATACAAGCTCATCTGTGAAACATGGTGCCATGGCTTGGGCTTGCATGGCTGTTTCTGGAACAGGTTCACTGATCTTTATTTATGACATAATGCATAAAGGTAGCAGCAGAATTAGTACAGATGTTTGCAGGAACATTTTGTCTTCCTATTTACAGAATTTTATCATGAAGCAAGACAATGATCCAAAACACACTTCCGACTCAACAAAGGACTTCATCAGGGGAAAAGTGGAAGGTTTTAGACTGGCCGGTTCAATCACCAGCCCAATTGCATTTCAGCTCCTGAAGAAGAGACCGAAGGTTTAGGACTTAAGTCTAAATGAAATGTTCAAGATTGCTCACAGTTCCACTTTTAGGTTCAATTTTATAATGAGGGTTCAAGTTTCATTCTTAATTTTTTGATTGTGTACCTAGGTAAGTATAGTGTACATGCAGAACATGTCAGGTTTGAGACTTCTCTCTTTTTTTTAATGGGAGAAAGTGCTATTTTTTTTATTCCCCTCAATTTCAGGTTGAATATCTCTTGTGGGGGACGAGATACAAACCTGAAATTCACAGGAACAAGTCCTCTATGAAGGATTTGGTTCTGGGATAATTGTGAGTTTGAGATCCCACTGGTTACAGAGCTAGGGCTACTAGAAATCTGGGGAAAAGCCTACTTTATTCATGAATTTTGAGAAATGTACAGATGTCGTGTAGCATCTGTTATATTAAGCATAACAAATAATAAAAATTAATGTAATTATGATTATAATTGAAATACAATAACTTGTGTTTGTCAGTGAGGTCTATGCTGTATTGGCAACAGTGAAGCATGATCCATTAAAAGGTTCTTCGAATCTGCAGAGTTTAGCTCCAACTAAACAAAACTGTAGTGTTGTTTCTATGTGATAAAAGCAGTAAGTGACTGATCTCAGATCATTACCTCATCGCACTAAAATTTGTCTTATTCATATTATATGAATTTCACCATTGTACGGTGTCAAACATACATTCACATTTAAGCTGTACATAGTTTTATCAGTAGCCTCACCGAGTTATTAACCAGTTTTCCATGTAGAAGTATTTTCCCTTCATTTGAATGTGATCCATAGCAGAGACGTTTCCGGTGGGAGCAATTACAATCCCTCTCCTCTAATACTTATACCATGATCAACCGAAATATATGTAGAAGTTAATTTACTTTCTATCATTACTGGTGTTTTAAACCGATTGTGAGTTTGTAATAATAGATCAGATTAAAAAAAACAACTTCTGTTGCGCAAGTTGGTATCGCCCAACTATTGCCTCACAACACAACGCTTGACTTCTGCCATTTGACTGGGAGAGGGTACCAGGAGCTTTGAATGTGAAGAGAATCCTATTTTACATTGCTGGTCAGAGAGGGAGAGCAAAAATATAAAACATGTACTCAAAAGGAGGTAGGAAAATATGGTGTAATCTAGCTAACAACACTTCACATATATTGTAGCTAGCTAGCTAATTAATTGCAAACCATAACTGTCAATATGAAAAGTTAGCAAAAAATTGCATTGTGTTGTGTTAGCTATTTTATTTTATTTTATTTAGTAGTTCCCATTATTATCAACAACAACAACAAGGTTGTTCACAGTAAATGATGAGTATAAGTTTTAACCAGATACAGCGTGCATTCATTTGGACTGACCTTATGCCCTGTGTAATTTGTTTTAATGAAACAATCATTTGATCATAAATGCTTGTGAATGATAGAGAGATTAGACAGATAGATGGGTAGATAGATAGAATGATAGATAAGCAGAGGATGTAATGACACTGCAGATATAACAAAGCTGGGGGGGTTGTTCAATTTATTTATTTTTTTATTTTTATTTTTATTTTTTTCAATTTGGGAAGCACTATATACCCATTCATAATTCAACCATCCAAATTTCAAGCCAGATCTATGCCCAATGATCTAAGGTAACTAGTAACTTGCTACTTGAGTAGTCTTCTCAGTGGACACTCTTACTCAAGTAACTTTTAACATTATTACTTTTACTGTTACTTGAGTAATTATTTTTATAAGTAGTTTTACTTGTACTTGAGTAACATTTTGTCTACTCTACTCACCTGTGTGTATAATGTTTTGAAATAGGGCTCAGTGAGTGTATGTAGGTGTATGTATGTGTCTCATGCATGTATGTATGTATGTATGTATGTGTATGTATGTACGTATGTATGTATGTATGTATGTATGTATGTATGTATGTATATGTCACGATCTCACCGGCAGACGGCGCTGTGGCGACGGCGCAACGTGTACGAGCGGCTTCAGAGGGCGCAAATGCACGTGCGCATGCATGGACGTTAAGACTGTCAAGTGTTGCCAGTTGTCGGCAATTAAAAGAAGGGTGGCTGGTTATTTAAACCCCTGTGTTGCTGTGCACATTGCGCGGCAGGAAAGGAAAGGAAAGGAAAGGAAAGGAAAGGAAAGGAAAGGAAAGGAGAGGAGAGGAGAGGAAAGGAAAGGAAAGGAAAGGAAAGGAAAGGAAAGGAAAGGAAAGGAAAGGAAAGGAAAGGAAAGGAGAGGAGAGGAAAGGAAAGGAAAGGAAAGGAAAGGAAAGGAAAGGAAAGGAAAGGAGAGGAGAGGAGAGGAAAGGAAAGGAAAGGAAAGGAAAGGAAAGGAAAGGAAAGGAAAGGAAAGGACAGTACAGGACAGGACAGGACAGGACAGGAAAAACAGAGAAGATAGAATGAATAATGGTGCCAGGTTGTGATGTTGCCATGCTCTGTCTGTTTTCCTGTTCCATAGTTTAAGTCAAGTCATAGCTAAGACTGTTTATGTCATGCCTTAGTTAAGAGTGTCTATGTAAAGATCTAGTTAAGTGATGTGTTCATGCCATAATTAGAGGAGTGTTTTTTCTGCCTCATTTCTAGTTAAAGGAGAACTGTTTAAGTTAGTTAAATGTGGTAGTTTCCACACCCTGTTTAGGCTTCAAGTTCGTCGCTTGAGTTAGAGTTTTGTTTAGACCTGGTTTCCCGCCTCCTCGCATGTTGACTTAAGTGGCAAATAAAGACTGTATTCCTGTGCTTACTTCCTGTGTTATAACAGTATGTATGTGTTGTGAATGTTTTGTCTATTTTGGGGTTTTTTCTCAGAAAACTACTTTTGCGAATTGGTAAATTTGCAATTGCACAAAATTGTTTAGTGCGTACAGTGATGTTTGTTGGTAAATGAGACCTTAGAGAACTCATGTTTGATGAATGTGAATTGAATGGGGGTTTGACTGAATGCGTGTTGTGGTCTATTGCATAGTTTGCTTAATTTTGAATTAATTTCTGCAATCGCAAAATCCTGCAGGAACTGACATTAAAATGGGGGGAAATGTGATGGGATTTTGGCACAAAAAAGTCTCTAGAGTCTAGAGTGGTGTGAAAAATGGAAATGACTTGTGGATGAGTGAAGTCAGAGGAGAGTGACTAGACTGGTTTAGACAGGAAGTCTGTGGTAACTAATATAAACACTCAAAGCATCTCGGAATACAAAACATGCCAAGCCTAAAGCAGAATGGCTACAACAGCAGAAGACCAGAATTGGTGTATACTTCCCAGAATACAGCGCTGCCTACAAACATGGCTGCCCACTAAGGTCTTCAACAACCAAACTCTCTCACATCATCGCTCACCAGATTACTGATTGCACATACCTGGACTCACACCACACTCACAATATGAAAAGACTTTCACTCAATACACTCACTGTGAAGTATATGTTCTCATTTACTCATGAATTATGTCTCATTTTATAGCAATTTACACCAAGGCTTTGAATTGCTGTTTGTCTCCCTGATTTATGTTCTGGTTTTTGATTCTGCCTAGACTACTTTACATTGTTTGTTCATTATCTGAATCTTACCTACTCGCTTTTTTGTGTTTCTGTATTGTTTGCCATGGTTTCAATAAACAATGAATACCTGCACTTGTAGCGGTACCAGCAATAAGGTAATATAATCTAATATGGTTTGAGTATTTCAGAAACTGCTAATCTCTTGGGATCTTTCACAGGGAACACTTTTACACAGGATGGTGTGAAAAACAAAAACATCCTGTAAGAATCAACAATAGAGATAGGATATGTTACACACACAATCACCCTTCATTAGTTTACACGTGTGCCCGTATTTGTGTGTTCATACTATAATGCTTTTAACTCTTTGTTTTTATTTATTTATTTATTTATTGTTTTCTTATTTGTGGTAGAGTCATGCATACAGTTTGTTTTTTTTTGTCCCTCTTTCTCTGTGAATTGATAGTGTTTGAAAGTTCTAAAACTCTTTAGAAATTCCTATACAGCAGCATAAATATGACCTAAAACATAAGATTTTCAGTCCTAAAAGTTCTTAAAGGAGACAAAGAGAACCCAGTTAAAGAAATGTGACAAAAAAGAATATTTATTGAGGAAATTATGAAAATGAAATGTTGATGCTTATCAGCATGGAAATGTTAGTTTGGACTCTCCACAGTCTATACTTTGTAACCAATCCATAGTCAGACAGAATGTGTACAAATTGTGGAAATTCTGGACCATTGTTACCTTCCCCAGGAGTGGTTGACCATCAAGGAGAACTCCAAGAGCAAAACATGTAATAGGCCATGAGGTCACCAAGGATACCAGGGTAACTTCTAAGCAACTACTGTTATTGGTTAATGTTAATGTTCATGGGTCCACCATCAGGAGAAAAGTGAAGAACATTACCAGGAGGAAAACTAGTCCTTTCCAAAAAACAAAACAAAACATTGCTGCCCATCTGCAGTTTGTGGACAAGCCAGAAGGCTAATGGAAAATGTTTTGTAGATGGATGGGACTAAAATAGAAGTTTTTGGTTTAAATGAGGTGCTCCGTTTGGTGAAAGGAAAACACTGCATTCCAGCATAACAACCTTATCCCATCTGTGAAACATAGTGGTGGTATTATCATGTTTTGGGCTTGTTTTGCTGTATCTGGTACAGGACGACTTGCCATCATTGATGGAACAATGAATTTTGAAGTATACCAGCAAGTTCTAAAGGGCAACCCCAAATCCATAAAAAGCTGGGCTGCTTAGTAAAATGTAAATAAAACAGAATGCAATGATTTGCAAATCTCATAAACCCATATATTATTCACAATAGGACATAGAAAACATATCAAATGTATTCAAAATTGTCATTTTGAATTTGATGACCACAACACATCTCAAAAAAGCTAGGACGGGAGCAACAAAAGGCTGGAAATTGTTCCAAAAAATAAACATCTGGAGGTTAATTGGCAACAGGTCAGTAACATCATTGGATATAAAAATAATATCTTATAGAGGCAGAGTTTTTCAGAAGTAAAGATGGGCAGAGGTTCACCGATCTGTAAACAAATACATCTACAATTTGTGGAACAATTTCAGGATAATGTTCCTCAATGTAAAATTGTGAAGACTATGAAACTCTCATCTACAGTACATAATATCAAAGGATTCCGAGAATCTTGAGAACCTTTTGAAGATGTTCTGTACTGAGGAATGGGCTAAAATGTGCAGGATTGCAGGACTGATCAACACTTAATGGAAACTTTTAGTTGCAGTTGTTGCTCAAGGGGGTCACATAAGATACTATGTGTATATTACAGATATGTAATATTGGATTATTATCCTCAATAAATAAATGTCAGAGTGCTATTTTTTTGTCTCATTTCTTTAATAGGGTTCTTTTTATCTACTTTGACTACTTGTGTGAAAATGTGATGTTTTAGGTCATATTTAAGCATAAATATAGAAAGGGTTCACAAACTTTCAAACACATCTGCCTATCTATAAAATAAATATATGAGTTACACAGTACAACTCCTTATAGGATGTTATAAATGCCAAACTTCATTTTAGAATCTCTGTTAGAAAGAAATTGAGAAAAATATTTTTTAAATGTATTTTTATTTAACTGTCAATTTATCACAACGGAATATCAGCACAAAAAGACGTTTTAATATAAAACATGTCCATCGCCAACTGGGAATGAAAACCATAAAAATTCTGGGCCATTTAATATCATAAAAGACTAATAACAAGAAGGCCTAACTTTTTATTCAATATATGATATTCAGTATATGAATTCCTGATGGAAACATATTGTGGAATTTAATAAGAATTTCTACGTTGTAGTTCAGAAAACTTCTACTGAAACAAGCAAAATGCAAACAAATATTCTATATTTAAAAAGTAATGGTTCCTTTTTGCGCTGTGATTTGCAGTGTTTGAAAAACCAACTTGTAACTTTTTAAATATGGTGTACTGTTGGGTGAAGCAGTATAAAATATTATTAAACACTTCATCCAACATTACACAATATCAACATCAAAATGTGGGTTCAAATTTAGGAACTATACTATAGACGAGTGACACTGAAGAAAGTGCTGGTATCCCCAATTATATAAGGATAGTTCACTGGGTCTATGTCAACTCTTAACTTTGTTCCTTTCTGAAACCTGACCACTTGACTTAAAGTGACAGACTGATGCCAGTAGTCCACACATTGCATCGTGTCTTTGCTGTTTATGACTTCTAGCCATTGAGTGTAAGAAGTATGGTGCTGCATAATACTGGTACTCAAAAACAAACTGTCCTCACACGTATGCATATCAGGAATATGGTAGCCCATTCTCAGATTCACAAAGTATAGGCCTTTCTTAGACACAACAAGGGACGTGCCGTTGTTCTCCAGTTCGAATATGTTTCCATGGTTAGTGTTTATCTGCCAAATGTAAATCTTGTTCTCATGTAAAGTTGGAACCACTCTCCCATCTGGTCCTACTGCAGCTATAAGAGAGGAAGAAAGATTTAGGCATGGTGGTCAAATCGGCTTCGATTCATGTACATGTAAACAGATGTTTATGTGAAGGCTTGAACAATTAAGAAAGAATAAAGTGCTTTCTTGTTAACGTGAACTAGAGTAACTGATGATTGAGTTGCTTACTCTGAAGTCGCACTGTATCTGTAGCACGTCTAGTATTCTTCGATGGCTGGACAGCTTCATATTTCTGAACATCTGTCTGGTAATCTGCTCAACAACAAAAAAAGAAAGTCAACCTCCAAAATGTGCACATCATAACAGGTTTAAACTGTATTTCAAACAAATTTAAAACAAACAACTTCTAAATAGTAGAATAGAAAAACTTACCATGGCCCTCTGCTTGCATCGGTATAATTGCTGCCTAAAATAAAGAGAATATTGTAGAGAATATTCAAACAAACTTTCTAATACAGTGGGGTCCTAAGAACACTCACAAAACAAAATGGACAATTTTATACCTATATACTAAAGTACTCAGCTACATAAGCTTCTGGCCAAAAAGTATAAAAGAAGATTATTATGAGTTCGTTTGGTGTATATTATTTGGTGTATGTGTATTATCCAGGAAGTCAATATACTATTTTGACATACTATAAATAGGCATGTATGCATATAAGTATTATAATGCGTATAAGTATTATAGTATCTATATGGGGATATAGACATGGATGTATTTGTGTTAATTCACTATTTAACACTCTCCTCCTGAAAAAAAAGGTTTTCAGATATTTATATATGAAATAATGCATTACATATGAAGTGGAAATTCACTCTCGGAAAAAAAAAGGTTTCTTTTACCTGGAAAGGTGCATTTGGTGTAGCTTTAAAGTATTACTCTAATATTTAAAGGTACATCAGTGGTCCTTACGGTGCTGTCATGGTACATTGCCATATATAAGTCTAGAGTATATCATCACAGTGACAAGTGACAAGGAAAGCTAAAGTTTAGTGCTTATTTTTCTGAGTGTGAACACGTGATAATACGCATAGGCTGCAGATGGGATTTGTTTCTCCCAGTGGATAGACTGTTGCATGCGGTTGCATGCGTTTTTGCGCAACGGGAACATCTGTATCGGTGGTCAGTAACATTACTATGTAGTACGCTGGTGTGCAGTTTGGTACGTTACCTCAGTGATGCGTAGTGATGCTTGGAGCCAGAGCATCACCATCAGGAATCCGGTAGCCCGGCGCACTCCCGTCTCGTGCCGCTTCATGTGCCAACACCGCTGCATTGTCATGAAGTATCTCCCCTTGTTCCACAGCCAGTTCGCAGTCCTCGCTTTTCGACGACTTACTTTAAGTTGCTGTCCTGTGTCCTGTGTCCTTTCCATGGTCCTGTTTTTATTCCCATCGTTGTTAAATGGACCGCCCCAACACGTGAGCGTGCCCCTCCCCTATGAGGAAATGCAATGACGCTTGAATGGGAAGGATGAAGGAGGAACCGCTCTGGAAGTGCGAGTGAGAGGGCGTGTGAAAAAATCGGACGCACGTGAGTCAGATACTGTAGTCTATACTGGGTCAGTTTTCACTCTTATTTCGTTAATAAACAAAAAAACCCATACAATATACATTTCTGTCAATCTTAAGGTGTTGATTATGTACAGTACGTGTAAAGAAAAAAATATGTATTTCATATTCTAAAGAAATATGACACCTTTATGACTAAATGTTTGATTTTTATGTTCGCTAGTTTGGGACGACATCTCTGGCAACATGATGATGCACTTACTGTTTCTCATTCACCAATTCGCACGCACACACGCAACAATGGCAAGGCACTCGCCTGCCATCAGGAGCAACATTGTCTTGTGTGTCAGTATTTATTTATTTAGTTCCTTCTCAGTGACACGTTTAGAAATGTGATATCTGTGTTATGTATGCTTACATATTCATGGGACTACTGAATCATATTTCAATATGAGAAAGTTCATCCACATGTTCCATCCATCCATCCATCCATCCATCCATCTTCAACTGCTTATCCATAATCGGGTCGCGGGCGTAGCAGCTCCAGCAAGAGGCCCCAAACTTCCCTTTCCTTCCCTTTCCACATGTTCTAGTATTCTACAAATAAATTAGACCAGGTCAAAATCACAACATACAGTCCCCTCTGAAACTATGGCAAGAGCTTAGGATGTCAACTTTTAAACAAAACATAAAACTTTTTGCATAAGGATAAAAGTCCTGATAAAAATAGTTTGTTGAGTTAGCAGTGTGTTTTGGATTATTGTCAGAGGTGTGTAGTAATGCGTTACATTTACTTCATTACATTTACTTGAGTAACTTTTTTTTTTTTTAAGGACTTTTAAGAGTAGGTTTAACTGGCCATGCTTATACTCTTACTCGAGTTCATTTTTAATCACAGAAATTTACTTTTACTTCACTACATTCAGTGGTGTTCCACTGGTAATGTTAATTATTAATGAATATACAGTATCTCACAAAAGTGAGTACACCTCCTCATTTTTGTAAATATTTGATTATATCTTTTAATGTGACAACACTGAATATATGACACTTTGCTACTATGTAAAGTAGTGAGTGTACAGCTTATGTAACAGTGTAAATTTGCTGTTCCCTCAAAATAACTCAACACACAGCCATTAATGTCTAAACTGCTGACAACAAAAGTGAGTACACCCCTAAGTGAAAATCCTCAAATGGAAGGTGGAGGAGCACAAGGTCTCTAACATCCACCAGCTCCGTGATGTCGTAATGGAGGAGTGGAAAAGGACTCCTGAGTCAAGCTGTGAAGCTCTGGTGAATTCCATGCCCAAGAGGGTTAAGGCAGTGCTGGAAAATAATTGTGGCCAAACAAAATATTTTGCCCAATTTGGACATTTTCACTTAGGGGTGTACTCACTTTTGTTGTCAGCAGTTTAGACATTAATGGCTGTGTGTTGAGTTATTTTGAGGGGACAGCAGATTTACACTGTTACACAAGCTGTACACTCACTACTTTACATTGTAGTAAAGTGTCACTTCTTCAGTGTTGTCACATTAAAAGATCAAATATTTACAAAAATGTGAGGGGTGTACTCACTTTTGTTAGATACTGTATGTCGTTTTAATTAATTAGTTTATATCACGTACAATGAGGTTGAAGAGGGGGAAGAAGCGGACAGGTCGACAGAGGCAGGACACGTACACACACACGTACACACACACACACACACACACACACACACAGATGCACACTCTCACACTAACACTCAAACACTCTCTCTCTACACACTTTCTCTTCTGTTCTTTTCCATAGTCTGTTCTTTTGCTGACAAGTTTGTGTTGTGAAAATAAAGAGAGTCAACAGTTGGGAAAATGTTTTTGTTTTTGTGGCGGAGGGAGGGATTTGTGTTAATGACAGGTTCTGTGTTATTTTACCCATCTTTATTTTAAGATATTTTACAAGACTGGGATATGTTGCTTCCTCTTGAACCCAGGTTTTATATCATATAAACAGAACAAACAGACTTTCAAGGATAGGTGTGACTTACAGTTCTCCATGTAGTCTGAGATTGAGGATTTTCCCTTAGTTTTAATCAGCTCCGAAGTAACTACTAACTTGCTACATAAGTAATCTTCTCATTGGATACTTTATTACTCTTACTAAAATAAATTATTAACATTACGTTTATGTTTTATTATTGTTACTTGAGTAATTATTTTTAACGAGTAGTTTTACTTGTGCACGTGAAACCACCCAGAAAATCGCCTACTTACATACATCCATCCATCCATCCATCTTCAATACCGCTTATCCTTTTCAGAGTCACGGGGAACCTGGAGGCTATCCCAGGGAGCATCGGGCACAAGGCAGGGTACACCCTGGACAGGGTGCCAATCCATCGCAGGGCACACAAACACATACATACACACTCACACACCCATTCATATTCTACAGACACTTTAGACACGCCAATCAACTTACCATGCATTTCTTTGGACTGGGGGAGAAAACTGGCATACCCGGAGGAAACCCCCACAGCACGGGGAGAAGATGCAAACGCCGCACACACAGCACAACGGGAATCGAACACAGCCAATATATTTAAGCCAAAATGAATTATATGCAGTTCATGCACTCCTTCCCAACATTTGTCATGTAACTACCACTCCTGCCCCATTCTATTATGATAAATAGCCCCAGTGATAAATTAATCTTTTTTAACCAAATGAATCCAAATAGGAAACATAAACTTTTTTCTTCTACATAGTTTACATATTTGTTCCACATTATTAATTTATATACACCAGTTACAATGGCAAGAAAAAGTATGTGAACCTTTTGGAATTTCATGGTTTTCCTGAATAAATTTGTCCTAAAATGCAATCTAATCTTCATCTAAGTGAGGGGTATTGACAAATATAATGAGTCTAAAATAATAACACAAAATAAATTCTGATCCCTCATGTCTTTATTAAGAACAACCAAAAATACCTCATAATGCTTGTGGAAAAAGTATGTGAACTCGAGTTATTGACCTCAAAAAAGCTCATTAGAGTCAGGTTTTAGCACATCTGGAGTCTCGTTAAGAAAATGAGTTTGGAGGTGTGGACTACAGCTACTTTGAAGAATAAAAACCCCTCTGACTTTTGGAGTTTGCAACGCACAAGAAGCACACGCTTATGTGAGCCACGCCTCACCAAAAATAGCTTTCAGAGGATCTATGATCAAGAATAGTTGATTTACATAAAGCTGGGTCACAAAGTGATTTCGAAGACTTTAGAAATTCACCAGTCTACAGTTAGGCAAACATTACACAAATGGAGACACTTTGGACTGTTGCTACTCTACCAAAAAGTGGGTGCCTAGTCAAAATGACACCAAGAGCACATCGAAGACTCATCAATGAGGTAAAGGAACAACCCCGAATGACAGCCAGATTTGAAGGCATCATTGGAACTGGCTAAAATCTCTGTTCATGAGTCTACAATACGCAAAACATTGAACAAGCAGGGTATCTACGGCAGGACACCACGAAGGAAGCCACTGCTTACTAAAAGCAACATTGCTCAAGCCTGAAGTTTGCAAAAGAGCACATTGACACTCCACAGCGGTATGGGCAAAATGTTGTGTGGACTGATGAAACTAAGATTGAACTATTTGGAAAAACTACACAGCACTACATCTGGTGTAGAAAGGGCACGGCATATCATCATGAAAACATCATCGCAACCCTGAAGTATGGTGGAAGAAACTTCATGATTTGGCCTGCTTTGCTTCATCAAGGCCTGGCCAGCTTGTAATCATTGAGGGGAAGAATTCCCAAGTGTATCAGACAATTCTTCAGGATAATGTGAGAATGTCTGTACGTCAGCTGAAACTGTGAGGAAGTTGGGTGATGCGACAGGACAACAACCCAAAACACTGGAGGAAGTCCACAACAGAATATCTTCAGAAAAAAAACCCCACCTTTTGGAGTGGCCGAGTCAGAGTCCAGACCTCAACCCAAAAGAGATGCTATGGAATGACTTGAAGAGAACCATACACATGAGACGTCCAAAGAATATGACCGAGCTAAAGCAGTTCTGCCAGGAGGAATGGGCTAAAATTCCTCCTGAACCATGTGCAGGTCTGATCCACAGCTACAGGAAGCGCCTGGTTGAGGTTATTGCTGCCAAGGGGGCTCAACTAGTAATTCTAAGGGTTCGCATACTTTTTCCACTGCCATTTTGAGTGTTGAATGAGTGTGTTCAATAAAAACATGAAAGATCAGAATTTTTTTTGGTTATTCTTTTAGACACATTATATTTGTCAATACCCCTTAGATGAACATCAGATCATATTTTATGGCAAATTTATGCAGAAAACCAAAAGGAAATTCCAAAAGGTTTCTTGCCACTGTAATTTATAATATATAGGCCAACTGAAACATTTTGAAATGGCTCCAATATAGTCCTATTATGATGGCATGCATGTGATCAGCAACATTACTCATTTGGCATTCAAACAAAGCTGTTGACACAAGGCATTTTGGGTACATTGATTCATGTTGTTGATGATAAATTCTGAGTCTACCTTCTGCATGGATCTGCAGCAATTGAAATTCATCAGACCAGGCAACATTTTCCTAGTCTTTCCAGTTTTGGTAAACTTGTGTCCACTGTAGTCTGAGATTCCTGTTCTTGGCTGACAAGAGTGGACCCTGATGTGGTCATTTGCTATTGTAGCCCATGTGACTCAAGGTTCAATGTCTTGGGCATTCTGTGATGCTTTTCTGCTCACCACAGTTTTCCAACTCTAGAGATTGCTGTGTGTGAAATGGTTCATATTTACCACTTTGACTAAAGCCCGTCTCCCCTGTTTTCTCCGTTTGGCTGGATGACCAACTCTAAGGCGTGAAGAATGATTGAAGAATGATCTTTGGGATCTTCAAATCTATAGAAATATTTTTGTACCCTTTTGTTGTTGTTCCTGCTGCGATTCACCCTGTTTTGACACCAGGTGCAAGCTGAAAGAAATTGATTTTGGCAGCAGCATTTATATCTAGAACTTATATTTATTTTTATATTTTATGTAACACACACACAAACCCCAAACCATTTTTATTACCGTCAGAATAATTTTCCATATTAGTTTTGTTTTTTTATGCATATTTTTGTTCATATTTATAAGTACAAAGTCAAAAGACATGTGTATAACCAAATAAATGTTTGAATTCTTATTTCCTCTCACTGTACGTACGGTACATAACAGTTATGTTTTACAGCAGTAATAACACAGGACAAAACTGAAGGTATTTTAATCCATTCCACATATTCCATCGCATATATCCACAAACGTCCACATTGGAATGTAGAATGTCCACACGCAAAAAACAAAACAAAAAAAACAACCTTTATTTATGTTTATTCTTTTTAAAGAATAAGAATTCATTTGTTCATCTTCAGTAGTTGCAGGGTCAGGGTTGCAGGCCAATCCCAGAACACTGCACGCAATGTACAAATATACTCTGGATTGGATGCACACAATGCACACCTAGGCACAATTTTAACTACCTACCAACATGTTTTTTCAACATGAGGAAACCTACATGGACATTGGGACAATATGTGAAATTCAAACAGACAGTAACTTGAACTCAGGATCAAAGCAGGGACTCTGGAGCAGTCAGGCGTAACACTAGCCACTGTAACTAGACACTGTGATATGTTCTAAAAGTTCCAATTGGATCCTATTATTTTCTCAATCAATAGAGATTTTTTATATATCCCTACTCGATGTAGTTCAAAGGAACTACTAGAAGAAGCACTCACAAAGCATATTTATATAAAAAAAAAAAAAAAACATATTACATCAGAACAATAAAAGTGCTCTCTTTTTCTCTATGTAACTTACATGAAAGGTATGAGCACATTAGAACACCCACATATGTTTACAGGATGGGAAAATTTTGTCCCCAGGTAAATCAGAGTTCAGTTAAAAACAGGCCTTAACTCTAAAATCAGCTCTTGATTACTGCTCTCTCACTTCCTTAACCTACAGGCAACACACCCAACTCTTAATATCTTAATTCGTTTTCTTTTCATGCCCTGCACTTAAAAGACTGACATTGTTTGGTGATGTCAGTGTTACAGCATGCCTCCCACACTAACACTGATCATGTTTGTGCAAACCAACTTTCCCAAATTCCCCACGTGTTAGTCATCTGCGATGCTGTAATTTCACTTAACTGCTCCTGCATATTTTATTACAGGAAGCTAAAACCTGTTTTAAAAACAAACAAACATGTTAACACCTAAAAACAAACTAATTATTTCTTATACAAACAAATGGCACATGTACAGTGGTTCTTGAATGTTTGTGAACCCTTTAGAATTTTCTATATTTCTGCATAAATATAACATAAAACAACATCAGAAGTCCTAAACATAGACAAAGAGAACCCACTTTTTTAATGAGATGATATATAAGATATATGTAAGTGGCAAAAGTTTGTGAACCTTTGCTTTCAGTATCTGGTGTGAACGTTTCCGGTAACTGTTGATCCTGCACATCGGCGTGGAGTAATTTTAGGCCATTCTTCAGTATAGAACAGCTTCAACTCTGGGATGTTGGTGTGTTTTTCACATGAGCTGCTTGATTCAGTTCCTTCCACAACATTTCTATTGGGTTAAGGTCAGGACTTGGCCATTCCAAAACATCAATTTTATTCTCCTTTAATCATCCTTTGGTAGAACAACTTGCGTGCTTAGGGTCATTGTCTTGCTGCATGACCCACTTTCGATTGAGATTCAGTTCATGGATGAAGGTCCTGACCTTTTCCTTTAGAGTTCGCTGGTATAATACTGAATTAATTATTCTATCAATGATGGCAAGTCGTCCTGGCCCAGAAGCAGCAAAACAGGCCCAAACCATGACACTACCACCACCATGTTTCACAGATATGATAAGGTTCTTTACACTGGACTGCAGTGTTTTCCTTTCTCCAAACATAGCATTTCTCATTTAAACCAAAAATTCTATTCTTGTCTCATCCGTCCACAAAACATTTTTTCGAATGGCCTTCTGGCTTGTCCAGATGATTTTTTTCAAACTGCAGATAGGCAGCAATGTTCTTTTTGAGAGCAGTGACTTTCTCAGTGCAATCCTGCCATGTACACCATTGTTGATCACTGTTCCATGATGGTGGACCTATGAACATTAACATTAGCCAACGTGAGAGGGGCCTTTAGTTGCTTAGAAGTTACCCTGGGTTCCTTTGTGACCTTGTGGACTATTAAATGTCTTGGAGTGATTTTTGTTGGACAACCACTCCTAGGGAGGGTAACAATGTTTTTGAAACTCCACAATCTGTCTGACTGTGAACTGGTGGAGTCCAAACTCTTTAGAGATGGTTTTGTAATTTTCCCCAAATTACTATTTCAATATTGACAAATAAAATCCCTCAATATTATTTAAGTTGAAGTTGAAGCTGTTTAAATAGTAATATAAAGTATAAGCCTGTGAGTAATGTTCTATGAGTGGTATGTATAGCTTTTTTTAGCAACATGTAATTTAATAAAAAGGAGCAGAGAAATAATTTACAGATGAGTGAACATTTGAGGAATTTGGAAAACATGCTCTAATCCTGCCTTTATCAAGTAATATAAATATCTGCAGGGAAAGACAAGCAGAAATTTGGGTGTGTTTCCTGTACGTTAGCCCTTTGGAACTACAATGATCAAATGGTTAAACTGACACCAGGAATGTTTTATCATTTAGAAATAAATTCCTGCTGACTTATGTTCTCCATTCTGGGTAAAATATGTGTGTATTATAATGTGTTCAGACCTTTTCACCTCATTTTATTAAGCTGAATATCATTTGTAGTTTTTACTTCTTGCTCGCTTCTTCTGGTAAATGTTTCTTTAAAACAGACTTAATATTGGTAATTGATGTGTTCTATTTGTTTAGAAAATTATGCTGAATTAATACTCAAATGTAGACAAATACAGTTTATTTTTATTTATTTACATTCATTCATTCATTCATTTATTCATTCATCTTCAGTAACCAATTTTTCCTGGTTAGATTCGTGGTGGATGCAAAGCCTATTTTGGGAACACTGGCAGATAATCCAGCACAGGTATATTCAACAAGGTTTTTTTTTTTGTTGAAGATCACTTACAGGGTGAGGGGTACTATATGTTTTTGTTAAAACATATTTTTGCACAGACGTGAAAAAATAAATCAATTTAGTGTAGCCAGTCTGCCTACTGCCATATTTTTGGGAGGTGGGAAGAAACCAAGGACACAAGAAGAACATGCAGAGAAACTTCACAAACACAGACCTCAGGATCGAACCTGTGACCTAGGAGGTGTGAGGCTACCCAAGAGGTACTTAAATTCTTCATTTTCATCCAGGTAAACAATATTTTGATGATTGTAAAATTAACAATTGTGTGTTACTCTTACAAATAAAAAAAAGTGTATAATTTTAATAACATTTAACAATATTATTCAATGACTCATAGCTAGGTGGCAGGAATTAATGACTATATTATATGGCAAAAAGTACTGGAATACCTGGAATTTTGACTGCGTCCCAGGCCTCCTTGGCAGACATCAGTTCCTGAATTGACTAATGCTCTTATGGCTCAAAGAAGAAATCCCCAAAGCCACATTCCAAAATATATTACAAAATAAAAAATAAAATATTATAACAGCAAAGTATAGAACGAATATGCTATATTAATACTTAGTCTCTATTAATGACTGCTAATTAATACAGTGTGATTACTCAATAGGTATTAATAAAGTAAGGGTTTTGTAGTTTATTATGAACTATATCATAATTACTGAATATAACGTATTATTTATTTGTTCCTGCTTAATCCCTACATACTTGTGAGCTTTTGATTTTAAAATCATTACTAAACATGTGTCCTCATTTTGCTTCAGGTTAAGCAAATCAAATTAAGTTGCATTTAGTTTATAGTAAATTTCTTTATGAAACAGAAATCAGTATTCCATATTGTCTGGAGCATACAGGTGCATCTCAAAAAATTAGCATATCCTGGAAAAGTTCATTGTTTCCGTAATTTAATTCAAAAAGTGGAACTTTCACAAATTCTTAACACAAAGTGAAATGTTTCAAGCATTTTATTATTATTATTATTTTTTAATCTTGATGAATATGCCATGATGCCAGGTAATGGAAATAAAAAAAAAAAACGGTATCTCAAAATATTAGAATAATGACTTTATAATACAGCAATGTCGATGGAAAAATATTTTATTTTCCACAATATAATTATTATTTTTTTGTATGCTACTTTTATAATGCCACTTTCACCTTTGTTTTATTTTATTTTATTTTATTTTCCCATTGTGTTGCATCAGTCTGTATTTCCCTTTCATGACAGCATTAACAACCAAAGCAGTATGACGTACAAAACATGACCGTGCATGTCTATAACATAAGAGGCCTGACATATTACAGAAATAAGGCCTTCTTTTTTGGCTGGCAGGCAAGTAAGTGAACTATTTTTAGCTGTTTCTCCATTAGTCAGTCAACACAGGATTGCACAAGAAAAAAATAGGAAATTTTGTTATTGCTAAATTCATATATTGTAGTATCTCTGAAATGTATAAATAAATAGTGAACACTGAAATAAATATAGCTACAAGTAGCTAATGAAGTGTTAAGCATTACATAGAACCACTTTGGGGTAATAAATGACCCCAATGTCAGGACATAGCCCTCAAAATAGCTTTCAAATTTTGTGTCGATACAATCAAGCACTGCAGAGATATGACCGCATGTTTTTTCTGGCTATTTCACCATCAGTGTCTGCCATATTAGATTTGAAAATCAATCCATGTCTTTAAAGCCACCATCTCCAAGGAATCACAAGACAAGCGAAGATATTGTGATTTTAGATAAAGCAGTTGAATAGTGATCAGTATTAATAATTTATTTTACAGACTGAAATCATTGTAGTGCTTGTAAAACTGAGAATGAAATTTTTATGAAATTAAAATAAAAATTAAAAAATCCCTCTCAGCAGGGCTTATGATACTTTAAGATACTACATTAAAAAGTACAATTCACATTTAACGTGAAATTCAAGACTGGAATCACAAAATTCTAATGTTTATAGGAGTGGGCTATATAACTACAATCTTATTTCTTGATAACAATACGTTTTCTCAGGTAGGTCTATCAGTAATATTCAAGTAAGAAATACTATGGAAATGGAATAAAGCAATTAAATGTAAAATAAAAGACTTCACTGTATATACATAGACATGTACAGTGATTGTTATTAAATTTACTGAAGTTATTCAGTCAAATGAGTGAGTAAGTGATTTCCTTTTTTTCTTTTGTTGTTTGATGAACATTAATGACACAGACAGCAGCAGGTTTATTAGACTGCTTTCACTTTAAGACGTAATGCACAGATTCAATATACTGTAATGACACACCTCCAATTTTTTCGCCAACTGTTTACATTCACTTAAGACATAAGTGTGTTTGTATGAATACTCGGCCAGACCTACATTTTGACATGGTGTGTGTATTTATTTGATTGTCCAAGCATAATAATAGAACTCAATTTGGTACTCGCATATGAGGCGGCTTTCTGTGCATATGTTTCAAGTGTGTGCGCACAGAAAGCCCCCTGGTCAGACTGGGAGACATTCATTCATTTCTTATCTTAATTTTATGGGGTTTTTTTAAATCTTTCTTTTCACGTTACACATCACACAGACTCGACTGTACTCGACTGTAAAAATTTCCGAGTCCAAAATGTCAGAGTCCATGTCAAGTTCGAGTATAAATTTACCTGAGTGCGTGTTCAAGTTTGTTTATGATCGGACTCGAGTACGAGCCCGGGATCAAGAACTCCAACTCTACTCAGAACTTTTCTGAAGATAAGTCTCAAGATTAGACAAATTTGTTGAAGATTGAACAAAAAGTGTGGGCTGTGAAAACAAAAAAAAAAAAAAAAAAAAAAAAAAACTCAAAATGGTTGAAAATCCAATACAGTGAAAATGTCATGTGGTCTTGTCATAAATCAAGTATTAATGCAAAAAACAACAACAACAAAAAAAGACAAAACGTTTTTTTATTCCTACATCAAACATTTAAAAAGTTATAAGCAAAAATGTACCTTGAAATTTTACCCAAGGGTGGTGCTAGAGGCATTGATGGGGAAGAGGCCAAAACTGTTAAAATGACTTTTTTCCAACCAGTTTTCCAAATTTCATAACTTTTTACCTCATGGTTTTAGGAGATGCCATATACTTCCAACAAAGAATAAGAAGGAGAACACACACAAAAACAATTGGGTTCCAGCACCTTTGGTGCTTGACCCGTAATAAATAAATTAACATGAACGTGATATATTGGTAACTGAATTATATTGGTGGTGACAACATAAACTGTGTGCACATATGAGGTACTATAAGATTAGATAAGATTTATTCCTGTAATAACATCATATCATAAACAAATATTTTATTAACAATCAGAACAAAGGGGACTTTCTTACTTTGGGTAAAATGGAAAGAAACATTACAAGCACCGTTTATAGTCAGTCATAGTGATCCTTTGTAAAGGATTTTGTATTTATTTTATTTTATTTTACATATAAAAGTTATGTCTGATGTATAATGTGATGAATTTTTAATGCAAAAAAATAAAAATAAATAAATCCAAAAAGCCACAAGAGATGAGAGAATCTAAATAGTTTAATCACTAAATCACTTAATCTCAAGTCAAGATCTACAGAAAGAAGCATTTTCAACCTACTCACTTTAAAAAGACTGGACACACCACCCTTCACCCCTTCTCATTTTTGCCTATGCATGTCAGACTCCATGAACTTACAGGTGTCCAGCTGTCTAGTCCCCTGTGAGTGTGTTTTATCCTATATATAAAGCATTGTAGAATTCCTTGAGGATCCCAGTTTTCCCTTGTTAGCCTTACCGTCCTATATTTAGCTAGCTACTCACCGTGTTCTGATTATTAAAGTTCACCTTAGTGGCCTTTGCTTACGCTGAATCATTTTCTATTCCTTTTTCACTCATCTCCTTTTCAACCAAGTCAGTTGCTTCCTCTGCACCCCCCCAAGTGCTTACATTTATTCCTTTAGCAGACGCTTTTATCCAAACGCGACATTCAAATAAGGAAATACAAGCAAGGCAATATATCAAGCAGAGAACTATACAAATAGTGCTACCATGCAAGAATTATAACCGAGCTCTACAGAAGTAAAATGCAGAGAGTAGAGGTGTTTACCCCTCATATGACACAAACTATATGATTTGCACATAATTGCCATGGTTCCTTTGTTATTCACAACCTGTGCTAGTTCATTGTGAAAGATCTGAAAACAGCAGGTATCCAGGCGCATATAGTTCTGGTATACTACCCGTAACTGTAATACAAAAAAATCTAATGTGTTTTTATGAACTCGTGTTGACTGTTTTGAATCTGTTGCCAGGTTTTGTTTTGTGCCGATGTAAACACAAACGTCACAGGAATGACAGGAATGACAACAGGATGAGCAAGCACCACTGTTTTAATTGCAAGTCTGTATGAAAATTAATATTGTACTTTTTTTTTAAAGTTTGAATAATAACACACACTTCATCTACATGTGAAAAAATAAGTACACCCCATGGAAACTGTTGTGTTTTTTTTTTTTTGCACAGGTCCTACTTCATCCAGTGAGCCCTATAACTCGTTCAATGCCATGGCTACCCTCTTGTACTCTTCACTTAGAATTAATGCACTTCTTGCCCCTGCACTCAAGGATGGTCTAATCTTGGTAGTGTTTGCATTGTGCCATATTTTTTCCCACGTGTTGAGTTGTTATTTTAGCTGTGAGACACCCCCCATAAAATGTTTGGATGTCAGTACAGAAAGCAACAAATTATGTAACAGACCACTTGTCAGACAAAAAAAGATGAAGACTGCAAAAGAGAAGCAAGTGTGACAGTCACAGTCTCCAGATTTTCATAGCTGCTCAGTAAAACTTCCTTTGAAGTATACCTGTGACTACTATTTAAATAAATAAATATTTTAAAAAGCAAAGGGATATCACACTAAATATCGACTTTCTTTGGTTTATTTCGGTTTACTGCACTTTATATTCTTTCTGTATGCAGAAACATCAAATTGTATTATTTCTGAAGGCTTTATTGATTCACATACTTTCTTTGAATGTGCAGGTGTTCTGTTTTTGCCTTTGTAGCCAAATTAATCTGCTGTCTTTAACATCAAAAGGTTTTTTGTTGTTGTTATCACATTACTGTTATAGACATGTTTTTCTAACTCGCATCTTTCTTTCTTTGTTTTTCAAAGCAGAGAACTTTGCTTTGACAACACTGGCTATGAATTCCACAAGGCAGGAATTTCCCTTTAGGAGACAATAATACACAAGTATCATACAATACCCATGTGAAAAGTTAACTACATAACTACAACCAAACTACCTTGTGTTTATATCTGATGTTTTGTTGCTGGGACACAACTACCAAAGCAATTGGTTTCATTTTCATTCTGCTTATTGTATCCTTCATTTGATTTAGTTCAATATTGGCTATTTTTCTTATAGTATATTACACTAAATACACTTTATGGCCAAACATACAGTATGTGGAAAAACAAGATTAGGAAGATTCATCTCATTATAGACTCTTTATGGACTGAAGGCACAGATTACTGAGTGTTATAGGACTTTGACAAACATCCCAATCTAGACAAGGCAGCTAGCTGACAGGTTTGGGAATTTACTATTTTTTAATGTCATTTGTCTTCTCTTTTTCCGTAAAAGAATGAAAGTTAAAAAATAAAATAAAAAAAATCAACATGTTGACAGGCAAACCTAAATTTGACATGACAACTTACGTGAAAAAAATAAATACACCCTATGGAAATAATTATTGTTGTTTATTTTACATATTTGCACAAGCAAATATTTGATCCTCTTTGAAACGGTGCCTATTAATAAAATTGATACACACCATCAAATGACATTCTGTAGTCATTTTCACAAATGAACAAATAAGAACAGATCAGTCACATGGAAAAAGTAAGTACACCCCTACTTTTATCACACCTTAAAATCTATAAAATTAGAATCAGGTGTTCAAGATTGGGTGCCAGTAACTAGAACCTGCTTAGGAAGTGCTTATTTATACCCTCTCATCTCTCAATGTGGATTAATCTCAAGGACAAAACAAGAGAACGCACCTAAAACATCACATCACCAGTAGACGCAGAAGACAAAGAAGTGAACAGTGGATCCAGGACCGATCATGGACACTGATTGATAACAGGAAGATCGCAAAAGCCAAAAGATGAAAGCGAAGAGTGGAGTCGCAGATATGCAAAGCTGAATCAATGTGTGAAGAAAAGCTGTCGAAAGGACAAGGAGGACTGGCTTGAATAGTAGGGCACATAGGTGCAAGAAATGGCCAACCACAATGATACCAATTCTCTCTACCGTATCAACAACTGACTGGAACAAAGAACAATTCCAACATCCCAATAAAGGATAAGAATGGGAAGATCCTGATTGCCCAAGAAAAGAAGGAAAAGAGGTGGATCGAACACTTCCAGGAAACTCTCAACCATCCAGACCCAATCACCACTTATGATTTTGATGCAGATGAATCCCAGGAGGAGCTCCCAGTACACATTGTTGAGATTACCATCAAAGAGGTGAAGATCGCGATCAAGATCTTCAAGAACAACAAGGCATCTGAGTTGGATGAGAGAACACTGGAGATCCTGAAGCACGGCAATCAGAACATGGTGAAGAAGCTGGCAATTTGTTTAACAAATGCTGGCAAAAAGGAACAGTCCAGGATGACTGGCGAAGAGCTGTGATCTTCAAGATCTCAAAGAAAGGAAACGAACATCGCAGACTGCACCGAACCAGAGCTACAGCAAGCAAAAACCAATCTCGAGAAGGAAGCAAAGTTGGCCTCATGATAAGCGCGGAGGAGTCGAAGATCATGCATGTTAACGCCGCGTCTCAAATACGGGACCACAGCGACTGGAGGAAGTGGAGAAATTCAGCTACTTGGTAGCGTGATTTCCCAGAATGGGGATGCGGAAGTGGATGTACAGTAAAGTATCGCATCGGAAAGGCAGCAACCGTCTTCCGGAGGATAAACAACATCTGGTCCTCACAATCCAGCTCCCTGAAGATCAAGCTTTGCCTTTTCACCTCCATCATGATGCCTACAGCCATATATGTGAGTGAGACTTGGATGGCATCAACAATTATCAACAAGAAGCTTGATGTCTTCCAGCAGATGTGCCTACGCCAATCCTAAAGATCCGATACTATGGCCATATCACCAACGAAGAGGTGGTCCAAAGGAGCAAACTCCTCAGCAATGCTTCCATTCTGGATTTAAGATTATGTTAAGTTATGGGATTTATAAATATATTTATAGAATTAACCTGGATACCCCATAAAAAAATAAGACTGAGACTTGGGAAACCTTCCCATCATAAATTGACCCTAAAAGTGGAACTGTGAGCAATCTTGAGCATTACATTTGGATTTAAATTCTAAGGAACAAGAATGTGCAAAATGTTTACATATTACCTTATAATTTGCCCTAGAGATCAGTTTTTGTTCCAAGGAGCCCATCCTTAGCAGAGACATTTTGGTTTCTTTAAACAGCTGTATAAACAACATCTGGTGTGTCCGGTGACACAATTAGCTTAACATGGGCGGCTGTGGCTCAGGGGGTAGAGCGGGTTGTCCATTAATCGTATGGTTTTTAGTTTGATTCCCGGCCCACACGACTCCATATTTCGAAGTGTCCTTGGGGCAAGACACTGAACCCCTAGTTGCTCACGATGGCAAGTTAGCGCCTTGCATGGCAGCTCTGCTACCATTGGTGTGCGAGTGTGTGTGTGAATGGGTGAATGAGACAGTGTAAAGTGCTTTGGATAAAAGCGCTATACAAGTATGCCATGTTATTGACCATTTACAAAGATGGCCATTGTTAAACGAAGTAAAATTTCAAATAAATAAATAAAAAAAAGATGGTAATTGAGATGGAATGAACATGTCTGTGTGGTTACAGCTCAAATCTAGCTCCATGGATATCTGAGGCACTCTCAATGACTAATATGATCATCAGAATGCTGTCGCTCAAAAAGAGATTCCGAACAAAGGTATTTCAATAAACCTCTCTTTATTATGTTCAAGTTTCAGTCATTCAGTATGCATTGCTTAATTTTTAAACAAGCATCGATTACACAAATGGAGAAAGAAAGACTAAAATGGGAGAGTTATGGAGTTCACAGGGAAGTAACTGGAGAACATAAATTAGATATTACATTTAATATAATTGGACCCATTTTGAGAAACATTTACAAACTTTTAGTCCCACAAACCACACACAATGTATATCGTGTCCAAATTACAGTCACACCGAATTCAAATGAAGACACGTCTTGGATAGCCAAGGTCTAACCCAGTTTTTCTGCCACTGTAAAACAATCTAGTTTCAGGCAATAAAATAAAAACACACAAACACACACAAACACTACCAATTTCATTACAACATTACGTGAATAAGCTACTGTTAGTGTTCTTTAAATAGCTTCTTCTAGCTGGATGAGGTGTAGATAGAAAGAAAAATTGATTTAAAAAAATGTCATTTAGGACACAAGGGAATATTTCACAATCCAGATGCTTTTTTTTAAGGCTACACAGGCAGAATATTTAAACAGAATGTTTAAATTAGACATCAAATTGGAAAACTTAGTCTTTAAGAAGTCATACAATTAACTATTTTTCTCTGAACAGATTGTGTCTACACTAAATTTTGTCATCAGGATTTCTTAAATTTATTATGAAACCTGACCATATAACAACATTTTAAGGTCATCTGTTTGCCTAAAGCAATTGGAAATTGTAAATGGATGAAGGAAGAGAAAAGGTAATATGGTACATGGTAATAGAAACTGAAAAAGCATTTGCAACCGTTATAATTTTTCCTTAATGGCTCATCCGTCAAATGAGTAACTAGATACTCAAACAAAATCATGGAGAAAAAGCAAAACAATGACCAGTGCCATATTTCTTGTTGGGAGGTTTGTGATGGAAGAAATATTAAATGATAGCATTTCTGAATTCTCTAATCTGATTGGTCACAACAGTTCATTCATTTACGCCAGACTCTCTACATAATCAAATTATAAACAGATTAAAAAAACAAAAACAGTAAGGAGATGTTTATTTAACATTTATGGAAAGAGTCTCCAGTGCCAGAGCTTTGTAATTGACCAAGATAAAGGTGGTAAAATAAAGGATGTTGACCTTTGGTTTCTTAGTAACAAGTTGGGCTGTTGGGGGGGGATTCCTAAACAGTTAATGCAATATTTTTGTTAAAACCATTGAATTAAAGTTGAAAATCTATGCACAACTCAGATCTTGATTGCTTAATTTCAAATTAATTGTGGTGGTGTAAAGAGGCAAAAATGTCCAAACTGTCACCGTCCAAATACTTATGGACCTTACAGTATAATGAATCATACTTGAATAAGGAAAAATTTTAATAGTTGGCAAATTGCATTGGTACAAGATGTATACTTTGGGCATACCGTTAGATCAGCATACCGGAAATTTTGGGCATACCGAAAATAATCAGCTTCAGGGTTGTTGATTATTTTCAGTTTACTGCACGATCCCTAGTGTTTTAATCCTGTAATGAATATTTATGATGGATTGATGTGATGTGTATGTAACTACTACAGAACACATCCAAATATATTCTCTCAAAAATATGTCTTTTATTATGATTTGACATAACTTTAACTAAACCTCTGTGGCAAACACAGGTAATGGAAAAACATGATAGTTGGTCAATTCATTTAAAAGGAAAGACAAGGCAATTAGAAAATCTGACATTAAATTTTTTTTCCCCCTATTACCTTTTCCATTTTTACATGTAGAGATCTTAGTTACCTAGTTAGTTTTCAAACTCTGGTGGTGTTTAGCACTCTTTGATCCTCAATATGCAATTCAAATATTTTTTTTTTTCAGTTTTTGAACCACAAAATCTACAATAATAATCACAAGAATATCTCTGAGGGGAATCCGAGACGCATAAAGACACGGGTTTTCATGTGAAGCAAACCAGAAGTAGGATGTTTCTGCAACATATTTACATTCTAAATCTATATTTTTGCAGTATATTGAAAGCTGACATCTTTAAATATATCCTCATGAAAATCCTCATAGTAAGCTGACGTCTTAAGCCTTTTGAAATTGATGGGGTAGGAATGAAGGAGCTGAACCTAGCTAACACAAAATATTCATGAAGTCCCAGAGTGTTCAGGTCTGTTTGAATAGCTTTGCTCATGCAAATTTCCCATTATATTCCCACTCACTAATTTTGCCCCAACAAACAGCAGGAATACCTTTGCATGTTCGTATGTGCAACTAACTGTCTGTGCATGTGTGTTTGAGCATTTAGCTTAGCAGCTCCAGGTATGTGACTGGCACCTTGCCTTTCTGATTTCCCCGCTCGCCGATGAGCCAGTCTGGATCCATGCCTGGGACTGTGTACACCGTAATGAGCTGAAGAGACAGAGCGTGACACGGTCACATATCATCGCATTCCTTCCAAAACAGTTGTTCCTAAGTTATTCAAGTATTTAATAAACAGAGACAGGAAAAGAAACTTATGGTACACAAAGCTGTTTTTATGCCAGAAATATCTGTAAAATATACTTCAACTAGAACGGTAGTGACCTTGACCCTGTCTAATAATGTCATCTGCCAATTCCATATAAATCCTACAAACTTAACCACTTCTTATAGCACTAATGAGAATCTGACAGATGTTACCACAAGCTGAAAACAACCACCTACTGTCTAGAGGCATAAAGAGCAAACCAGAGGCGAGACTGGCTATGAAAATCTCACTGGCTACACAACATAACATCAATATTGATGGTTATGATGTCTCACTGGTTACATAACATCAATATTGCGATATTAATTGTAATTTGCAGATATTCTAATTAGCATTGAGTCATGTAAACAGTGTAATCCGATTGCCCGATTCAGATTAAGACGATATTCTGATCTCCACCCCTGGAATATGCTTGTTTTAATCGGAAATTTGCTGCATGTAAAACACATTCATAAAATCCACTGAAAGTAGATCTATGTGCATGCTCAATCTGCAAGGAATTGTGGGTACTAACAGATGCTTAGCTGTAGGCTTGGTATTTAGGAAGTGCAACTCGGGCGTACTTACAATAACCTTGTATACAGGAATATTCAGATGCCTGTACGCATATAAACATTATATTCAGAATATGGCTGCAACTCGAATATAGACTTTAAATAGAATTTGATGTGCATGTAAACAGTCATAGACAGAGAGAAAGAAAAGCTTAAGAGACAAAAGGAAAGCCATACTCTTCTACATGACACCGGATAGTGAGATTAGAAATCACTAATCGCATTAGAAATATTATAACTGTATACTATAAATGTCAAACAGTACCAAGTGTGTTGAAAGGATACTCAGTATGAGCATATTGTGAATAACAGCCCTGGAATGAGCACAGGCAAGTCTTCATAATTACAGCAGCAGGTCTTTATCTAAAAGCTTCAGTATCCAAGCGACATTAAGTAAAGATCGATTGAAGTAAAGATTAGACTTAAGTCATAAATGGTTTTTGGGCAATGCAAATCTTAAGTAGCAATGTGGGACCACTTACATCATTATGAGATTTGGAAATATAACAGACTGGTCTTCAATAAAAAAATGAGGTGTGACGAAATTTGATCTCCATTATCTGACGCAACTAATCTTCACATGCGTGTCTGTGCAGGTCTGATTTATCGGTCTTGTTTGCGTCAGAATGTTATGCTTGGAAGTACAGCCTAGCCTGCACAAACTGTGGAGGGGGGCATTTTCAGTAAATTTCTGGGCCATTTTCTGCCTATGCAATCTGCCTATGCAATGAGAAACACAGCTGTGAGACAGGTTGTTGTTTGTTTTAAATCCTACCGGTTAGTTCTGCACATTTTGGACTTAAGACACAGGCTACACACACTGAGCCCACCTCATCAGCTAACAGCGAGAGTTCGCTTGTGTCTGCAGCATCGTAGTCGTACAGCACTTTGGCCTTGCGTGTGCCAGTGGCTGGAGGGTTCACGTCCTCAATTTTCAGTGTGTCCAGAGAGCTGGACGAGGCAGCTGGAGGGGAGACCCCGGGCACAGCAGCACTTGAAAGAGTAGAGGAAGTGGAAATTGCTGATGCGGAGGGATTTGCAACAAAGGCATTGGGAAACCTAGCAAAGAAAAGCAGAATTGCAATTAGTATAGGTGTGTGTGGGACTACAAGCAAGCTACATTTCTAAAGATTTCTTTTATCCCTGATTTGAGTTATATTATGGGAATGAACAAAATTTACAAAGCATAGAAAGTGTCTGTGAATACATACCACGGTTTTGAGCAAAGCAGAAACTATAAACCATAGTAAATAGAGAGTGAGCGTGCAAATCAGTATCTGTGGTCACATTTTTTAATGACCACCCTTGATGATACTGCTTTCATGTTCAGCTCGGCCTATCTATTAAACATATTGTTTAAAACATCTTAACCAGAAATCTCAGCATGAGTACTTCACAGCAGCAACCGAGATAAACAGAGCTAAATAAAATGTTCCATGTTTGCTTAATACCAAGTAGGTTACTAATTATAGTATCAGCATCGGGTTGGCGAGTAAAAAAAAAAAAATTTATTGATGCATCTCAAGTGATGTTGGTCATGTTTTACAATCCATGGCACTGTACTACAAACAAATACTAAATATGACCAAAACTACCATGCATTCGTTTATTTATACTGGAGTGTATTTTGAGTCATAGAAATACAGTGATTATTTAAAAATAAATTGAGTATTTTTCATTCAAAATATAAAAATTACTCTGGTGCTGCATGTTTGAGAAAGGAAATTACTCACGTATCTCCATTTGCACTGAACGCCCAAAGGAAGGAAGAGAGGGGAAATCATTTCAGTCTAAGCACAGACATATTCCCATTTTAAAATGATCCCATTCTATAAATAACATTCCCAGGTCACTAGATGTGCGATGTCCATTTATAATCCCTGATTTAAGGATATCCTTAAGTCATGATATATAAGGAATTGTAGGCATAGCACAGAGGAATGACGTAGACCATTAACCATTGTTTATTTTTATTTGAATTAGCGTTGTGTGTTCTCGCTACTGAAGTCCATTCAAGAGCAGAAATTGTTTTACAGCTGATTTCTTGCTTCACTTGCTTATTTTAATCCGCATAACTCTCACAAATATGCGTAGGATTCTACTGAGCAGTTCCCAGGTGACACATATTACTAAGCATCCAGACATCTAGCTCTCTTAAACGACCAGGCAATTCCATGTAATATTTAGCCTGAATACGGTGTATATAGTTGTGTAAAAAATCTTGATACACTTGATACACTTACAAAAAAATGTCAAATTGAAAGTTAGCACCAAAACATTAATTGTACTAAGATTCACAAATGCTTCATCATCATCCCAAGCAACAAACTGTCAAATACAAAATGAAATACAACAAAACGATGTCAGTGTTGCACTTCCCTTTTTGAATACCATGGTCCAGGCTTTTATTTAATGCTTTTGTGTGTCTCAAACATTTGTCATATCCTCTACACAGCTTTCAGCTGTAATATTCCCATGTCCCTACATCTGCAAAATCTGATTCTCGAAGCTCAACATATCTGTTCAAACACATCCTTCTTTAGATCAGACCTGGTGATGACTAGGGACGGGACAAAACTACTTTTGTTCACCTTCACTTCCAAATATGCCTCGTATCAACGTTTTTATGTTTTTGATTTTGTACTTTTTGCAGAAAACATATCTCTGGATGCAGATCATGTCTTCCAAAACTATTGGAATGGCAAGGCCAATTCAATGGTTTTCGCTGTAGACTGAAGACATTTGGGTTTGAGATCAAAAGATGAATATGAGAAGAGAGTTTAGAATTTTGGCTTTTATTTCCTGGTATTTACATCTAGATATGTTAATGTCTTTGGTCTATAGCACAAAAAAAAATTAACTGGCCTTGCCGTTCCAATAGTTTAGAAGTATATGCATATTCATACACAGCAAGAAGAGTCCAGTGCAGATAATATCCTTGACCAGCTGTACCAAGTGAAGTTAATGTACTAAGCTGTTGCCACTTACCTACTGAGCTCCTTCTGAAGATCCTGCATGTGCTTGTGACACTGGGCATAGTAAGCTGCCTGGGCCTCCACAAATTCATGCAGGCAACGCAAATGATTTACCTGATCAGAAGGGATAAAGGAACATTTTATTTGACATGCATTTTATTAATTCCTGTTGTCTCTTAACTTATACCTGATTAACTTAATTAGCACAAACATATTTGATAATAAAACAATAAGAGAAGACAGGAACTCCAGTTGGAATCACTGTAAATTACACAAAGCAGTGAGAAGTTTTTGCAGTAAAGACAAAAAAAAAAAAAAAAAAACTAATCTCAGGAGCTGCCCTATAATCAATGCATGTTAAATTTAAGTACATGGGTCCAGTTTTGCTTTTAAAATGGCTGAACCTGGATGAATGCTATGCAATGCATCGTTTAAACTGGCCTATATTTATGATTACATTAGTATCCTGCATCTTGCATGCATTGCTACGTACAGCACATCTTTAATACGTTTTATACATCTATTATAAATTATATAGTCAATATACAGTATCTACCCATATAAACCAATAGATGAAATATCCAAAACATATGCATGTATTTTCATCAATATATAGTATATTTAATATAAAGAACTTAAAATAGTCTGGCAAAAGATTAATAAATTACACAGTCTTAATTGGAATACAAGACAATATATACACAGCAAAGTACAGGTCACACATGGTTACTGGCAAAACAACAAATCAGAAATAATTAAATTAATAACAGAACCGGGGACATTTCCAAGACATCTGCGTCACAGAACGGAAAAAAATAAAATAATCTACGCTAATGTACAGCTGAATATTTCATCCAAATATTGACTAGAGACCGGAGCAGCTTTTTATCACTATCTTATTTCCCTGTGTGTGTTACTGTGGAACCATAGAGATACGCGTGATAACGACTCTGACTCACATGTGTACTGCTGATGCCTTCTAGGAGAAGACGAGTCACTTCAGCTTGTCTATCAAACTCCGTCTGAGCCACACGCAACTCCTGCTCGGCCTGAAACATGAACACAAACACACAAGTCCAATAGCACAATAAGGTCAAAGCAGGTAGCCTACAATAAAAACAACCTGTACATTCAAACAACAATCTCTATATTTACATAGGGGATTAGTAATGTGAATGTTGTCCAACCAATTTCAATAACCTGTTTTAAATAAGTGTCTACTTACTTTGTCTACCTCTTCACTCCACAGCTGATTTCACGCAGCACAACAGACAAGAGAGGAGGCATTAGCTATTTACTCATGCACTGATGAAATTAAGTTTGAAAGTGGTGCAATGAGCATGGCTTTTAAAACTAATGTTTAAACTACTAAGTCACCAACAGGTGCTATGAGATCCTGTTTACTAAATGTTCACACATTAAACTAGTCTCTACCATTCACAGACCAGGGTTATGTGTGGATGCGGCCAGGGTCGGACTTATGCACGGGTTAACCTGGGCTGTAGCCCATTGGCCCAGGTGAAAGAGGTTCCCCAAGCTAATCAAAAGCTAGAAATAAATATCTAGGCTTTCAGTCTAGTGATTGAAATATTTAAAAGTTCAATACTCTGTTGCAACATGTCCTTTCATTTGTTCATTTGTACACTGATCCTACTTGACTTGTGAAAGGAAATTCTCTTTTATCATTTTATATTATGTACCCTCTTATATTATGAACTGCTCTCAAATATATGATGACGGTAATCATTTAGTTACCTCTTTGAATAAGCTGATCAACTGCCATCCTTGATTATATTATTATGTACTTCTGTGTCAACATGACATGGGACTTATTTTGTATCATAACTATGTGCTGTGTCTAAATCTGTCTGACACCTGGACCAGTAGAAACCGTCCACGCAGTGCTGTTATCAATGTGTACAATGTGTATAAATACTTCTCATTTGAATGAATAAACCAGAAGCGTCTTTTTGAACACGCTCATATCTGTCAGTGTGTGTGTGTTCATTTCGGACTCTCCAGAAACCTGACTCTGCAGCAAACCACACTTTCTAGCTCATAGCAACATAGAACTAAAAGTAACTAAATGTTACTAGACGTTAATGGTAAAACAGGCTGAAAGGCATGACGGAGATTGAAAAGGCGTGCACGGTAGATTCCTGTGGGGTGAAATCTAACAACTTGTATTTATACATGTCTTGACAGCGGGACAGGATGGTTACAGAATATATGTGTAAACTATTGTGTAAAGCAAAATAAAAAACAAAAATCCTTGGAATGGTGCTTTTTACTAAAAGTGGATTTTTCAAGGACTTGGCTACAAATATAAACAAATATATATGACCATATAACTTCTGAAAAGTAAAGACCTATCTTTTTATACCCTCTTATTTTAAGGATTCTATTAGGGCTAGCTTTCTTGTGGTTTTTGTTCAATTGAACATGTTGCTGTTGGATAATAATGCATAGTACAGTGTGTTGTGTGGCTGCGAAAGGTTTGATTCAAGGCAGTGGAAATGTGTCGTCCCCCCGGGGTTTTTCATGTTTTTTTTTAACTACATCTGGAATGTTAGAAGTGCTGTCCACTAGGGGTCAGACCAGAGCTCAAACACACCTATCCATTCTATGACCACCTTATTTTGCACAAGTTAAACAGTAAAGATGGCCAGAGATGATGAAGCTATAATGATGTGTACATTGAGAAATTAGCAAAAGCAATGGCACCAACATAGATAGACAGTATAACCCTGGCCATATAACCCTGGTGTGGGCTGTGGGCAAATTGCACCATCTGACTGACCAGGTGAGAAAGGCTGTGTTCCAAGTATTATACTCGGCACATCATCTTAAGGACTGATGAAATACTTTATTTGTGCTAGTAAATTTTGTTAAAGCATCAAGACAACAGGACTGTAGACTTGAGGACCAGAACATTGTAATCCAGATGAAGTCATTTATAAATGTAAACGGGGGCAATTATATCCTAAATATTTAAAGAATATAGCATTGGTTTGCTACATTCAATTTTCTTTATAAGCAGATGACACATTGCTGTAGTAGAGGGGACACGGACATGTTTGACAAGGACATGTTTGATCCAGCAAAGGAAAACCAGAGCATACATTAAATCAAGCATCTTCTTTCGTTTTGCAATGTAGATGAAGTTCTAATGTTCAAAATTACTATCCCAAATTTTCACCAGATGTGGAGCCACACCCACTATGTTTCCAGCCATAGGCATTAGCCGGTCACGCCCCTTCTTCCATCATGACAGTGTAATGCATTTTTATCCTAAGACTAATGCTGAAATGACTGGACTACTCCATTACACCAATACTCAAACCCATTACTAGTTCACATAGTAGCAAGGCAAAACTCACACACTTAAGGACACTTAAACCCATTGTATAGTCAAACCTCTATACTGCTTGATGATGAAATACATTGGAATCTTAAGTGACTAGAAAGGTCTATAGAAAGAACCATCTCTTTCTATTGTGCTCTCTCTCTCTCTCTCTCTCTCTCTCTCTCTCACACACACACACACACACACACACACACACACACAGTTTTTATCATACAACTGTAAACAGTACTTGAAGGCACCGACAAATAAAGCTTTAGACTTATATTTACTATAAATGCACCGCAAAAAACTATGTGCTACATCACACAAAAATATTTCAACCACTCAAATCAGAACAGCAATAAGAAAGCAAAGGCAATACACACAGCATAATAATCATCATATACATTCAGAACTTTGTTCAGAAATTTACTTTAAATATTCTTACTCAAAAAAGAAACATGTACTTCATGGTGGTCTTGGCAAACAAGCGGATAACGTTTTGTCTTAATGACAGTACAACAAGTGGGTGGGTTTAAACCCCAGGGCCACAATAGACCCACAAGTATCTAAATACTATTTTGGTATATTTGAATCCTATAAACATCACACTGAATATTTTTATATCATTTGTATTGAACTTTGTATTGAACTTATTAGAGGTAGGATTTCTGATTTTAAAAACCCAGAACTCTAAACCCAACAAATCCCCCAAAACATTCTAATATCAAACATTTTTATGTAAATCAGGTCAAAGGTGAATCATCCTGAGATTCCCAGGGAAATTCCTCAGTTTAAACATTTGATATGTTTTGTATGTTCTATTGTGAATAACATATGGGTTTAAAATTTGCAACTCATTGCATTCTGTTTTTATTTACATTTTACACAGCGTCCCAACTTTTCTGAATTGAGGTTGTACTCGAATAGTATGTTTTCTACAGTGATGTATAGCATACTTAGAATATGCCCAGTGCAACTATTTGGGTAATGTTCTAGCTAGCTAGGCTACAATAATGCTATTTTGCTGGCTCATTGTTTTAGTTCATCTTCCTTTAAAAAATTTTTTAAAATAAAAACAAAATTAAAAATTTGCTCTACTTCAGGGTCAGAGTTCAACCACTCTAAAAGCATCTACTTTTCCCTGGAAATCCTGGTGATCCAACTTTTAGCTAATTTACATAAAATATTCATTTCTAACATTAGATTTTGTTTTGGGGATTTGTATGTAGAGTTTGGATTTTTTTTTCAACTGGACATCTTAGGGTTCCGTGGGGCACAGTGGCTTAGTGGTTAGCATGTTTGCTTTGCACTTCTAGGGTTGAGGGTTAGATCCCCGCTCACAGAATTTGCATGTTCTCCCCATGCTCCGAGGGTTTCCTCCCCGAGTCCAAAGACATGCATCGTAGGTGGATTGGAATCTCTATATTGACCCTAGTGTGTGAATGGGTATGTTATTGTGATTGTGCCCTGCGATGGGTTGGCACCCCATCCAGGATGTCCCCCATCTTGTGCCCAGAGTCCCCTGGGATAAGCACTAAGCTCCCCCATAACCCTGTGTAGGATAAGCAGTACTGAAAAATGGATGGATGGATCTTAGGGTTGTGAACTTTTAAAATCTCAACTTTTACCTCTAGCAAGTTCAAAACAAACATCAAACATAGATAAAAATGTAAATTTATTGAATTCACCAAATTTCAAGATACAAACTCACTAGTCAAATGAACATTCACTGTACATTCACTGAACAGGCCACAACGGGGAGGATGGACAAAAATAGCAAGAGAGGAACCCACCTACACACATTCCTTCCTCACTCCATTTTCCCCATGTTGTCCTTTGATATTTATCGAGTTTTATAAACATTTTATGGCTCAAATCCCAGTAATCTGCTTGACAGCTAATAGCTCTGTCTTCGGAATCTAGCTTGAACAACGTGTATTCTAACAAAATATGTATGTGGACGAGATGGACTGTTTGAGCATAAACATCTAGATTTTTAGATCAATATGTGGGAGTGTTTGGCAAGCATTTTTCATGTAAACTAGGCATTGTGCTTTCTACGTGGGGCTGGTGCTTAATTTCTTGAGAGGGACAGGAAGAGAAAGAGACCAATATTATCTGCAGCACTCTTACCGCAGATGCACTGGCAGACAGAACATAATTGCGGGGCCTAGTCTCCTGAAAATCAGGTACAGCCTAAAAGTGAAGGGGGGAAACAGAATTTTACACAGAATCATGCATCCAGATAAACTGCCTCAGCACACAGCACACATAGTTAAAACTAAGGAAACGCAAACAAAAGCAAGCAAGCAGCAAAGCAAAACATAAGATGCAGAGTCAAATGGTAATCCATTGTCATTTCCAAAAAGCAGGCAGCCCCAGACAGGCGAGACTTGTTAATATTGCAAAATCCTATTTAAAACTGAGCAGCATCTCTCGTCATATCTTCTTGTTCTGTGTTCCCCCCTGTGTAAATTAACATTAATCTCTAATTTGTATGGTTTGTGAGAGTGAAGTCAGGCAGAATCTCTATTCAATGAGATTCACCTTAATGGTTCAATTAACAAGCCTTAGGCCTGTGCACAATCCAGCTTGTGCAATTTTATCAGTCACGCATATCTTTTAAAACTATTTTTTAATCAATGAATCATATTGTGACCCATGTGTTGATTTAACGCCTAAATGATCCAATGGGATCAATTAGCTAAAAGATTGTACTATTCAAAGAGAGTGTATTGATTCAAAAAGGGCAAGACCCACTTAATTTATAAGTTTTTCATACCAGTATGACAGAGTAAATTGGTATAAATTATGCAGTATTTGTTGCAAAAGTTTTTTATATATATATATATATATATACACACACACACACACATACACGCACTTTAGATATAAAGCTTTTTGTATATAACTATGTTTAATCAGTGCCCAGAAATCCAGACCCCAAAAACTCATATATTGCATATTAGCAGAATCACAGAATACTGCAGTTTTGAATGCAACACCTTAGTCATTGGGGTGGCTCACCAATTGTGTACTTTTAAAAGCACGTCTAAAAAGAAAGCAAGCATTAATTTGCTTTATGACAGTAAAGCCTTACAACACAGTAAATTCTCATATATGCACAATCCACAAAAGCACGAATATCTCCCCCCAATCCTCTGGCATCTTGTCTCAGCTTGACCTGAACCCTGTGTAAATGCTTGATGGGTGTCTGTCTACAAGGTGGTTTGCAAATAAACCTCCAAATCTTGAAATCATAGTTCTATTTCAATGCTCTTAGCCACCAGGGGTAATCGGTAATAATCACCTGGATACCATCTTGCTGAGACCTTCAACAAAGTCACAATGTAATACTTCTTAGAATTCCTAAACACACTGTTTCCTTCCAACATTCAACTGGACTAATCAAAACCTCTCAACAGCTACCATCTGTACACCTGCACTTTACAAAACTGCTATTGGACTCTATTATAGCATGATCAGCCAGAACATGAAAACCACTGACAGGTGAAGTGAATATCATGGATTATCTCGCAATATTGGCTGTAAAGGGATGTGATCTATTAGGCAGCATGTGAACAGTCGGTTCTTGAAGTTGATGTGTTGGAAACAGGAAAAAGGGTCAAGCGTAACGATCTAACGGACTTTGACAAGGGCCTAACTGTGATGGCTAGACGACTGGGTCAGGTCTTGTGGGGCGTACCTACCAAAAGTGTATAAGGAAAGACAACTGGTGAACCGGTGACAGTCATGGACACCCAAGTTTCACTGAAGTGCTTGGGGAGCAAAGGTCTGATCGCAGAGAAGAGCTAATGTAGCACAAATTGGTGAAAAAGTTAATGTTAGCTATGACAGAAAAGTGTCAGGACACAGAGTGCATCACAGCTTCTTCCCATAGTACATCTTGGTGCCATCTTTTTTTCCAGGTAAGAGACACACATGCAATCTCCATCCACATGACATACAAGAAAACGTGATTCATCAGACCAGGCCACCTTCTTCCATTGCTCCATGGTTCAGTTCTCATGCTGATGTGCCGATTGTAGGTGCTCTCATCAGTGGACAGGGTTCAGCATGGACACCCTGACCAGTCTGCAGCCACGCAGCCCCATACACAGCAAGCGGGGCTGCACTGCAATGTACATTTGGTTATACACCTTTCTATTGTAAGAGAATATGCGTCAATGGGACTTGGTAACCCAGGACCCTGTCACCAGTGGTCCTTCCTTTGACCGCTTTTGGTATGTAGTAACCACTGCACAGGAAGACCTGCTGTTTTAGAGAGGCTCTGACCCAGTCGTCTAGCCATCACAATTTAGCCCTTGTCAAAGCGCCTCAGATCCTTACGCTTGCCCATTAATCTTGATTCAAAACACATCAACTTTGAGAACTGACAGTTCATTTGCTGCCTAATATATCTCACTCCTTGACAGGTGCCAACGTAGCGAGATAATCCATGATATTCGCTTCACCTCTCAGTGGTTTTCATGTTATCGCTGATCGTGCTATAATAAAGTGTCCAATAGCAGTATCGTAAAGTGCAGGTGTACAGTGTTGTGGGGTTTTGATTAGTCCAATTGAGTGTTGGAAGGAAACAGCGTGTCGAGGTCTTCTAACAAGTATTACATTGTGACCTTGGCAGGTGTCATTGTACAGAGATAATCAAATATCATTCACTTCACCAGTCAGTGGTTTTAATGTTATGGCTGATCAGTGTATAATATATTATGACTCTCAGTTTACTATTAAGAGAGTTTTATTCCCACAATTGATTGTTGATACTACAGTCAATAGTTTACAGTAAACTATTGCACTCATCATGTTTTTTTCGACTTCAAGACTGTTCTGTTGTCCTGTCTAGAGGACATGCACTGTTCTGTGTATTTACTACATTGTTTGCACTCAGCTCACAGTGTCATGTATCTACACTGTATGAAGTCCTCTGTAGTGTGCCACTGTATTATTTCATTGCACCATGGTCCTGGGGATGTGCCATTTCATTCCCATGTGTACAAGCTATATAGAGGAATGACAATAAAAGCCACGTAACTTGATTTGACATAAATAACAGTCTTATAGTTGGAATGTCCAAACTTATCCACGATGATCCTTTGTGGCTGCAGGTTTTTGTTCCACCCACAGGAGCCACAGCTCATAGCTGATTGACCACAAATATGAACCGATTAAACAGGTGCAATGAAAACCTGCAAAATGAGGACATTGGAGACCTCTATCATACTGCTATGACTCATCATCTTTCATCTACTCATGGCTGCATCTATTCAGAACTTATTGGCAGCTAGCTTGATTTGTGTTATCTTGTATGGCTGGTGCAATCAGTGATGCTGGATATGTGTAAATCAACACTAGAAACTGGAAGCTAAACATTAGTACAGCCAACATGGAATTCTCAACTCACCTGGCTAGGCATCCACATACAATGGTGTTTGAAAGCTTGTGAACCCTTTAGAATTTTCTATACATCTGCATTAATATGACCTAAAACAACATCAGATTTTCATACAAGACCTAAAAGTAGACAAAGATAACCCAATTAAACAAATAAGACAAAAATATTATATATATATATATATATATATATATATATATATATATATATATATATATATATATATATATATATATATATATATATAATGTTATATAATATTGTCTAGCCGTAGCCAAGTGAGCATAGCTTAGCTCAGGGCGTTTGTTTATCGTATTTTGGTTTGCATTCACCACTGTAAATAAAGGTCACCGTTCAACTGCGACTGCATCCAGTCTGCTTCCTTCCAGTCACGTTAGGAACAGTTTTGAACTGGCCATGTCAAATTCCTGACCTTGATCCAAAAGAAATGTTATGGAAGGACCTAAATCAAGTAATTAATGTGAGGAAACCCACAAACATCACAGAGTCAAAGATGTTCTCTACTGAGGAATGGGCTCAAATTCTTCCAAGCTGATGTGCAGGACTGATCAACACTTACTGGAAATGTTTAGCTGCAGTTATTGCTGCACAAGGTCACACCAGATACTGAAAGCTGGTAAATGTAAATGCTTGTAAATGAAAGCAAAGTTTCACTTTTGCCACTCACAGATATGCAATATTGGATCATTTTCCTGAATAAATAAATGACCTATTATAATAGGTTTGTCTAGTATTCTAAATTGTGTGAAAATCTGATGTAGTTTTAGGTCCTATTTATCAAGAAATATAGGAAATTCTAAAAGGGTTCAAAAAAATTTCAAGCACCACTGCAAGTCGCTTGAACTTGTGTGAGCCCTAAATAAACAAAGTTACACTCTCCAGTCTCCAGCTGTAGACAGACAGACCCTCCAAACATTCATACCACTGGCAGTGTAAATGCAATAAGGTGAGCGAAGCAGAGGGAGATGTGTGCCAATTTCAGTGTGCTCGTACAATAAGAACATTGAAGACAGTTATCAATTTTGATGGATCCATCTTTTGTAAGGCACTAATGTAAACCAACTTACTCACGAGTATTCACAATAATCCAAAGCTTTTAAATTTGTACATGGAAAGGCAGGTTAATCCACTTTTTAAGTACAGATACTTGGGCATTTGTATTTTCATTGGTTCTATGTTAATGACCAGAAGTTTGCGAGTCCAAATTTTAGGATGGCCGGAGAAACACGTTAGGCCCTGCGCAATGCCATTCAGTGCTGCGCTTTAACGGATCTGCTTAAGCTTTGTCCATTTTAAGAAAAAACATAAAAGGTCATTTGTATGTCTGTTGGGGTTTCTTTGTTTGTTTGTTTATTTGTTATGAATAGCCATTTTAATAGCCACAAGACTTCGCTGATTGGAAAAGAATGAGAACCAGAGAAAGCCAAAGAGAAACAATACGTGAGACAAGCACATTCTCACACACAGCCACTGGTACTCACATCCCCCTCACACTGTGCAAATGACAACAAAGAAACATGTTAATGCACATTAAAAAAAAGATAAGGGATTGCACTCCACACATCTACAGACAAACACATACACACAGATGCGACAGGCAAGAAAGCGATGACTGTTCCATGTATTCACCTGTTAATCTAGTAGTACTAGTTAATCTAATCATCCAAGTACCAACTATGGAAAGATAGGTATTTATTTAAGCAACCAAGAAACTCTAAGAACTTTATCAAAACCGTTTGAACTACAAGGAGATAGTGTCTACTGTCTTAAATGATACAATGAGTCACAGGGATTAATGTCACTATTCAGATTCCAGTCAGATTTTTTATTTCATGGCCTGTTACTTTTTTATATGACTTCTAATGTTTAGTTATGAATAATTATGACATGTTTTAAAGATGCACCTCCAAGAGGCACCACATGATGACTGAGTCAGCAGACATTTAACAAAGGAAAATGGCAGCAAATAGGAGCTAGTTTGTTTTTTTTTTTATTCGAGAGTCTGGTTGAGTACCACCCATGTCAACAATCACCCATCAACGTTAAGAGAAATGAAAAGTTTATGAAACCAAAAAGTGAAACATCAGGAGTAGCTGTGATTAAATGCTATTTTTGGACTCTCATCTCTCCAATAGTTAGATGACGTCTTTGGCTATGAATACAGTTCCAGAAATGATCTTAGCAGGGCTCAAAGACTTTGTGAAGCCCTGATGCAACTCGTGATAAGTTGAGTGCAAACGTAAAAACACTGCTCACATGGTGACTCCATTTCATCATCATTCTGATTCACTGGCATACATTGCACCACTCAGAGAAGATACGGTTCCCTGAATAACGAATAATGTGCATGTGTGGAAAACCGCAAATGACCGTATAAACCGAGGTTGGAGGGGGCGGATATGGAACAAGAAATGGAGATCCAGTAAAAAAAGGTTAGGCAAGGGGAAACATGACTCACAGCAGCCTTGGCTTCCGCCAGCTTGGCTTTCTTCAGGCGTGCTTTGCAGACATCCAAGTCAAGGCGGCGGTTCTCCAATAGCCTTCTTTCTTTCTGAAAGACATACAGTTGATCTCAGCACATATGCCCTTTGACTTAGTTATGGACAGACAAGTCCAGCTTTGTTCTGAAGAATAAAAATAAATAAATAAATAAATAAAAATAAAAAAAAAAGTTATCACAAATTGTACTGTTGTTTAAAACAAAAAGATGTGTAACACCCTGTACAAAAATAAAGCATTATAAATATATTAAACGTGAAATAATGGTCCACACATCACTTTCTCTCCTGGTTGATCTACCATCCATATAAGCTGATCTTACCGATATGGTTCTCCAGTCACCCTCTAGAAAATTCCGGAGAGGAGTCAGGAAGCTGACAGCCGATACTTGTAAGAACTCTCTCTCAGCACCTCCTAGCCTCTTCTGATAGTCTCCTACAGTGTACAAAGTACTTCCTAAAGACACAAATAGCAAACTATTATTTTATTTTACATTAGACCCACCTTTCATGATATGTCTTACCAATAATGACATTGGTTATACTTAATGTTTTATATTAATAATGAATTTAATTTTGAAGAGGAAAGATTAATTTTTTTATTATCTCTCCCCCCCCTCTAGATCAGAATTTTTTTATTTTTACTATTATTATTATTTTTTTTTAATCATTCAGTGTGTGATGATTCATGACTTCACAAATGTGCAACTGGAAGGTCAGCAGACAAGAGATGTAGCCTCTCCACTGTATATAGAAAATAAAAAAAATAAAAAACCCCTACAGTTTTTGTTGGTGTTGTCTATGAAAAATGACATTCAGAACTGTCACTAGACCAGGAGTGGCCAACCAGTCAGAGACTAAGAGCCACATTTTTTACTGTGTTACCACAAAGAGCCACATCACACACATGAACATCACACCATACCTTCCTCTCACACACACACACACACACACTAAATCTGGCTGAGCAAAGGTCTGTGTGTGTAAGTGTCTCACACCAACATGAAATGGACTCCTAGAGTACTACTGGCCAGTGACTACAGGCCAGTCATTTTCAACAACATGAACATTGTGTGCACTGTCTAACACACACAAACTCTCAGTTGAACCAAGTCCACAAACAAAAATATAATAATTTACTAGGCATGTTACTTAGTGGGACTTCTGGCATTCCTTGCCTTGAACAATCCTCTTCAAATCGGATTCAAATCTGATCGTTTGACACAGACTGTGCAAATATTGCCAACTAAGGCTTGTCTTGTATGTCACAACTCTCATTGAATGTGACACTAAAATACTCACATGCTTGAAGGTCAGAGTGCAACTGTGATTCAATAGCCGTGTTAATGTCACAGAATAATAACGATATTCTGTGTTCAACAGTGTGGCAGGACAGTTGGACATCTGATACCATTCGTTTCAATTTGTCGTTTTCAGGAGACAAGATTTCAACAATGTCACTGAGGCATTTTTTAACGAACTCCCCTTCATAGTATGGCTTTTTAGTCCGTGCAATGCTCCAAGCCAGTTGATACGATGCAAGCGTTACAGTCTCAGAGTGCTTCGTAAATTTTTGGAAAAACTGCATCTGCTTTTCTGCCTGGCATTTCAAAGTGACCAACTTGTGCGTGCGAAGTTCAGTCCCTATTGGAAATTCCTGGTTGATGTTAACATGGAGTGAGCTGAAGTGGCGCTGAAGATTTGAAGCTTTGAAATGCGCTAATGACGCCTGACATAATATAAACTTTCCCACTCTGTTAAAACGTCCTGTGTTCATCTTCATATTTTCGTTTTGCTGTGCATTTTTTCCCTGCCATTTTGTGAGAAAACAAAATGGTTTACTCAAATGTAGGGATGTCCCGATCTGATCACGTGATCGGAAATCCAGGCCTAAACTGGAGCGGCGCGAATATGCACATTTAAAAAAAAAAAAAAAAAAAAAACCCGCACAAACACAAACTTCGATATGAACCTAAGAGCCGCATTTACCATGAAACCAGGCAAAGAGCCACATGCGGCTCGGGAGCCACAGGTTGGCCAGGCCTGCACTAGACGATGTATGCAAAACATGATCAATCAAATCTCCATGTTGGCAGTTAGCTAATTAGCTAACTTGCACATGCACTACTCTGTATTCATGACTGCATTGGTACTATAACAAATAACGTGGATATACAAGCTATGCAGATAATGTGGATAAGGCAATTAAAGCCCAAGAAATCAAATCAGATTTAAAATCACATGCAATTTTATTTAATTACAATTTGTCTGTCAGCTTTCTTTCCATTTTCTAAAAATGTAAAGGGAACTTACATTTTTTTTTTTATGTTTCATTTTTGCTGAACATTTCTACTGAACAATTTTTGCTAAACCAGTTCTGCTAAACATTTCAGAAATTTATTCAAGATTGACAAAAGGTACAAACCTACTAAAGAAAAACATACAAATTATTGCATATTACATATTTTCCATATCTTACTGGAATAGACTCAGATACGTTATCCCTAAGTGGGGAATAAGGTCATGGGAACAGTGCTATGAATATTTATTTTTTATAATTTAATATATATATATATATATATATATATATATATATATATATATATATATATATATATATATATATATATATATATATATATATATATATATATATATAAATGAGAGAGAGAAATGGAACTCACACAACCTTATGAGTAACTTCCATTTAACATTCAGGTTGGTGCCCATTGTGTAGGAGGATCACTTCCAAAGTCATTAACCACTGGAAAAATCTAAACACAGGAAATACTGGATCTCCTCTACTGAAATACATTAGCAGGAAACACCATCTAGCCCACACCAAATATTCATCCGGTATGCAGCCCATTTATATTAAAAAAAAAAACTTCAATCATCCTAGTTTCCAAAATGTGACCTCCAGTAGTTAAATATTTTTGTGGTATAAGAGGAATTTACAATGTTTAAATGAGTCAAAACTAGCCCAAAATAGATCCAGTTAAGCAGAGAGTCATTCACTAAATAGATCCTGATTACTCAGGTTACCTTTGTTTTATTTTGTCTTTCTTTTGAAGATCTAAAACTAATTTGTATGAGAAAACACACAATACAGTTGTTAACAGTAAAAGTTAAACACCCATGTGAAGAACTAATAGTCCCCTTAAACTTAAAATCTGGTTGTGCCATCTTTAGCACCAAGAACTGCAACCAAACGCTTCCGATAACTGGAGATCAGTCTTTGACAGCGCTGTGGTGGAATTTTGGCCCAATCTTCTTTGGAGGCTGTTGGTTGAACTAATGCAGTTCTGCACTGTTCTGGGAAGGCTTTCCACTAGATTTTGGAGTGCGGCTGTTTGGCGTTTCCCCCCCTATTCAGGCACAAGAGTATTATTGAGGTCAGATACTGGCACAAAATCCAATTGTTCCAATTAATCCCAAAGGTGTCAGAGGTTGAAGTCAGGGCTCTTTGCAGGCCAATTGAGTTCTTCCAGACCAACCTTAGCAAACCATGTCTTTATGGAGCTCGCTTTGTGCACAATGCAAAATTCATACATAACATTACATTCGCATATGATGCCATATCTCAGATAAGGATGGTGGCCTTAACCTTTTCTGGCTGAACCTGGCCAGGTGGTGTAGCGAAAACTGTTCCACACATAATGTAAACAAGATGAAAGAAATCATGATAAGACATCATTCCAGAACTCAAACAGGACAGAACACTCTAGATAAAAATTATGAGATAGAGTAGCCAGATTCAAATTTCGGGGAATCCATGTGACCAAGAATCTCCCCTGGTAACATACCTCTTTTTTTTTTTGTCAGATTTTTTTGTCGGATTTATGTTTCTTATATCTTGATTTCTGCTTTTTGTTTCATTAATGGTAACTTTAGGTTCAAGCACAACATAATTCCAAAAAATAACTCCAGGCCGAAATTTAAACAAAATGCCAAATTCCTTCTAACTTAAGTTTGTTAAATGTCTTGACTGTGTCTTTTGTCTTAAGCTCTTATTAGTATATAGCGGATATAAAATCTATAAACCTGTGCTAAAATTGCAGTTTTTTTTAATGTAAAAAAAAAATAATAATAAAAATTTAAACAATGAACAATCATGTAATCTCTGATTTGTAATATACTAACTAAATATAACAAAAATATAGAAAAACAACAAAAACATAGAAAGTGGGGAAAAAAAAACCCCAAAAAACTTATAACAATAACCTGGTTGAACAAGAGTGCACACCCTTTAACTAATACTTTGTTAAAACATTGGTTTTTTAAGAATCTACCATCCTAGCACCACTTGATTTGCCAATTTTGTGCCTTTTATCCTTGTAAAAATGCTCCAAATATATCAAAATCTCCTGTGCACAGCCTTCAAGGTCACTCCACAGGTTTTCATGAGGATTGTTTTCAATAGTATTTCAAAAGGATTTCATTAGGACCATCTTCTTCTGAAGCCATTCTTTTTTTGGATTTGTGCTTTGGGTCTTTGCCATGCTGGAAGGTGAAATATCTCTTCCTCTTTAGCTGCATAAAAGAGGCCTATACATGATTAACTTGACTAGAGCCCCAGTCCCACTTGAAGTTAAGCAGCCCCATAACACAATGCTGCCACCACCATGCTTCCCCATGGGTATGGTGTTATTTGGGTGATAATCTGTCCTGTTTTTGCACCAAAAAATATCTTTTAGAATATCATTTTACCAGATCACATTCTACCACATGGTCTGGGGTGAATTACACAGGTGTGGATGTTTTTTTTGTGCAGGAATGGGGATGGGTGGGTGGAAGGTCCCACTTCGGCTCTCAATGGCTATTTACATTCCTATGGTTTACTTTATTTAAATGGTTAGTAGTAACATGGATCCCAGCATAGCTGGGACAGGCACGCCTTTAAGATTTATTAGTTGGAATGTCAGAGATATGGGTAATCCTGTTAAGAGATCTAAGGTTTTTACACATTTGAAACGTTTAAACTCCAATATAGTATTTCTACAGGAGACGCACCTACATATTAAAGATCATCAAAGGTTACACTGCCCTTGGGTGAGTCAAGTCTTTCACTCGAATTTTAATTCGAAAGCAAAAGGGGTCGCTATTTTAATTGACAAAAGGTTGCAGTTTTCGTCCACTAATGTTATTGCTGATGTGAACGGTAGATATATTATAGTTGCTGGTACTTTAATGCAAAGACGGGTATTGTTGGTTAATATATATGCTCCAAACTTTGATGATGTAGAATTTGCTAATAGATTGTTGAGCAATCTCCCTTTCTTAAATACTCACCTGTTGATTTTCGGTGGAGATTTAAATTGCGTATTTCACCCAAACTTGGATCGATCTAACCCCCGTACTCTGAATCAATCTGCAATGTCCAAAACATTTTCTGATTTTGTGTGTCAGAACGGTCTCGTTGATCCCTGGAGATCTCGTAACCCCTCTCTTAAAAAGTTCTTTCTTCTGCCAGGTTCATAATTCTTATTCGAGGATTGAATTTATAGACAGCACTCTAGATTCTTGCGTAGTTTCTTCTGACTATTTGGGTATTGTAATTTCTGACCAAGCACCTCTACATTTAGATATTCATCTATCTACTTATAAACCTAGCCGACTCTGCGAGTTCATTTCTAGTTCTATTGATGACTTTCTTTTCTTCAATCAGAATGACTTCTTATTCATTGTTATGGGAGACACTTAAATCTTATATCAGAAAGCAGATTATTTCTTATTTTGCTCGCTGTAATAAAAAACGCACTGCTAGGGTTAATGAACTTGCATCTGCAATCAGTAGTCTCGATCAAAGATGTGCATTAAACCCCTCCGCAGAACTTCTTAAATAAGCGTCATGACTTACAGGCAGAATTTAATCTTATTTCGACTAAAGAAGCGGAACGCTTACTGTTGTGTACTCGTGGTTCATATTATGAACATGGCGATAAGCCGAGTCGTCTTCTGGCACATCAGCTACGGCGACAGGCCGTCTCATACCTAGTATTAAAAACTCTTATAATATTGTCACTACAGATCCCGTGGAAAGTAATGCTACTTTTAAATCTTTTTACTCTTCGCTTTATAAGTCAGAATCTCCAACAGATAATACTAAAGTGAACACATTTCTTCAAAACCTCTGTAACACTGATATAGATACGAATACTGCTATGCAATTGGATTCCCCAATTTCTCTTGAAATTTTAAATTCAGTTAAATCTATGCAATCTAACAAAGCTCCTGGCCCAGACAGACGGGTTTCCAATCAAATTTTTAAAAAATTTATTGGAAAATTAGCTCCATTGCTTTTGGCTATGTTCAACGAATCTTTGGAACGTGGGTCTTTGCCTCCAACCCTGACACAAGCCACAATAGCTCTGCTCCTAAAGGAGGGTAAGGATCCATCCTCCTGTGGTTCCTATAGACCACCATCACTGCTGAATGCAGATGTAAAGGTGTTGGCGAAAGTAATGGCATCTCGGTTAGAGAATGTACTTCCTTATATTATATCTGAAGATCAGAACGGTTTTATAAAGGGACGTCAATTGTTTTTCAATACCCGTACACTCTTTAATATAATTTATTCAAAGCATTCGGCTGTTCACCCTGAGATTGCAATTTCATTAGATGCTGTAAAACCATTCGACAGGGTCGAATGGGAGTGTTTGTTTGCAGTCCTGAGGAAGTTTGGATTTGGGGACAAGTTTATTTCTTGGATTAGCCTCCTATACTCAACCCCTAATGCTAGGGTTCAGACTAAGGATACTTATTCGGATTATTTTGCGCTCGGACGAGGGTGTCGCCGAGGTTGTCCTTTATCCCCTCTGCTTTTTGCTGTTGCCATCGAACCGCTATCTATTGCACAAAATTTTCCTCCTTGTTTAAAAGGAATAGTTCGATATGGTGTAGAATACAAATTGTCGCTATATGCTGATGATTTGTTATTGTATGTAACTGATCCTATCTCCTCTATGCCTTCTGTCTTGGATGTTCTGGATTCTTTTGGTGTTGTCTCTGGATATAAACTAAATTTAGATAAAAGTTTCCCTGTCAATACTCCAGCTTTGTCTCTCCAACAGTCAGATCTACCGTTTCGATTTAGTCAGTCAGGTTTTAATACCTAGGTATCAATGTGACACGTTCTCTATCTAATCTTCTATCAGCTAACTTTATTCCCCTTATCTCAAAGGTTAAATCGAACATTCAGAGTTGGGATAACTTATCCCTTTCCCCAATTGGCAAGATCAATGCCGTCAAAATGAATATATTACCGAAGTTTCTTTTCTTGTTCCAACAAGTGCCTCTTTCTCTCCCAAAATCATTCTTTGATTCATTGGATAAGATAATTAGTACATTTATTTGGGTAGGGAAGCCACCAAGGGTTAGTAAATCTTTATTTAGTGGAGGACTTGCATTACGCAATTTTCAATTCTATTACTGGGCTGCGCACATCCATAAACTTTGTTACAGGGTTCAATCTCCTGGATCTTCTTGGTCTAAATTGGAATGATCATCTTGTAGTGAATCCTTTTTACCTGCTCTGCTTTACTCCCCTTTACAGTGCCTTGCGAAAGTATTCGGCCCCCTTGAACTTTTCAACCTTTTGCCACATTTCAGGCTTCAAACAAAGATATAAAATTTTAATTTTTTGTGAAGAATCACCAACAAGTGGGACACAATTGTGAAGTGGAACGAAATCTATTGGATATTTTAAACTTTTTTAGCAAATAAAAAACTGAAAAGTGGTGCATGCAAAATTCTTCGTCTCCTTTACTTTCAGTGCAGCAAACTCACTCCAGAAGTTCAGCGAGGATCTCTGAATGATCCAATGTTGTCCTAAATGACTGATGGTGATAAATAGAATCCACCTGTGTGTAATCAAGTCTCTGTATAAACGCACCTGCTCTGTGATAGTCTCAGGGTTCTGTTGAAAGCGCAGAGAGCATCATGAAGACCAAGGAACACACCAGGCAGGTCCGTAATACTGTTGTGGAGAAGTTTAAAGCCGGATTTGGATACAAAAAGATTTCCCAAGCTTTAAACATCCCAAGGAGCACTGTGCAAGCGATCATTTTGAAATGGAAGGAGTACCAGACCACTGCAAATCTACCAAGACCTGGCCGTCCCTCTAAACTTTCAGCTCAGACAAGGAGAAGACTGATCAGAGATGCAGCCAAGAGGCCCATGATCACTCTGGATGAACTGCAGAGAGCTACAGCTGAGGTGGGAGAGTCTGCAGAGTCAACAATCAGTCGTACACTGCACAAATCTGGCCTTTATGGAAGAGAGGCAAGAAGAAAGCCATTGAGTCTGAACAATGTTTTATTTTGAAAAATGACCGGATTCTCTCCGTTACATCCGTCTATGACTCACTCTTGACGCATGTCAATACGCTTGCCTCGGGCACGTGAAACGTTGAAACGTTACCATAGCGACCAGAGAGCGTTGGGGGGAGAGAGGAAGTTACTCATGTTATGTTGTTGGCGTGATGTTAGGAGGACGCTGCTAATAAAGTTGTGATTTCAGATTGGATTCACGGTTATTATTATATATTTTTTTTAAAATACCACAATTTTTATGCCGGCCCCATCATTTTATTTTGTTGTATTAATCCGCCACACCTTAAAGGCCGGTCCGTGAAAATATTGTCCGATACCGGTCCGTGGCGCAAAAATGTTTGGGGACCGCTGCTTTAGTCAACAACCATCTATTTCCCCCCATCGTGTTTGGACTCCTCATTTTCAATGTGGTATGACAAGGGTATTAAACAAGTTAGAAATTTGTATTCTGATGGTGTGTTCGATAGCTTTGCCAATTTGGCATCCACTTACGATCTCCCCTTGACGCATTTCTTTCGGTACTTTCAAATACGGAACTTAGTTTCTAGATGTTTTCCTGATTTCCCTTCTGCTCCTCCTGAACAGGCTTGGGAAGACCTGTTTTCAAATAACCCACATCAGAGAGGAATGATTTCTAAGATTTATGATTTTATTTTGACGCTAGGTGGGGGGGGTCAAGTAACAAAATTAGGAATGCATGGGAAACGGAATTAGGAGTACAAATAAGTGAGGAGTGTTGGGAACATGCTATAGGGAGGGTACAGACTACCACTTCTTGTGCTCGTCTTGGACTTATACAGTTCAAAGTTTTTAATAGAGTCCATCTGTCCAAGTTGAGATTGTCTGTGATGTATCCGGATGTAGAGGACAAGTGTGATAAATGCCCGGTCATCTTGGGCATATGTTTTTCTTCTGCCATGAACTCCACGGTTTTTGGTCTGGCTTTTTTAACCATCATGTCCACTATTCTCATGGGCAGATTTAAAGCCTTGTCCATTGATTGCGATATTTGGGATTCCTCAAGTTTCAATTCCTTTGAGCTCGATACAAAAGGCTGTTATTGCTTTCACATCCCTTATAGCAAGACGTTCCCTACTGTTACATTGGAAGTCTGCTAAATACCCATCTATCGTCCAGTGGATAAAGGACGTGATGTTTTTTCTGAAACTCGAGAAAATAAGATATACGATGAATGGTTGTACTGATAAGTTTTTTTCATAAATGGCATCCCTTTATTGCCTACTTTATGGAGTTACAGACACTACCCACTTAAAGTTTGGTGCCTGTTGTTGAATTTTATAATATCTCTATAACCAGCGACAGTTAATGGGTAGCCATGATGAGCCGGAGGGGTGGGTTGTGGGTTCAATTTTGTTTTCCTTGGTATAAAAAGAAAAAAACCTGTGAACATTTACTGCTGTTGCTCAATTTGCTTTTATTTTTGGGAAAGGGTGGGGAGGACAGAACAGAAAAGGCGATTTAGATAGGCTTAGCAGAAATGTTCAACAGAAATGTTTAGCAGAAAGGTTAACAGAAATATTCAATAAAAACGAAATGTTCAGCAGAAATGTACTGTAGAATTGTTCCGTAGAAATGTTCAATAAAAATGAAACTTTAAAAAAAAAAAAGAAATAGTAATATAACGATAGTGATATATGTCCGACTTTTTATGCGTTAGAGGTTGTTGCTTTTATTTAAACAGAAACCTGCAAGAAGACAACAGGTTTTTTTTTTGTTTTTAAATTCACTTCTCATTACCAATCAGGTGACATGCTATAAACCTCTGCCCACAAAAATGTTTCCATATCAAACAGCAACGAAAGAAAATAAAATCTAAAATCTAATCTTCTGTACGGTGTTGGTTTGGTTGCATTTTTAAGACCTTTGAAACGTGGAATTAAAACATTTTATTGCGAATGAATTCCTTATTTTTACATTACGGAATTGAAGACATTTTAAGAACCGGCAGACAACCTGTTGGTCATGATAATGTGTATTAGCTGGTCATTTCTATGCTGCAGACAAATCTGCAATTTAATGGTACATTAAATAGAATTGCAGAAGTACTATTCCATTGTACATAGCAGGGTCAGAGTTTTTACTCTTAAATATGTCATTGTAATGCTCATGACCTGTTGATATTTGGAACATGTAGTGAGATATTGTGCACTAGTTCAGTTCCATTCTTATGGTATATGATCCAGAAGACAAGTCTGCCCTCTACTGCCCACTGAAAAGCATCAGACTGAATACAGTTTATAAGCCTGTGCATATGTGTGTGTTGTAAAGGAGATGGCACTGTTCTGTGTTGAGGATTTGTTTTATTAGACCTTGATTCCACCTCCTTCATCATTTTTGTCACATGGTACCCTTTTATGATATAAATAAAATCCCAACAAACCATCCCTCTGTGACTGCAGGTTAATCTTAACATACCATACGCAGTTCCAGGTCCAAAGTCCTTGGCAGCATCCTGCATGTACTGTCCCAGCAGCTCACCATTGGTGGTTCTTGTTGGGATTTTTCGGTCCAGTTTCTCATAGAAGAACTCCTCAATGCGGGCACCTAAATAGAAACTTGTATTAAAAGATGGCCAAAAGAGAACACATAATATATTTTTTTTACACATTATAAACCACAGTCTATAGGTTGCACCAAACTGCTTCCTTCCACCATCAAGGGTGAAATGTATGAAAAATCCCCAATGTGGGAGGAAAAAAAATAAAAATAAATAATAATAAAAATAAAAAATATGGATGGGGAAAAAAGAGAATCAATATTTAGATGCATCACACTTCTCTCAAGAGATTCTGCATCTGGTTATTTACATATGCATATGATTTTTAATAAGACCTTACTCTATTTTATGCATTTTTTAAAGATAAAAACATGGCACCAGAATTGAATCATGAGGTTTATAAACCATAACAAGGTTCATTCCTTTACATAATCCAATATTAGATTCACATTTTTAAAATTATCTAATACCCAAGTGGCACAGTAAGCATGAATTTGGCAATAGAATGAGATACATTTTTTAATGCATTTTTGCAAAATTATCTTAAAGTAAGCTACACTGTTTTAACTTAATAAATATTTTCATGACTTCGATATTACTATAGATGAGAGTAGGAAAGTCAATCATTTGAAATATCTCATGTGGGAAGACAGAGATGGCTAAAGCAAAATAATTTAATATGATTTCTCAATCAGCTGCAACGGCTGTTAAAGCTAAAAACTAACATTAAATGTATGGGTTTATGCATCTCATAATACACAAAGAAGAATGGAAATGGAGACAGACATACAGTAAGGGCATTCGAGTTTGGAACTATTCCCTTGACAGAACAATTCTCAACATGAATCAACCTCTTTTAACTACTACAAAAGATACGGAGACATGAAATACAGATTGTATCATGTTCACCAGAAGTGTCAGACTTCTCTGTGAAGGGCCAGTGTAGCTGCAGGTTTTTATTCTGAACAAACTGACACACAGCTGAGACCAGTTCCTTAAATAAGTGTAAACAGGTGGAGGTCCAGTTTGAGTGGGATGAAAACCTAGAGCTACACTGGACTATCCCAGCAACATGAAGAGACAAATAAAACAATAAAACACAGACACACAAAATAAAGGAGAAAAAAAAAGCACACAAAATGAAAAAGAACAGACTGCACAATTAGAAAGTTTCTGTACACTTAAACCCAAACAGAGAGAGTTTCTTTGGAAAGTTAATTCTATTTCACCCCTCCAACTATAGCTTCCAGGAGTGGTGAGAATCACCTGGATAACTTCTCATACACATGTGCACACAAGACCTCACAACAAATTGACAAATTGATATCGATGTGGATAATTTGATGGCAGATGAACTAGATTATAAAGAAATGGAGGCCACTCAATGTGGAATCTCCTCCTTATAGCCAAGGAGCATAAGGATACCATCTTTAGAGATGGGTGAGTTTGTGCCTGTTCTCCATGTCACACACACAAGCTAATACAACTGATCATGAGCAGGTTGGCCTGTGCCACATGCCTGCTATTGATCCTAGCATCATGTTCCCCACATTATGACATTCTAGTGAGAACTTACAACACTGCATAATGTGTGGCACATACAGGCAGTACGTTAGTGAAACAAGCACTCCAATCTAGAAAAGTCAAAACTGTCAAATATATATTAAATCATATGGGTCTGCTAGCTCTCTCCACCTTGCTCAGAAGGTGTTCAGGTGGTCTGACTTGCATGAAGACTCATGGAGAGCAACTCACCTACAGGGACAGTACAACAGAGCAGTAGATACCTGGTATCCATACCCAAAAGGGCTGTCCCAGATCAGAAGAATGTCTGACAAAGTCAACTCACTTCCAATTGAACAAGATAAACTGGCACACCGTACTACTGTGTACTGTACCTTTTCCTCCTCTACTGCTGATACTCCATGTTGCACAGAATTCAGTAACTAGGCCATAGAGTCCACCTTGCTGCCCAAGATAACCAGCAAGGCATTGGTTTCCAGGAAACATATACCAGCGAGTTCCCCCCTTAGAATGAAACAAATTGAGGACTGCAGTCCTAGGAAACATTCTTGAAAGCAAGAGCTCTTAGTACCCTTAGGTGTTCTGCAATGTGCGCATATTATCAAGCCACTACAATCGCTGCTTCAATAAAACATTAAATTCTTTAGGGAATGCTAGGCAGTGGCACAACACAGCCATGTGTTGGCCATGGCTGTGCCTCAACGTGGATGGCATCTCTCGGATGGCTCAAAATTATTACATCCTTCTTGAAAGGGGCGAGGTAACTCCATCCACTAGAATTTCCCAAGAGCTGGTTTCCTCCTTGTGCTGGGGTCTCTTAAGACCCCTCCTTATAAGCTCATGCATGGAAGACTCTGATATGAGTGTTTCTAAAAGCTCCTTTTTAATTGCGATCACTTCAGTAAAAAGAGTGGGAGATATGCATGCTCAAGCAATAAGCTCAGCTTCTATACACTGGTGGCCAGTTAAATGTGGGGTGACTTTATGGCTGACCCAAAGCTCTCTCATAATCACCCACTTTTCAAGTCATATCATCCACATTTGTAAATCGAAAGCCTTCCATGCAGGCTAACCTGTAGAGCATCCCTGCAGACCAAGCGGTATCCATTGTTTATCTGTCATGCTGGAAGGATTGGGGGTGGGTATGCTCGCTTGTCTGAACATATACTAGCCCATTGGCATATTTCCGTTTTGTGCTACTCTACCCAGTCATCTCCAGACTCCTTTCCAGTTAGTCCTCTGTCGGTTCCTCATAACATAGGGACATATGCTATCCAGGTGATTTCCACTAGTCCTGATGGTTAGAAAGTGTGAAATGGAATGCTAGTTACATATGTAACAGTGTTTCTGTGAACCCGTTATAACTACAAGGGTTCCTTGCCTAAACAGAAGGCTGGTCAATACTTTAAATATAAAGTCATAAACAGAAGCACAATAAAAACAAATTATCCATATATTTTTTTTCATCCAACCACAAAGATTGTCCGATTTACCATAAATACTAAAATGGACACGGATTTTTTGCTAAATATATTTCTACAAACTATTCAATCAATGCTGACTATATAATCTAATGCAAAGCCATTAGTGACGGCCTGATGACCATTTTCAGACGATAGTTCAGCAACAATATGTACTCCTTTTATGGTGATCTAAAACCAGATCACAGCCATTACATTGAAAATTGCAGAACTGGCCTCAGATTGGAATAAAAGGGCAAATCACACCACAGCAGATCAGGAATGGAGAACAATTTATGAGGACATCACTGTCAAAGATAATGAGATGGAAAACCTTTATAGATAAAAGAAAAATATGTATATTTTACTTTTCCACCACGTCCAGAAGTTGCCTGTTATTGTCTACCTTAACATTTAACAAATGAATAGACAATTGCTTGATAACCATCATGAGAAGAATATCAAAATTTTCAGATGGCTGACAAACAGTGATTCTAATTAAGACGCCACACATAAACCACCTAATAGGAAGGTTACAAGCTGCATTGGATTACCAATCTAGTCAGGTGCTCAAGGGGGAGCAGAGATTCTTCTACCTCTGGATGGGTGAATTGTAAGAAATCTAAAAGCACTCAGACCTTTTGGAATAGTTCCCAGCACCATAGCCATTACCTTCAATACTCCAAATAAGAGATTTGGAAAAGTGGCTGAGGTTATGACCTGGAGCGTAGGGAACTGCGAATACAGGAAGACTTACCAGTGCTGTCAACTGGAGCATGTGAAGGGTCAGAAAATTACATGTTAGAGTCTCATTTAACTGAATTTCATCACTTATCTAAGTGGCTGCAGTAAATATTGTGTTGAAGCCCCTGAGATGAGTGGCAAAACGTCTTCATGATTTAGTCCTACATTTACTCCTATGGTGCATTCAAAATCACCAAATATTTCACAAACATTTTGGTCAAAGTGGTTATCCATAACTCATAACTCAACAATGTACAAGCTGACTGGACACGCAGAGCTAATATTCTCCATCTAGAAGCATTATTTACATAAGTAGCTATCCAACACAAACTATTGCACTCCTCTTAACCATCATGAATGTTGTGAAACACTCAGAGACCTACTTGTATCCCTTACATCATATTTTTATAGTTTCCTACCTGTATAGAATCAAATTCTGGTTTATGTACGTTCTATTTTTATATCATGGACACACACAAAAGCATGTCACTGTATGTTGTACTGTATAGTTGTGTACAGAATTTGTGCTGCACGCACCCCGAGATCTACCAAACCCACATAATGATGTTTAACACTGCATTTACAACAAATACCACCATCAACTCCTTTTTTTGCCTCATCTGTAAAATTTTGACTACATGAACATCAGCAGCGGTTCGCTTTTCATCTTGTGACTACTGTTAGAGCTATAAGTGTCCTGTCCTTCAAAGCTGAAGGAAAGCCTCATCTCATTTCTTTCCATTTTGGTGAGATAGCTCCCTTTTATATTACAGGGATATTTATAAAAAAAACCACTCTGCAGGGTTCTTTCCTACCGAGTGACGAGCGGCACTTATTGCTCATTACTTCCCTCTACATACCACACACTGTTTTCTTTCAAAGCCTGATCATTTAGGTGGATTCCTGCTAACACAGATCAACTTGTTTTAGAGCGAGTTTGCCATTCACGGACTCTCAGAGCGTGCAGTCAGTTACAATTCCCTCCACTCGATGTACTGTATTTTATAAAGCTAGGTTCTTTTGCTACCATAGTTCACAAACAACAGCTAGAAATAAAACACACTACAAGACTTGTGCTCATGCAAAAAGTGTTTGAATCTTTTGGGAGGCAAATGAATGCTCACTATGTTGAAACTGATCTATCTTTTTTTTTTTAATAAAATTAGCTAGTTGATTTTAAATGGATTTTAAGTGCATTAGCTAGCTACATCAGTAGGGTTGCAGTGGAGCACGGGTTTTAGTTCACGTCGGAAAAACACTTGTGTACAGCAGGAAGTAAAGCATGATTCATTGTTTTAATTCTGTCAGTATTTCTCATTGTCAATAACCGATAGTGGCTTATTGCCAAGAAAAACATACTTGGTAAGAGCTTCTGTTATTTCTATGGACAGCTCTTGGCCTGTGGCTATATTTTCTTCCCTATTTAGTGTTTACCTCAACTTTCATTTCTGCTTTATCCTGCTATGCTTAAGATGTTTTATCAGGTCACTTATTGCATATTTATTTTAGGAAGATGCTGTAGAGTCTCCTCTTGATACATAATGCTTCATGCTGCCTAATTTTTATGCTTGTAGTAATTTTTATGCTCTCCTATGCTTTATTACATTACACTGCAGTGGGCCAGTGATCACATCACAGTAGTGTATTGTTATATGGAGCAACCTTCTCGATTCTACGCTCCATAAGTGGTCAGGTACTCCTATATGACTACACAGCAAGTAAAAATAAATAAATCGACATGTAACATTAAACAGTACAAGACAAGACTCAACATCAGTATCAGTTACAGAGACATCATATTGCTCATAGAGATCATCTAAATGCAAGGTTTTTCAGCTCCAGTCCAGAAGGCCCCCTGTCCTGCATAATTTCATGTTCTTCCTGCCCCAGACATACCTGATCGAACATATGGAGGGCTAATCCAGGTCTATCAGTTAACAAGCTTGATCAGAATGTGTGTGGAGCAGGAAAAACTTGTGCAGAGGGCCTCTGAGACAAATGCATTTAATTTGAATTTATTCCTTTAGCAAACACTGATGACTTATCCAAGTAATGCATCTTGCACTGGCAGCGTTGAAGCCGAGCATTATGCTGAGCAGTTAAAGTTTAAGGGTCTGTCTAAACAGAGTTTCTCGGCAGAACTGCTGGGCTGCCACAGCCTCTAAATGTAATTCTTATAATGAAACTGAGTTGAGAGGTTCAAGTTCAAACATTTCTGGGATCACAATGTTTAAAGTGCCAACACAGAACCTTAACCTTTTTAAGCAGACCTGATCACATCACGTCAGCTTTACAAGGCCTCAGTGTTGTTTTTGTAAGCTTGGGAATGTGAGGTCATCGCACAGTGACTTGTGGGAAATCCATTGCTTTGCTTGGATAAGAACAGTTGTGAGGTATTAAGCCAAGAGCTACCTAGCAAGTCACTACTAACAACCTAGCTAATTTTTTTTTCTCTTGTTTTTTTCTAAATTGAGGTTCATCACATTAGTAACAAATGAAATTTTATAGCTTTCTTGCATAAAAAAATGAAAAGCAATAGTTAAATAACTTTCAGCAATAAGATGCGAAAACATTAGTTTCTACAGAATCTCGAAATCTGTGAGAGTGTGATCCCAGCATTTTCCCAACATTAATAAGTACTTCTAGATAATTAGTCAACATATTGTTGAGTATTTTATAGGGACAGACATCCTGAACAAGACCAGATTTATGTATGGAATAAAATATGATGGGTCCTGTTTTATAACTAAGCAAATAGCAGAGGGCCATTACCATGCCAAAAGTTGATTATTTTTCTAGAACACGTCCCAAAATGCTTTATTCCTCATATAACACTACAATTTGCCATGATTAAAAGTTTTTATTAATAAAAGAGGAACTGGTTATCATTTTTATTCATTCATATTTATGTTTAATGCTGTGGAAAGTCTGCAAAAGAAGTTTCTGTTACAACAGCTACAAACAGTTGTTCCCTCACAGACTTCTTTTTTTCCCCCCTGACTTGAGGTTAAGACAAAAACAAAACAAAACAAAAAAAAACAAGAGTGTTATTAATAAGATGGTATTCTTACTAGGGTTTGGCTGCAGCAGCACCTCGGTCTGCCTGAAGATCTTCTCTGTCCAGTTCTTGGTGCAGTCTCCTCTAGCAATCAGGTTTTCCAGATGAGCGTCCAGTTCAGTTTTCTCCGCCTGACCCAGCTTCTCCTCCGTGAACTGAGAGGAGAAAAAAAATAACAGTGAAATTAAGCCAGTGGCATGCTGTACTTAATGCAAGGTTATGATGATGCAATGTTATGACTAGAGAGGTGTTAATATGAAACTTTCATATGCAAGTAGTTGCTTAGATTTTTATCATGGCTAATTATACTATAGTATAATTCCTGAGATGGTTATTTTGATTGTCATTAGTGCATATTTTAGGCTGACAATAATTTGAAGCGCAAACAGGTTCTATTTCTACCTCGTAAGATCATAGCAGCTTCTATGATCATACACATAGTGTATGGGCCGTTTTAATCTTAGTAGCCAACACTTTACCACTATATTAGTGAGTCCTTAAAAAGAGTTAGCCTATTTGCGTTCATGTAAAGAAACTTCTATTACAGAGGTAAAAAAAATAATTAATAAATAAAAGAAAAGAAAGGGAAAAAAAAAAAGCATGAGTCATTCCACAGAACATTGGTTCCAGACTGGCAAAAACACTCTTCAAGACAGATATAATCACTGTGTTCACCACTTGACTCACCACAGGCGAAGCTTACAGAGAACACTATTAAAAAATGCGAGAGGGAAATCAGAGTTTTTCTTTGTTTGCATTTGGGTTTATCGCCATACCAGCTGCAATGACAGGTATTTATCAAACACAAATAAAACAAAAGTCAGTAATAATAAGTAATAGGTCATTTAAAAATAAGTAAATGAAACAATAAAATGATTACAATATAATTCTGCTTAAAATGTAAAAAGAAAAAAAAAAATCAAAGAGAAAACAAGCAAATATGTAAAGAAAATACTGCACTCCTGACTATTATTGGAGGGGAAACTGAGAACAACGCCAGAGTAATAGCAGAGAAATTCAGACGCAAAGCTCAAGACAATAAATAAGACATCGAAAGAAATTTATTAATTTACTAACTTATTCAGAAAATTCACAACCAACAGTTCTTGTTGTCAGTCTATTCTATAAACCTGCTACACGCAATTGTTTTTTAGAGGGAACCTGCCACGACTTCAACAACTTCAGTGTAACTTCAAACCACACAAACAGATTTATTACCAGCAGTGCATTAAGTTAAAATTCTTGGCCGACACAAAGAAAAATCTAATAAAATTTTGTAAAATATCAGGGCACATGGGGCTGAAAAAAACCCTGAAAAACAGAAAACTATTAAGAGTAGTAGGAGGAGGGGTCAATGATTAATTAAATAAATTACAAATAAAAATACATTAATACAAAAATCATCAATCAAAAGTCTCTTCAGTTGGATAACACCACAAAACTGATTTAATACATTTTTAAAACACGGCAATAATACTTACACTCCCATTTTTTTCCATCTATTATTTAAATAAAAGCATTTGCGTGATTGTAATTCGATTAATTGATGTTTAATCAGAAACACTGCCAGGCTGACACACAACACATTAAGTATCAGTTGTTGGTTAGTTAAATTAAATCTGTTTCACTTATGTGGTTTAGGATAGCAGGTACTTTGTTATTTAAATGTCAAATAAACATACTATCAAATAGATTAAATCAAATGGTAATAGTTTTCAGTTCGTATTTTGATGCAGCATAATTCTTCAGCCACCATCTCAGCATTTTTAACTGGTGGAAACTGATGACTTGCAGGAAGGGACCATGGTATCTGACAATCACCTCCAAGTCCAACTGGCTAATAAGGCGTCTGAAAAACTTGACTTATCTTTCCTATCAGACTGAGAGACATGCTTAGTAACTGCTATACTTAATGATTCAAAATTTAACTTCTGATCCCAGGACCTTCCCGATCCATCCTAATGATATACTTCTGGTTATAGTTCTCATCAATTGGAAGTCACATGGCGGATGGCCCCACATGGCGGATGGCCCCACATGGCGGATGGCCCCACATGGCGGATGGCCCCACATGGCGGATGGCCCCACATGGCGGATGGCCCCACATGGCGGATGGCCCCACATGGCGGATGGCCCCACATGGCGCAACCTAAAGATCACTGACATTACTGAGGGTGGTATCACTTAAAAACCATAGATGATTTTGGACATCCATTCATATGAACGTTATTATATGATTGCTTAGAACTGCAATTACCACAAACTGTTTTGCACTCAAGTCTCCATCAGTGAACAGTGGAGTGCTTCGACAAAACAGACTTCATGTAAAAACTTAAATTAATTTCCTGGTTTCACATCTGCACTATTTGACCATGTAGAAGGGATTTATTTATAATTGCTGGGTTTACCCAGATGAGGATGGGTTCCCTTTTGAGTCTGGTTCCTCTCAAGGCTTCTTCCTCAGATCATCTCCGGGAGTTTTTCCTTGCTGGCTTGCTCATTAGGGATACATTCATTCATTCATTCATTCATTCATATTTATTTATTTATTTATTTATATATATCAAAGCAGCTTTACAAAAAAACATATATTCAGGATATATATATATATATATATCCTGAATATATGTTTTTTTGTAAAGCTGCTTTGAGACAATGTCCATTGTTAAAAGCGCTGTACTAATAAAACTGAATTGAACTTCCTTTCTTGAGGCCCAAATAGTTTTGAGGAGACATGTGATTACTGAGATTATTCAGATGCTTCTTATTCTAGAGGTATGATGCATGAGAGCATGTGTCTACTGCATCGGAGTGCTTCACTGTGACTGCCAGTATGCTCATCCACTCCCCTCAGAGTGTTACAGATTACCACAGCCTGACAACTAAAACAGTGTACAACATGGATTTCCTCCCTCATGTTCAGGAATACCCAGCTGTGAAATATGCCACTCACAGACAGGAAAGACCTCTGCTGATACGACAGAAAACACAGGATACTGGAGTTCAAACAATTGTCAGGGATGCTGTTACTATAGCTCTCTCCTTTATACCTTCACATGCACACACACACACACACACACCTCTTCCAAACTCAGCATACACATCCTCCTGCTGTTTCTTTTTAGAAACCCTTACTTTTTCGGCTTTTTATTGCCTCCGTCCCAGCTTTTTTTTAAACTTGTTGCGGCATTCAAAATGAACTTATTTTTTCCTTAAAATTATACATTTCCTCAGTTTAAACATTTTATATGTTTACTGTGTTCTATTGTAAATAACATGGGTTTGTGAGATTTGCAAATCATTGCATTCTGTTTTTATTTACATTTGACAGGGTCCCAATTTTTTTGGAATTGGGGTTGTACATGGCTACTTAAATATCATTATGGGTTAATGATAAGGGGAGTACAATTCTGAGCCAGCCCATCAGTGCTTTAAGCATACAAAAACCTGTTCGAAAAGCAAACACACGTAATGTTAGATAGCTTTACCTCTACAGTACAAAATCTAATGAATCTAAATATTTGTACAGTTGAATTTAAAGCCTGTTACCATTAAGCTAGTCATAGGAGTGGAGCATATAGAGCTTATAAGCTAACAAAAGTATATGAATTTTGTACGCGTGTCAATTATTAATTTCATATTAAATAAAATAATTTTTGTCTGTGGGGCATTTAATAAATGTACATTTTGCCAATGTTTTAAAACATATCATCTGAAAAATTATGGCTTATGGGGATGTCCCCATCTTACCTGTATCTCAAAAAATACAGATTTTATGTAAATTAGGCCATTAAAGTGAAGCATCTAGGATTCCCATAGAAAGGCAAAGTGATCGATCTCAGCATTTACCCAGTCACAGCTGTCTCTCATATTCACATCTCTGAATGGAAGATATAGACCATAAGTGCATATAAAGATTTTATAGAGACATGCACCTTTATACAATAAAATGTTGTGGTCACTTCACCATCACACCCATAAATTGGTCTTCCCCAAACTGTTGCCACAAACTTGGAAGCACACAATTGCACAGGACGTCTTCACTTCCCACAGTTTTTTTTCCAACACCTATCACTCATGTGAAAAACTAATTTCCCCCTTAAACTTAAAAACTGGTTGTGCCATCTTTAGCAGCAATAACTGCAACCAAACGCTTCCGATAACTGTAGATCAGTCTTTCACCTACTTCTAGGACTAGGATTTACTCCTATGCTTTGGATCATTGTCTTTCTGCATAATCTAGTTGCGCTTGAGTTTCAACTTTACAGACTGAAAACCGGACATTCTCCTTTAGGATTTTCTGGTAGAGAGCAGAAGTTTCCCTCAATTACTGCAAGTTCCCCAGGCCCTGAAGCTGCAAAGCATCCCCACACCATCACACTACCACCACCATTGCTTTACTGTAGGTATGATGTTCTTCTTGTGGAATTCTGTGTTTGGGTTGCGCCAGATGTAATGGGACCCCTGTCTTTCAAACAGTTCCACTTTCGACTCATCAATCCACAGAACATTCTCCCAAAAGGTTTAAGGGTCATCAAGGTGTGTTTTGACAAAATTCAGAAGAGCCTTAACATTCTTCTGGATTAGCAGTGGTTTTCACCTCGACACTCTTCCATGGATGCCATTTTTGCACGGATGCCACTTTGGCATAGTGTGTTACTGGATAAGACCTTTTAACCAACTTCATGCTGTTGAGAAAGTTCTATTTAAGTGTTTATTAGATTGAACAGGGTTTACAGTAATTAGGCCTGATTGTGTCTAGTCCAGCTGAACTCCATTATGAATGTAGCTTCATAGATTTGGGGAATTAGTAACTATGGAAGCAAATATATTTTCACAAAGGCCCAGTTGGTATTTTATAAAATTTTTTGCTTCAATAAATAACATTATCATTTAAAAACTGTATTTTGTCTTTACTCAAGTTGCCTTTGTTTTAATTTTTGTAACAATTTAGAATGAGACATACACAAAAACAGAAGGAATCAGGATGGGGACAAATACTTTTTCACAGCACTGTATTTTAGGATACCATTTACAGTGGTCCCCATAAATTTAACATCATTTATCACAAAGGCTTGATAAACTGTGCTTTTGTGATATGTTAAGCATCCAAACAGTGCTAAGACTGACCAGGACTTGGTCTTACTCCTTTTATATATCAGTTGATCCCACCCACCAAGGTTGACAGGTGACATCACCAGTGACAGCTTGTTGATACGGTGACCATATAACCATACATCAGCTATTCAAAATAAATCCTCATGCATAACTACATACATTTTAAATTCTGTTGAAACAATAATGACCTCTTATGTGACCTACAATTTTAAAGAATAAATGTCACAATTTTACATATATAATTATGTTCCCTTGATCTGCTTATCTTTCTAGATATTGCACAAGCCACCTCAAATTCTTTGTCACATACAGAGAGTTACACAGTGTACAATTCTTGCAGTTAAATTCTTAATTGCAATCCACTGAGTGCATTAGAGTTATTATTGCACCTATTGGTCAAAATAGGAACTGCAGAAAGCATTAATAGAGGCAAAATGTGGCAGAAATCACTCTAGCACCTGTTCTGGGGAGACACTGCAGACACAGTTAAAAACTGGATAGCTGGAATTTGTTGAAACCAGGCAACCCTGGATAATATATTATTAGCTCTTTTCTGTGCACGTCATTAGCAACAGGAACACACCTGCTGTATCGAACACAGCTGAATAAAGGTGCATTGAAAACTGCATAAAACAAGCTGCTAGACTGTACGTTGTTCACATAAAGCTGCCCAGTTCACGGTTACTCTTAAAAAAATAAAATAAATAAAAATGTTAAACCACTAGATAGTAGCCTATTGCATTAGTCAAGTGTGTCTCGTAATTTTGTTTGAGGCCATTTCATTATTAATGTTGTTCTGTCCCAACAAGATCTATGGTCAGGAGCTGCTCCTCAGCATGAAATAAAATCCACAAAGGAAAATAAAACAGACACAGAAATGCAAAAAATAAAAAAATTAGCTCAGGCTCTCTTTATATGTTCTTCATGTATGCATGTGGGTTTGAGTGTGCGAATGCTCTGTGATGGACTGGCATCCCATTCTTCATAGCTCCATGATCCTCAGTTCTATCCTGAGGTCGAGTTACCGTTTGTGTGGAGTTCACATGTTCTCCCCACATCTGCGTGGGTTTCTTTCCACAACCTAAAATCATGTAGGTAGGTAAATCTCCCCTAGATGTGAATGTGAATCTGAATGTTTGTGTGCATGATTTCGTGCGATGCATTGGTGTCCCGTTCGTGGTGCGTCACTGCCTTGCACACAGTGTTCCTGGCTCCAGATTCTGATCATGATAAAGCAGTTAATCAAGATGAATGGACGAAAGGTTGAAGTTGAAATATAATGTTTTGACATAGCTCATTATTTCAAGATATTATGCCATTAAGATATTATGTCATTTCATTTTGAGTTATGTGGTTATTTTCCCCACAATCTATCAGTAAGACTAATTTACTGAATATTATAGTATTTTTTATTATAGTATTACATTTGACATCTTACAGATAGAAAATAAGCCAGATGCTGCATTAACAACATAGATTGATAGAATAAGATTAACAGGGACAGACAGTGATAGATAGATAGATAGATAGATAGATAGATAGATAGATAGATAGATAGATAGATAGATAGATAGATAGATAGATAGATAGATAGATAGATAGATAGATAGATAGATAGATAGATAGATAGATAGATAGATAGAATAAGATTAACAGAGACAGACAGTGAGATAGATAGATAGATAGATAGATAGATAGATAGATAGATAGATAGATAGATAGATAGATAGATAGATAGATAGATAGATAGAATAAGATTAACAGGGACAGACAGTGATAGATAGATAGATAGATAGATAGATAGATAGATAGATAGATAGATAGATAGATAGATAGATAGATAGATAGATAGAATAAGATTAACAGGGACAGACAGTGATAGATAGATAGATAGATAGATAGATAGATAGATAGATAGATAGATAGATAGATAGATAGATAGAGAATAAGATTAACAGAGACAGACAGTGAGAGATAGATAGATAGATAGATAGATAGATAGATAGATAGATAGATAGATAGATAGATAGATAGATAGACAGACAGATAGATAGATAGAATAAGATTAACAGAGACAGACAGTGAGATAGATAGATAGATAGATAGATAGATAGATAGATAGATAAATAGATAAATAAATAGATAGATAGATAGATAAATAAATAGATAATAGATAGAATAAGATTAACAGAGACAGACAGTGAGAGATAGATAGATAGATAGATAGACAGATAGATAGATAGATAGATAGAATAAGATTAACAGAGACAGACAGTGAGATAGATAGATAGATAGATAGATAGATAGATAGATAAATAAATAGATAGATAGATAGATAGATAGATAGATAGATAGATAGATAGATAGATAGATAGATAGAATAAGATTAACAGAGACAGTGAGAAATAGACAGAATAAGAAGATTAACAGATAGGTAGCAAGATAAACAGATAATAAATTTACATTCACAGCAGTATTTATTTGTGACAGTTACTATGTAGACTATTGATTTTCTCTGCTTTTTCCACATCGTGATACTATGGGCCTGTGTACGTGTGTGTGTGTGTGTGTGTGTGTGTGTGTGTGTGTGTGTGTGTGTGTGTTGCAGCCATGGTGCTCTCCAGCCACCCTGGAGCTACATACACTTAGGCACACAGCCATCAATAATAGATGCGGGCTTTAGCTTGTCCTTATCGGTTTACAGTAGTGGGGAAGTACAACAGAGACAGAGTGAGAGAGAGTGAGAGAGAGAGAACCACAAGCGCGTGCCATCTGACTGTTTTTAAAGCGCTTCCACAAACATTCAATGAAATGGAAAAATGAGCGACACGCTCCAGTAGTCCTGCCTCCTGATCCCCTGCTGTTTCCACCATCCCAAATGTAGAGAAGCAACACAACACACATATATCGGTATATATTAAAGGGGAAACCCCCGATTTGGAAGCCCACCTGAACGGCGCGCGTGAAGAAGACGCCAGCGTCGGACGCCAGTTTTTTAACGTTGAAGTCCATGATCCAAGCCTACATGGGCCGGGTTAATGTTCCTGCAGGAGCCGAGCTGACGACAGCGATGGATGGATGGAGTGAAGAGGGCTAGAGGAAGAGTGTCGCTAATCCGCCTTCTCATCAGTTAGCTCGGGCATCATCCACACAGCCTGCTTAAAGGGACACGGTCCTGTTCACGTCCCAAACCGCAAGTGTACAGGACACCTGCTCAGCACAACACCACTTTATACACAGCAGCCTGAGCATAATAAGATAAAGCACGAATATTAAGCACATTAGGCAAATGTCTAGCATTATACAGTCATGTGAAAAAATAAGTGCTTTATTTATATATATATATATATATATATATGCGCATATTTGGAAAAGCAAACATTCGATCATCTTTGAAACAGTGCCTGTTAATGAAGTGGCTGTATTTGAATAAACCAACAAGGAAAATTTGCTTTTTCAGTCATTTAGCAACAGAAAGATCAGTAGATATCTTTTAATGTGACAGCACTAAATAGATGACACTTTGCTACAATGTAATGAGTGTACAGCTTGTGTAACAGTGTAAATTTGCTGTCCCTTTAAAATAACTCAACACACAGCCATTAATGTCTAAACCGCTGGCAACAAAACAGTGAGTACACCCCTAAGAGAAAATGTCCAAATTGGGCCCAATGAGCCATTTTCCCTCCCCGGTGTCATGTGACTTGTTAGTGTTACAAGGACTCAGGTGTTAATGGGGAGCAGGTGTGTTAAATTTGGTGTCATCCCTCTCACACTCCCTCATACTGGTCACTGGAAGTTCAACATGGCACCTCATGGCAAAGAACTCTCTGAGGATCTGAAAAAAGGAAGTGTTGCTCTATATAAAGATGGCCTAGGCTATAAGAAGAGGAAGGAAGGTGTCCAGTCCCTGAGACAACAAAGCAACCCTAAACCATAACATTTCCACCACTGTGCTTTACAGTTGGTATGAGGTGCTTCTCCTGAAAAGCAGTCTTTGGTCTGTGCCAAACATGTCTGCTGTTACTGTGGCCAATATTGGAACGGCTGTGATTTGGCTGTCGGGATGCCACGTTATCACTGCCATGCAGATATTCAGTATTACAGCACGATTGTGAGTGACATATTGCTTTTATACAACAGTGTTATAAATAAGAAATTAATATTGAGTAGCTGATATTCCAGAGTTATTATTATGGTCAAATAATAAGTTTATTTTTGCTCCGTAATCGGAAGTCACACTCACTGATAGCACAACGAAATTGGCCTCCCTTCTTCCTTTTCCTTCATCTGATGAGTGTTTATATTTGAAGTCAGAAGTTATAGTTATGAAAAAATACCATTTGCCATGTCTGGTCATGATGTTGTGAACGCCTCAGCAGATTGTTGCTAGAAGTGGAATTTTTTACGTGGCAAACACAGACAAGTGGACTGGTACACACAGTGAAACGTCCCAGTGAGGTGATACTAAATATAAGCACTATTGGAAAGCAGCTTGACCGATGAAATCAGTGGTCGGAACTACCTGTTGTATAACATTAAATATAACAGATGAATATGTTTAAAATTGTAATTCTTGACTAGCCACTGTTCATTCACATAAGAGGAATAAAACACAATTCAGAACATGCTGTTTTTGGAAAATAATCAACTTTAGGTTGGTAACAGTAACTCCTCTTCCTCTAAGAGAACAACCCAGATGTATTATTCCTTACTTATTCCTCTTAATCCTGTATGATGTTTATGAAGTTTTCATCCACTGAACCCAAACCAGCTATAATGTTAAAACCGAAATCTCTTTGTAGCTTAGCTGCTACAATAAATCACTAAACTTCATCATTCTGATGATTGCGGTTCCTGTTTATTTTTCTGACAAAGAAAGCAAATAAACTGAAATTTGTTAAAAGCTTTGTTAATTTAAATTACAGAACTTCTCAACTGTACAGATCATATTCATATCTAAGCCGTGGTGTGAAATTACGATCACACACACACACACATTATACACACTCACAAACACAATTACACAATTATAATACATACCTGAAATAATAGTGCTAGCATTGTGTTAGCATCAATGTGTTTACAATCATCTTATTCTTCCAAAGTTTTGCGTTGAACCTTTGCATATAATTGCAATAATATCAGAATTGTGTCTGTGTGTAACATTCTGTGATCTTACTCATTTGAGTTGACTCAAATATAATTTAGGTAAACATTCATATCATGAATTGAATAGAATCTACTGTTCATTTCAAGCCATACTGTATATGCAATTCAGTATATGTATTTTTTATTGTATGTTGCATATTAAGCTGTTGTAATAAAAATGAGAAAGAAATGACAATGCTTACTATTTTATTGTAATGCATTGCAGGTATATATATATTGAAAAGTATTCTCATTTGGAAAGCAGATGCAGCAGCCGGATGCGTCATCTCTTTGGAGTTTTGTGGCTGAAGAAGAGGAGGGGGAAAAACCCCACGAACATTCATCAGTACACTTCTTACACTGAACAGTTCCGTTCTTTTCCAAACAGCTGTCCAGAAGTAACCACAATGTCAGCACAAAAAGAGATACTTTCACAGATCAATTTTGTTGTTTAACATTTCTATATGATCTTTTGAACCACAGACCAACCTCTATATTTTACTTTTAAGAATTAAATTCCATTTTAAATAACTTTCAAAGAATTTTATTATGAAAACCTTTAATGCATTAACTTACAACTTTGTATCAGCTTCACTATAATCATAGAATAACTCGGGTGTCTTTGCGAGGGGATTGTAGTAGTCTTGTTATCTTTAACCAAAAGCCCTTAGTAGTAAGATCTTGTGTTAGCATTGTGGCTAAATGCTAGCCAACACACATAGGCACTCTCATTTACCAGAGCAAATTTCATTCTTTTTGCTTTAATATGAGCATACAGTACAGTGAGGGAAAGAAGTATTTGATCCCCTGCTGATTTTGTACGTTTGCCCACTGACAAAGAAATGATCAGTCTATAATTTTAATGGTAGGTTTATTTGAACAGTGAGAGACAGAATAACAAGAAAATTCAGAAAAACTCATTTCAAAAATGTTATAAATTGATTTGCATTTTAATGAGGGAAATAGGTATTTGACCCCTCTCAATCAGAAAGATTTCTGGCTCCCAGGTGTCTTTTATACAGGTAATGAGCTGAGATTAGGAGCACACTCTTAAAGGGAGTGCTCCTAATCTCAGCTTGTTACCTGTATAAAAGACACCTGTCCACAGAAGCAATCAATCAATCAGATTCCAAACTCTCCACCATGGCCAAGACCAAAGAGCTCTCCAAGGATGTCAGGGACAAGATTGTAGACCTACACAAGTCTGGAACGGCTACAAGACCATTGCCAAGCAGCTTGGTGAGAAGGTGACAACAGTTGGTGCGATTATTCGCAAATGGAAGAAACACAAAAGAACTGTCTCCCTCGGCCTGGGGCTCCATGCAAGATCTCACCTCGTGGAGTTGCAATGATCATGAGAACAGTGAGGAATCAGCCCAGAACTACACGGGAGGATCTTGTCAACGATCTCAAGGCAGCTGGGACCATAGTCACCAAGAAAACAATTGGTAACACACTATGCCGTGAAGGACTGAAATCCTGCAGCGCCCGCAAGGTCCCCCTGCTCAAGAAAACACATATACATGCCCGTCTGAAGTTCGCACATGAACATCTGAATGATTCAGAGGACAACTGGGTGAAAGTGTTGTGGTCAGATGAGACCAAAATGGAGCTATTTGGCATCAACTCTGTGTTTGGAGGAGGAGGAATGCTGCCTATGACCCCAAGAACACCATCCCCACCGTCAAACATGGAGGTGGAAACATTATGCTTTGGGGGTGTTTCTCTGCTAAGGGGACAACTTCACCGCATCAGTGGGACGATGGACGGGGCCATGTACCGTCAAATCTTGGGAGAGAACCTCCTTCCCTCAGCCAGGGCATTGAAAATGGGTCGTGGATGGGTATTGCAGCATGACGATTACCCAAAACACATGGCCAAGGCAACAAAAGAGTGGCTCAAGAAGAAGCTGAAGGTTCGAGTTGCCAAACGTCAGCCTCAAAACCTTAATGACTTGGAGAAGATCTGCAAAGAGGAGTGGGACAAAATCCCTCCTGAGATGTGTGCAAGAAACGTCTGACCTCTGTGATTGCCAACAAGGCTTTTGCCACCAAGAACTAAGTCATGAAATACTTATTTCCCTCATTCAAATACAAATCAATTTATAACATTTTTTCTGGATTTTCTTCTTGTCTCACTGTAAATCTACCATTAAAATTATAGACTGATCATTTCTTTGTCAGTGGGCAAACGTACAAAATCAGCAGGGGATCAAATACTTTTTTCCCTCACTGTATGTGAGTTTCTACAGCATGTTTTTCAGCACATCTGCTCATCTTCCAGTCATTACTGTCCCCTACTATTAATCTCCTCCATCACCGTCTACTTGGTATGGTCCTGTACCCATTGGCACAGTCTCAGACAGTAAGCAGGAGGGCTGACAGTGGAGAAACTTTGCCTAGGATGCCTCAGCCTCTTCCACAGGTGCTCAAGCCTCTTCTTGAAGCCATAAACAGTGAAGATGTCAATGATGCCAATGAAATAGCGCTGCTCTGGCCCGTCTATTACGTGAATCGGGTTTTTGTAGTTAGGCAGCAGACGCCGGTTCTGGGCCTGAAACTCCAGCAGTTCAGCCGAGTCTGATCCAACCATAGAGGCCCCCTCTCTCTGTTCTCCAAATTCTGCCCGAGACGTCTCTGAATCCAGTTCTGTGGCTTGGATGATTGAGTCTTCCTCAGGCACCACTCCTGGTACCGTAGCAGATGAGCATGTGTTTACTGACCTAATGCAGAAAACCAAAGCCAGTCAGAGCAATACAAACCAACATCACACGCATCACCCTGGTTTGGCAGAGCTTGTTAGTTGGCTGACGCACTTAGCACTTGGATTAGCGCCGACAAATGCGTCCATTTCAAACTCCCATGCTTTCATGTAATGTGAAAATGCCATGTCAGGATGAGCAGTGTAACTAGCAAGCTCATGCATGGTTAAGGTTAAACACTTTGCAGTTATTAAACTGGTTAATTTATACTGTCTGATATACTGTGACTTGGCTACATGCCTGCCTGTCACTGGCCTTGTGGAGCATACAGTGAGGGATCTGAAAACAGAGGTGAACATGGAGGTGAGATTCGGCAGGAAACCAAGAACATGCATCTGAGTTTTGATCTTCTGATGGGCATTAAACATAAAAAATATGCAATTACAATGTTTTAAAAACCCTTTCAATTGTAGGGGCCATTCAGATTCTCAGTTAGGAACGTGCTGAAATGTATCAAATCTGGTGTTTTAATTCTAAACTGTCCATCAGAGAATGGCATCAGAGCCCATTTAAAGGAACAGTTCAGGAAAAAAAATAAACTAAAATGGTTGGTTCAAAAAACTATTTGCTTCTGTAGTTTTGTTCTGGAGCTACGTACAGTGATTATGAGTAAGAGAAGTTTACTTCACACAAAATCTTTTAGATAACATCAATGTCCATTACGTAAAACTATATAATAGTTGAACGGGCAAACTTTACACATAAGTATGTCGTAGCTGATTGATTATGGGGTTTGAGGTTAGCATTTCCTTTTCACTTTTTGGCTGAATTTTCCTTTAAAATACTTACAACCTTCATTCTAAAGCCCCACTGTTCGGGTCTGAGCTTGTGTATAACTTCAAGCATCTTTGGAAGAATTGTAAATGAACACATGCACTCAAATTGAATCAAACCACAGTCTAAAACATTCACCACACAATGTACCTGACAAAACAGCTGAACAATTCTCAAGCAGTAAGGTTTGCTTTCACACTTCATACACGTAATCTCAGTAGCACTCGTGTCACTGACTAAACCTTCAGACAAAGTTGTGTCTTTGTAAGTCCCTCACTTCTTGGCGCGCATGATGAGGGTGGCGAAGGATAGGCTGGGGTGACGCTCGTCCTGATGCAGGGGCTGATGGGCCAGCAGGAGGCTGTAGTCTAGTACATTCAGTGTCTGTAGAAAGGATGTGTCGATTTGCACCTGACGTAACAGCCAGGGCCGCTGGTTGTCTGCCTCACACACACAAACACACACAAGCATACAAACATGCATTTCAAGGTTATAAATGAAGGACTTTGAATCCGTAATTAAGGCACTACAGGTGAATAGGATAAATCTTAAGTGGTGTATTGACACTTTATATTTAATTATTTATTTGTTTGTTTAATGAGGCATTGGCTAATTAAATTCATACTTAATAACACCAAAAATATAGCTTTTTATTTTATCATACACTCACCGAGCACTTTATTAAGAACATTGTACACCTACTCATTCACGCAATTGTCTAATCAGCCAATGGTGTGGTAGCAGTGCATGTGCAATGAAACATCTGCAGGAATTGTATAATGCAAGTATATCAACACCGGAATCTGCACTCTGTGGACAGGTCACATTGGTTTCCACTTATTCATTCACAAACTTGTTTCTTCCTAATATGCAAATACTAGGAAGAAAGTATGTAAATGTAAATGTGCACTTATATAGCGCTTTTATCCAAAGCGCTTTACACTGTGTCTCATTCACCCATTCACACACACATTCACACACCAATGGTAGCAGAGCTGCCATGCAAGGTGCTAGCCTGCCATCGGGAGCAACTTGGGGTTCAGTGTCTTGCCCAAGGACACTTCGGCATGTGGGGCCACCCGGGCCGGGAATCGAACCGGAAACCCTACGATTAGTGGAAAACCCGCTCTACCAACTGCGCCACAGCCGCTGTAGTCTAGCTAAAATTAGTAAACCAAGGCACTTGGTGTATGGCATTACCTAATGTTATAAACTTTCCCTCAAAATTGAGATCCTTGAGAACAACGATGACCTGGCTGTCCTCGGGTGCTGGGTTGGTCCACCGACTCACTTCACAGCCCTTGATATCATATCTGTAGAGGAGGAATATTCAGTGTCTACATTATACTTTGCCATGCATGCATGCATATATTTGCTTTAGTCTGAGAATATTTGGCGTTATTTGTTTTTAAGAAGAGTGGTGTTGACATCCTAAAGTTTTATGTTCATTAATTAATACATAAATAATAACAATAATAATAATAATAATAATGATGCCTTGGAAAGGTTGTATGAGTTTATACTCAGCCTCAAGCTTAATGGCTTAATTACAAATTCTATATGCTTCATCGTCAGGTTCTAGTAGAGACATTGTAGCTAAAGTAAGACATCTTCTGAAGAGGACAAAAAAACGTTCTTTTTTGCCATGATCAATATAAAAAAGACAGGAGAGACTTTATATAGAGATGTGTCAGAACATGCTTCTTCAAAGTGTCTCTGTTTTCAAATATTAATGGTGGATAAATAGCTTGAATCCAAATCAGAGCAATGTTCTCTTTACATACTCTATTCACATATCCATAATATTTCTGGTCTTTTACCTGGCACATATTCTTTCATCAGGATAGAAGATACTTTGCATCACTATAAAGTACTACACAGAGAAACAGATTTGATCACTATGCTGCACATAGTTTATAACAACACAAATGACTCAACAGTACACAAAAGGCCTCTCTACCTTCCTCTGACGGATGAACTTGATGCTATGAACACCTGCGATCATGAAAAGTGATTATTATATAAAGCAGAAAACGCTCTCATGCTAGCCTGATAATACATTTATGGTTGTAAAATTCACCTAAAAACTTCACCAGGAGAGAGTGGGGGTACTTCTCCAGATGTTCCATGTATTGCTTTAGATGAGATAGGAGGAATCGAATCTCCCTTCTGCTCTGTGTCTTCAGGAAGAACTGTTTATCATTCCTGTAATACAATGAATATGAATATAATGAAATATTACACCTTGAGCTTGGTGGTAAGTGTGTAAGAGACACACACACACACACACACACACACACACACATATATATATATATATATATATATATATATATATATATATATATATATATATATATATATATGTATATATATATACACACACACACACACATACAGAGAGAGAGAGAGCGAGAGAGAGAGAGAGAGAGAGAGAGACAGGCAGACAGATAGATAGATAGATTAGACTATTGATATAAAAAGATATATTTGGTATGGATCAATATGTACAGCCGTTTCTGAACTGAGAAAAATATCTATTTTATTTTACTACAAGTAAAGTTTGAGCATTTAAATGATGAATTGTATTTTATCCTTTCAAGCATAAATTATAATACCTATCCAGATTTCGTGGAGTTGACTTTTTCTTACTCAATAACTGGCTGCAAATTCAAATACATTTGAACCTTTTTTCATTCATGTTCATCAGGAAGCAAAGGGGAAAAAATGGGACACAACATAACTGTTAAAAAATACTTCCAACATTTTAGATCTTAAATGTTATGCATTTTTAAAACTTAAAAATACATTTACTCAATCTGTACAGGAATTTGCTGAGGTTTTTTTGTGCTTTTTTGTCAAAAAAAATAAATAAATATTTGAATTGACGAAATCGCAGTTGCACGAAATTGTTTTGCATGGTCTTACGCACTGATATTTGTTGAAAATGAGACCTTTAAGCTGTACTCGTGATATATGCACATAAATTGAAGAGAGTTTTGACTGAATGCACATTGTGATGACATTGTGAGTGGTTTGGAAGTGATTTACATCTTAAAAAAACAACAACCATAAATGAACTGTCTTCGAGTGTGGACACCGTACATGGAAGGGTTAATGATTTCATTCTGACTGCAGAGCAGGAGTATCATGTTTGTTTTTTGGGTGTTTTTTTGACAGCCGGAATCTAGTAACAAACTGAATTGATTATGCTTATGTTCATTTCGCTAAGGCACTTAACTATCCAACTTGAGCAAAGTGTAACATTCACTGTGTAAATCTCATATAGGCTTTAGACATATTTAGATGGACTGACTGTTTTTACAACTGCATTGTTAAACTGGCCCAAAATTTTCAGGAAAAAATATATCTCGTTATAAATAATTATTTTTCTATCTTTTTTTTTGCAATTTCACAGTCTGCCATGCATAATATAATACTATTTTAATCAGTCAAACAACCCATTTAAAAATGAAATAAAATCATAATTTGCCTTAGGTTGTGCAGTCTCCTAAGAAAATTGGCTGGTAAGCTGTTCTGGGATTTTGGAGAACTTGCTACAAGTAAAGTTATTCGCTAAAAGTAAAAACTCTAAAAAAAAAAAAAAAAAAAAACTCTCAGACAGCCTTAATGGTCAATTAGTTATTTAAAAAAGGATCGCTGTAAAGTTTAATAAAATAATAATAAATATTATTATTATTATAATAAAATCAAATAAAAAAAAACAGAAAAAGATTTTAAAATGCCTTAACTTCATCTCTGGTTGAGACACACCCAAAAGGGAAACACTTTAGTTCAGGAAAAATGTAATGTTCAGAACTATATATAGTAGAGATTGGGCTTTCCCACCACACACATTCACACACACACACACACACATACACACACACACACACACACACACACACACACACACACACACACTGTGGTGTATCTATACTGCAGGCTGTTAGTGCTGACTCACGTTAGAAAGAAGTCTGCTTTGCTCTTTGAATTGCTGATGAATTGCAGGTAGCAGTCTTTAGAGCAGAGAGAATGCTGATACTCTTTCTCGGTCATCCCCAGAGAGCGCCGCAGGCTGGCAAACACTGGCCCTGCATACGTTTCCATCCTAAAATCCTTTACACAGGCAGTCACATGAGCAAATAATGACATATTCTGGATTATTCTCTAGGCAGTCTGTTCCTGTAAAGAGCAACTGCAGTGTACTTCATTAATAATAGGTAGTAAAAGTTTTGTCAATCCCAAATGTTTCCAGAGAGACAGGTTGTTTTGGACTAAAGTCCTTCATTTGCTGTGCAGGAAAAATGTTTCTGAGGCTGAAAAATGTTTCGAGGTGAAACCTGTAGATATTCGAACAGCAGGTATTACATTATCAACCGTTTCGAATATCGACCAGTGTTACCTCATACAGCCTCAGAAACATTTTTCTACCACAACTGATAAAGGACTTTTGTCCAGAACATCCTGAAACGTTGTGTATTCACTTTGCTTGGCTCTTCTGTTTGAAATTCTCTGGAAATTAAGTTTTAACTTTAACATGTACCATTATGAAGCACTGATATATTCAAAAGGAACAATAAATCAACATTATTATTATTAACACTATTAAACTTGTGTTTTGTTTGCAATTGTTTGATATCCAAAAGAGCAGAGTATTTTTGTGAATTGTTTATAACAAAATATCAACAACAAAAACAATAAACAATAAAGGCAATTTTTCACAGCTTTCTTTGCTCATATTAACCAAGGGTGCCAATATTAGTTGACGGCACTGTACATAACATTACTGATTCTGACAGCTGTTATATTATACACATGCGGTATAATTTAAATCTGTAGTCACGACAATTCGTAAGTACCTTATGGATTTGTGTCACCTCACGTCGGTAATGATCTTCAGAGAGTTCGTTCTGAAACAGCAGAGATGAAATAAACATAATTATGATGGTTTTATATGAATTATAAACAACTTTCTACTTTCCACAGATTCAGTGGTGGTACTGATTCCCTGTACTGACAAAAGAACTGAAAATATGTTTTCTCCAAATTCACTTTTAATATTTGAATTAAAGTCTGTATTTATGTTATATACAGATGGGTGACAGCACAAGTGATTCAGAGTTACCGCCCGTTAAAGGGTTTGCTCTCTCAGACTTTGACCTGAGGAAAAAAAACTACTGTAGTGTTATAAACATTTTTTGTGATTGTTGTGGGCAAAAATGGTTTGTTTTGCTTTTTTGGGGGGAAAACTATTTGAATTGGCAATTGCATGAAGTTCATTTGTCTTTCACAGTGTTGTTTGGTATGGCTTTATGGTATCCAAGCGACATCAAACACATGGTTGGGTCAGATGAGCTAGAACAGTAGAAGACCATGTTGAGATCCACTCCTTTCAGCCAAGAACAGGAAATTGTTTCACAAGACCCAATGCAGTTTGAGTCCATGGATTCATGCTGTTGATGCCAAATTCTTACCCAAACATGTGCACGCCAAATTCTTATCCAAACATGTGCACGCCAAATTCTTATTCAACCATGTGCACGCCAAATTCTTATTCAACCATGTGCACGCCAAATTCTTATTCAACCATGTGCATGCCAAATTCTTATTCAACCATGTGCATGCCAAATTCTTATTCAACCATGTGCGCGCCAAATTCTTATTCAAACATGTGCACGCCAAATTCTTACCCAAACATGTATACGCCAAATTCTTATTCAACCATGTGCATGCTGTGGGAGAAATCAAGATTAATCAGACCAAGCATCTTCACATGATCTCAAGGGGGCAGAGTGGCTTAGTTGTTAGGATGCTTGCCTTGCACCTCTGTGATTGGGGTTTAAAATTTTGCCTCCCACTATATGTGCATGGAGTTTGCATGTTCTCCCCGTGCCTGGGGGTGGAGGTTCCTCCGGGTACTCTGGTTTCCTCCCCCAGTCCAAAGACATGTGTTGCAGGCTCATTGGCATTTCTAAATTGTCCATAGTGTAAGAATGTGTGTGTGTGTGATTTTGCCCTGCGATGGGTTGGCACCCTGTCCAGTGTGTCTCTGGCCTTGTCCCCTGGGATAGGCTCCAGGCTCTCTTATGACCCTGTGTAGGATAAGCTGTATGGAAAATTGATGGATGGACCTGATCTCAATTTCTGCTGTGACATTCAGAAGGTAGAGGCAGAATGTGGTGTCAACAGCATAAACCTATAGACCCAAGTTTCAACAGTTCATGTTCGACACACACTGGGTGCCATAATACCAATATTGTCACAGAATGCCACAGTATATATGCCAGAGTATTGTTGCTGACCATGTGCATCCCTTTTTAGCCACCAATTTACCTTTACCTTATGTTATAAAGGCTACTTTCCAGCATGATAATGCACCATGTCGCATAGTCCTCTGAAACTGGTTCTATGAACATGACAATGACTTCAGTGTACTTCAGTGACCACCCCAGTCACCAGCAACATTGGTGTGGGAGCTTTGCAGCATGAAATGTGCAGTTGACAAATCTGCAGCAATTATGTGATGCAATCATGTCAACACGGACCAGAATCTCAAAGGAAGGTATCCAACACCTTGTGGAATCCATCCCACAAAGAATTGAGACTGTTCTGAGAGCAAATGCTTTTCATTGGTTAAATATTTTTTTTGCAGTTTTCATACAAAATAAATAGTTAATAAATGTAGGGTTTTTTTCTTCTCTTTTGTAAGGCGAATGGATACATTTATACGTGGATAACGTACCCAGATAATTGCAGATAAATGAACATGTTCGAGAGGTGTTGTTGATGTGTTACCGGTTTGTGAAAACAAGTAAAGCCCAGCTGACATTGGACTAAGTGTAATGTGGGCTGTTGCCTAAAATAAGTTTGACACCCCATCCCAATACTTTACAAAAGTAATAGATAAGAGATCAGGTTGAAAAAAAGATGGAGTATTCCTTTAAAAAAAACAAAAAACTTTGCCATATTGTTCTCTGCCTATTGCTCTGTGCTGTGGAGACTGGGGCATTGTGGTATCCCTCCACCCCTCTCCTACATGGGCTTCACAATTGTGTTTGTGTCAGCAGAACTGTGATGTTCTCTTCTTTCTCAGAGGACCAGGCACCGTGAGCACCCAAAACAATACAGCACACTGGATAGCAAGATCATATTCGTAAACACATGGTCACTATGGGACCAAATCTAAACACGCTTCTCTCTCTGGGACTTAATCACCCCACCCAATGTTTGACTCTGGTGTGTCTTTAATGACGTCTATTATATTTAATAACAGGACTGGCGATGGGTCCGGACACACTCTACAGCACATTTCTCACTCTTGTATAGATGCACTGTTTACTATTAGCTTCACTGTAGTTCCTGAATCATATGCCATGACTTTCAAGGGTTAAAGGTATAATCAGTTAAACCACTAATTTAATCGTATAATCGTATTATCTATCACACTTTGAGACACTGCCTAAGTCGGCAAGATATCTTCAAAGTTTTTGGAACTTTTGAGAGAAAGAAATCTCAGTCATTCTGTTCACAACACGTCCACTAAAGTTTTCAAAAAACTTTGCTAAAACTGAACAGTTTTTAAATGACACTATTGTGATAAAATGATCAGATTGTGAATATTGCAGATACTGCAATGTGAACATTTTTATCAGTATATAACTATTATCTACTGAATATCAGTTTGTAGTTTGGTAAATAGAGTTATTTATTTCTTTATATTCTGTGTTAGTGATCCTCAAATCTACTCAGATGAACTTTATACTATATTTCTGCTGGGTCATTTTAGGTGAATTACCCCCCGAAAACCCGAAAAATTCCAAATATTTGATGTCATTATTTGAAAAATAACACCAATGCAGCACATAAGACTAATGTTTAATGCTTTCTTCTGGTGTAGTGTTAAAAGCCTGTGTGGTCACATTTTCATTTGAAATGCTTTAAACTTTAAATATCTGCAGCAGCTTTTAAAGCATTAACTGTTAAAAGCTAATAGCAGTAATAGCATTAGTTTTAATGGAATATTTTAGAAAATGGATATTCACAATGAAGAAATTAAGTTACAACGATCAAGTTGCAGCCGGTTTAGTACGAGTCCTGCACAGAAAACACCCTCTCAGAGGGCATGGTGTTTCCTGCTGATATTCATTATCAGTCATCTGCTACCAATTTAGATGATCCATGTACAACTGTTTTCATTATTCTTGTCAGTAATGTTAAAGTTTACTTTTGTTTAGTTGTTCATTTTTGTTCCTAAATTGGAGAACGTGTTTCGTAATTTGGGGAATTTGATTATTACTTTGATATTCGATTTTTAAGAAAAAATCCAAAAATATCAGCTCGTTGCTAATTTCCTGTAATGAAATCCTGCAGATGGACGTTCACAGCGTTTCTAGGTAAAAAAAATTTTTTCCAGCTTCTCATCTTTTCTGTACTCTAAAGTATGATTTGAAATAGGTGCTTATTGCAATTCTTATTACTCACGGGTATCGGGTTGTCGATGGTGTTCTGCACAGCAATAGCCAGGCCCTCCTTCATCATGCAGGTGAGCTGGTAGAATTCATGTTGCTGGTTGATTTCAAACACACCCAGCAACTTCCAGCGCTGCTGCAGGCCTCCCCAGACCTTCAGCTTCATCGGCCGCGTGCTGCTGCTCGGCCCTGCCATCTCCATCTGCTGCAATTAGGAGTCCAAATGCAAAATAAAAATTTTCACTATTACTTCAGAGGTCTCCATTCCACTGGCTCTGTGCAATATCACAATGCAGTGGTTTAATCCTAAGAATTTAATAGGTAATTTGATTGTTTCGTCTGGCTAATATCAGATGTCCCTGGTTTAGTTCCTGATAAGCAGGTTCCTGATAAACCAACAATATGATCAGCATTCTGTAAATGACAATGTTGTAGTGAACAAAGCCGTAAATGTAATTAGCTTAGAGGAGCCTTTCTTGGTTAAGTATCCACTGATTTGTGTTAAGCTGTGCTACAGTCTCAGAAATAAAGGTACCCAGCTTTTGTACCTTCAGTATGTATCTTTTACGTGCGAAGGTGCATGTGCTGTACCTTTAACCAGCTTTAAGAGTAAAGCTTTAAAGGTATTTTAATCCATGTTCCTTAAGGTCCAATTGTGTAAAAAATGTATTTTTATAATTATAAAAAGATCTACATGTACATTTACATTTATGGCATTTGGCAGCGTGGCTTATTCAGAGTTGCTTATGAAAGTGCTTGTGAAGGAAATTATTCATTTTTACTTATTCATAGTTTTTTTGTTGTTCTGTTCATGTTCATCTGAGGATAATGCCTACGAAGGCCATGTCATGTCACTTTGATTAGTACAGAATGTTTATCTGCTTACAGAGACACAAGCATGTTCTTCTATTCAAGGCTCGTCTGCCTCAAACTGCTTCTTATCGGTACACAGATGTGTGTCATGCTCTGCGTTTCATTTATATAGTAGTGGTTCAGCACAAGCACTTCGGAGTGCTCTCATTATTCTATCCTGCTTTATTCTATCCTGTATTAACCATCTTTCTGTAATAAACCTTTTTACCTTCAGAGGATGAGTCTGTGAGTCTTGTCTAATTTCCATGACAATTTGGCGACTCCTGGCTAGGCTGCACGAGTCGTTTCAGCTTTGTTGGACAATAAGCAAACCGGAGGACGCTCATGGAGAAGTTTCACCCTGAAATCCGTGTTGAGGCAAAGGCGGTTTGCCCTTTGTTGTGCGCTCTAGAGCGAAAGACCAATGCAGCCTTACTACTGACTGGTAGGAATCATCAAGAATTTATCATTTAGAATTAGAATTTTATGAAGTCATTGTGTATAGCTATCTGTATGGAAGGGAATCAATGATATAAGAAATGCGTGTATTACGAGAAGTATTACATGGAGCCATTTCTGATAAGAAGTTCCAGGAACTTCACCTCTGCAACGGCAGATATATTGGTGTTTCTTAGATCACAGCTTCAAAACTAAGATATATACCGAAGGATATATACAGTATCTCACAAAAGTGAGTACACCCCTCACAAACACACCTCCAAGACGACCACTGCCTTGCTAAAGAAGCTGAGGGTGAAAGTGAGAAACTGGTCAAGCATGTCTCCAGACCTAAACCCTATTGAGCCTCTGTGGGGAATCCTCAAATGGAAGGTGGAGGAGCACAAGGTCTCTAACATCCACCAGCTCCGTGATGTCTTCATGTCTTCATGGAGGAGTGGAAGAGGACTCCAGTGGCAACCTGTGAAGCTCTGGTGAACTCAATACTCCATGTCCATGCTCCATGGTGGCCACACAAAATATTGACACTTTGGGCCCAATTTGGACATTTCCTGAGATAAAAAATTAAAAATTAAAAAGAAGGAAAAAGAAAACCTCAAGTCCCACCAAATTGCCATATGTGGAAAACATAGTCCAAACAGGACTCGGACGCAGTTGCAAAGGCGTTGCTTAGAGAAGTCATTTCTAGATGGGGGACTCCCACAAAAAGTCTCCAGTGCTAATGGCACACCTTTTGTGAGTCATGCCCTTAAGTTGGTGGGTGAATATTTGGGTCTTGATTTAAAGCAGCACTGTGCATATCATCCAGCTAGTGATGGGATGGTAGAGAGAGCAAATGGGACACTAAAAACGACAGCCACTGTAGGAGAGTGCCAGAGCCGAGCTGGAGAAGACGGGACTTCGACAGGAGGACTAGAAAGTGATTCTCTATCAAGAGTACTCATATGAATTTGTTCGCTTAATCACATGCGTTTCTGTCATGGTACTTCAAGCAGGATCGTAAGCTAGCTAGTGGATTTTTAAAAAATCATTAAAAACTTTGTTGTTAGACTCAAACAAACCATACACAGAACATCAAATATGGTAAAAAATCGCTAATGTAATTGCGTAAGTAAATAATTTGAGAGCTACAACAATGATTTGCTACTTACATTTGTAGATGAAGTTGGCTGAGAGTTTGGCTGCCATTTTTATTTTTATTTTTTTAGAGCTGAGAGGCTATAGAAAATATGACACCATTTCCAGTAAGGCAAAATAGGTAGCATCGATGATCCCTGGCTTTTGCGGTGCATTGTGGGATTTTTTTTAGGGTGCGAACGTTCCAGTGCACTGGAAGGATTTTGAAATTGAGACAGCACTTAAAATGGCCGACTCCCTGATCAGTGCCCAGACTACTGAACTAGGGAACTGATTGAGACGCACCCTAAGATTGTAAGTGGTATGTAGCACATACTAGCACCTGCCCTTTTCTCTCCATTGTTACATGAATACTGTTTGTGTTGCTGTGGTTACAAAACTCTTTTGCACACTATTGTATTGGCATAGTAGTGTCAGAATATCTTATGTCTTCACTGTCTACTATTTATATATTATCTAATATTCCCCTCTGTTATCCAATACTATACTAATTTTCCCCAGAATGTCATATTTTGCAGTTTTCAGCCAAAAAAAAAAATGCTGAATCCTCATTTTCTGCTGCGGGTACAATAAAGTGCTAATGTCTTTCTAGTCCATTTTCTAATCCACAAGCGACAGCCCCTGACACTGAGCTCGTGTACATCATAACAGAAGATGACAGACTTGCTGCTGCCTGTCTCCTTGACAACAAGACAAGTGATAAAGAATGGAGTGTGTTTTCACTTACAGCGTGCCCTCTGTTCTACACTAATGATCTGAATAATCTACCCTGCTCAAAAATTCATAGTGACCATTAGATGTTTCTGATGGTTTCTAGTGGTTTAGTAGTGGTCATTGAAATTATTTTGTGTTTTCCATCTTGGTGGAAAGATTCAAGACACATTAGACAGCTTTCTAATAGAAAGGTGTGTCGTAAGAGTGTGGTTTCTGATGGAGGCCTTGTGGTGATAATCTGGGGCTGATTCTATGGTCGTAATGGTCTTTTGTGATATTTGTGGTAATCAGTAATGACCCTGGTGCTTCAGAGCGTCAACATGAAAACAGAAAAGCACTGATCAGTAGCATCTATCTCGACAGAACTGGCAACTCTTCCATTAGGATACAATTCAATCAGTAAGACACTGAATATCTCACACATCTGTAATTGCATCAAGAAAGAGTCGATTGACTTCAGGCAAGTGTTAGATGTGATAATATTCAAAGTTTCATAAGGAATTTAAATAATATAATGTAATATTTCTTCCCAGCAGGGAACATTTTCCAAAGAGCTGTATGTAACAAAGAATATTATACTTCTGAGTACTGCGGAGGGAGCGTTACCACCATGAAGTTTAATTTTCCTAAAACAGCATGTCCCAAAATGTGTTATTTTTCTTATGCCACATCAATGTGTCAACTAGTGCACTTTTCCATTAATTAAATAATGACATGCATGTTTTATCTCTTTATACAGTGGCAAGAAAAAGTATGTGAACCTTTTGGAATTTCATGGTTTTCTGCATAAATTTGTCATAAAATGTGATCTGATCAAGTCAAAAGGTATTGACAAATATAATGTGTCTAAAATAATAACACAAAAGAAATTCTGATCTTTCATGTCTTTATTGAGAACAACCCAAAAAACCTTATAATGCTTGTGGAAAAAGTATGTGAACTCGAGTTATTGACCTCAAAAAAGCTAATTGGAGTCAGGTTTTTGCGCACCTAGAGTCTCGTTAAGAAAATGACTTTGGAGGTGTGGACTACAGCTACTTTGACTGATAAAAACCCCTCGGACTTTTGGAGTTTGCAACGCACAAGAAACACATGCTTATGTGAGCCACGCCTCACCAAAAAGAGCTTTCAGAGGATCTACGATCAAGAAAAGTTGATTTACATAAAGCTGGCAAGGGTCACAAAGTGATTTCGAAGACTTTAGAAATTCACCAGTCTACAGTTAGGCAAACATTCTACAAATGGAGACACTTTGGGACTGTTGCTACTCTACCAAAAAGTGGGTGCCTAGTCAAAATGACACCAAGAGCACATCGAAGACTCATCAATGAGGTAAAGGAACAACCCCGAATGACAGCCAAAGATTTGAAGGCATCATTGGAACTGGCTAACATCTCTGTTCATGAGTCTACAATACGCAAAACATTGAACAAGCAGGGTATCTACGGCAGGACACCACGAAGGAAGCCACTGCTTACTAAAAAGAACATTGCTCAAGCCTGAAGTTTGCAAAAGAGCACACTGACACTCCACAGCGGTATGGGCAAAATGTTGTGTGGACTGATGAAACTAAGATTGAACTATTTGGAAAAACTACACAGCACTACATCTGGCGTAGAAAGGGCACGGCATATCATCATGAAAACATCATCGCAACCCTGAAGTATGGTGGAAGAAACTTCATGATTTGGGCCTTCTTTGCTTCATCAAGGCCTGGCCAGCTTGCAGTCATTGAGAGGAAGATGAATTCCCAAGTGTATCAGACAATTCTTCAGGATAATGTGAGAATGTCTGTACGTCTGCTGAAACTGTGAGGAAGTTGGGTGATGCGACAGGACAACAACCCAAAACACTGCAGCAAGTCCACAACAGAATATCTTCAGAAAAACAAACCCCACCTTTTGGAGTGGCCGAGTCAGAGCCCAGACCTCAACCCAAAAGAGATGCTATGGAATGACTTGAAGAGAACCATACACATGAGACGTCCAAAGAATATGACCGAGCTAAAGCAGTTCTGCCAGGAGGAATGGGCTAAAATTCCTCCTGAACCATGTGCAGGTCAGTTATTAATATTAAGGGTTCACTTACTTTTTCCACTGCCATTTTGAATGTTGAATGAGTGTGTTGAATAAAGACATGAGGGATCCGAATATTTTTGGGGTTATTATTTAAGATACATTATATTTGTCAATACCTCTGACTTAGATGAAGATCAGATCACATTTTATGACAAATTTATTCAGAAAACCATGAAATTCCAAAGGGTTCACATACTGTTTCTTGCCACTGTATTAACATTTAAGGGGGGGCACGGTGGCTTAGTGGTTAGCACGTTTTCCTCCTACTCCAGAGTTGGAGGCTCGAATTCTTCCTCCACCCTGTGTGTGTGTGTGTGTGTTCTCCCCTTGCTTTAGGGTTTCCTCTGGATACTCCAGTTTCCTATTTACCTGTCAGAAAACTTAAAGTTCCAGCTGAATGTTAAAAGCACTGATACTGGAGACTCCTTCCAAAATCAAAGATTACTCATGTTTTAAATCAGCATCTGAAATTGTTACTATAGAAACATTCTGACTGATCAGGATTGAGGATTCAACAGCGCATCGGCATAAAAGCTAGTAATTAAGAGATGGATACGCAGATATTTTCTGATATTCAAAGGACGCTTTAATACATTGTCACTACCAAGGCATTTTATTCAGGAGAAACCAGCTTAGGTAGGCAGGAATGCACCTGGCCAAAAGCACTGGATCAATATCAAAAAGACTATTCACTGACATCATTTTATCCTGTGCACATCTGTGACGTTGACTGATACAGAACTGAAATTTGCAATTAACATTCATTCATAGATTCTTTCTTAGGTCCCGCTTTATCCTAGTTAAGTTTGTGCCCAAGCCTATCCTATCCCGGGAACAATGGGTGTGAGGCGGGAATACATCCTGGATGAGAGACAAGTCCACCAGTCGCAGCAAACCATGCACACACACACACACACACACACACACACACACACACATTTACAGCTGGGTCAATTTAGTGTACCCAGTCCACCTACTGGGAAGTATTTGGGAGGTGGAAGGAAACTGAAGAACCTGGAAGAAACCTAAACTGACACAGGGAGAACATGCAAGATTCCACACAGACAGTACCCCAAGTGCAGGACCAAGCTGACACCACCATGCCAACTGCACGGAAAATACCATTTAAGACAAACTGTCTTCAAGTCCCCGTGAAGCACAGCGTTATTCGATGTGTCAATGTAATTTCCACTAAAACAGGAAGTCAGGGCAGGACATACTGATTGGCTCCTCCCCCTTCTTAAACAGCCAATAGCATTTAGATGACCTCAGCGCCCAGGTCTAAGACGTACTCGGCACTTAGCACAGTGGATTTTTATCATGTCGGGCGGGGGCATCCCACTTCAGATTCTAGACAGAATTTGATTGGAGAGAAACTCTGATGACAGGCTGAAGTGCAGGATGATGTCATCGAAACTGTTAATCCGTATCTGTGGTACCGACAGAGACTACATTCTGAATGCATTTACAAGTACTAAATGCGAATTTTGTCCTTGTTTTGGAACACACTAGCTTCTAGATAACCTCGAGGCTAATCTATTCATACCAAAACTTTCATTTTTGTCTTTAAAGCCTACAGTCATCGCACATCGCTGGAAATCAGAAGCTTTGAGACGGTCATTCGGGTACTAAAATATTATTCGTATCAGGCCCATTCTCAGAGCTTTGATATATGATGTATTGTATTGAAAATGTTTGTTGTTTGTGTTTTTAATGAATCAGAGCGAGAAGATGCAGTGGTCTCTGGACAGTTCACAGAGGCTTATTTGTCTGCGGTGATGAGAATCAGCTGCTCAGAGGCAGCAGATTAAATCTGATCACTCAGCTCCTTGACATGAAGGACCAGTGTGTGTTAATAGCTCTGGAACCTTTTCATAACCAGAACAATGTCCTGGAATGAAACATACACATGAACACTGACATAAAAACATGACGTTACAGGGACTCTGACTAAACTGTACTATAGGCTCTTTCTCGTTCTGGACTATTCGGTAGGTTTTTGGATATTTCTCACAGAAAGAAAACATTACCTACCTGTCAGTATACAGTAGAGCCAAAATCTTTCTTTCTGTTAGCAAACTCGACCCGGCATAAACATGGACATTTCAGAACAATCCAGCCTGTTCAACAGGAAACAGTTAGTGAGGAGAAGAATGAGAAAGATGTTACCTCAGCTTGACTCATCACGGAGACACTGGTGCATTTCCACTCTGCGGTTTCAGCGCATTCTTTCTGTCCTCAGCTGCCACAGCGCTCAGCGCGCTCGTCCTGGCTGGGAGTCGATTCCAACAACAACAAAAGAGTCGATTCTTTGATGACAGGCAGGCACTGAGAACACGGGAGTCGACTCCACACAGTGAAACAGCGTTCACTGGGAATTAATAGCTTTTAGCTAGGAATTAATCTCGGTTTGGAAATGTGAGGAAATACGCTATATAAAGTCATTCCAGTGAAAGGAGCGGTGATGGCGCGGATGTGTTATTTCATCATTTAAGGCACAACCTTTCACCAACTTGCCATATTAATGACACTGCCATACTGCGGTTATTACAGTTCCACTCAAAACTATATACAGGTGCATCTCAATTATTTATTTATTTATTTATTTAAAAGTTCTTTTTTTTGTAATTTAAGTCAAAAAGTGAAACTATTATAACTATTGTAATTTAAGTGAAACTATTATATGTACTAGATTCATTACACATAAAGTGAAATATTTCAAGCCTTTTTGATTGATTGATTGTTTTAATCTTGATGATTAGGGCTTACATCTCGTGGAAATCTCCTACCTATATTAGAATAAAGAATTTATAATACAGAAATGTCGACTTTCTTAAAAGTATATTAATGTATTCACTCAATACTTGGTCATGGCTCGCTTTGCACGAGATACTGCATCAATATTTTATATAGGTATGTATGTATGTATTTTTCAGTTGGATGTGTGACTGTACGTCATTCCCTTCAAATGCTACTGAGCTTTAAAAATGGTATATTTTGTGTATGGGCCCATTCTGCCGTGAAATTCAGGCCCATTTTAAATGTGATTTAATAGCTTATTCTAAAAATGTGTCTCATACCTGACACCTAGATGAACACTTTCCATTTAGTTGTGTGACTGTAAGTCATTACCTTCAAATGCTATTGAGCTTTAAATAATGGTATATTTTGTGTATGCGCCTATGCAGTAATAAAATACATGACCATTTTTATATATGATTTAATAGTTTATTTTGATAAATATCACCAATCTAAAAGGTGTGCATTATCGATCACACCTAGATGAACACTTTACAGTGGGTTAAATGACTGTAAATCATTCTCTTCAAATGCTATTGAAGTTAGAATCGTGTTTAACAATGTCGTATGGAACTTTAGAGACGGTCCCTTAATTTCCGCATTTCCGCGAATATCGAACGTGCAACGTCACACCGACTTTATTCCAGTTGTATATATACGTATATGTATATTCTATCTTATAAAAATCAGGTCTACCTTTACCTTTCTCTTCTAGCAATAAACGTTCAGTACTTCACAGATATCTGTATTTATAAAAGAATCGCTATCAGGCGAGTAGCTTTCAAACAGAAACGAAAAAAATGCAGGTTTCCGATTGGTTAATCCGACTCCCAATCCAAATGCTGGCCAATAAAATGTGATTAAACAAACGTTTTAAGAACATCAGGATAGCGCAATAACTGTGCAAAACATGCTATTTGACACGAATATAATCAGCTGTGCTGTATGTGTGTTATGTTAACCATCATAAAAAAAAAATTGGGAACCGTTCAGTTACCTTCTGAGACGAGTGTAAAGTGAGAAGAGGAGACTCTCATCTCCACAACACAAACCCCAGCAGTTTAAACAGTATTTTACTTTGGACAGCGATGTAAACTGTAAAATTATAAAACAAAAACCAAACATCGCGAATCCTAAAGCTACTAAAGGCAAGCCTCTAAGGAGCAAACGTAATTTAGCATGTCAGTTCACCACATCATATTGTTCATAAAATTTTTTAATTAATGTTCAAATGGTGGCATATTAATTTAGTATATGTGACATAATTCCTTATTCCGCACCATAGAATTATGTACTTTTAGCGTAAATTTGATCTTTCCTGTTTTCTGCTTCAGTTTTTGAAATTGGGAATCGACTCTTAGAACCGACTCCTTCGATTCTCAACACCTGCAATGGGAATCGGAGTCGACTCCAACATTTCTGGAACCGAACAGTGCTGTCGCTCTAGCGGAGCCTCACTGAATGCAGTGAAAGCTCCGTCCACACGGTGCCGCTCTCGTGCGCTTCTCACAGCACTTTATTACAATACTGTTTCATACATTTATTAATTCATGAATTAGAACATTTATTCGTTTCAAGAATTTCCAATCAAACTGAAATGTAACATTTTCATTTATATTTTAGATGATCTTAAATCATTATTTAAAGCTGTGAAGGTTTTTAGACTTTAGTTAGTCTGTAAGTCCTAATACTCAAGGAATTTGAAAATATTAGTGCTACAATGACTACTTCTATCAATAAAGTGCTAGATATGACTCATTGCATGAATTGCATAGCAGTAAGATGTGTCGTGTGTGCGGATTGTGGTTGCAGAGCTTATTTTCATTTACATATATTCATTTAGCACACTTTTATCCAAAGCGACTTACAAAGGAGAACAATACAAGTAATGCTACTATACAAGATCTTTTAATTGAGTTCTAGAGAAGTAAAGTGCGCAAAATAGATGTGTAAGTGCCAGAGAAAGTTTTTATTTATTTATTTTAATTTTTTAAGGAGAATGTGGGGTTGGCGTTTTAGGGGTTAGTAACATGCTCACAGAAGAGGTGGGTCTTTAGCTGTTTTTTGAAGATAGTGACAGATTTTTCTGTCTCGATTGAGGTTGGAAGTTCATTCCACTACTGCGGGACAGTTAGTGTGAAGGTTCTGGAAAGGGACCTTGAGCCACGCTGAGTAGGCACTACTTAGCGTCGGTCATTGATCGATTTCAGATTGTGTGAGGGAACATAAACCGCAAGGAGAGAGTTGAGGTAGGAGTGTGCTGTTCCAGACAAGGTCTTGTACGTGAACAAGGCCTTGAATTTGATGCGGGTGGCTACAGTAAGCTAGTGGAGGGAGGTGGAGAGGGGTGTGATATGGCTTCTTTTGGGCTAGTTGAAGAGGAAGCATGCTGCTGCATTCTGAAACATCTGAAGGGGTTTGATGAAGCTGGCTGGGAGGCCCGAGAGTAGTGCATTGCAGTAGTCCAGTTTTGATATGACAAGAGCCTGGACTAGTAGTTGTGTTGCCTGTTCGGTGACATAGGGTCTGATTTTCGTGATGTTATACAGAATGAACCTACAGGACCGTACAGTTGTTGAAATGTGGTTTGTCAAGGTCAAGCGGTCATCAAGAGTCACCCCAAGATTCCTGGCTGTCCTGGTTGACTTGAGTGTGGATGAGCTGAGCTGTACAGTGAGGTTGTGGTCGATTGAGGGGCAGGCTGGGATGACAAGAAGCTCAGATTTTGCAAAGTTGAGCATTTTTCCATTCCATATAAACCACACCCCAGAATATAAGCTTATAAACCAGTAATGAAAGTAAAAGCCCTTGATGTCACCCATTATATTTTTTTGTACTGCATACAGAGTTGTACCTTGTAGTTACACTTAACAGTAATTGTAAATACACGTAATTGTTTTAATGGTTAATAGCTGATGGTTTGTGATGGTATTTTTAGTGGAAGCCATTCGAATTTCTGTGATGGTTTCTAATGTTTTTTTTGAGCAGGGTGGCCAATAAGTGTGCAGTGTTTAAAAAATAAATAAATAAACACCCTCAATAATCATATGAGCATGACACACACTACTACCAAGCCAGTGTCTTTACCGTGCCACATTCGGTACAGGTACAAACCAGACACTCCTAATAAGCTGCCAACTCAACAATATAACCATACTCGCAATCTTATAATACTTAGTTCAGAAGTGAATTCACTGTGACACCACCATCATTTCTAGCTACCATCATTTCTTAGACACAAGCCTGAGATAATCGCTAAGAACGGTATGACATGATGCAAATGTTTTTGTAATAATTATTTATTGCAGTGTGTACAAAAAACAACTGGAATTTGTGTACTTTCTCACGAACATCTCATCAAACAGCACTGGGCAGCAACTGTGTACAACGTAACAGCAGATAGGACAGTAATGCTTTTTTTTCATGTCAGCAGAGAGAAATTTCCAAATATACATTAATGAGTAAACATTTTTACCCCCCTTGTGGTCTCCAATGTGCTCCTTTACACTCGTTGGTCATTTCCTCAGGGCTAAACTGTCTGAAAACTACATGAAAAGCCGGAAAGCATCAGAGAACAGTTATACATGAGACTTAAATACAGGAGCTGGTACGCAAATTGAGTTTTCATCATGTCCTTGTTTTGGGCAGCTGTATGACAGCGACTGTAGAGTCCTAATCGATTTTCTTTGGTTTACGATTCTTCCATGTTACTATTCCTATGAAGGTACCTGGAAAAAGGGTATAAAATGTTGTTTTTTAATTTTTTTTTTTAAACAGAACAAGCTAGTTATATAGCAAGAAGTGTGTATCAAGTAAGGGTCATGCTGCTATAGGAATATAAAACATGGATTTGGGTTATTTTCCTATACAAGCATGTCCCATTGTGTTTTATTCCTCTTAAATCATAGTATTTCTTGCAGTTAAAGTCCCCATGAAGTGCCTTGAAACGCGCAGCCTTATTCAATGCGTTGACATAATTTCCACTGAAACAGGAAGTCAGGTCATATCGAGTGGCTCCTCTTCCTTTCTAACCTGCCAATAATGTTTAACTTACCTCACAGTCCGGGCCAAAGCCGAAAACTGGCACAAATACCTCCTTCTTCAAAGTGGATGAATTGAAGCCATTTCCTTCTAAACCAACTTACAGTTGGAAAACTGAATAAAACGTGCGAGTTTGAACAGCCAAAGTCACGTTGACGACTTCAGCATTTGATTTTTTATAACATCGGGGGTGGGACACTTCAGATTCTAGAGAGCATTTGATTGGAGAGATAATCTGATGAGAAGCTGAAGTGCAGAATGATGTCAGCGAAATTGTTGATACATACCGGCGGTAGAGAGAGACTGTGCATTTTGAATTCGCATCTCTTCTAAATGTTAGTTTTGTCACAGTTATGGAGCACATTAGCTTATAGATAACCTTAAGGCTAATACGTTCATACTAAAAGCCAAAAAACTTCAAATTTGATTTCATGAGGACTTTAAAGGCAAGATTTTAACATCTTGACTTCTCATGCTACGCAATAACAACTCATTATCAACAGAAATACATTCTCAATGCAAGTCAAGCGATTTTCACTTCAACAGATGTTTACACAGGAACATACAGCATGTTTGCTAAACTTACCAACACAGAGTAAGACGATCAAAGCTGCTACACCGGGAAGTATGACCGAGTACTCTCGAGGAAGAAAATAACTGTGGATCATGTGATCGCTGTCGACAAACGGCTGAAAAGAAAGCAGATGATGTTCGTCAATTGTTCGCACTCTGGGTTTTGCGTTAAACTAAAAAGTTGAAAATCAGTCTAAGGTTAGAGAACAAAAAGGGAAATTGTACCCATGTGCACTATATACTACACAAGCTTACGTACAGATTGTATACTATTACTCTCTAGTGTGAAGTATGCATGAATTAGTATTTGGGATTCTACAGTGTCATGTTTTCACTCATCAATCATAATCAAGTGCATGAGGCTCCTTCTAGATTATGTTCAACTGATTAAAATCTGTGCAGAATATTTTAATATTACATTTTAGTGGTTAAAGTTAAAATAATGGAGCAGAGAAAGAATATCAAACAGTAAATAATAAACACCTTTATTATTAACTTGGAGACAGACGTCCCCAGGATAATTGTCATAAACAGCTAATCCTCTCACTTCATCAAGTATTACGCAGTCACAACCAGTTAAGAAGAGACTATAAACAATAATACTAAATAACTAACGAATTAACTAAAAGCCAAACGGAAAGAAGATAATACTTTATTAATCCCCAGATGGAGAAATTAGGGGCTTAGATAGCTGTTAGAGCAAATATCTTAAAGGCAAATATACTTTAAATGTCATTTCACAGTGTAGATTCATTTTACTCACCAGGACTATGACCCATATGGTGTAATACGTGAACAGTAATAGACTGAAGCCAACGAGGCCGAAACCAACAGCTTGATCTGCTCCGGTTGCCTTTCCAAAAGACAAATATGAAACTTTTAACAAAAACTGTATTTGTTTTTGAATTAGTAGTTCCGTAATGTGAAGGTTACTTGAATGACAAACAAAATATTCAAATATAACAAAAATCTCGTTTTATTATTATTACTATGGAGAATTGAAGTTTGGTTGAATAATCTAACAAAAATGTCAATTATAATAAGCAAGGCATCCCGGTAATGATGATAAAGATGATATAGTTTTATGTTGTTTTATAGGGAAATGGCTTTCTTTCCAAATTAGATGTACTCTTTAAGTCAGTCATTGTTAACAGCAGTGTATGGACTAGATCATTAAAGAGCAATGTGTTCATTTTGTTACGTTGAAAGCTTCACTGGATCGTCTATCTTTCCCAGGAAGAAGAAAAAAAAATCTGAAGATATTTTGATATTGCAGTTAATTCAGAGAATTAAGTAATTAACTTCCCTGCTGGAAACAACAACATAGAAACCATCACAGAAATTCAAATGGCTTCCACTACAACTACCATTACAAACCATCAGCTGTTAACCTTAAAACCAGTAGTGGTCCTTAATGGTATCAAATAGACTTAACATACCACCAACAGAAGGCAACAAATTACCAACAGGGACCATTAAAACCATTACAATTTCTATTATAGCCATTAAAACCATTACAATTTCTATTATAGCCATTAAACCCATTACAATCTCTATTATAGCCATTAAAACCATTACAATTTCTATGAGGGTCTCTATTGTTCTGTTTTGTTTTTATTACATGTCCATGATCTTAGTGTTGAGAACTCCAACACTATGACACACAAACTGATGAAATGGGGCTCCCAAATCACACTTTACCTGCAGTTTATACAATTATAACCCTAAGTGTAATGATGTAGACTCAGTACAAGTAGTAAACACCACAAGTTTGGATATTGAACACACCATAAAAACTATTAGGTTCTTGTTAAACAAGACTGAAGTTAACTTGCATGGAGAGATTTACTTCATCCCGTAACAATACATTTAAATATGAGGAATATGTTCCACGTTCTTGAACCATGTTTAATGTCTAAATAACACGTAAGAAATAAGCGTAAACACAGTAAAAGAAGAAGAAAAAGAAGAAAAAGCTTTATTTCAGCTTACCATGTCGACCCGTCACTATCTGAGGTATTTCCTGCCGTTTGCGCTTCCGGTTTCCGGTCCACGTCCGCTGAAGAATGGGAAATGTAGTTTTTCAGAGGAAATAAACGCCACACGGTGGAGACAGAGCACAACTCTACGATTTAACAGCAGTGTGTTTATCTATGTCCTGAATATCGTCTTGTTTAAGAGAGGTTAAACAGGTTACATACAGTATGTACAGTATGTGTCGCCTTGTCTATGTTCAAAATCACATCCTATTCCCTCCATAGTGCACTATTAAGGGAGTTTTGCTGTTTTATCGGTCCTGTCCTGAGGCAGGAAGAAGTACAATTACGTTGTTATTGTACGTACAAAACGTCTGGTTGTTGGGTATCTGCACTTTAGTTTTTATTTCAACACAATTCAATTTGTATATCGCTTTTAACAATGGACATTTTCCCAAAGATTTACAGAAATATATCAATTCAGGATATAGATTTTAAATATCCCCAATGAGCAAGCCAGCAAGGGAAAACTCCCAGTGGCGAGATGAGGAGGAACCAGACTCAAAAGAGAACCCATCCTCATCTGGGAAGCACTGAATAGTGCAATTATAAACAATTCCCTTCTATAACTGCGGTCAAATAGTGACGTTATGCCACCAGGAAATTCATACTAGTTTTAACACAGTCTATTCTGTTGACGTTATCAGCTGTTCACTGATTTGAGTGCAAAAACTGTTCATACCAATTGCAGTCCAAAGCCATCTTCATGTTTTTAAAATAGTACCATTGCCAGTAATCTGATGTAGCTTTAGACTTTCCATGTTGAGCCATCCTCAGCAACAAGAGGGATTTCCAAGTGATGAGAACTGCAATCAGAAGTAAGGTATCAGGATGCATCAGGCAGGTCCAGAGGAGAAGGGGTCAGGACACACCCATATGTGGTTTTTCCCCCCAAACTGTTGCCACAAAGTTTGAAGCACACAATTATATAGAATGTCTCTGTATACTGTAGCATTATAATTTCCCTTCAATGGAACTAAAAGACACAAACTTGTTCCAGCATGACAATGGGCATAGAGCGAGCTCCACGAAGACATGGTTTGCCGAGGTAGGAGTGGAAGGACTCAATTAGCCTGAAGTTCTGACTGCACCCCAGGCCTCCTCAACCAACATCAGTGCCTGACCTCACTAATGCTCTTGTGGATGAATGGATAAATCCCCACAACCACACTCCAAATCTAGTAGAAAGACTTCCCTTAAGAGTGGAGGTTATTATAATAAGAAAGGGGGACTATATCTGGAATTGTATGTCAGCATAGCTATTTTCCCCATGTTCCCTGAATCCTTGGTGAAAGAGGAAACTAATTTACCAACAGTACCTACATGTGATTTCAGTTAGATGTTCTTTTCTGAATCTTTCTTGTACTTTCACTTTGATACTTAAATTGTTCTCTACTTTACCATATGCATAATATTTTAAGTTGTACTTTATCTTTGACAAGAGTATTCTTTAGATGAATACCTGTACTTTAAAAAAAAAAAATTTAAAAAAAAAAAAAAAAAAAAACAAAAACAAAAAAAAAAACAAATTATTTTTTTTTTTTTTTTATTTAATAAAAAAATTTTAAAAAAAAAGGCCCCCCTTCTTTTTTCAACGCCCAACATTTCCTTTATTTCCTCCCAATCAGTCTATTAATACACATCCATAAACAAATTTACATGACAGAATATGAAACATTCATATTTGCGTGTAGAAATACAGTTTAGAGCCATCTTGAAACAATAATAAATCAAATAATACAATAAGGTCAAGAAAACTTTGGAAATAATATTTGTGTGATCGTAAAATATAAGTTTATCCATAACTCTATATTTAATATAATCAGAAAAATAAAATAATTTGTGGTAGAGTTAAATATATGTATTGACTTTTTATAGACATCTTAAGTTTTCCAATATATAGTGAAAATTTGATAGCTGTACGGAATACAGTGGTGAAAATGAACCACTTTAAAGGAATCTTTCTGGCTGAGCCAAGTGCATAGCTTTATAACCATTAGAAAAGCGAGAGGCTGACGTCATTAGCTATGGACAAAAGTTGTACATCTTGTTACGTGAAAGTTAGTATTTAAGTGCCGTTGTGGTGCGCGTCATCCATAAAACATCACAGTGTAGTTTATCGTTTCATTTATAATTAATACCCAAACTCATAATGATTCACGTAAGGTCTACACACGCCATATTTTACCCACAAATGATTTTCAGTCTCAAAAACGTGTAAATCAGAGTGTGGACACTTGCATCATGATGAGCGAATTACTTTTACATTTCAAGCATTCTTTCAATTTATAACTCACAACAGCAAATTACACAAACACTATGGTACATGAAATCTTTTTTGCCCCTCATACATCCCAATAATGTAGTCACATAGCAAATTAAATCAGGTTTACCTTTATGTTTGTGATTAAACAAAAAAATTAAAATAAAAGAAAATATCACAGGTTACGGCCTATCACGACCGAACAACAGCATGGCACGAGGCTCTTTATAGAGTAGAAAGAAAGAGCAATTAGGTATAGCCTCTTAAGTAGTGTGTACATCAATCATCTCATGCTGGCACAATATTCGTTAATCACTAAGAAATGAGAATAGAGAGAGTTGTGATGGAAATAGCCATCGAAAAATAAACCAGCCTGCTGGTTTGGAAATTCAAAAAGACAGGACAGTATTAGCATTAGCACGTGGCTGATAACCTATGCGATCAAGATTGGCACAGAAAGTGTCAGAATATGTTGCAAATAAAGGAAGATTTCGGAAACAAAGTTTAAAGACCGCTTGAAAATAAGTTCCCTTGATGTAAATTAGGACAAATCTCAGACAAATGCACTAAGGGAAATTAACATACTTTAACAAAATGTCTTCCAAACATTTTCATAGTTCTTAGTTTATACATTTCTTTTCAGATAGCCTTTAAGAATGAAAACAAAGAACGTATTGAAATCGTTCTCCTGGCTCGATAGGGAAACTTGCACAAGGTTGCGTTGGACTTCAACAGGAAACATGGCAAGCGCGTCACACACGTTGCCGAACTTATTTATCGATTCAAAAAGACCGGGAGTGTTGCAGACCGACCGAGAAGTGGACGTCCACGACGTGGTGCTGGCAAACATAGTCCCCCGTGTATGGAGACTTTTGGGACACCGTGTATTGTACGATACAAGCTTCTCGGACAAATGATTTAGTCACATCTACCAATAATAGCACATTACTGCACAACGTCTACAGAATGCACAGATGGGTAACATCGAGTTCAAAACACTTATGCAACTGTCAATCATTTTAGATCCATGCATCAAGTGGGTCATATTCTGTTTTTATTTCGGAAGAAAAAACAAGCCTGCTCTTTTTACATATATTTTGACTGATAACTCATACTCCGGTGTTAAAATGTGGAGCTCCTACACAAAATAAATAGAAACTCTAAACTCTAGCTGAATTGTGCACCCAGTCCAGGACAAGTCCACTACTATTCAGCCACTAATCAAATCAAAATTTATTTCTCAGAATGTAAAGTATAATGAAGAGCCTGAGAAAATGACTGTTTTTTAAATGTCACAGCTGTATGGAGTTGTTTGTAGAGATTTAATCTTTATCTATTATAATAAAAGAGCTTGTTAGTTAGTTGTTTAAAGAATGATATTTGGAATGGAATGCTCTTATGTAGAATTCCTTACATGAATGCAGAAAATATCTTGTATTTGTCAAATTTAACTACAGGAAACATGTTAAAGTATTAAAGCATGAACTCCTTGAATAAAGCCCACATTGCACTTTTATTTGTAAAGATAAGGGAACTAAATTGTGCAAAGTTTTCTACTCTGTATATCATCTCAGGTCAACTGAGACCATTTTTCTCCATGATCAACATCATGGTTAGCTCATTCAAACTGAAAACAAAACATTACACCAACTTTTAATACACAAACACACCACACACACACACACACACACATGGGGGGGACGGGACTCCTCCGTCTCTGGATGCACACCAGGTGCAGTGGGAGACACGCAGGCTGTTGCCAAGTTTAGTGGCGTGATTGTGAGTCATTTGCTCTGATCTAAGCCTGCAAAACAAAGCCAGTTTTTCAAGCCACATCCTCCATCATCTACTCACACGCATCCCTTTATGCTGCACACAAGCTCACGAGTTTTATGCTCCACAATGATTAACACATTTTCTTACAGCACTACTGCCACATTCTGTGTTAAAAAAAATGGAGCAAAAATACATGAGAACGACGAGACATTCAGTGCACTGCACAGCAGTACAATACTAACACTTGATTAACACTTGTATGCATGGCCGAGTCCTGCAGCACAAACAAACAAGTGAAGAAGAGCGGGATGAGTGCTCGGGTGGAGCGTATGGATATGAAGATATCGGACTTGTAGTGGGATTCCCCAGGCCAGCTGGAGAACTAATGAGTCACAAGTATGAAACCTTGAATACCCGCAAACACACACACACGATTAAAAACATGTCAGACAGGCTGTAATGTATGGAGGAATGGCTAGAAGCTTGTTATGCTGAATATGATATGTTTCGGTATGGCCAGCCATACAGCTCTGTGTCTATTCATCTTTGTGTCATATGGTTTGTAAATTCCAACTAATAGCAAAATCATATTTCATGCATACTCTGCAGTGCTTCAAAATAATTTGGATGATTTTCTTCAAGTAAAATATGGCACAAAAATCACCCATAAAGGCTTCCATAGGGCATAAAAACCAGAAAATCTGATTTTAAAATAAAAACTTGTTTTAGCGACGAATATTTGCCAAAGGTTATTATTCCTAATGGTTCTTTTACTATGTCGGTTAATGATGCTTTTCTAGAACACAGTGTATAAACTTGGAACTAATCCATCAAGCAAGAACAATGAATCGAGTTAAACCCAAGATGGTTACTGGGTTCATATTTCAGTTTAAAGAAACTGAAAAGAACTTTATCACAAAAAACCCTAGCTGATGTGACTGCTAATAATAATAATAATAATAATAATAATAATACACAACTACTGATAATTTTAAGCAACCAAAGAGACAACAGCCCCGCCCACTTGCTATCTATTGGCTCACAAGTCTGAGGCTCATGAATTCCCAGGTCAAATTTCCCACCAATCAAGTCAAGACAAAGCTAAAGTAACTGTTACTAGCAACAAATGCCTCTTATGTTCCACGTCTTTTCCCTTCACTGGATTGACTTTTTGGCTGGATGAATTTTACTCACGTTTGGTCTGAATGCCTATGTTTATCTGAAAAAGCAGAAAGATAAATCAGGTGACTGTTTAAGACAGTACACCAAAGACAAGTTTTTAAATCTCAGAGATCATATATTAGGTTTAAATATTCAATAAGTATGTTAAAATATTCAGTGATGTAAAAGTGATGAACCTCATTTCCACCTGTGGATATATCTGAAACCCTATGCCCTGTGGAAACCTTCTGTAGGTAATTAGAGTAATATATATCTTACTTTAAAAGTGTGCAATCAACAGAAAATATTTTAAATCACTGCTAAACGTGCATTTAAAAAAAAAGAGAAAAAAAAAGAAGAAGAAGAAGAAGAAGAAAGGGAATTTTCCTCCAAGACCATTCCCAATGCAGGGAAACGGTAGTGGTTAAGGATCATTTTTGCTAAGTCTCTGAACACATTTTAGTGGTCTGTAACACAGGCAAAACAAATGTCCAAAAAATCAAACCTGGTAGAAGAAAAACACAGATCAGAACCATTAAATAATGAAAGGCTAAACAATATATGAATCGTATTTCTACTTAAAAATCCTAAGGGCTGCCATTTAGGCCATAAATATGATGTTTCCTAGGCCAAAGACAGTTCTTCACAGTGTTTGACTACTTCAGGTATTTCAAGTAGTTTGTTTACTTGCAAACAGGCTGTCAGTAACACATCTTTTTGATTATGTGGCTAATAATAATAATAATAATAATGCTAACAATAATAATAATAATAACCCACCCACCATGCGTATAATAAAATGCAAGATTTCCGGTGTTATAAGCAGTGTGTGAATAAACTGATCAGTGAAGACAATAAAAAGACTGCAAATAGCAAAACATCTTGTTAGTGCGATACTGGACTTCCCCTCTGTCTTGTTCATCCTCACTCATTTTGGCCCTCTGTTGTATTTCAGGAGGAGTATGACTGAGGCCACTAATGACTCTCAATCACGACAGGCTCAAACACACCCGCTGACACCCTGCAAGACAATGAAACAGGTATGTTAATTGTTTGTGATGCTTGCCATTCAGGATAACTTAAATTTAAATAGATCATAAATATTAACTGGAGGAGGCTACTACTGGTCTGACTCACCTGTTGCCAAGCTGGATGCCGCTAAGAGCAGTGGTACCATCCCGACTGACAAACAGTTGCAAATTGCTATCTGTAAGAGAGGAGAAAATGGGACCTTTCAATGCCATTCAATATCATTACCTAGCACTGCTACCATATTAATGCAATGAGTTGTCAGTTAAGATGCCACACGGGACAATAGGATCATCTGTCGAGCATTACTAGACAGGACACAAAGGGTTTACTTTGGAAAACTGATACTTAATCATGTGTGACCTTTCACACCTTACGCACCCTCATTGTTGCTGACATCAGCAAAGTCCTGACTCTGGACGATCTTCTCCACGATGTCATCAGCGTCGATGCGCGTGTCATCCACCCAGGTGGGGTGGTTCTCCACAGAGTCCTTCTTTCTCCTAAAACATGAGCAGAAACTGTACTATATAAATGAAACATTATCATTATTTTATAATAAGATTCATTCTTATTATTAGTTATACATTAATACCCATCACCATCCTGTTACTGGAGAACTATAAATATTACAAAAGTTGGAATATTGAACACCAAAAGAAGGTTCTTAAAAAAATTTATAAATAAAAAAAAAGAAGGAATGGATAAAACGACATTAACAAACAAGAAGTGGAAAAAGAAGAACAAGAGTAACAAAGTAGCTTTAAATAAGAAGAAGGACAAGATAAAAATAAGATGAAAACAAAAAGGAGAACATGATCAAGAAAAGGAAGAAGAAATTGCAGAAGAAAGCCCCTTCCCAAGGCTCCAAATAAATAAGGGCCCCCTCCCCCACCCCCGAAAAGAAGAAAAAAAAAAAAAAAAAAAGTAAAACAAAACATGTAACCATTTACCTCTTCAAGGATCACTAAAGCATGCAGAAGTGTTTCTGCACTCGAGTCACAGGTTTTCCTTACCTACATGGTCGGTTAGGGAGTAAGGTAGGCCTCGGTGGGCGAGGAGGCTTCTCGGGTTTCACCAGCTCTTTGTCCAGTTCTGCTGGGCCTTCAGTAGCCGTGGTGGTCCCCGCTGAGGCATTGCTGCTGCTGGTGGACGCGTTCCTCCGGTGCTGGCTCAAGTCCGTCAGGCTGGACGAGCCCGAGTGCTCTGTGCTATAGCCTGCAGGAAGGACAGACATCACTACATTAGACTTGGTACCTTCAATTCACATATTCAAAGACGATATACAGTCATGTGAAAAAATAAGTACACCCCATGGTAATTGTTGAATTTTTTACCAAATTTGGACAAGCAAACATTTGATCATCTTTGAAACAGTGCCTATCAATGAAGTTGATATACGTGAACAAAACCACAAGGAAAATTTGCTTTTTCAATTATTTATTCAACAGAAAGATCAATAGATGTCATTCTTCAGTGGACAAAGTAAGTGTATCCTTGGCCTCTGAAGCTAGTATTGCCACCTTTAAAAGAAATAAGTTCTTGTAGATGTTTTGCACAATTGTCCACAAGACTTGCTGGAATTTTTGACCACTCTTCTATGCAGTATTATTTCAGTTGCAAGATATTTGATGGTTTTCTTGCATGTACTGCCATTTCAAATCCCTCAACAACATTTCAATTTGATTCAAACCTGCGCTTTGACGGGGCCGTTCCATAACCCTCAATTTATTCTTTTTGAGGATTTGCTAGTGTACTTGGGATCATTATCCTGTTGGAAGGTCCACTTTCAGTTCAACTTCCACTTTCAGACAGATGGTCTCACATTATCTTCAAGCACTCTTTGATATGATGCAGAGTACATAGTTGAATCAATGAATGCAAGCTGTGCAGTCCCTGAAGCAGCGAAGCAACCCCAAACCATAACATTTCCACCATCATGCTTCACATTTGGTATGAGGTGCTTCTCCTGAAAAGTAGTCTTTGGTCAGCGGCAAACCTGTCTGCTCTTACTGTCGCCAAACAACTGTGTCTTTGATTCGTTTGTCCAGAGCACATTATTCCAAAAGGCCTGGTCTTTGTCTATGTGCTCATTGGCAAACTGTAGAATTGCAAAGGCTTTTTCCTGGCATGCCTCCCAGGTCAAATTTGTGAAATCTCTCTCTGATTGTAGAAGCATGCACTTTGACACCAACAGTTGCAAGCAAGACTTTAAAGCAGATCCTGTGATGAAATGTTGGGGTTCTTGGAGAGTTTTTGCATCAGACGGTCTCCCCTTGGGACGAATTTGCTGGGACGGCCAGATCTGGACAAATTGGCAGTCGTTTGAAATCTGCACCATTTGTAGATGATTTTCCTTACAGTGGAATGATGTATTTCAAATAATTTGGAGATCTTTTTAAATCTCTTGCTGGACTCATTGGCATCCACAACCTTTTTCTGAAGGCATTACAGAACTCTTTAGATCTTGGCATGATAACACACACCTCAGTAACAAAGGGAACCCAGACACTAGAGATAAAAGGGGTATAAATAAGACTGGTTCGACCTGCACTCCCTAAGAAGGTTCTAATTAATGGAAATCTTGAATACCTGATTTTATGGGTTTTAACGTGTGATAAATGTAGGGGTATACTTACTTTTTTCCAAGTGATTGGTTTTTGTTCATTTAAATTGTGAAAATGACTACAAAATGTCAATTTTATTAAAAGCCATCAAATGTTTGTTGTTTTTTTTGTGACCTATTTGGACAAGCAATTTCCATGGGGTGTACTTAGTTTTTTTCCACATGGCTGTATGTTCAATTGGTGTACAAAGCTGTGTAAGAGTCTCACCTGAAACTTTGCTCTGTTGGCTGGCATAGCTGGAATTCCTTGAGTGGCCAGTGTGAAACACCTCATCTGGGCTTGAGAGGTTCTCATCTAACACTTCTGGCAGACCTACACATACACACACACACACGCACAGTGAGTGTGTGGACTCTGTATAGAATGTGTGTGTGTGTGTGTGTGTGTGTGTGTGAGAGAGAGTATATGAGAGAGAGAGAGAGAGAGAGAGAGACAGAGAGAGAGAGAGAGATGCGAGAGAAAGAATAGGAGACCAGGGCTCACCTGAAACCTGCATAGAGGTTCTGGGTTTGAGCACGCGGCTGGTGCTGATTCTCGGGCTGATGCCCATGGGTGGAGTTGCGTTGTTGCCAGTGCCCTCTCCCTTACAGTCCAGCTGTAGAGACGGGTCCTGACCAGCGAGGCCTGTGGTTTTAGCCGTACTTGGGGGCCTGAACAGAAATAAACACATTTGTATGCTGTGTACTTACATATTACATAAAATTATCAGCATCATCATTTAACATCCTTTTCCAATAAGAGCACATCCCAGAATGTTTTATTCCTCTTACAACAGAGCATCTGCCAAATGATTAATTTTTTAAAAATATATTAAATCAATGACAACTGCATACTGTTTTAACCATTTATAGTTACATTTAAAGTTGCTGAACGTTTATAAAACAAGTTAGTTCCTGTTTATCACTTGTTCTAGCAATAAGACAAAAATTGCAGCTTGTCACGTTACCAAGAAACTGCAAAAGTCCTCTAAAGTTTTTCTATGCTAAATAGCACATTTTAATCTGTATATTATTAGAGGTTATGTAAAGTGTCCACCATACAAGTCCCGGTGAATCAATTGTTACTACAGAAATTATAACATTCCAACAAGCGCATTAAAATTCATTTAATCAACAAATTCTGACCAGAATTTAACAGCATGGTGGTATAAAAATATATATTGCTTATGAATTATTAAGCTATACTTTTAAATCTGATTGTGTTGAATGTGGTGTATTTATGACCAAAAATGGGACAAAATCAATAATACATGTGCAAGTGTGGAAGAATAAATGTGATTCTGATTGGCACACGTGCTTGGACATTTGAGATTTATCTCAAGACTAATGATTTTCAAATTGCACACGCCAAAATTAATCACTTTAACCAGAAAACGTTATCCATCTTGTTTAGCTATTGCAACATGTCTTCATTTACATTTACTGTGATTGGCAGTGTATAACGTGCTCACGTTCGTCATCTTTGTGTTTGTTTGGGATTTGAAAAGTAACATTCAAGTAATGACTACTGTGATGACTGTTTCCTGAAAGTTATAAGCCAAATAATCCCAAAGAGTTTTAGTAGTAATTAATAATTTGTAACGGTGGTTAAATAACAACCAATATTGTAATTTCGGTGCTCATCATCATGTTGAGATAATTATAACCTGAGCCAAGACCGCTGGTCAGTAGGTGGCAGTATAGAGGTAATCATGGTGGGAAATTACAGGAAAAAAAGTCATCACATTAGGATGTACAAATCATACAATCAGCTGAACAATGACCTGGTTAGATGTTTATTCCAAAGCTCTATATATAAATAGACATGTTTTCTGGAAAGGTCTATTAAAAACCTTGCTAACTCCAGTCCAGGAAAAAGATGACTCACGTTTTAAAGCAAGGATCCCCGGAGAGTAGAGTCATCCCAATATTAACCTTAAAGAAAAAAATAAATTAAATCAAATGTGATTACGATAAATCATAACCTACAACAACAGCATATTTAAAACAGTAAAACTACTGCACATGTAGTGTATCCAATCATCAGTGTATCCTGGCATCAGTTCCACAACTGAATTTAGAAAATATAGAAACATAATTAGCTAAAAACACCAGTTCCATTTCTGGAAGTACAAAACGTTCATTTCAGACAATACACCAGACGATGAGTCAGACTAAATAAAGGCATACGAATTCAAATTTAGCTGTGAGTGGGTTGATAGAGTCGCACATTTCCTCCACACGGTCACTGTGTGGATGCAAATGAGTGCTGGGATTGTGGAGGAAAATGGTAGTCATGGAGATTTCGGCATATAGCTCAGAGTTAAAATAGACATGGACGTAAAATTGGCCTTTAGTTAAACGCAGGCCACTGGCATCACAGCTGAACGAGTTTGGCTTTCTTCATCTGGTTTACTCGCGCACCTTCAGAATGGAGTTGTCCTGCCGAGTGTTCTTGGTGTCGTAGCCCTCCAGGATACAGCAGCGCACAGTGGAGCCTGAACCCGCAAACTCCGCCATGTTGAGGTCAGCAAAGCCCAGCTGTGTGCGAGAGAGAAAGCGAAATGCATTAGAGAAGTGGAGTAAATGGATGCACCATGTAAGCGATCCAGAATTATTTAAGTTGAAGTTTTCCTAGGAGAATACATCAGCCAAGATCAACAATACACAACTTCTCACGAGTTTTCCCATGAAGGCACTATGCTCTCGAATAACCAATGATGGGTTTGATGGTTTAATCTTCATTTCAAACAGCTCATCGTCATACAGCTGTGCTGCACCTCTGCAGTCCTACTGTGGACTCTGGAAAGTGTGTTACAAATCTGTCATCTTGGTTTCAGTTATATTAACCGCAGAGACGCAAAGAGAGGGTCTTTATTTTCATTATTCTCTCCTCTTAATTCCACACCAAAGCTTTGCAGGATCTACGGGTTGGTTCAAAACCAAAGGTTTATGGGAGCTATGGTTTGGTTTGGAGCCTTCACTGAACGAGCCCCATAGGAAACTTCTGTAACTGGCAGGCAATAAATACTTGTTCTTTCTTTTAGTGAGTAAGCTTGCCCATGGTAGTGGTTGAACAAAAATTAGCTGACACTGTAAATATTTAGGCTTCTCCACTGTCAGTGTTTAAAGTTGACACAGCTACAGAATCTATGAGCAGTAGAGTTGCTAGCAAAGATGTTAGCTAGCTAAGTTAATCAACTACATTTTCTAGCAGTATAGTGGCAACATCACTGCTGCAAGATATAACTGCTTTATATAATAAGTTATATTCTTTAATGGCCTGAAGCTAGTCTGGGTAGTCAACACAGCTTCTTGGATAACTACAGCCCCCTGTGAAACTATTGGAATGGCAAGGTCAATTCATTTTATTGTGCTATACACCAAAGACACTTGGGTTTGAGATCAAAAGATGGGATGAGAGATATTTGGGATATTTCAGCTTTTATTTCCTGATATTTACATCTGAATATGTTAACAACATAAAATATAGAACCTTGTATCAACCCATCCAATTTTTAGACAAGCAAAAGTATAAGAAAGTATAGGAAGCAAAAGTATAGTACTGAAGTAAATAACACTTAATATTTGGCTGCATCAAGCCGACAACCCACTGACATCACCAAAAAATTGGTTTCTTCTTTTGTGATGCTTTTCCAGGCTTCTACCTCAGCCTCTTCATCTGTTTGTTTTAGGAGGTCTCTCCATTCAGTCTCCTCTTCAGGAGGTGAAAGGCTGCTCAATAGGGTTGAGGTCTGGTGATTGACTTGTCCAGTCTAAACCCTTCCATCCCACCGATAAAGTCCTTTGTTGAGTTAGCAGTGTGTTTTAGATCATTGTCATGCTGCCGGATAAAATTCCTCCCAATTAATTTGGATGGATTTCTCTGTAAATTGTTAAATGGCGTTTAACACATCTACATATAAATACCAAGAAATAAAAGCTGGAATTCTAACTCTCCTCATATTCATCTCAAACCCCAATGTCTTCAGTCTATAGCAAAAACAAATCAGAGGGAGAATAAAACAGGACGGGAAGTGCTGTTATTGGAAAATAATACTTGGTGAGGAAAAAAATACTTGGTTTGAGGAAGGCCTTTAACCCTCTCTGCTAAGGGCCTTCCTCAAGGGCCCAACAGTGGCAGCTTGGCAGTGCTGGGGCTTGAATCCCGACCTTCCGATCAGTAACTGAGCCTTAACCGCCAAGCCACCACCGCCCAAACACTGCCCCAATTTACCAACAACTGCAATTGGTCATTAATTCAAGAAAGCATGTCAAACATTTTGTCTATTTACAATTATGTTCAGTGACATGGTATAGTCACAAAACAAGTTAGTTCCTGTTCATACTTATGTTACAGCAGCTGTTTCCTCAACAGCCTCTGTTTTTCCTCTCTCTAAGTTAATAAGAGAAAAGAGTTTGTCATGTTACTGAGAAACAGGAAAGCTCTCTTTCCTGAAGACTTTCCCATGTCGGAAAACTTAAAGGAAAAGTTTTACTTCTGGCTATTACGAAGTGCTCATTCCAAAAATGTTATTTAAAGGCCTTAATTTATGTAATCTTAATCTCCTTACTTTAACCTTTTTTTATTGGTTAATATTGCACATCCACCAAACAAGTATAACTGTTAAAATAACAACTATACTATAGCCATTTATATAAACTTTTCAGAGCAGAACTTATCAGAGCCCTACCGAGTTAAAAAATTAACCTACACTTGCTGACCATTCAGACTCAAGCATTCAAAAGCACTACAGTGCAATTGTTTGTAAATAGTTTTGCAGTTATAGGTGTGCTTTAATGTAATTTAGCTACATTTGTAATGTAACTTGTGGTGTATTTTAGTGAACTGTGTTTTTAACCCTTTCTCTCAGTACACTGAGGTTCCATTCAGACAGTGGAATGGAAATCAACTTTTCAATCAGCATAAACAAAATAATTTTGGCACTGCAAGTCTGTTATAAGATTAGTCAGGACACTGTTGGGTTTCTGTGTAGAGTATCGTGACTGGGTTTAGCTGCTGGTGTGCAGGGTGATGGAAGTGTGAGCCCCCTGCTTGGCCAAAAAGACCAAAAAAATAAATAATTTTTTTTGTAAATTTAACAACATTTCAACCTAGTTTAACACTTAAACATAACATTTTAACTGAGTAGGTTAGTTTTTATTTATATATATATATATATATATATATATATATATATATATATATATATATATAAATAAAATAACTACATATGAAAAGCTGCAAATTCTTAAAGCGAGGAGTGTCTACTTTCACTAATCACTGTTTACATCCCAAATAAATTCTATGCTGAACACTCCAAAACAGATGGAAATGTCATTTTCTGGCCTCTGGAAAAAAAGAGTTAAATTAAGTTTCCTACTTGAAGAGGTAGGAGAATAAACTTTAATATTAAGTCTGTTGCATACAAGTATTCCATAACTTGCAATGAACAGTTCATACTGATATGATCATTAGTTAAATATGAAGTCTGACAGGCTTATTGTATTGATCTCACATGAGCTTAATGATGAAATGAGAAAAAAATTAATCTACAAAAGACCACAAAAATGTGTCGAAAGCTTGTTTCATTAAATTATTGTACTTTTTTTAATCATGATAAAATGTACATTTTAAGGCTACAGTACCTTCTCGGAAACCAGCTAATTTATGATTTATATATTTTTTAATAAATAATTGAATAAAGAAAAATATAAAACAACACATTTTGGTGTGCAGTCATTGTGCTGTATGAGATCCAGCTTATTTTTATTACCCTGGCTCTGTAATTTCTTGCTGTGTGACAGAAACCCAGGTCTGTACTACATAAGTATTCTCGTCATTTACTGTACGTGTATGTACAGGAAGGGGAAGAGGAAGCCGGCAAGGTTATGCAACTAACGGCACTTGAAACTGGCAAGGTCATCCATCTATGATGAGGCCTCTCTATCTCTCTCTGCTTCTGCCAACACACTCTCTCAAGTACACAATGTTCTCCAACTTCCATTATTTTTTCATCTCAGTTACACACACACACACACACACACTGACTTCACCAGCAGTCCCTACTTTCCCATCTGCCTCCTGCTTGTTTCCAGCCATGACAAGTCAATAGTACAACGCTATATCTGACAGTTATAAGTATCAATTGTTGGCCTTTAAAAATGATCACATTTTTCAAACGGCTATCCTTGGGAATTTTAAAGTACTTTTAGACAACTCTGTGCTTTTGGGATATTGAGCAATAATGTTATTAATCCTCATTAAAATAAAACAGATACGTCTCTACATATAGATAAATTTATTTTAAAAAATTAATAATTGTAATCAATTTTTTTCAGTAGAGCTGCAACAACTAATCGATAAAATTGATAATCGATTATGGAAATCGTCGTCAACGAATCTCATTATCGATTAGTTGGTCTGCACGCTGTACATTTACTCATTACGTTTCTTCTGTTCCGAAAACATGATTTGGAGCGTAAACACTAAAGCTGTACCTCAAATGACGCACTATACACTACCTTCTAGGGCAGCATTTCTCATCTGGGGTCCACGGTCCCCTAGTGGTCAGCGGTGGAATTGCAGGAGGTCCATAAGAAAGATTTGAAAATGTTTAACTAATATTATGTAAACATTTTTTGTTAAATGTATCAAAACATTCAAATGAGATGTTTTAAAATCAATCAACTTGTTTTTTTCGCAATGATCACATTAACTGAGCTGACGATCGTTCATTGATGGATTTATTTAAATTCATTTACAAATGAAATGATAAAGTTTTGCATTGATTGGATAAAATAAACAAAGGATAATTCAGAGTCCAATTAAATGTCACACCAACAATAAAATGCAAAAAATAAAATCTTGAAATGTTTTGATTCAATTTTAATGTTAGTATTGTTAATGTTAAATATTAATAAAATAAAGTAACATATATAGAAGTGACTGTTTAATATATAGCCTATAATTGTTGTGGAGTGAGGGGGTCCTTGTGGATTGTTTGAAATATGCTAGGGGTCCAGAGCTCACAAAAGTTTGAAAACCACCGGTTTACTGTATTAATTTTAGAAAGGTAATATGGTCTCAAATGGAAAACATTAGTTTTTTCCTAACCTTAAAGTTTGCCCCGCCTCTAATTAATCGAGAAATTTTTTTTTCAATCAATTCCCGTTTCTCTTTAAAATTTTAGCTAGGATGTTTCTTTATTCTGCAGAATATAAACTCCGATTGAATGAATGTACCAGAACAGCTGCATTTAATCAATAAAAAAAATTAGATAAACTGAAGTCCACTCTCCTCTTTTAACACACAGCCTAAGAGAGTCCAGAACTAAGCTGGTTTGTTGACTCTAGCTGGGAAAAGGCAAGGTGTAGTTGCTGTATCTCTTGTAGTACTTGCTGATAAGATGCTTTGACAGAAAGCAGCTTTGAGACTGCAGAAGAGACTTATACATTTAAGGACACAGACAGAAGGTCAGACAGGTGGCTTAGTCCACTAAGTGTGTGTCCCAGTTCAGTCTGTCTGTTCGTGGTGCCATGATGTTTTTTCTCACAACTGGCATTCCACAGGGGTCAGTTCTGGGTCCACTGCTCTTTTCTATCTACACTACATCTATGGGACAGGTGATTGAGTCTCATGGCTTCTCATATCATTGCTATGCTGATGACACCCAGCTCTATTTGCCCTTCCAGCCTGACGATCCAACCGTCTCTGCACGTATCTCTGCTTGCCTGTCAGACATCTCGGTCTGGATAAGGGAACACCACCTTAAGCTCAACCTGGCAAAATCTGAGCTTCTTGTCATCCCAGCCTGTCCCTCAATCAACCACAACCTCACTGTACAGCTCGGCTCAACCACACTCAAGCTAACCAGGACGGCCAGGAACCTTGGGGTGATTCTCAAAGACAGCTTGACCTTTAAAGATCACATCTCAACAACTGCCTGTCCTGTAGGCTCATCCGGTACATCAAGAAATTCAGACCCTATCTCACCAAACAACAACACAGACACTAGTCCAGGCTCTTATCTCAAAACTGGACTACGGCAACTCACTACTCTCGGGTCTCCCGACCAGCTCCACCAAACCCCTTCAGGTGATTCAGAATGCATCAGAACGTGTCGTCTTCAACTAGCCCAAGAGAACCCATGTCACACCCCTCTTTCATATCATTCCCCTGGCTTCCTGTAGCAGCCCACATCAAATTCAAGGCCTTGATGCACACCTACAAGACCTTGTCAGGAACAGCACCCTCCTACCTCAACCCTCTCCTGAAGGCCTACATTCCCTCTCGCAATCCGCGATCGATTAGCGACCAACGTTTAGTAGTTCCCACTCAGCGTGACGCAAGTTCTTTTTCAAGAACCTTCACGCTAACTGTTCCTCAGTGGTGGAATGAACTTCCATTCTCAATCTGGACCGCAGAATTTCTCATCATCTTCAAAAAACAGCTAAAAGACCCACCTCTTTCGTGAACACCTAACCAACTCATTATAATTTTTATATATATATATATATATATATATATATATATATATATATATATATATATATATATATACATACATACATACATACACACACACACACACACACACACACACACACACACACACACACACATACATACATTTTTTTTTTTTTAAATAATTGCACTTACACCTCTACTCTGTGCACTTTGCTTCTTCTGGAACTCAATTAATGGACATTGTATGGTAGCATTACTTGTATTGTTCTCTGCTTGATATATCGCTTTGCTTGCATTCCTCGCATTTGTAAGTCACTTTGGATAAAAGTGTCTGCTAAATGATTAAATGTAAATGTAATGTAAAATGGTCACAGCCTGTAGTTAAAAAGAACTAGACTGGCCAGGCTCTGAGTGGGAAAGTATTACCCTTTTCCCGGTCAATGAGAGTGACTATCAGAGTGACACTAGTCTATTCTTGACATCTCTGTGCTCATGTAGTTGAGTTAGAAAATTATGTTGCCACATTTCAAGGCTGAATTTGACAGCCTATGATGTAGAGGGACAAAATATATTTTAAAAAAAATAACTGAGGTTGTAGCAAGGGCAGTATCCAAGTTGGTCAAATTTTGGATTCAGTGAGGTAACATTAGCTAAGCATGTTATGCTAGCTAATTAACAGCTACAGGCAACAATGAACACAAGCAGATGTCTTTTTTTTTCTTTTTAAATCACTCTTTATCTAAGCAGTGTTTCAAACCAGAACAGAAATATGCTGGTTCATTATTAAATGTCATTAAAGCACAAATCAGTTTAAATCAACAAAAGCAGTTACTTAGGATTATACTGACCTGTCTTAAGTTCTTAATGCTGTACTGATAAGAAATGTGGAGCAAGAATGGGTCAACATATTTTATTCACTTGTCATTTTGAGTTAGTGTTGCGTTTGAAAGCATTAGCTTGTTAGAACAGTTGATTGTGTAATGTAGGTACCAGGTGTGTTTGAAAGAGAAGGTTGTGATGCCTTGCAGCGTCATGAGTCGCTGTTTTAAAAGGTAGCACTATGGTACAGTAATATCTGTAGTATATCAGGAGTCACAATGAGAGTGAGGCGAGCTGACTAACAAGAGGGTGGTGGAAGATTTGGTTTCAAAAGTTCTATCTTTTGATGGTTAATATGCATGGTGGTGATGTGTATGTTTTTCTACACACCCATGGTGGAAACAAATTTCCTCTTTGAGGACAAATAAAATTATCTATCTATCCATGTTTAATGTAAGTGAGTTTGTAATTAGTCTGTTTTGTAGTTGTGTTTTTAATTAAGCATAATAATGAACCTAATAATGAACCCACCATTCAAGCAACTCTGCCCCCGAATTGCTACTAATTTGAAAGCGAAATTGAAATGTGCACGGCCACACCGGCAGTCATAAGCAAGGGGGAAAACCACCCCCCCAGCACCGCCCCACAATGATACCGGTATTACCGGTGTTGTCACACGTCGATTTACCGGTGGGAAAACTTCCTCAAAGTCATATCCCTACCCTGGATGAGAGACCACACGCACTCACACAGCAAATTCACTTACACGGATGTTTTTGGGAAGTGGAAGGAAACTGGGGAACTTGGAACGGTGCAGACAGGATGGTGATGTGAGGAAGCGATGCTACCACTTCCCATAAGAAAACGGAGGTTTTCAAATTGACGTGTTAGTCTAGACTATTCACTGGATATGACAGGTAGTATTTTGTGGCAGGAAAGCATCCAAAGTATGCAGCACTTGTGTTTTGGACCAGCTGAAATCTTTTGATTATCAACAGTCTGTGAAAATTCAGAAGAATTCATATACTTCCAGTTGTCATCCTGAAGACTTCTGCTCTCCAGACCTGCCAGATCGACCCTGATGCCCTAGTTCCGTTTGGAGTTTTTGTCACCCATACTGCTGCTAAGGATGCTAATCCTAATCTCACCATGAGATTACTGGGGATGGTACCGCACAGCTACGGAAAACCAAAACAAGAAACTTTTCACCTTACAGCCCCGATACGATACACTTAAAGATAAAGTCTTCAGTTCCGATCTGCATGTACGTTCTCTGATGTAAGCTCCTTCCTCTTAACTTCCGTTCTAAGCAGCTTCCTGACTCCGAGACAGGATTTATGAGGATGTGTGTTTAGGCTTCAGATGTTTCCTATACTCTTAAAGCATTGCACTTCCCATGTGACACTAAGGCCCTTCAGTCCGTTAAGCATAAACATGGAGATAAACCACAGAGAAGCGTTTCAAGCATTATCAGCATTTTGAAGAGCAGCAGGAACTGGGACACATGCTTGTTGGGCCTTGTTTCCGTCTTTCATGGACTCGGTCATCCATCTAGGGTCCAAAAGGTTTGCCCTCCCCCCACCCCCCTCATTCTCTCATTCTGCCCAGTCAGCAGAACGTTATGCTGTGTTGCTCTATTGCATCAGCAATTGAGGTAAAAGCCAGAGTACATGTTCACTTATATATTTAATTTTTATTTTATTTTTTTTTATGGAGGAAAAAAAAACCTCACACACTTCCTGTAGCCACTATGATCTATCCTTCACCTGCTGAGTTGCTGACAGCAACAGCTTAACATTCTGTCACGTCCAAGACTATTTCCGTCTCTGATACTCATCTCAAAACAGCAGCTAGTTATAAAAGAACGTAACTCGATCCTGGCTCTCATAACAGCCTACACCTTAAAGTGCCTGGAAAGTGTGCTTTTAACCAATCTATGATCCTTACATTTTGTTTTTATTTGTAATGAGCTTTACAGTAAATAGGTACCCATGTTAAATTTGATTACCCTTCTTACCAGGGTAAGCTAGAAACAGTCAAGAGCATTGATTGATCAAATGGAAACTCGAGTCAGACAATAGCCCTTTAGAATACACGCACACACTTCATCCCAAATGGCACACCATCATAGTAAATACTAAAACTGGTAGGAAAAAAAAAAGTACACGTGTAAAAATAATGTGCAGTTTATGACGTAGCGACTGTTGGGGAGGAGTTTGCTACAAGTAATGATGCTACTAGTATAACTACATTTTAGTAGTATGGCAGAGGCTGAGGCATTTACAAAATATGTTGCTTTTCTTCAATAACAAGCTACTATTTTCATAGCGTAGTGTGACAATATGCTACACCACCTGTTCCCTTTTCCACATATTTATATCTCACACTACTCTTTGGTTTTACTGTATGATAATCCTAACTGATACAAAATCTAGAAAGTTCTGTTTGATCCCAGCTTTATTACACTTCACATTAAAAGCAAATTTCATAGTGTTTGGTGGCTAGTAACATCTTTCCCACTCAACTCAAACACCGTCTGGATAAAGGGACATAGTTCTGTATTTTGATTAATAACTGCATTCGTCATACCACACTGTCCAGTGGAAAAGTACTATAAGTAGCACACCTCGTCCAGTAGGATACAATAGATACAAGAAGACGCTGACTCATTAAGGTAGCCAAACAGGTAGTAAACACTCATTTCTTCACTGAGATCATATAAAGCACATGACCGGTCAAACATGTGATACTGTTTACAGCAAAAAAAAAAAGTTTACAGGGTACAAGAGTGCAGTAACTGTGAAATAGGCGATGATCTGTGATGTTACTGCTTTTAACAGTTTTTAATTTTTAAAAAAAATTATTATTAGTAGTAGTAGTAGTAGTAGTATTGTCTGAATTTTATTGTCTTATATTGTATGAACGTATGCATGTCTTGCCATAAAACCAATTACCCTTTGGGGACAAATAAAGAGGAAGTGAAGTGAAGACAAGACTGATTCTGACTATACAGTGAGGGAAAAAAGTATTTGATTCCCTGCTGATTTTGTACGTTTGCCCACTGACAAAGAAATGATCAGTCTATAATTTTAATGGTAGATTTATTTGAACAGTGAGAGACAGAATAACAACAAAAAAATCCAGAAAAACGCATATCAAAAATGTTATAAATTGATTTGCATTTTAATGAGGGGAAAATATGTATTTGACCCCTCTGCAAAACATGACTTAGTACTTGGTGGCAAAACCCTTTTTGGCAATCACAGGGGTCAGACGTTTCTTGTAGCTGGCCACCAGGTTTGCACACATCTCAGGAGGGATTTTGTCCCACTCCTCTTTGCAGATCTTCTCCAAGTCATTAAGGTTTCGAGGTTTCGTGTTTCCACCTCCATGTTTGACGGTGGGGATGGTGTTCTTGGGGTCATAGGCAGAATTCCTCCTCCTCCAAACATGGTGAGTTGAGTTGATGCCAAAGAGCTCCATTTTGGTCTCATCTGACCACAACACTTTCACCCAGTTGTCCTCTGAATCATTCAGATGTTCATTGGCGAACTTCAGACGGGCATGTATATGTGTTTTCTTGAGCAGGGGGACCTTGCAGGCGCTGCAGGATTTCAGTCCTTCATGGCGTAGTGTGTTACCAATTGTTTTCTTGGTGACTATGGTCCCAGCTGCCTTGAGATCATTGACAAGATCCTCCCGTGTAGTTCTGGGCTGATTCCAGACTTGTGTAGGTCTACAATCTTGTCCCTGACATCCTTGGAGAGCTCTTTGGTCTTGGCCATGGTGGAGAGTTTGGAATCTGATTGATTGCTTCTGTGGACAGGTGTCTTTTAAACAGATAAAAAGCTGAGATTAGGAGCACTCCCTTTAAAAGTGTGCTCCTAATCTCAGCTCGTTGCCTGTATAGAAGACACCTGGGAGCCAGCAATCTTTCTGATTGAACGGGGGTCAAATACTTATTTCCCTCATTAAAATGCAAATCAATTTATAACATTTTTACATGCGTTTTTCTGGATTTTCTTCTTGTTATTCTATTTCTCATCGTTCAAATAAATCTACCATTAAAACTATAGACTGATCATTTCTTTGTCAGTGGGCAAACGTACAAAATCAGCAGGGGATCAAATACTTCTTTCTATTGGCATTCTACTGTTTACAGAAAACAGAAAGAGGCCTACTAAGAAAAGAACACAGTACCTACAGTCAAACATGGTGGAGGTTCAAGGATGTTTTGGGGTTGTTTTGCTGCCTCTGGCACTGGGTGCATTGACTGTGTGCAAGGAATCATGAAATCTGGAGACTATCAAAAGATTTTGGCCCATAATGTAGGGCCTAGTGTCAGAAAGCTGGGTCTGCGTCAGAGGTCATGGGTGTTTCAGCAGGACAATGACCCGAAACATACCTCAAAAAGCACCCAGAAATGGTTGGAGACAAAGCGCTGGAGAATTCTGAAGTGGCCATCAATGTGTCCGGATCTAAATCCCATAGAACACCTATGGAGAGATCTCAAAATTGCTGTTGCGAGAAGGCACCCTTCAAATCCGAGAGACCTGGAGCAGTTTTCAAAAGAAGAGTGGTCCAAAATTCCAGTTGAGAGGCGTAGGAAGCTTGTTGATGGTTATAGGAAGCGATTGGTTTCAGTTATTTTCTCCAAAGGGTGTGCAACCAAATATTAAGTTGAGGGTGCCAACAATTTTTTCCGACCTAATTTTTGAGTTCTGTGTAAAATTATGTCAAATTTGCCTTTTTTCTTCTGCTTTTTTGTACTGTTACAATGTACTTAAAGGTAATAAACTTGTGTATACCAAAACATTTGTCATTGCAACACTTTTCTGGGAGAAATGGTGCATTTTCTGGAAAAGTTCCAGGGGTGCTAATAATTTCGTCCGTGACTGTACAAAAAAAAAATTATTTAAACGGATGACTTGGAGCTAAATATTCCGAAAATCAGTCAGTAAGAGTCCAGCGCAGGTGGGAACCCCTTTAATACTGTTTAAAGGGCATCTCAGGGGGATTCCTCATTAAACTGGCTGTGAAAATGCCAAGAATACATTTCTGGAAATTCTAGACCAAAATGGTGTCTACTTTGAAGATGCTAAAATATTTTGATTTATTTTGGATTTTTTTTTTTATCACTACATAATTCCCATTGTTCCATTTGTGTTCCCATTGTTCCACTGGGGGGCATTGAGTGTTGCGTATGATCTTCGTTTGTGGTATCACAAATTATAAACACTACAGATGTGGACCAAATCACATCCAGGATTATAGGATGACATGGTACCTGGAACCTTTCTGTTGCAGAAACTGTGCTAATCTAACCATGTACCCAAGATAACCAGAAAGAAAAAAATTCTTACTTGCAACGATATGTGCTGACAGGTTTGGTTTCTGTTATATAAAATGCTGAGAATGTGATGATGGAAACTGCATATTCATGAATATTCATAGATAATGGCATCTTTACCGATGGTAAAATGTTTAATGGTTCTTTAGTTTTCTACATAGAAGAAGGCTTACAGAATGGTTAGTTTAAATGTCCATGAAATTCTTAAATCAGAACATAATTATAGAAAAATGCTATACCTGGATAATATTTAGAGCACTTAAAAAGGGGGGGGTATTCTTATCTGAGGATTTTTTGTTACAAATATACTGGGTATCCCAAAAGTCTCCATACAGAGGTAAAATTAACACTTAAAAGCTTAGTGATTAGCACATTTGCCTTGCAAAATATAATTTAAAGGAACCCATTCAAAGTGCAATGACATGCATAACACCAGATGTATTAACACAAGTTACTCATGACTCCATGTGTGTTTACAAAGAAATGGCAATGTCGTATAGATAAAGTTACATTTTGTTTAAAAAAAATAAAACAATATGTTAACTTTTGGTACACCCTGTAGTATCCTGTGTATCTGGTCCGAAAGTTCATTGCACAGAACCATCACTGAAAAAAAGACATTCATGGCTATGCATACGGCTGTGTTGCTTCAAAAATATTTTAGGGAAATTATATAGTGTTTTGGAACAAAAATAAACCAAAGTACGTGCACATGAGAACACCCGCACTAGGAATTCCAGGGAGGACCTTCATTCCAAACACAAGTTAAGACCTGATATACACACACACACAAAACGTAGCCTATAATCCCTCAAACAACACTTACCAAAACTTTCTATTTCTGCTATGAACTATGCTACTTATCTTCGGAATTTACACAATGTCATGAGCACTGCAATCATTCAAGACATAAGAAACACATTCTCATTTGGGAACTGTGTTGTTTACCTGTGTGTAGGGCAGCACAATTAATCAAATATCGATAGCGACCACGATTTTGACTGCCCACGATTAAATGAACTTGATCGTCTGCGATATTAATGTTTAAAAGTTTGTCCTTGGCTAATAGAAAACTCCGCTGCAGAACAAATCAAGCACTTCCTAAACTTACAGCCAATCGCCATAGAGTGGTGCAGGGCATTTTAGCCCTCGAGCTGCCAGCTTTGCTTTAAGCTCCAGCGCTTTGTGCGAGGGGAAATCATGACACTAACATTACGCTATATGGCACTACAGAGGTGGTCGGGGACGTTAAAACTAATCACGCCGAAACGGAGGGAAAAAAAACTTTGCAGATAAACTCAGGGCTCTACAGTGCAACCATTTCACTCGCATTTGTGACTGAAAAGTATTTTGTGCGACTGTGCAAATAAATATTTATTCACTGGTGCGAGTGACCTGTTCGGATTTGTATAATACAATCGAAATTAAAACTACAACTCCAAAATGCAACTACACCAAGCAACAGTTACTTTCACACTGCTTTTCATCTCCTCAGTCAACTGAACAAGTGTGGAAAGAAGCCATTATGATGACAAGATTAACACTGAACATCATCCGTTTCTCTCAACATCTGCTTCCTGGATCGGTATCGGCTGTAAAAATTAGGGAGCACCCCTAATGAACACCATTAAACTAAAGTGCTTTGCATCTGACAGGTAAATGAATTCACCCAATCACAACCTATCTGAGATTATTCAGATATATACACAATATACACAGAGCGGTTCGAGAACCGACTCCAGCCCAGAACCATGACAGTGGAAAATGTCTAATAGTGTAGCTTTAAATATATTTAAGAGGAGCAGACTTCAAACACTGAACATTGAGGCTTATTGTATTTGTGTACAAGGTGGAACAGGTTAACGGTTGTTGTTTTTTTTGTTTTTTTTGCATACAGTCTGTAAAATTAACTGAAAATATTAAATTTATCAAAAGGTAAATTAATTTGTCATGGCTCACACTATGTTCCTAAATTCTGTCATAATTGTCCAGCTCAAGTTTTCTCATGCCTACATGTGTTATATTGTGGCATGAGAAAACTTAAATGTGAAAGTGCAATAAAAATATAGTGTCACTAAAATCAATTCATAATCGTGATAAAATCTTGGATCTTAATATTGATCAAAATAATTGGGATGATCATTTTGGCCATAATCGTGCAGCCCTTACGTGTGTTTGAGAAATGTATGTGAAGGAATTAAATTTATTTTAATTGTGACAAAGTTTGGCTTCCTCGTTTAATTAACCAGAGCTGACTGCAAAGTTGATGAGCTTAGCTAAAGTTAGTAAATGCCCTTTTTATGGTCCAGTAAATCAATCATAGTCCCGCTATTCATATATTTAACAGTCCAACTAATCACACAATGTGCTGTATTTATCACTCAGTATTTCTGGTCTCTACTTTCCAAACACAGAGAGACTGCAAATGAAAGCAAGACTCAAGGTCGTAAGAGATAATTGTTCAGACCTGCAATAGCAGAATATGAGGGCAGCTGTTTGTTTGCTGGGATGTTTGTTTTCTTACATTTTGATTTTTGTGCTTATTAATATTTATTGTGTTCATGTCTGTATGTATTTATTTACTCTATTGTTTATTTAATACATTTCTGGATTTAAAATATGCAGCCAAGTATTCCAATTAAACAACCATTTCAATGAATACAATCTTATATTATTATACAATGAAAAAGTAAATGCTTTTTTGGGGATTAAAAATGTATAACGTGCAGTTACACTAATTTAGGGAATAACTGAAAATTCATTTAAAATGTCAAGTAAAATAATTATGATTATAAAATTACTGGGCAAACTTAAAAAGAGAGAATGTCAAACTCGTACCTTTGAGAAAGACTTTCCGCCCTTGAGTTCCTGTCCGGTGGGGGGAAAAAAAATGTTTTGAGACAGACGGAAAAGTGAGGGATAAAACGTGTTATGTGATCAGTCAGATGTTGCCATGGTGATGTGTAGTGAAGCAAAAGAAACACCAGACTCTGACGCATTACACAGTAACTGCCACATACATCATTTATACCAGCGAGGAGAATGAGGTACTAGTCTATAGTGTGTATTCATTAAAATACAATATGACACTTCAATACATTACATTTATATTACCAAACATATGACAGAATAAAAGGTTAACGTACCTTTCGCACGGACACTCGGCAGATGCAGGGGTCCAGCACCCCTGTTGTAGGATTAGCGCTCATCTTGCACACGAAGGAGAACTTCTTTCGCCAGCAAACACAGTTCTCCTGCACCTCTTGCCTGTGAATGGACACGTGAGAGCGAAAGAGAAAGAAAGAGCGGATGAATGAGAATCATCACCATACGCTTAAAAACATCTTCCTTGTATACATTCAGCACTCAAAAAAGAGCTACTTGCATACTTCAGATCAAGTGTTATAATCAATTAATTCTATTCATTTCATCTGATTGGCCAGAAGGTGTTCATTTTCCACAACAGCACGGCTTTGTGTTTTATTTAGCTGCAGGGCAAAGCTGTTCCTTTCCTTTCACATTCACAAAGAGAGAGAGAGGGAGACAGACTCATGAAGGAATGACTGGTTATCAGTCCCTCTAGGATTTCACAAAATCCCGGAAATGAACACAAAATCAAGCAAGCACCAAAATATTCCAGAAGAGCTTGCGATTTTTCTAAATTACTGAACATTTTCACAATACTCTACACACAGAAACCCAACAGTGTCCTCACTAACCTTATAACAGACTTGCAGCAATAAAATAATTCATTTGTTTTATACTGATCGAAAATGCCTTAAGTCGATTACCATTCAGACACCAGTGTACTGCTAGAAAAGATCAATAAATCAAAATATAGTTCTATTAAAATTAACCATAAACAGATAAAAGCTACATCATTCTTTAATGAATTCATTTGTAGTGTCGACAGATTGCTGTGGTATAAGAGGAAGAAAACTCTTTTATAGAAAAATAACCCCAGATCACTTTCCTATAACTACATGCCCTGACATGTTTTATTCCTTAAGTGTACATGTAAGCATGACATGTTGAATCTCAGAGAATAACACTACACATCAACACCAACACAAACGGTGTAAACAGTACAAAACAACATGACGTCAGCAGCAGATTAAAAACACTTTAGCTGCCTGTTTCAAATGAAACACTCATGCAATTACTTTCACTGTGATTTCCTTACAAAATGGGCTGTGCATGAATTTAACAAAGCTCCTTTAAAAAAAAAAAAAAAAAAAGAAGGAGGTCTACATCCTAATCTCCTGGATCATCTAGATTAGTAAAAGTAGGAAAGTAGGTCGAAGCAAAGTAGGTCGTGGTAGCGATTTAAAAAAGACCCAGCTGAAATGTTTGAAGGAAAAAAATAATAACATTTTGAAAAGAAGCTCAGTGTATGACGTGTCCCTGCTGCTCCAAAGCAACACACATGCATCCCAGGATCGTTTATTGGCTGACCTAGCCTCTAGTGGATACAGCTTTTAATCCTCCAGAGGCCCAAAATGTGCACATAATATATAACAGCGGTCAAATGACTTCCAAGAAGAAAAAAGAGACACCGCTGGATCTACAGCGCACGCTCACTTCTTGCATGTCTGCGCAACAAAGACAGCACTTATACTTGCTAGTGAAGAGTTCCACTGAACACTACAGGCTGCTTCCCACAATAACAGCTGAGGCAAGTGTTTAGAAAAGACTCGTACCTTTTGTACGATAAAAGGAATAACTGGAATCGTTAAAAGACTATCCTTACAGCATTTTCTGTTGTGATCGTTGCAGCCAAAAATGCTTGATTTTGCTGCGGCTTTTTTCAAAACGTGCGATGCAATTTGCGGATTTGCATTAACTTGATCTGGCGAAATTGCAATTGCACCAAATTGTTTTCCGCAGTGATGTTTGTTGGTGAATGAGACCATTTTGGCTGTACTCATGTTCGATGTTCATTGTGACGTCACAGGACACGTCTTAGCCCAAATCTGTGGAAAATCTGTGGTAATACTTAAAAATTGTAAGCGCTTCAGAATATTGTGGAGTTCGCTTGATTTTGCTTTCATTTCTGTGATCTCAAAATCGCGAAATCCTAGAGGGAATAGAACGTCTTGGTCTGCTACCAAGAGCTTACCAAAATAAGTTACTTTCTTGAAATTGATTTCAGTGAAAGATGTAAAATATTTAAACAGCAAAATGCAAAATGAGCTATTGAATAATAAGTAATTTATTGCGGGGGTCAGGGGGCTTTGCTTATTTGTAAGTCGCTTTGGATAAAAGCGGCTGCCAAGTGAATAAATGTAAATGTAATGTAATATAACAACATATGGCAAGCTGGTTTATTAATGAAGTGCATTAATAGAGACAAAAGGGAAATTAATGCATTTATAATTATTAGCCTTCTACCAAAGTTTGTAATGGCGCACATCACGTCAGCAAGTCTTCGGCCAAAGTTTCTGTGTTCTTCTCGCACATAGCACGTAAATGATATTATTCGAGTCTGACGATTTACTTCATTTTACGTCGAGACGTTTAACCACAAAGTGACTGTGTTGTAGCAGGAAGGTAATATGACCGCTTTGCACTGAACTTTTTGCACTGAACCATGGATGATGGGTGTTAAATATGCTGTTAAAATGGGCGGCTGTTTCTCAGGAGGTAGAACGGATTGTCCACTAATCGCAAGGTTGGCGGTTTGATTCCCGGCCCACATGACTCCACATACCAGATTCCGACACAGAGTTACACCACTCAACAAGGAAACACACCAAATAAACTAGTGCTTTGGCTCAAGTTCAAATACAATATTTGAACCCCTTTTCCTTTTGCTCAACGATAAAGAAAACAAACAGACTTAAAGAACGTGAAAGGTGGTGCGTCTGAGGTACAGTAAAAGATTCTCGGATGTTTGAAAACCTCGGCAGATTGAACACTCCATTGCTCAGTGTGGCGTACAGTGAGAGAATAAAAAGGAAAGAAAAACAAAACGAGAGAACATTAAATAGAGAATTCTTACATCACACTTTAAACATTATTAAAACGCTAGACTATATTTGCATTGAATCAAACCGCACAGCACAATCAAAATGCTTCCCGAAAGTGCGTATGTGAAGGTTTGCGTGTGGCGAAAAGGTGTGTGTGTATGTATGTGAGATGAACGCCGGCCAATAAGTGGAGGGAGGAAAGTTTTTCCTCATTATTTTATTTTTATTTTTGAACGCATGAGGTTTTAAGGCCTATAAAACAGGAATTCACCTGGACAGCTCGCTCGCACTCGTCAGCACAAAAGACACGCTTCGCTCTGCAGCTGGCGTCCAGAAGTGTAGCACACACTCAATCGATCGCCCCGGCAACTCGCGCTCCCTCTAGCGATCCACCCCGGCCCAAACACAGTGACGTGGTTGATTTCCCTCCTCCTTTCGGCCATGCAGCGTAAAAGACTTTGTACGATTTTTTCCCCTGTACTGCCACAGCTAATGTCAGTGTAAGTACAGGCTTTCAAGGCTCATTAAAGGGATAAAAAGGACATCATCCATTACTCTGATCTTTCATTCCCTCTTCCTCTCCATACTCCCCTCACTGCAGTGCTTAATGATGAATGTAGGTCAGCATGTCCTTTACTTCCTACTTCATTCCCACACATCTCAGCCTCTCTTTGCTACCACGATCACCATGTTTCTCAATATTTAGTCAGTGTTCTTTCATTTCCTGCTAATTCTCTCCTGATTTTTCCTTCAATAATGTTTAGAGCACAGCCTTATCTGTAAACCAAATCTGTAAGAAGATCCTTGACTTACGGGAACTTCCCAAAGAAAATGCATTTGCAAGTCATTAAAGTGTCCATGTTGTGTAAATTACACTAGGAGACTCGTGCAACAGCTTGTCCCTTGTCCTGCTTTTGAAAAGCCTAAGCCACTCTTCATTCCAGTGGGCATCATGCCATGGCATCTGCCACCATGTCAGAATATCCAGACAGTCAACCAAGCGCACAGAACCTTGGTTAAAGCTGGTCCTAAGCCATACCACACGCTTAGTCATGATGCATGGAGAGAAATAGACACGGAGATCCCAGACCAGACAATTAACACCCCATTCTAGCTTTTAATGATACATTTTAAGCCTGTGAATAAGCCTTTTTTTTTTTTTTTTTACATACAGAAAAACAAACATTCAGTGAGGGTCAGTTTTGGTGGAAATGCATTTTTCATGAGGGAGGTCAAGGGAGAATAGCCAGACTGGTTTTAGCTGTCAGGAAGTATACAGCAACTCAAATAACCACTCTTTGCAAGCACCGTGAGCAGAAAAGCACTTCACCACAAACACCACATCAAACATCGTAAAAAGTCTACCGAAAACGTACCAAAAATAAGTTTCACTTCTTGGTATCAGTGAAGCATTAGAAATATTTAAATAGCAAAATCAGTTCTTAATTAATGAAGCAAAATATTCTAGCAATTTCATTCTTAGCAGATTCTTAAATACTGTTGAAGGGGGGACGACACGTTGTTTACAAATTATTGTGTTGTGAACAAAACAACACATCGAACATCGAGGCGGATGTGCTGCAACAGCAAATGACCACATCAGGTTACACTCCTCGCAGCCAAGAACAGGAACCTGAGGCTACAGTGGTGGCACGCAAGACTCACGCAAACTAGACAGTATTGGGAAAAGACCAGGTGATGTTTTTAGCATCGTAGGATTAATTTCATACAATAAAATCCCTCATGTTCTCTTGGAGAAAATCCGGCAACAAGAAACAATCCAAAACATTAGTCAAAATCAACAGTTTGAAAAGCTTTCCTTTCATTTTGTCCTACAGTATGCACACTTTTTGAGGATGGCTATATTAGATCATAATTTTAGCAGCGGTTACAGCAGCTGTACCACTTCTCCTTGCACTCGCATCCCCTATTTTAAATTCTCACCATTGAATTGATTAATTTGAATAGCTACATTTAGAAATAACACATTATAGCAAAACTGATGGCCAAAAGTTTTTTTCCCCCTCACTCATATCTCCATGCAATCATAGACCAACAATGACATTTATAAAGCTTGTACACTACAGTGAGGGGGAAAAGTATTTGATCCCCTGCTGATTTTGTACGTTTGCCCACTGACAAAAAATTATCAGTCTATAATTTTAATGGTAGATTTATATGAAGAGTGAGAGACAGAATAACAACAAAAAAATCCAGAAAAACGCATGTCAAAAATTTTATAAATTGATTTGCATTTTAATGAGAGAAATAAGTATTTGACCCCTCAGCAAAACATCTCAGGAGGGATTTTGTCCCACTCCTCTTTGCAGATCTTCTCCAAGTCATTAAGGTTTCGAGGCTGACGTTTGGCAACTTGAACCTTCAGCTCCGTCCACAGATTTTCTATGGGATTAAGGTCTGGAGACTGGCTAGGCCAGTCCAGGACCTTAATGTGCTTCTTCTTGAGCCACTCCTTTGTTGCCTTGGCCGTGTGTTTTGGGTAATTGTCATGCTGGAATACCCATCCACGACCCATTTTCAATGCCCTGGCTGAGGTAAGGAGGTTCTCACCCAAGATTTGACGGTACATGGCCCCATCCGTCCATTGATGCAGTGAAGTTGTCCTGTCTTCTTAGCAGAAAAACACCCCCAAAGCATAATGTTTCCACCTCCATGTTTGAGGGTGGGGATGGTGTTCTTGGGGTCATAGGCAGAATTCCTCCTCCTCCAAACACGGTGAGTTGAGTTGATGCCAAAGAGCTCCATTTTGGTCTCATCTGACCGCAACACTTTCACCCAGTTGTCCTCTGAATCATTCAGATGTTGATGGGCGAACTTCAGATGGGCATGTATACAGTGGTGTGAAAAAGTGTTTGCCCCCTTCCTCATTTCCTGTTCCTTTGCATGTTTGTCACACTTAAGTGTTTCGGAACATCAAACCAATTTAAACAATAGTCAAGGACAACACAAGTAAACACAAAATGCAATTTGTAAATGAAGGTGTTTATTATTAAAGGTAAAAAAAATCCAAACCATCATGGCCCTGTGTGAAAAAGGTATTGCCCCTAAACCTAATAACTGGTTGGGCCACCCTTAGCAACAACTGCAACCAAGCGCGCTTATGCGCAATGCGTACTGAGGCTTTTACAGCGTCCTGGAGGAATTTTGGCCCACTCATCTTTGCAGAATTGTCCTAATTCAGTTACATTAGAGGGTTTTCGAGCATGAACGGCCTTTTTAAGGTCATACCACAACATCTCAATAGGATTCAGGTCAGGACTTTGGCTAGGCCACCCAAAGTCTTCATTTTGTTTTTCTTCAGCCATTCGGTGGTGGACTTGCTGGTGTGTTTTAGGATCATTGTCCTGATGCAGAACCCAAGTTCGTTTCAGCTTGAGTACACGAACAGATGGTCGGACATTCTCCTTCAGGATCTCTTGGTAGACAGCAGAATTCATAGTTCCTTTTATCACGGCAAGTCTTCCAGGTCCTGAAGCAGCAAAACAGCCCCAGACCATCACACTACCACCACCATATTTTACTGTTGGTATAATGTTCTTTTTATGAAATGCAGTGTTCCTTTTACGCCAGATATACTTGGACACACACCTTCCAAAGAGTTCCACTTTTGGCTCATCGGTCCACAGAATGTTGTCCCAAAAGTCTTGGGGATCATCAAGATGTGTTGTGGAGAAATTGAGACGAGCTTTGATGTTCTTTTGCTCAGCAGTGGTTTTCTCCTTCGAACTCTGCCATGCAGGCCATTTTTGCCCAGTCTTTTCCTGATGGTGGAGGCATGAACGCTGACCTTAACTGAGGCAAGTGAGGCCTGCAGTTCTTTGGACGTTGTTGTGGGGTCTTTTGTGACCTCTTGGATGAGTCGTCGCCGCGCCCTTGGGGTAATTTTGGGCGGGCCGCGGCCACTCCTGGGAAGGTTCACCACTGTTCCATGTCTTCGCCATTTGTGGATAATGGCTCTCACTGTGGTTCGCTGGATTCCCAAAGCTTTGGAAATGGCTTTATAACCCTTTCCCAACTGATAGATCTCAATTACTTTCTTTCTCAATTGTTCCTGAATTTCTTTGGGTCTCGGCATGATGTGTAGCTTTTAAGGATCTTCTGGTGGACCTTACTGTGTCAAGCAGCTCCTATTTAAGTGATGCCTTGATTGTGAACAGGTGTGGCAATAATCAGGCCTGGGTGTGGCTAGAGAAATTGAACTCAGGTGTGGACAACCACAGTTATAGTATGTTTTAAAAAAGAAAAAGGGCAATCACTTTTTCACACAGGGCCATGATGGTTTGGATTTTTTTCACCTTTAATAATAAACACTTTCATTTACAAATTGCATTTTGTGTTTACTTGTGTTGTCCTTGACTATTGTTTAAATTGGTTTGATGTTCCGAAACACATTCGATGTTCTGAAAGTGTGACAAACATGCAAAGGAACAGGAAATGAGGAAGGGGGCAAACACTTTTTCACACCACTGTATGTGCTTTCTTGAGCAGGGGGACCTTGCGGGCGCTGCAGGATTTCAGTCCTTCACAGCGTAGTGTGTTACCAATTGTTTTCTTGGTGACTATGGTCCCAGCTGCCTTGAGATCATTGACAAGATCCTCCCGTGTAGTTCTGGGCTGATTCCTCACTGTTCTCATGATCATTGCAACTCCACGAGGTGAGATCTTGCATGGAGCCCCAGGCCGAGGGAGATTGACAGTTCTTTTGTGTTTCTTCCATTTGCGAATAATCGAACCAACTGTTGTCACCTTCTCACCAAGCTGCTTGGCAATGGTCTTGTAGCCGTTCCAGACTTGTGTAGGTCTACAATCTTGTCCCTGACATCCTTGGAGAGCTTTTTGGTCTTGGCCATGGTGGAGAGTTTGGAATCTGATCGATCGATTGCTTCTGTGGACAGGTGTCTTTTATACAGGTAACAAGCTGAGATTAGGAGCACTCCCTTTAAGAGTGTGCTCCTAATCTCAGCTCGTTACCTGTATAAAAGACACCTGGGAGCCAGAAATCTTTCTGATTGAGGGTGGTCAAATACTTATTTCCCTCATTAAAATGAAAATCAATTTATAACATTTTTGACATGCGTTTTTTCTGGATTTTCTTCTTGTTATTCTGTCTCTCACTGTTCAAATAAAACCTACCATTAAAATTATAGACTGATCATTTCTTTGTCAGTGGGCAAACGTACAAAATCAGCAGGGGATCAAATACTTCTTTCCCTCACTGTAGGTAGTAGGGATGAAATTTCAGTAGGGATGAGTCAGAGGACTGATGTTACATACCTGAACCTAACCACTGTCGAACCCGTATGTATGGCTCTCTCTCTCGGCTGTGGGGGGGGGGGAGGGGGAAAAAAAAAAAAAAAAAAAATTTAAATAAATAAAAAAAAGAAAAAAAAAAAAAAAAAAAAAAAATTTTTAAAATTTAAAAAAAAAAAAAATAAAAAAAAATTATAAAATTATTAGATGGCCATGTGGTAGCTGTGGAGCCTTAAATAGCTGCTTATTACGAGACAGATCTGAAAGCATCCATTATCTTTGATTAATGAAAGTGTTCAAATGGAAGCATACCTTTTCCACAAAAGCACATTCTTGACCACATTCTTGACACCCCCCCCCCACACACACACATAAGTCAATGCATAGTTTAATGAGCTGCAAGGAAAAGGAAATTGTGCTACTTTTATAGACCCACCAACATAGCATTAAGTAGGACACATGGCACAAACCTCCACCTGTGATCTTAAAACTCAAAGGCAGTCACACGGACACCAAAAAAGCCCACTCTCCCTTCCTGTCAGGATGTAGCCAAGACCCACCTGGCTTCTTTATAGCACAGAGCTCACAGGCACATCTGTAACAAGTATTCAGCTTTGCTGATGGTCTCTATAGCAGAATAACTTCAGAACTCTGCACTGTTTGATCCTTGCTGTGGGTGGAATCAACACAAGCTGAGGATGACTGGGGGGAAAGGAAGTACAGCGGAGGTTCAGCAGTGGAGTGGAAAGGATGAGGCCTGGGCTTTGTTTACAGCAAGCTGAAATAAGGGAAAGGTCTCCGGTATGCTAACATGTTTGTGCTTGTCCATTGTTAGCATTCCATTAATTCCGCCGTTTCATAAAAAAAAAATTTTTAACTCCTTTATACTGCACAGTAGACTGTAATGTTTACCTAATTGCAATTTAAACGTTCACCGTTTATGCCATACTAATAAACTACCCCAGAAAACTGCACAGGTCATTTATTTTCCCAAACTTTGCTACACCTCTTTTCCTAAATAACCACACCAGTCCTGTCAGCTCAGGATTCCACCAGCCTCTTGAGAAAGTTCCTGTCACCTTTAGCCGACACTTTCATTGTCTAGTGCAATACAGCTAGAGGATGTGGCCTAATTTGCGGTCCCAAATAGTTTTCTATTGGACTGAGCATGGTGCACACTGAACCCTCCATTCTGGAACATGGGTGTGTACGTGTTGTGTTCTGCTTGGGTATGAAGCACAAAAGACAACCATATTGTCTGCACAACAAGTGACCATCCTCTTTTATGGCAAGTTGACATCACACAATAAGATGATGCAACTTTTTTTTTTTGGCCAGCATAGTTTAAAGGCCAACCTGATCCCATGCAAGTGTGGCATAAACTGTAATGATTAAAAGCAATTTAAATGGACTTCATACACAACCTAACCCTCAACCATTTTTATTCTCCATTTTGATCTGAGAAATGTGCAATTGTGAGAATGTCATGCCCCTACAAAACTACATGAGTGTAGAAAGGGGTGAATGAAAGTTCATTAGACTGAAACCAACTTTTTTTTTTTAAACAAAGAAAAAAAAACCCATTCTGAGCAAGTATTGTTCAGAGTATTTTGTCCTGAAATTCGTTCCATGTGTGGGGCTCGGCAGTGTGGAAGTCCCTGAGGAGAATACAACACAAATGCACCGACGCAACAAGCCTCCAGCTTTGAACACAAAAACAAATATGCCACATGGGACTGTAAACCTACAGTTACTTCACAATGTGATTTGATTTTAATTTTTACCTTTGATACAAGATGCAATTATAATATGATTCCTAACATGTAAATTTTCATTTATTACACCCTGACTCTACATTAAGATTGTTTCCAACAGGGTCAAATGGCAAATGCGTCAGCAAGGCTACCCCCCATCCCCATCAAGATAAAGGTTTCATTTTTGCCATGATCATCAGAAGGTTTTGATGTAACAAATGTATTAAAGCAGACTATTTTGGATGCTTTATTTATTTATGTGGAACCCAGCAAGACAGCACCACTGATGCTTGTACAAAAAAAAACACCACCAAGAATGGTAGGAAGAAGCAAGGCTGGGGCTGAGTTATTTATAGCCCAGACTGTAGATTCATGCAGCCTATCAGCAACAGTCATGTCCGTTACACAAATGTATCACAATCTAGTATTTGGGATTCTACTGGTTTCTGAGAAACCTTATACCAAGGCTATGAGTTTTAATTACATTGGCCTTGGCCAGACAATAATTACCAACTTTGTAACACTTTGAATGGACTTTCTTATGTCTTCATGACTAAAATGGCATCCCATATAAATGGTAAATGGCGCACTTATATAGCGCTTTTATCCAAAGCGCTTTACACTGTCTCATTCACCCATTCACACACACACCAGTGGTAGCAGAGCTGCCATGCAAGGCGCCAACTTGCCATCGGGAGCAATTTGGGGTTCAGTGTCTTACCCAAGGACACTTTGGCATGTGGAGTCACCCGGGCCGGGCATCGAACCGCCAACCCTACAATTAGAGGACAACTCGCTCTACCACCTGTGCCACAGCCGCCCGTATACAAGTTTACAGTTGTAATAAACTCAGACTAAAGGAAGGTTTAGGAAGCACTAAAGTTACTGGGACAAGAGCATTTAGATTTAATCTGGGCTAAGAGAACTATCTAATCTACCACAAAAATATACAACAGTCACTGCATTTATAGTCATAACTAATCCATAACGGTCCTGGCAGTGTGTAACTGACCATCAAATAATAAAATATGTTTGCCTATGACTTGCTGACTTTATTCTGAGGGCACAATCCTGATATGCTAATAATGGATTTATTATTTGTCCATCTTTGCTATACAAGGAACATTTTTTACGATTACATCAGAAGCTCTATCCGGATAGCAGTAAATTCACATTGGGTCCTGGGGTAATTTCCTATTTTACAGGCGCTACTCTGTGACTTTATTTCCGTCCGAATTGGCCATGTCTGTGTTCGTCTCCTCCGAGATAATTACAGACCGGATTACCTACTGATTTTCACCAAACTCAGCGGTTCTCTGATCATTTTAGAACATACCTGTGATTTTCTATGCAGACGTCGCCTTGCACTGGGAAAAAAAATTATGTCTGAATGCTGCAAGCTGCCATATTCAGTCTTGTAGCATGCGTATCCATGACCCTCCCCCTGATAGTAAACACACCCGGAGCAGCAAGGGGGTGGGGGGATACATTTGAGTGAGATGTTCAAAAAACACATATGGGTGTGATGGTCAGGTGTCCACAAACTGTTGGCCATATAGTGTAGACTTACAATCTTATAACTCTTCTTTATAACTCAGGTGAACAGAATAAGAGGACACTAATACCTGCTTATAGAACATATGAAAACAACACAACTTGTACATTGTCGTATGTCTGCTTGCACAATACAGACTACATGCTGGTGGACCAAATGGGGATTATGATCACATCATTAGGGTCACTCAGTGCTCTTTAACCGTGCAGATTTAATATAACCAGGCTAGTAATTAGCTGAGGAAATATGGTCTGTCTGCATGTGCGGTTTGTTGTGGGATTCTGTTGTGTCTGTTGCGAGTCTGTCCACTGTCCCATGCTTCTTCCTCTATAGATTCTCAGACTCTCTTCCCCTTTCCTTAACACGGAGTCCTTTAATACAGTATACAGTGCACTGTGTACATACGGGGAAATGCTTATGGTCTCATTATAAAGGGAAGCATCACACTAACGATATGGGTTTGTATTTGGAAGGCTAGTGATTTGGGCACAGCACAGCCTGTTAAAGCTTTAAAAGAAATAAATACAAATAATAAATAAACCACACAATCTGAACCTCAACTCAACTCTCTTTGTCCCTGAATAGGTGTGTATACACTCACTGCCCAGTTTAATATAAAACACCTGCTAATTCATTCAATTAACCAAATGGAGAATTCTGTGGCAATGAATAAAATCATGCAAATCTCCAAAACTGCACAGTTGAAAATTGGAAAAACATCGCCTGGTCTTCATTTCTTCAGTTTTGGGGGAGCCTGTGCCCACTGTAACCACAGACTCCCTTTCCGATGGGAAGAGGGAGGAGTGGAACCTGACATGGTCTTCAGCTGTTGTAGCTGATCCGCCTCAAGGTTTGATGTGCTGTGTGGTCTGAGACACTTTCCTGATCACCACGGTGGTAGAGAGTGGTTATTTGAGTTACTGTCGGCTTGAACAAGCCTGGCAATTCTCCTCTGATCTCTCTGATCAATAAGGGGCTTTCACCTACAGAACTACATGTTTTCTATTCTTCACACGATTCTGTGCAAACATTAGACATGGTTGCGTGGGAAAATCCCAGGAGATCAGCAATTTCTGAAATATTTTCTGAATAGGATGGGTAGTTTCTGGAATAGGAGCGGTACAAGACCCTCTGGCACCAACAACCATGCCATGATCAAAGTCACAGAGATCACATATTTATCCATACTGATGTTTGATCTTAAACTGAAGATGCATGCCACATGAATAAAAAGATGTACAGGTGTTCCTAATAAAGTGGTCGGTGAATGTACATATTCCCACCATGTTTTGAAAGTGTAGGTCATTAATAATGCTTTATATAATAGCTCATGCCAAAATCTGGTACAGAAGTTGGTGTGGATTTAGACACAGAAGCATATCTTCTGGTTTGTTGTTGGATAAGGCAAGATTTTTAATTTTTTTTTATCATTCTGGCCTGATCTCATTCTAATCCTCTGCACTTTTATAACCGGAGTAAAACCTCTCACATTTAGCATGTTCACAAGGATGTAAATAATTATAATATTAATAAACCCTGCCAAAATAGTCAAGATACAATAGTGACATTCCAGTGTCTCTGTGCATCCAGATTGCATTATTCATATTTTGACTGCTTTACAGCTCGTGTATGTAGCGCTCCTACATTAGAGGAATCGTTTTCCGGTAGCACTCGCATTGCACCCAAAACCTTTAACGTCCACATGCTTGGATTGTATTTTGCCTCAAAAATTTGCCAACTGATTAAACTCAAATGGGTCTTTAAAAGCACTAGACAAATGCAAGGCAGGTTAAAACAGTGCAACATGTCTGAGCATGTAGACAACCTACAGCCAAATGCAGACAAAGGGAAAGGAACTCAAATGATACATCCGCTGGGTTCCTAATTAGGTTAAGACAGGCACGCATAGCCACGCGTGTTGTGTACACGTATACACACACATACACATACACACACACACACACACACCCCCCCAGACATCTGTGTCAAATCTAAAAATGGCAAACTCCAGAAGCATTCCTCATCTGGATTCCATAAAGTACAGGAGAAACGGAGAAGAAGCAGAAATAAAGCAGGGACAGGGAACAAACAAACTACAGGAGACACAAACACACACACACACACACACCCTTGCATGCACGTCACATTATTCTCAGAGTTAATCCACAAGACGGATTTGAACAAGCTAGACGCTGTTGAACAAATAAACATGGCCTCACACACATCACTGTATCCTTAAGCCAATGCATGTGTACTTCACATTGCAAGTACATTCATTCTTTGTAATAATTCTACTTAAGATCTACAAAACATCTACTGCAGAGTGCATCAAAGAGCTTGTAAGATGACACATAAGGATCCGTCAGACCCAGGGTCTGCGTTCCGAAGCAGGTTTATCACAGCCTGGGTTCTTTACAAAAGCCAGGTATATATGGCACACAAATTTCTCAAACTTTTGTTCCGAGTTGACTTATACAAATATGTTATACGTTCTAATTGCACTGCATACATCTTGTATACAAAAGTATAACTGTATATAAGACATATTATGTTATTGTATACGCTACGCTGTCTTCTTATTCCTTACATGCAACACTAGCAGTCATGGAGGTGAAGTAACTGCTATTCTTCATGTCTTAATTTACTGTGTCCTATAAAAGCAGAGCTGATAAGTTGCAGTAAAATGGAAAAAAAATGGACTTAAAAAGGACTGGCGCGAGTTCACCTCTGCCAAAATATTCTCCAGCAGAAGGCTGTATCTAATAATGGTAATCCATCATGGAGGGGCTACAGGGTGGTCTGACTCAGTCTCGAGCAGCTCCAGCCATGCTTTACTGCAGTGATTGTGAAAGTGAGAGACTTTCCTTCAGCTGTAAATAAGAAATGCAGTGATTTTGTTGAAACCAGACCAAAGCTATGGACCCTAAACAAATACAAAAAAGGGCAAGCTTTAAATGTAATGAAACTACCCTAGCTGGATGGTGGGAGAACACTGTAGGTAGGTTGTCTCTGTGCTTAGTGAGGATGTTTTGAAATTTAAATGCAATCGCCAAGAAGCATTTGTCTCTTTTAGCCTACATCTTCCTACATATCTGAACTTTTTTCCCCTTAAAAATATAATCTTGTCTCTTGGCATGTTTTTGCTTTTTTAAATTGTTTTCCGTTTTTATTATCTTTCGCAATCTCCAGGAGCTTGACTGTTGCTTTGTCCGTTTGTCATTCATCTCCAGAGCTTTCTCTCCAAATTTAGTAAAAAACGCTTAATTTGTTTATAAGAAATCCTACATGAAAAGACAGGCAATTCAAAAATAGTGCATGAATAGATTATAATAAAAAAGAAAGAAAGAAAAAGAAAAAATAATTGTAGAATTGGGCTGATGAAAAAGTTGCCACATCAACTATTATAATATGCCAAAAAGTATTTTTCTAACAAATAATAAAATCACCATGTATGTGTTTAGCTGATGATCATCCTGTTGGTTTGGATGGAAACAAGCCTTGTTTTTCTCCAAGACACCACTTAGTAACTTAACCCCTTGTTAGAGAAAGTAAAGCAAACGAAATGAAAATACAACATGGAAAAAATCTGGTATGCCCATCCCATGATGCTCATCTCAGGAATGCAGGCTGATAATGATATCGTGAAATTGTGGATTTGACCCACCTCTGAGGGCTGATTGGGATCAGGAAAACAGAGGATAATTCATGCGTACATCCATTCCACAAAGTTATCCATAGCTCGAACTTTTCCATCATGTTAAGCATTTTTGTCCTCTGCAGTTCCACTGGTATGGAATCTCTCGAGTGTTTCGATGCAGATCCACTTGGCATGAGTTGTGAGAGAGCATGCCAGTCATTCCAGAGCTTCTCCAAGTGTACATACTCTCAGGCTCACACTAACAGGACTCAAGGGTCCCTGACTCACAGACAGAAGCAAATTCATCAATTTAAAGTCTAGCTTTAATGAGAGAGAGCAGGACCCACATACAGTATATGGTTCTAGAGAACGTTTAATTCAATGGTCACTAGTTACGAATCATAAAAAAAAAAAAGATTGTTTTCCCAGAAAATTAGCCAAAACTTCCTCCCCCTTCCAGATAGATTATTGGTGACCATAACACCAAGGGCAGGGAAAAAAAAGCTCTGAAATACTATTTTGATTTCAAGAACACTTGAAATTGCTATTAAACTAATCTAAAACATTCACAATGAGAAAGTGAAATGAATTCTACTCTATTATGCATTAAGGAAATAGATCACAGTTAGGTTAGTTAGTTAGTTAGTTAGATAGCCAGCTTTCTAATTTCACTAGCTTAATCAATGTGACAAAGCATATTTAAACAATAAATGATCCCTAAACTTTTCATATTTTATTTTTTAAATGTTTTGTATTTTTACTATTTTATTAACTCTGGGTATCTTTTACAGGTTCACTGGATAAAGTCTAATTGCCTCATGGTCTACATGGCAGTTATAGTTGCAAAACTAGCTAGGAATGTGGTTGGGGGGTGGGAGAAAGGTCAGGAAGAGCCCTATGTGGTTATATGAGCTTTTTCTGTGGATTTAAAACTCTACTTACAGGTCCATCTGTGCTCTCGCTCTCTCACTCTAACACACACATACACACACACTCTCTCTCTCTCTCTCTCCCTGGCTTTCATTAAAGGCCTTTCCTTCAGCATGCCAGTAGAAAACATCTGGATCGAAATAATGACTTACAATCCCTGCACACACACACACACACACACACACTTAAGATTTGTATGCCACTGTAATAAAAAGGTGTAGGCCACTAGTGCAATAACACCTAAAACTCCACACAAACACATGCACGCTTACTGCAAGGTCAAAAAAAAAAAAAAAAAAAAAAAAAAAAACTTCCAGCCCTCATTAAGTAACACAAAGAACACTGCATATGTTACACAACACTCACGAAAGAGCCAGATACTAAATGTGTCCAAACAGTCCCTTGTTCACAGAGATTAGGTTACACCTGTGCTGAAAGGGAAGGACACTTATACAATACTGCCCATATGGACCCAATACCAGTGTGTATACAGGTTTGTTCAAGTGTCACAGGTTCTGGGTATGAAAACTAGTTACATAAGCATAACTAATTCTATTAATGGTATTAGATTAAATTCCAATTACTAAAAATTGTTTTTTTTGTTTTTAATTCTGCATTATCTATATCTAAATCTCTAAATCAGGGTCAAATTCATCAATCCTATATGGTCTGTAGTGATGGTGGTAGTTGGAGCAGGTTCTGTACTAGTGACCTGAAGGTTGTGAGTTCAAATCCTGGGACTGTTCAGTCTTTTCAGAAGTCTCATAAGGCCTATATTAAGGTTGTCTTGCAGTCATATGTTTTGCCTCTAATCTCTAAAATAGTGTTATACAGAATAAGCACGCAAGCTTTACACACGCGTTTGTAAAAGCAAGATTAAAAACCTGTGTTTAACTTCAGCCATTTCAAAGTTCTTCTGTATTTTATTTCAGTAGCACAGTGGTGCAGTGGGTAACATTGCTGCCTCACAGCTACAGGGTCCCAGGTTCAGTAATGAGCTCAAGTTAGTGTCTGTGTGGAGTTCTTCTGCATGTCCACCCTGTGTCCATTTCTCTGGCTTCTCCGGATTCTTTCTACCTCCCAAAATCATGTAGGTAGACTGCTCAAGATAACTTGCCCCTGGGGTGTGTGCGTGTGTGTACAGGACTGGCGGTGTATTCCCACCTTCCATGTGTTCCCAGGATCAACCGCAACCCTGATCAGGCTAAAGTAGTTACTCAAAGTGAGTATGTTATATTTCATATCCTGTCTTAGCTGTAAGGTACGTTCAATAGTAATCCAAGCCAATGTATGAATGTAAATGTCAAATTATTAACCATAATAAATGGGGAATTAAGCTGTAGTCAAACTACAAATCTACAGCTTGCGTCATCTTGCCAAATAGGAGTGGCCAAGGAGGGACTGGAAACTTGTGACGAAATTGGAGTGCATTTCTGATGACAAAACAGCTAATGTGTCAGAGGCCATACACTGGAATTCATTCAAAAACATGTCAAAAATCAATAATCATTTTTTAAAAACTCTACAGAACCCTTTTTTTTTTTAACTTGCATCTTGATTTCCTTTCTCTTCTTACTCTACACTTACATTACAGAATAAAACAGTTGGGGGCATGCTGCTTCAAGAAAATTATCAAGGAGGTGCAATGCACCAGTGTTTTATTACTTGTTTTAATACCTCTTGTAGCACAGCAATTTGTAAATGAATACAATTTAGAATGTCAAAATGAATAACGTCATACTTTTAGTTATATTATGTAAACTGTCCGACATTTGCTGATTGTTCTGTGAATTTAGAAACAATAATGTATTAGAACAAATGCATTCATATAATCCTGTGTTTTACCCTATAGTCGGCAGTCCTGTTAACACCTTCTAGCCAATCAGATTCAAGAATCCAACAGTGCTGTGGTATAAAACTCTGACTGGTTCATTCATTCTGACTGGATATTAAACTGGGTCTTGCTATCTTAGAGGAACAAAGAGAAGCAGAGGCGTTGAGCTAACCGAGCTACGTGGCAAATTCTCACACTGTTAAATCCTGCGATTTAGACTTGCACCTGTGGGAACCATGATGTGCTTTCTGTTTGTGGAGTGAAGGAGGCTCCAATAAAACTTCCAACCCGTCATGTGAGAAACCAGGAACAAGTCCCTGTAGACGTCATAGTGCAAATGAATAACTAGGATGGAAACAAGCGAAGGCTTGGCCATAAACACCTACAAATGCTTTCCACTGAACTGCGTTTCTGTAGCTCAGTACTGCTATACCTCCACTTGACTAACAATGGCCTGAGCTCAGTGTATACATTACAGTTCTGTGAGCTGTTAAAGTCACCAGGAAGTTGTGTGGGTTTTAATTTGAATAGGTTAAGCTTATATATATATGTTATGTGTATGCAAAACATATATGCAACATATAAAGTATCTCTATACTCTACCACAAAAGATAAATATATTTATGACGCCATACATTCTGCACTTCGTCAGACTTTCTATGCAATCAAATGCTGTCTAGTATCTGAAATATCCTGGCACGAACGTGATAAAAATCCATTTTACTAACTGTCTTAGCCTGGGCTGTGAGGTAAGATGATTGCTATTTTCTATTAAAAAAGTAGGAGGAGTCACGTTATGTCCTGCCCTGCCCCGACTTCCTGTTTCAGAGGAAATTACGTCAGCACATCGGATATTGCTGCACTTTAAGACACTTCTCGGGGTGTTTATTTTAAAGTTGCAATTTAAAAAAAACAAAAACAAAAACAAAAAAAAACACACAAAGTTGAGTGCTAAACACAAAATCCACAGACACACAGAATTGTGGTCAGCATATTACTGAAGCATGATATCCTTCACTCACCCCGTACAACCGAACAAAATCTAATAGCATATCTTTACCTAAAAATATGGTTTACACGTTATAATATGAACAGTAACAGCCAATTCTTGAGTATGGCGGATGTTCCTCATAAGGCTAACAATAAGAAAAAATAATTATTAGGTATCACTGATATGAAGTCCCTCCAGGATTTTGTGATTGCATAACGCAAAATCAAGGGGACTAATTTTCCAAATTACAGCAGATTTTCCTCAGATTTGGGCCAAGATGGCATCATGTGACATCACAACACGCATTTAGCCAAAGCTCTGTTAGATTCACGCACGTCGAACATGACTACAACTAAAAAGGTCTCATTTACCACTAAAAATCACTGCAAAAGACGATGCAAAACAATTTCATGCAATTGTGGTAATTCAAGTATTTTATTCAATTTCCGCAAAAAAAAACCCCAAAACAAACAAAAAGCTCAGCAAATTGCAATGCAATTTTGTAATTTTTAAGAAAAAAAAAAGCAGCAAAATCAAGCATTTTGCGGGGCAACAACCACAAAATACTCTGTACGAAATGGATATGACGAATATTCACACAACGAGATGCTTGACATTTATGGAAGGAGTCTCCAGTGTCAGCGCTTGTGCTTTTAAATAAACAGGACTTACTTACCTGGTGTTCATTTTTTTGTTTTTGTTTTTTTAAAGCCTCACAAAACACGAATACATTTTATGACCTTTGGCTGGAGAACACACACTTTCCTCCTCTTTATCAAACACGACCTTGCTCCTTTCAAATGCAAAGCCATGCAAACAATGCAAAAGTGTTTGCACATTATCAGCATGAGCACAGTTATATAACACACTGCAAATAACCATGAAAACCACACACACACACACACATCTCATGACCTAAAACCTCTTCCAGTTTCAGTCTCCAACTGTAGTTATATCCTCTCACTGCTGTTAACAGACCAGTATGCAGACACGACATGCAAGCTGCACCGCTAAACAATGTGAATCAATACCATCTTTCTGCAATATCGGAGCTACGAATTCAGTTGTAAGAGAATGAGCTTCCCAGAACAAACATACCAGAAGACTGTGGTGTCACTGCACAAGATCTACCATAGAAGTCAAGGCACACAATTTACTGTGTGTATACACCAACAGAAAAGGAAATGTAAACTAACTGTACTCGTGCTAGAGTGACTGATGAAGCAGCAGACAGCCCATCGTTCTGTATGCGAGCTCGCAACATGAGGCTGTAATTCACGCAAGTGCAAAAGACATTAGCGTTATTTTTCTGGCAAATTCCTCAGATCAGTCTTATAGTGTACGTTAACCCCATAGACAAAATTGTCTATGTTCTCTGGGTGGGTGGAATAGCATCCTCTTTCACCTATGTCAACGACACCAATTAATCGCAGTCATTTGTGAGCTCATGTATGTGGAAGAGGGCAGACAGGGCTGCGTAACACATTCAGAGGAAAGTGCTGTGACTCAGCCTGAGCAACAGTTTGGAAAGATCTGAATGGCTGTTTTCACGTCTCTCTGCGGTTGCATGTGGTAGCCTTTACTCTCCCTGGGTAGCTTGTGGGTGGGACTTGGCCAAGACCAAATTTGGGAGAAAATTGGGTTTTTATTTATTTATTTAAAAAAGTATTTAAATATTTTGTTATACATTATGGAATTTTGAAAGTTCATACTTTCACTGTTGCCCATCACATTCAATATCTATTTCTTTCTTTCTTTCTCTATCTCTCTCACTCCTGCAGCTGTTGCTGTGTTTGAAGAAATTAAAAATGCACCAGATGTCAGAGTAAAAGCTGCTGAGAAACAGGTAGAGACGAAGACAGGACTGGAGAAGCAAACACAACAGGAAGTACAACTGTGGACAAAATCCTCTGCTTGTACCACACCATTGGGGAACTTTTTAAAACAAAAACCCTCACACTGATGACACAAGATGGTCTAGAAGATTCTCTCTTACACACATACACACTCTTTTTCCCTAGTCATGTTTTACTTGACAAGATAAAGACTGGACAAGTCCAAGCAAACACATGCACACACATCACAGCACAGAATACGATAACGAGGTTAACTTGATTTCTCAGAACATGAGCTAAATGTGCAAGACAAGATCACTGCACTATGAAAAATGGTTTTCCTTTGCCTGCGTATGTGTCAGTGTGTGTGTTTATCTGTGCCCATGGAAATCCCAAGCCCTGTCGTAAATGTCAACTGGGTTTGTGTTGTGACTCATACACACCCCTGAGCTGTTGCTTACACTGCAAACCAGCAGAATAACATAGCAACTATGAGCTTGATTATGCCAGGAATGTGATGTCTTTCTCACCCTGACACACAAACATTCTTCTGAGGTCTCAAACAGTGTTGGTCGGGGGGAAAAAACTGCCTTTGATTAAAAGCATGTCACCTAACCCTAACCCTGGGCTAAGGAGGAGGAGGACAATGATATGGGGGTGTTGGATGCCACATGTTCTCAGAAGTGATGTGAGAAACACATTCGAACATGTCTCCAGGAATAGGAACATCTCTGAATAGACGTCATTCTTCAATCATGTAAAATAAACAAGCCATTTACACAATTTGCAATAAAAGCAGTTCTTAAGGATAAAGTGGAGGTTTGATGTTTAAAACCTGAATATTGCTTTATAGCTTCAAAAGAAAACCAAAAAAAAAACAATATTGCAGAGCTAAAAACAGTAGAAGCAACCATCTCAGGGAAACCAGAAATCAGACTCGCTTTCCCCAGAAAATAGTCTGGTGTCATGTGTCAAATAGTCTTCTACCATGACTTACAGCTCTCAAAGTTTAAAGCTTTTATACTTCTTATGGACTTATGACTGTTTTCTGAAAACATGCTAATCTGGTAGCCATAAGTGTCATCTACTTGTGAACATTAGCTAAAAGATAGTTCACCCAAAAAATTTAATTCGGTCATCAGTTACTCCCCCTCATGTCGTTCCAAACCCATAAGACTTTCATTCTTCAGAACACAAATCAATATATTTGAATGAAACCTGGGAGATTTGTGTGTCTCCATTTACAGTCCAAGTAACCAAAACTTTCACGCTCCAAAAGGTTCATAAAGACATTGTAAAAGTAATCCATGTGACTCCAGTGGAAAAATCCCAACTTTATGAAGCGATAAGAATGCCTTCTGTGCGCAAATAAAAACCTCGAATTAAGTCTTTATTCACAAAATATCTTCACTTCCACACAGACGTGAGAGCAGACACAAAAAAATACTAGTCCTCGCGAAATCTGCAGACATCTTTGTTACGAAGATACAGCATCCCTATTCCTCTGCTGTAAACAGAACATCCACTCGTGATACGACGGGATCCAGAAGCCCTCCCGGAATATGTGAAGATATTTTGTGAATAAAGACTTCATTTTAGTTTTTCTGTGCACACACTGGAGTCATATGGGTTACTATTATGATCAGCAGGAAAGGCTATGGTTACAGTTAGGGTTGGGCAATATAATCGATGCATCACTATACCAACGACATCTCAGAAAAGGGTACTCTGTAATCATTCATCACAGTATTGGTGATGCATCTATTATATAGCCAAGCGATATAATTGATTATTTGAAGTAAAATAAAATCAGTCAGTTTAACTATTTTTGTTTATTTTACTATTGTTTCATGGACAGTTTGTTACCTAAACTATATATCATGAATCGCATCGTGTATCACAGAAATGTCCTTGACATGATATTTTTGTCATATCGTCCAGCCCTAGTTACAGTCATCCACTCATATATTGTTCACTTCCACCTAGTCTATAATGCACTTAACCAGCTAATCAGCTCACTGTACATCATTATATTACATTAGCTACCACTTTTTCTGCCACAGGACATGAAAACATGGACCTGAGCAGCACTCTAGAGCTTTTACCCGTCATGAAGGCTATCTAACAAAGCTATAATTTGTCCACACATGCATTTTTAATGAAAGTACAGAAAGCAAAGGGTGGAACACACCCTGAACGGGACGGAGCTAAGAGCAAGATTTTACCAAGAACATTTGCCATTCGGTGCCACGTTAAGAAACTTAAACACCTGAACAACAATCTACCATCCAAGACGAGTTTCCACTAATGTAGAAAGCGGGGATCAAGTCACTGGCACGCCTGTCAATCACTCCCCACGACGATCAGGAAGCTAGTCTGTGACCCTGGAGGAATGGAACTGTGAGCTGCACTTCCCCCACGCTCTGTCAGCTTAAAAGCCTACACTCGGACGTCAGAGATATGGACCTGGAACTCCTTGATCAGAATCTGGAGCAAAGAAGAGCACAGCCAGGAAAATAAAAAGAAATAAATCCCCTTCTTGAGAATAAACACACTGATCTGGCACTGCGATTGTGATCAGTGTAGTGAAAAACATGAATCTATGAAATCAGAGAATGATGGCGGAAACCGGAGTGCTGCCTGGTAATTCTCCAGTCTTACTTGAAGTATTACTTTACGCAATGCCGCTTAAGTGTCACACAACAAGGACAATAGGTGTATATGGAAATTTAGTAATCTGAGAAGTCGGAACCCACCTATTAAAACAACCTTGTTCATCATTAACTAAATCTTATCTCCTCCCCATGGGGAACATGCACTCTGGCTTGTTCTTTCTGCATTCAGATTGTCATAGCAACATCCTTACAATCATATCTTAAAATTCCCCAACTTTCCCAATAGTAGTTTCGTTCTGAAACGTCAAACACAAACTCATGATAAATAATCCACAGATTCACTTAATAGTGACGAGTGGTTTACAGGACCAAGCATTTTATCTTAGGAGCATGGCAATCATAAACCACCATCACTCACACACTCATTATCCTCAAGTGCATGTGCTTGAAACTTACTGGAATAAATATGGCATGATTTATACTTCTCCAAAATAGTTACTCACATAAACTCGATTCTAAGCCGAAAGAATTCTTGCTAACTCTTACCCTATTAAACATCGACAGCTGCTGATGTACAATTCAGTTTTGCAATATGGGAATTTGTAATCCAGCAATAACAGTAATATTTACTCATGTGTTTTCAATGCACGCACAAACACACACACCCACACACACACTTCACCACTGTAAAAAGATAAACTTCAAAGAAATACTTGTTTTATGTGGTTGAATATGTGGGTTTTTTCCCCCCAAACATTAATCACTGTCTACTAGATCTGAGGTTTATAAGTGACTAACACATAACTTTTCCTGGAATTAAGTAAAATAACAAAAACCTTTTAACTCGTAACTCACTTATATTAGAAATCTAGGGGCAGGTGTTGAATTCCATTAACAAACATTAAACCTATAAGACAACAGAACAAAGTAAAAACACAGCTGAATAAAACATTGTGGTGTAATACTGAGTAATACCAAGTTTGGTAAATGTATTGACAAAAAAAAAAAACATGCACTCATTATATTGATTGTAATACATATTATAGTACTTATATATTATGTAGAGGCAACCTTCTAGCACTGACGTAACATAATTCATGTGTGATCAGATAATTGATAGATGACCTACAGATTTAAAGCAATAATTCATAAAAAAAAAACACACACACTACAAAAATTTATTGACAATTCAACAGCTGCCCTTATTCTTCCATTATTAGTGAGTTTGCACGAAACACTTTCAGTTTCTCTCTCATTGCCTGGAAATCTAGTCTGTGAAAATCGTTCATACGCTACACATACATTGGATAGAGTTTGGGTTGAACAGCGCTGGAGTATTCCTTTAAATTGGTCCTGGAAGAGTGAAATGCGGAAGGGTTAACCAAGAGTCGACTCCACAATCAGAACTCAACAAACCAACACTCTGGACTTGAAATACTTTGTCAATTTGACCTGTGAACTTTGACCTTTGCGCAACCTGTGACTGAGCAAAAAGTGGCAAGTAAAGACACAACAGGAGGTAGAGTTCTGTCTGTCTTTGTTTGCAATGCTTGAGCTAGATTCCTCCACACTAGCTTGTAAATACTTAAAATGCAAGCAGTTTCTCTGCTCAAGCAAGAGGCTTTCAAAATTTTACTATTTTTATAATATCAAGAAAACTGTTTTCTTGTAAAAAGACTTAAAATTTGGGTTAAAGTTGAAAGAGTTGGGAGAGTAAGACACACGTCTACCTTCTCCTCCTCTCTCCTCCTAGTCCCCAAGGACTACATTTAACCTACTTCTCTCTGGCGCTGGCTTCCAGACTCAAATTCCCGAGCTTCATCAATGTTTCCCTTTCTTTATTCAGAATAATAACGGTCGAATATGAGAGAGAGATAGAAAGAACAGTAGAGATCAGAATTTGCAAATTGTGTGACCCTTCAGAAGAATTCCAGCTGTTTCGTTTTAACTATTACAGACCTCTTTAAACAACAAAACAATTAACATGACCAAAACACAAATACGTTATTTGGGTCATTGAACTGCACTTGTTCTGATTCCAGGATTTATTAAAGTGGGTTTTAAACACATAACTCGTCTTGGATGGTTGATGCAGATGATCTAAATTGGTGTTTGGGTCGGATTTGTTTCCACAGTGCTTATATTCACATTTACCATCTAAAACTGAGACTTTCAGTTATTCATAAAACTGATTCAGGAAGCCTCACATCTGTGTTACAGCTGTTCGTCATGACTTAAAATGGGTTCAAGCCACTGAGCCTAAGGATGGGTGAAATGACGAGATAACATCGATATTTTAAGATCATTCATCACAATAAGCTTTCCTGAAATATTGTGGATGTTGTTGTTCAGTGTATGTATGTATGTATGTAATATTATATTTTATATATATATATATATATATATATATATATATATATATATATATATACACACAAAAACACACTTTAAATAATTATAAACTGACTAGAAGCAGCTGATGCTAAACACAAACTATAAAATGAATATAAAATGTTTTACAAAGTTTTACAGAGAAACCAAAAAACAAACTACTCTGTCCTGGAGACTTTTCTGTGCTGGGAAACTTTGCAAAGGACCAGATCTGCTGACAATCGAGATTCCTTGCATCCATCCATCCATTTTCCATATACTGTAGTGCTTAACCTACACAGGGTCACGGGGGAACCTGGAGCCTATCCCAGGGAACTCGAGGCACAAGGCAGAGGACTTTAGACTCGGGGAGGAAACCGGAGTACCCGGAGGAAACCCCTGAAGCATTTACCTCTTACATTATAGCAGATATATACGGCCCATTATATTCCTCTCTCTTGAAAAAACTATAACAGGTTAAAATATCATTACTCAGACTCTTCAAAATCAGCTTAAGCTGAAATGCGCATTAAATACCCTACATAATGATGTTCTTATGAAGTACTAGTAATTCTGGTTAACCTATGCTAAATGGATGGATTGGAAGAATTAAAGATTTAGAACCAAATTTAGAAATGCGCTGCATAAAAAAATTGACATTTTACACAAACGTCTACAGACGGAATTCAACAACTCATATAAATGAACTAGGGGTAAAAAACGGGCTGTGATCTCTCAGTACACAGAACCACGACAAGATTAGAAACGTGTAATCGCAACTAGGTTTCGAATGCTGGCGTTTCCCTTTAATTGAGGCATCCACACCCAAATACTCTTCAAACCAATTGTATGTGCAGATCATCAGGCTTTTCGGAGTGTGGATATAATGAGAAAAATAGAGCTTGTAGACACACCTAAATTGCAGTACAGGAATAAAGCAGCCTCACTCCTACTCAAATCCTAACTTGTGTCATGTATCTATCAAGAGGGATGATGTGTGCTTCATGCAGATGAATTCGAATCCCTTTCCATGTTGCAGTGTTCATCTCTGAAATGGATTTTCTTGTATTGACAGTCAATTAGAGCAAACACAAACGTTAAAGAAATGTCAGATAACATGGCAAATGCCCCCCCCCCTTTCTTTTTAATCAGCAGAGAATAACAGGCAGTGTATGGTACGGGCAGTATAACATGGGCTTGTGGTGTTTGGAGGACAGAGATAAGGGAGAGCTAGAGGCTTTTCACAACACCGCAGGGGCCAAATCAGCAAAACGCTAAGGGCAGATAAAGCATGTGTGTGTGTGAGAGCAAGAGAGATTTATAAACCTTTAAATCTCAGTGCCAAACGCTCGGCTCTGTTCCAGTTTTATGGAGCTGGGTTGCACTTGAACAACTTTCTATTCTCACACAGCCCTTTGCAAAATTTTATTTCTCTCTCTCTATTACAGAAGCTCGCTCATCCGGAAAATGAAAGGGCATTAGATACCTACTGATCTGAGAACTACAGAGCAAATGAAACAGACATACACAGGAGAGAGAGAGAGAGAGAGAGTCCAACAAAGAAACAGACAGGAGCAGAAGAAAAAAAAGAGAGAGACAGTCCGACAAAGAGAAACAGACAAAGAGAGAGACTCTGCTACATTGTCATCACAATAAATAAGCAGTTCCTCTGATTCAATTCAGCTCAAAACGGATTCTTCTTAGCCACTAGATTTATTGTGATTTTCCACCATTGTGACACAGTATTTCTATTCATCCAGACCTGGAACCAGATGTACCCTGGTGTGGTACCTTTTATCCATTTATCACATAACAGGACCTGTAAAAGCTTTAACGGGAACACACTTTAGCGTGGTGAAAAATAAATAAATAAAATCACAAAGCCTGTGGAAAGATGGTCAATTTTAGTACTAGCCACTGTTGCCCTTTTGGAACAATTATCATGAATGATGCTTGTTTGCGTTGGGAGTGTTTAGGTGTGTATGTGCATGTGTGTACTGAACTGATACTGGGTGTTTTGTCTTTGATCACGGCTGACTGAGTAACCAAGCACAAACATTCCAGAAACATGAACCAATAACAGGAGTGCATTTGGCTTTTACATAAGCATGACTGTGTGTGTGTGTCAAATCTGTGTGTCTGGCACATTCTTTAATTCCATCCACCTTAGAGATCTTTTCCAAGCTGTTCAACAAGTTCAACCATGACAAGACACTTCATAGGAGAGAGTTTATGTTGTCACGTCAAAATAATTTAGCAAATCAATGCTGTCTGTGTGAGAGAGTGCACAACAGGAAATAGCCTGGAGCAGCATCTCCAGAAATGATTACAATTACAGTCTAGCATCAGAAAATCCAGACATCACTGGAGTCTAACACACACACACACACACACACACACACACACTCTACTCTTACTAGAGGGTTTCCCAGACAACCCTAATCACTGCACATCTCAAAACGGTCCATAAAACTACAGCCTTGATTTTCAGAAAACAATTTAAATGCCAATCATCTATCACTCCTCCTAAAGCCAAGAACCCACTGCTAGACTGAAAAAATGTATTTCATGCAATTTACGCCATATATACAAGAGACTTAATTCACACCGCTACTTTTTATATGTCCGCTGCCTTTTTATTTCTTTTCCTTTGGTTTGTGAATAATGGGTAAAGCAACATTTCAGGCATGGCTAATGAAGTGACTTTGCAGACTTCAAATGACAAAACTAAATATAAAAAATACAATTTAAAAGAATCAAAGAATAGTTAATATACACCAAGAATGTGTATTATCTGGTTTATGTTTGTTGGGTTGTTTTTTTTTTTTTTTTGTTTTTTTTTTAAATATCACAGCACTGTTGAATCCGAGTACTCACGAACAAGGACTTTGTGCTTTCTGGTTTCTCTGTAACTTGACAATCTGTCTGATTAACTTCAAGCGAGAGGAAACAGGAAAGGATGCTGAGGTAAAAAAAAAAAAAGGTGCTAAAAAGTGAGCGATAACAGGAACTTGTGGTCTCGCGGATATTTCTTAACACCAAACGTACCTAAAATGGTTCAAATTTCTATCGTGTAATTCGTTAATAGGAGAGAAAAACAAATAAGAGCAACTGTTGCAGCTGTGTAAGATGAACAGTATGCGACATGCTGTTTTTGTGCTTCTCCTACTAATTAGTTGAAATCTTCAAACGAAATAAAACATAAAACAAAGGCAACCCGAGTAAACACAACAGTTTTTATTTGTTATTTTTTTTATCGAAGCAAAAAAGTTATCCAACACCCATGTGAAAAATTAATTGCCCCCATTGAACTTAAAATCTGGTTGTGCCATCTTTAGCAGCAATAACCGCGACCGAACGCTTCAGATAACTGGAGATCAGTCTTTCACAGCGCTGTGGTGGAATTTTGGCCCACTCTTCTTCACAAAACTGCTTTAGTTCTGCCACAGTGGGAGGTTTTCGAGCATGAACTGCCTGTTTTAGGTCCTGCCACAGCATCTCAATTGGGTTCAAGTCAGGACTTTGCATTGGCCAATCTAAAACTTGGGAGACTGGGAGACCTGTCTTCCAAACAGTTCCACTTTCGACTCATCAGTGCACAGAACATTCTCTCAAAAGGTTTGAGGTTCACCAAGGTGTATTTTGGCAAAATTCAGACGAGCCTTAATGTTCTTCTGGGTTAGAATTGGTTTTCACCTCACAAGTTTCATAGATTTGGAGAATTAGTAACTACAGGGGAAAATACATTTTCACACAGGCCCAATTGGAACTGGACAACTTTTTTGCTCCAATAAATAACATTATCGTTTAATAATGGTATTTTTTGCTTACTCAGGTTGCCTTTGTTTTATCTTAGATTTTGTTTTAATTTCTGAAACAATTTAGTATGAAACACAAAAACAGAAGAAATCAGCACTCTATGCAATCCTTGAAGATGGGAAGGAATGAAAAAGGAATTACTGCTCTATAGTTTGAATCCTGGCGATTCCACACAAGAAGGTTATGCTTGAAACCCAACTCAAACCATCACACTTTTTTTGCTCAAAAGGCATCTTTTTTGCTTGTTTGTTTGCGTTTTCTTTAAAAGTACACTTTGCTGTTCACCCACATTAACAACAAATTTCTGCAAATTTAAACCAGGTTTTCTGGATCTGGATCACAGCAATAACAGCCCCCCCACACACACACACACACTCAACTGCCCATGGTGCTGATTTGACATAGAGGATATGTAAAAGTGTTTGCACGTCAGTGCTTCTCAACCGATAAACTGCAACCCACTCAACCACCCTCCCATCCATCAAGCAGATTCCCCTCCCCTTCTCCTAGCCTCGGCCATTCTGGAAGAAATCTGAAGCGGATACTTCGTCTTCATCTGTAGTGCTGAGCTCCTCTTTCACAGTGTCAACTCATGCGTGTCTTCGCTCTTAAACAAAACAAAACAAAAACAAAAAAAAACCTTGCTTTTGTTAATCGACCGCTTCGCGAGCACAAGCCACCGGGATAAAGAGGGAGGGAATGAGAAATATGAGAGAAAAGAACTAGGGAGGAGGGAGAGAAAGAGATGGAACAGTGTGGCTTAAGGGGACAAAAAGCCCTCTGTTTATAGTATCGCTCGAGTCTGTGTTTCTCTTTCTCTCTAAGGCCACTTCTCTGCTTTCTCCTGACAGCCTTTATCTTTGCTTCTTTTTGGATTTTGGTTCTAAAGCAACATGGATTCTGTCTGCTCCGCATATGCCGCCCTCTCCTGCCATCTTTCCATCTCTTTTGAAGAAATGGTAATGAGTTTGGGGCATAACCCCTACATGCCTGGGCTTAGTAGACAGACGATGCATTGTGCAGGATGAATGCAGTGGGGCATTTCAGTGCAGCAAGTACACAAACGTGCCTGGCACTGCCAGGGAATCAGTGCTACCATGCCATGTGCCCAAAAATACCATCTGAACACCCACACACAGAGACAAAACCCCATTTCAGACAAGCTGCACATAATAGAAATATTCTAACGCCTCACACGAATATGCATGTTCACCTAAAGTGACCCGCGATGGTAAAAACACCCGTTATTACATACACAGTCATGAAAAAAATAAGTACACCCTATGTAAAAAAGATTAAAATAAATAAATAAAAAATAATAAAAAATAAATTAATTAATATATATATATATAATATATATATATATATATATATATATATATATATATATATATTTATTTATTTATTTATTTACATATTTGGACAAGCAAACAAGTGATCCTCTTTGAAACAGTGCCAATTAATAAAGTTGATACACTATCAAATTGACATTTTGTAGTAATTTCCACAATTTAAAGTAACAAAAAGTCAGATCAGTCTGGTGTTCCCTTTGTTACTGAGGTGTGTGTTATTATGCCAAGATCTAAAGAGTTCTGTAAGGGCTTCAGAAAAAAGGATTTGGATGCTTAGGAGTCCAGCAAGAGATTTAAAAAGATCTCCAAATTATCTTAAATACATCATTCCACTGTAAGGAAAATCATCTACAAATGGTGCAGATTTCAAACAACTGCCAATTTGTCAAGGACTGGCCGTCCCAGCAAATTCATCTCAACAGCCTGATGCAAAAAGATGATCAGACTTTGTCTCCAAGAACCCCAAAAATTCATCACAGGACCTGCTAGAAAGTCTGGCAACTGTTGGTGTCAAAGTGCATGCTTCAACAATCAAATTTGACCTGCATGGGAGGCGTGCCAGGAAAAAGTCTTCACAAGTTTATAGATTGCCAATGAGCATATCGGCAAAGACCAGGCCTTTTGGAATAATGAACAACGACAAATGAATCAAAGACTGTTGTTTGTCCACATTAACAGTAGACAGGTTTGGTGCAGACTAAAGACAACTTTTCAGGAGAAGCACCTCATACCAAATGTGAAGCACAGTGGTGGAAATGTTATGGTTTGGGGTTGCTTCGCTGCCTCAGGGACTGGTCAGCTTGCATTTATTGATTCAACTATGAATTCTGCATCATATAAAAGAGTGTTTGAAGATAATGTCAGGCCATCTGTCCAAAAATTTAAGTTTAACTGAAAGTGGACCTTCCAACAGGATAATGATTCTAAGCACACAAGCAAATCCACCAAGGAATGGCTCAAAAAGAAGAAATTAAGGGTTATGAAATGGCCCAGTCAAAGCCCAGATCCCACTGAAATGTTGTTGAGGGATTTGAAACGGCAGTACATGCAAGAAAACCCCCAAACATCTCACAACTGAAATAATACTGCATGGAAGAGTGGACAAAAATTCCAGCAAGTCTGGTGGACAATTATGTAAAACACCTACAATAAGTTATTTCTGGGGACAAGGGTGTACTTACTTTTTCCACAGAAGAATCACATCTATTGATATTTATGTTGATTAAATGATTCTCCTTGTGGGTTTTGTTCAAATACATAAACTTCATTTACAGGCACTGTTTCAAAGATGATCAAATGTTTGCTTGTCCAAATGTTTCAGAAAAAGTCCACAATTTCCATGGGGTGTACATATTTTTTCACATAACCGTATGCAGCTGAACGGCATAAAAATTTCCAGTGATAAGCATTCATAACCCTGTTAATACAGAATGCAAAAAAAGCTGCAGCCCCATCTGCACCTGAACATCTGTGCTAGATAAATGTAGACTGCTCTTCTCAAACCCGAGTGAGTCTAAAACCTACGTTAAGCGACTATACTGATATAACACAGCAAATTAAAGTAAGAAATAACAAAAGCCTAAACACGAGTCCTCTTAATACTCTGTAAGGAAATTATGACACTCTGAAGGAAAGGATTATTTTCATCGTGGTTTGTTGAACAGCTTGTAAAAGATAATTATAGACCCGATCATCACACTCTGGCAATTCACCTGCTTCAAACGAACACTTACGGAGAGTTAAAAGAGCTAAATTTAGGCTAACCAAAATGGATCAAAACATCATAACGTATTTAAGTGTATTTGTGATTCAGCACATTGTTTTAGCCGATTTATAAGAGGTAAGAGGTGTGCAGATTAACGTAGGAATAACATCTCAAAAGATCAGAACATCAACATATTTCTCACTAAGCGAGATCATCTCGAAATCTCTCAGTCACAAATCAAATGTTACAAATATCTAGAATAGTGAACATCACAAAACACAGGTAATAGAGAGCCAAAGATCCAGACTACCCTAGTTGAGGTCAGAAGATATTGCCAATAGAGAAGATCAGGAAATTCAGATCTCTCTAATATTCTTAGAAGGTCCAGATTTCTCTATTAGAGATACAAAGATCCAGACAACCCTAGGTGAAGACAGATCCAGATTTCTCTAATATTATTAGAGGGTCCAGATTTCTCTAGTAGACATACAAAAGATCCAGACAGCCCTAGCTGAGGTCAGAAGATCCAGATCTGTCAAATTATTAGAAGGTCCAGACTTCTCTAGTAGAGATACAAAGATTCGGACAACCCTAGGGGAAGTCAGATCCAGATCTCTCTAAAAGATTTGATCAGAAGATCCGAGAAGATAAACCCATGTACGGTTTACCTCGAAAATGATGAGACGGTCCGGTAATCTTTAATAAAGTAGAATCCAATTTCCATACAGCCCTAACAGAGACCACAAGTTCTATGTAGCCTTCTACCGAAGAAGCCTAACGTCTAGCTCTAATCAAGAAAACCCATGAGGCAGATATCTACACGTTGAAGCTCCAAGGAGCATGACAGCAATGGAAATCCCAAGTGTTTCTCCTACCTGGATGAAGATATGACAAAGTCTCCCCCGTCCAGAAGACGGATTTTGCAGAAGAGCATCCCGTTGACAAACGGCACAGCCGTCAGCTCTTCCAGAGTGAAATGGACCTGGAACTTGAACTTCTTCTTCCTTATTAAAAACGCCATGGTGTTTGTAAACTGGGGTTTGAAACCACTGGGTGAATTTAAATTAAGAGGTAGGTAATGGTTGGGCTTGCTTATGGCGCCTGGAAGTCCTCCTTCTTGACGCCTAGGGCTGGGTTCAGCATCTCCAACAGTAAATCCAAAAGCTCTGTACTCAAGTCAAGAAATACAAACCAAACCACATCAACCCAAAAGTGTCCATCTAAAGCATGAAGCACTGATATTACACGGGTCTGAGCACACAAACTCACCTGGACGTTAGTGAAAGGGTAGTCTGTGCTGCTTTTCTTCTCCTTTAGCACAGTCCAAGGTCTACAAAACTCCCTGCAACGACAACAAAACGACTTATTATCGATAAACAGACAAAAGCTCGCACACTGTTAAATCCTCTTCTTACCAGTTGGGTGATTGTTTGTTTGTTTGAAAGGAAAAACCCCAACATACAGACTAGTGGAAATTTTAAAACAAGAAAGCACAGTCGTCCCTAACAACACCGAACACGGGAGAAAGAAACGACGGGTTGACGATCAAAACAAGTACAAAAAGAAACGGTCACAACAACTAAAACTATTAAGCTTGCTTTTCGTGCATTTCACCAAACAAACGCGTTAAGACGCAGAGACGTTACCTGACTCTCGGGAAGCACACTCGGAGTGTGAAGGCGACAAAAGCAAGCAGCGCCACTCAACTTCAATCTCTGACTACGTTCAATACCGCACTGCCTACTTCCGTACTAAATAGTACGTGACGTCCGTTACGGCAGTTTGTTATCGACACATACTCACTAGAGCGCTAGTATGCGCGTTCGAATCTAGCCTCTCAACAAGCCACGCCCCCCCACCGTGACGCGTCGACTTCCTTCAAAAAAGAATTTGCATACAACCGTTCAGAATTACAGTTGTATTCAAACACTTCTGCTCTGTTCAGTTATGCTGAGAACTCCACCTCTCTGTACCACTCTTTTTTTTAATGAAGTCCTATTTAATTCATAAATGCGCTATGATATAAATACGCACCAGATCGTTTTTATTTGAGAGATTTTTATTTTGGTTGAAATAAGATGCTAATAAAATGTTTTTATATATTTAATTCCACATGCAATGCTGAGGCGTTTCAGTATCCTTTACGTGTGTATTTTACAGCGTTTATTTTTAGTTAATCTTACGTAAGAACTTAAAATTGAGCATGTACCGCCATCTACTGGCAACGGGCAGTAATCATCATCTTCACCATACACATTAAATTATTAAATATTAAATCTACGAAGACACGAATACATGCTATAAAGAGAAGAAAGGTTCTGTTCGTCCATGTTTTTTTCAATGCTGTGTAGCTGTCCTGAGTTTTGTCCGAATTGATAAGTATAACTGTAACATTATTTTAGCAAATTACATTATTATTATTATTATTTTTATTATTATTACTACATTATTACATTATTTTTATTTTTTGTTTGTTAACTTATTTTTACCGGTTATGCCCAGGCAATATAACCTTATAGCACAACATATTGCCTTTTTTAAAGACTCATCTCCACTGGAAAAAAACCCTCCTCTGTATACTCAGGAAAGAACCAGACCAGGTAAGGACTAGACTAGTCACCGGCTATTCCATCTCTGTATTTCTGTCAATAAATATTATAAACAGTCTCTTTTATTTTTCTTCTATTTCTACCAGTAAATACATTCTTCTAATGTTCTATGCTACACGGTCGACTTCTACTTTGCCGATCATTTATTTGATCCCTTTTCAGTCGAAGACTTCGGATCCGGTTTTTTTAGTTTCGTAAAACTCCACTCGCGCGCGCACATGCCACACATGCTTCAGAAATGGAAGCTGCCAGTAAAATCACGCGCGTGGTGGGCTGGGATGAAGGCGGTGCAGTTTAAACATTATGATTGGCTAGCAAGCCCATCCATCACGCTCGTTCCAAGCGACCCGACCCTTTCCTGGCAAGTCATTCATTTCCTCTACTCTAAGCCCTGCACACTCTACCGGCTTTTCTGTGCATCAGCTGTCAGCGCACCGGCAATTCAAACCGGATTATTCAGCGGCGTTCGTCCAAAATCGGATATTTATTTTCGAATTTGCTTCTGGATAGATATAACAAATAAGTAAGCTATCCCTGGGATCATCATATTGTGATTGTCGGCGGGAAAACGGGGTTTTAGCGGCTAACCCCGGCTAGCATCCAGCTCATCACTTGGAGAATCCAGTGTGACGTCACGGCGGCTCTTCTGTTTTAGGCGGACTCATAAATATCCCTTTTAAACCACCTCTTGGTTTCTTGTGGAACTCAAGGACAAAACATGGACGTGAGTATGGTTCTGTAACTTCTGGTTCTGTGTTCGGGTTATCACACCTATTTGTGAACGCTATCTCTCTATTCCAGCAGAGGAGGGTTGAATAGTAAAGCTAGCCGGTTAGCTAGCTCAGCGAAATAAAAGCCTTTTCCAAGACCGACACTTAAACCTTAAAACTCGTCATGTAACTTTCGTTACGTAATGTCATGTGTCACTTTAGAGACGATCCCTTAATTTCCGCATCTCCGCGAATATCGAACGACCCACGTCACACCGACTTTATGCCAGTAACTCGTTAATAGTTCACTTCATTGGCTAAAATATTCTTCATGATGCACCAGCAGGGCTCGTTTGTGTCGCCGATTCTGAGCGATGTGCTGTGCCAGTGCCGCTCGGAGGAGTTCTGGCTGTCGGATTCAGGCGGCGGTGTTAGTGCGGTTGATGTCGGTTGCAGCACTCCGGTCCCAGCGGCGAAAGACGAGCCGCATGTCTGCCCCGTGTGCGGCGGCCCCGAGCAGGAGCATCGCCTCAAGGTCCTGTTCCAGATTCTGGACGTGAACAGAGACGGAGGGATCTGTGTGAACGACCTGACCATCGGCCTGAAGAAACTCGGGCTCCATCGCACCGAGCATGAGCTTAGGGTGAGTGTAATGAACATGTACCGCTCAGAATACTGCTCATGACGTCATTGTCAACACAAGAACCCTGAGGAGAATAAGGGTTCTCTGGAGAGTTAGTAGTTCTTTTTTCCTCCTCACATGCTTTCTAGACAGACCTTTTCAACACAACATACTTGCAAGAACACGTTTATGCGTCAGATCTCTGGAAAGTTCATTTTTCTTTGCATCCTAACACGTTCTTTAGATTTTAAGGTTCTCCCAAAGTCAAAGTTGACTCACTCGTATATATGAATAACCCATAAAGCATTTTTCAACGCAACATACTAGCAAGAACGCTTTAAAGGTTGTGGCGGAGATCTGTGGGTAGTTTAAATTCTCTTTGCCCCCTCACATGTTTTCTAGGCAGGACCTTAAAAGGTTCTCCCAAATGCACAGCCGAAGAACGCTTACAGTATGTATGAATATCCCACAAAGCTTTTTTCAACACTAACATACTAACAAGAACGCTCTAAAGGTTATGCAGGAGATCTCTGGACAGTTTATAGTTCTTGGCCTCGTAAAATGGTTCTGTGTTAGAGTACAGTTTCATGGTATGACAACCTAGTCTAAAAATAGCACCGTTTCATGGTATCACAGTTCATAGGAAGGATCTTTTTTGAAAAGTCTTTTTGGAGTTTTGTTTCCCACTCTTTGGTAAGGTTTTTGGACATAGACTAGTCGTTTATGATGTTTGGAAGTCAGAAGCGTGGATGTAGAGGAACAGTGGAGCTGACCATTCAGACTGAATTTCATTTGTTTGGTTTCAGTATCGCGTTTTCAAGAGTTTATATATAGCCATAACTAAACTAAATGTGTCAAAAATTTATATCTTGAGAAACTGAATTCAGTCCTCTGGGGTTTTCCTTCAAATCACTTCTATGGGTTGTGGGTTTTGAGAGCATTGTGTAAATAAGATAAGATAAATTAGTCCATTTATTTGAGCAAACAGTGAATGTATAGGCCATTGCATGTGCGTGTATCATTTATGATTACATGACACACATGTCTGTAGAAATGAGAAATTGTTGTTACAGTAAATGCATGCATAACACAGCACTGCTGAATTCTCGAACCTGCCTGATCAGAACGTATTGATTAATTTTCTATAATAGCAGCTCTGACAATTTTGCCAACTGCAATGTAAATCACAGGTTTATATTAATGTCCTTGTTCCAATGTGTTATCGTTAAAAACTCTTTTACTTATTCACATAGACGTTTATAGCGGCACGCGCATAATTTAAGACTAACAGTAGCAAATTAAAAAACGGTATATAACAATGAAAACCTATAGATGTTTTTCCAGTGATGTTTTCTGAAAGAAGATGCTGAAAATGTAAGAATTTTGTTTCTTTTCTTTTTTTTAAAAAGAAGAAGAAGGCTTCAGTTAGTCAGCGCTTTATTATTAGCTTCAAGAGAGAGAAAAAAGAGGTTGGTGATTTACTGACCACCTATTGCTCCTATAATAAACATGATAACAGGAACTTGTCTTACTAACAATAAATGTAACTATAAATTGAGAAAATCAGGAGTGTAGTCTAATCGTACTTTAAAGCAATTGTCCATGGTATAAGAGGAATATTTTGTGGGTAAAATTGGTATTGGGCTGGTTTCTATTAGACTGCTTTTGCCACATTGACTAGGCAACCCTGCATTGCGGTCTGGAATAGACATTTCCCGTAATGGCAGTAATGGAGATAATTTTGAGAAATGGAAGTCCTGATTTTAGTCACTGTCCCTGCTATAACACCTCTCTTGTTTTCAGTTTTAAAAGATGTACATCATCAGCATGGGCGGCCGTGGCTCAGGTGGTCGAGCGGGTTGTTCACTAATCGTAGGGTTTGCGGTTCGATTCCACATGACTCCACATGCCGAAGTGTCCTTGGGCAAAACTCTGAACCCCATGTTGCTCTCGATGGCAAGTTAGCGCCTTGCATGGTCGCGAGCCTTGCATGGTCTCGCCTTGCATGTGTGAGTGTGTGTTTGAATGAGACACAGTGTAAGGTGCTTTGGAACTGCTACGGTTAAAAAAGAGCTATACAAGTGCTTATATAGCGTTTTTTTTTAACCTTAGCTTTCCACAGCCCTTTACACTATGTGTCTCCACACTATTGAGTTCCACCTACAGTGAGGGGATCAGTGCTGTATTCAATGTTGATTGTGTTTTTAGCTGCTGATGTTGACAAAAGGACTTCGTAGTGTTCAGAACAAAATCTGTGATGCTTCTATGTTTTAAAAAAATATGCTATTTTATGTCAGGCTGGAACTGGAGTTTCTGTCCATTATTTCAGATTGAAAATTTGGTAATAGAGGGAAAAAAACATGAAGAGCAGTATTTGGATCAGTGCATGCTCATTTAGTTTTCATTTACATGTTTTCAATAGAATTCGCGATTATTGCTATACCAACTAGTAAAGAAAAAAGTTGCACAAATCATTTTTGATGCCCAAATAATGGGGAACATTTCATAGGAAAGTGACTAATTATTAAGCATTATCATATCGAATTATCAGAAACACCCACCTTTACAGTCCAATGGAATTATAACAGCATGATTAAATAAAGCTCCGGTGATGATTGCCTCAGGATTCAGAGCAAAGTGAAATATAACGAGAACACTCAGTAGGGCAGAACCGATGTCCACTGGGAACGAATGCTTCCAGACAAAATGTTCCATGTAGACTTGTTCACTGCATTCTAGCTCATTCTGCTGAATGTGAGAATGATTAGGGGTGCAGTATTCTCTTTATAAAATCAAGGCAGTGGATTTAATGATTAACTCCACAGAGCCTGTCAGTCACAGGGGTCGTGTACAGCTGGGAGCATAATGTAGCCCAATTTGTTTATTGAATGCATTAGAATCTTGCTCAGTATTCATAGCTTTTATTTCACGTCGGCTGTTCTAAAGTTATCCACTCTTGACCCGACAGGAAAAAGGAATCGCACGGGAAGAAAACCAGCTTGTGCTGCTTTACTATAGTCTCATAAACCAGCATCGGTAGAGACCCTGGTATGTTTCGTCAATAAACTCATTAAGAATCGCTTGCTTTCATAAAACAGGATTTTTTGATTGTTAGGGCAGATGACCAACCACAAACATGCTCCTGCTGGTCATCAAACACTAAGGTTATCTTGTTTGCTCAACACAAATAACTCCTTTATAACCTTTAAACAAGGTATTGTGTAAACTCTACCGAGTATAGCATGCTCCAAAGGCTTATTGTGGCGCATAAGTTTGTTTTCCCTCTGAAAACCAACATGTACTGTGACATACTGAAGCAGAACATGATCAGTATGCAGTATTCCAGCATGATAACGACCCCAAACACACCTCCAAGATGACCACTGCCTTGCTAAAGAAGCTGTGGGTGAAGGTGATGGACTGGCCAAGCATGTCTCCAGACCTACACCCTATTGAGCATCTGTGGGGCATCCTCAAACGGAAGGTGGTGGAGGACAAGGTCTAACATCCACCAGCTCCGTGATGTCATCATGGAGGAGTGGAAGAGGACTCCAGTGGCAATCTGTGAAGCTCTGGTGAACTCCATGCCCCATGCTCCATTTTTTTTAATATATATATATATATATTATTATTTATTTATATATATATATATATATATATATATATATATATATATATATATATATATATATATATATATTTACAGTGGTGTGAAAAAGTGTTTGCCCCCTTCCTCATTTCCTGTTCCTTTGCATGTTTGTCACACTTAAGTGTTTCGGAACACCAAACCAATTTAAACAATAGTCAAGGACAACACAAGTAAACACAAAATGCAATTTGTAAATGAAGGTGTTTATTATTAAAGGTGAAAAAAATCTAAACTTTCATGGCCCTGTGTGAAAAAGTGATTGCCCCCTTGCCCCTTAAAACATACTATAACTGTGGTTGTCCACACCTGAGTTCAATTTCTCTAGCCACACCCAGGCCTGATTATTGCCACACCTGTTCACAATCAAGGCATCACTTAAATAGGAGCTGCTTGACACAGTAAGGTCCACCAGAAGATCCTTAAAAGCTACACATCATGCCGAGACCCAAAGAAATTCAGGAACAATTGAGGAAAGAAAGTAATTGAGATCTATCAGTCTGGAAAGGGTTATAAAGCCATTTCCAAAGCTTTGGGAATCCAGCAAACCACAGTGAGAGCCATTATCCACAAATGGCGAAGACATGGAACAGTGGTGAACCTTCCCAGGAGTGGCCGACCAAGCCAAATTACCCCAAGAGCGCAGCGACGACTCATCCAAGAGGTCACAAAAGACCCCACAACAACGTCCAAAAGAACTGCAGGCCTCACTTGCCTCAGTTAAGGTCAGCGTTCATGCCTCCACCATCAGGAAAAGACTGGGCAAAAATGGCCTGCATGGCCAAGGAGAAAACCACTGCTGAGCAAAAAGAACATCAAAGCTCGTCTCAATTTCTCCACAACACATCTTGATGATCCCCAAGACTTTTGGGACAACATTCTGTGGACCGATGAGACAAAAGTGGAACTCTTTTTGAAAGGTGTGTGTCCAAGTATATCTGGCGTAGAAGGAACACTGCATTTCATAAAAAGTACATTATACCAACAGTAAAATATGGTGGTGGTAGTGTGATGGTCTGGGGCTGTTTTGCTGCTTCAGGACCTGGAAGACTTGCCGTGATAAAAGGAACTATGAATTCTGCTGTCTACCAAGAGATCCTGAAGGAGAATGTCCGACCATCTGTTCGTGTACTCAAGCTGAAACGAACTTGGGTTCTGCAGCAGGACAATGATCCTAAACACACCAGCAAGTCCACCACCGAATGGCTGAAGAAAAACAAAATGAAGACTTTGGAGTGGCCTAGCCAATGTCCTGACCTGAATCCTATTGAGATGTTGTGGTATGACCTTAAAAAGGCCGTTCATGCTCGAAAACCCTCTAATGTAACTGAATTAGGACAATTCTGCAAAGATGAGTGGGCCAAAATTCCTCCACGTTATCGCAAACGCTTGGTTGCAGTTGTTGCTGCTAAGGGTGGCCCAACCAGTTATTAGGTTTAGGGGGCAATCACTTTTTCACACAGGGCCATGATGGTTTGGATTTTTTTTCACCTTTAATAATAAACACCTTCATTTACAAATTGCATTTTGTGTTTACTTGTGTTGTCCTTGACTATTGTTTAAATTGGTTTGATGTTCCGAAACACTTAAGTGTGACAAACATGCAAAGGAACAGGAAATGAGGAAGGGGGCAAACACTTTTTCACACCACTGTATATATATATATATATATATAAAATATATACAGTGCCTTGCGAAAGTATTCGGCCCCCTTGAACTTTTCAACCGTTTGCCACATTTCAGGCTTCAAACATAAAGATATAAAATTTTATTTTTTTGTGAAGAATCACCAACAAGTGGGACACAATTGTGAAGTGGAACGAAATCTATTGGATTTTTGAAACTTTTTTAGCAAATAAAAAACTGAAAAGTGGTGCATGCAAAATTAGTTGGCCCCTTTACTTTCAGTGCAGCAAACTCACTCCAGAAGTTCAGCGAGGATCTCTGAATGATCCAATGTTGTCCTAAATGACTGATGGTGATAAATAGAATCCACCTGTGTGTAATCAAGTCTCTGTATAAATGCACCTGCTCTGTGATAGTCTCAGGGTTCTGTTGAAAGCGCAGAGAGCATCATGAAGACCAAGGAACACACCAGGCAGGTCCGTAATACTGTTGTGGAGAAGTTCAAAGCCGGATTTGGATACAAAAAGATTTCCCAAGCTTTAAACATCCCAAGGAGCACGGTGCAAGCGATCATTTTGAAATGGAAGGAGTATCAGACCACTGCAAATCTACCAAGACCTGGCCGTCCCTCTAAACTTTCAGCTCAGACAAGGAGAAGACTGATCAGAGATGCAGCCAAGCGGCCCATCATCACTCTGGATGAACTGCAGAGAACTACAGCTGAGGTGGGAGAGTCTGTCCATAGGACAACAATCAGTCGTACACTGCACAAATCTGGCCTTTATGGAAGAGTGGCAAGAAGAAAGCCATTTCTCAAAGATATCCATAAAAAGTCTCGTCTAAAGTTTGCCACAAGCCACCTGGGAGACACACCAAACATGTGGAAGAAGGTGCTCTGGTCAGATGAAACCAAAATCGAACTTTTTGCCCACAATGCAAAACGATATGTTTGGCGTAAAAGCAACACAGCTCATCACCCTCAACACACCATCCCCACTGTCAAACATGGTGGTGGCAGCAGCATGGTTGGGCCTGCTTTTCTTCAGCAGGGACAGGGAAGATGGTTAAAATTGAGGGGAAGATGGATGCAGCCAAATACAGGACCATTCTGGATGAAAACCTGTTGGAGTCTGCAAAAGACCTGAAACTGGGACGGAGATTTATCTTCCAACAAGACAATGATCCCAAACATACAGCAAAATCTACAAAGGAATGGTTCACAAAAAAAAACGCTATCCAGGTGTTAGAATGGCCAAGTCAAAGTCCAGACCAGAATCCAATCGAGAATCTGTGGAAAGAGCTGAAAACTGCTGTTCACAAACGCTCTCCATCCAACCTCACTGAGCTCGAGATGTTTTGCAAGGAAGAATGGGCAAGAATTTCAGTCTCTCGATGTGCAAAACTGATAGAGACATACACCAAGCGACTTGCAGCTATAATCGCAGCAAAAGGTGGCTCTACAAAGTATTACCATAAGGGCCGAATAATTTTGCACGCCCCACTTTTCATTTTTTATTAGTTAAAAAGTTTCAAAAATCCAATAGATTTCATTCCACTTCACAATTGTGTCCCACTTGTTGGTGATTCTTCACAAAAAATAAAAATTTTATATCTTTGTTTGAAGCCTGAAATGTGGCAAACGGTTGAAAAGTTCAAGGGGGCCGAATACTTTCGCAAGGCACTGTATATATATATATATATATATATATATATATATATATATATATATGTGTGTGTGTGTGTGTGTAACAGTAGTCTTTGGTGAACTTGGACTGGGAACTAGCTAAAAAGAAATCTAGAAATGGCTTCTCCTGATCAGCAATTTGATAAAACACTTTAAACAATGTGGAAAGTTCTAGCTTAAACTGGTTACCCAACAGATGTGCCATCAGTGTTTGCTGAAGGAGAGAAATGGAGAATGAGCTTTTTCCTGCAAACACTGAGAATCAAGAGTGAGCCAGTCTCTGCTGGTTCTGCTCCTTGAGAACTGCTGTCATATATTTAGCTAAATGTTTTGCAAATAAAATGATTTGAATTGGCTTCCCTGAACTGAGTTTGCAAATTTAATTCCAGCCACAGCTGCCTTGTTGAGTAGCGAAACGATGTAATCGTTCTCATTGTCACTGCTAGACTGAATGGTTGATGGCACCTTTGTCCAAGGCCAGGAGTATAATTAATGATGATGTCTGGGTCGAAGGGATACATTTAAATAAATAAATGTGTAAAATACATGCATAAGTAAGCAAACTTTGAATTAACAAAAGGAAGTTTAGTTAATAAGTCAAAGAGTGTTAACACTATTGGCTATTGGAAAAAATACACAGAGGTTCTGAATCTTTGTCCTTCTTCCTCTTCAATAGTATACATTGTGTGTAGGTGTGTCTGTGTTGTATCTTTGTCCTCAGCATTTGTAGCTGTCATTAAGCTGACTAATTTCCTTCTGTATCACTGTATCTGTATCACAAGATTTAAGGCAGTGTGCGTCACTGTATGACCTTTTCTGATCAAGCACTGATAATTCTCATATTTGACCACTATACATGGAGTGCTCTAAGGTGCTAGTTATAGAATTAACTAATACTTCAGCACTCTGAATGTGACGTTTTTGTGAAGTTGGAGGAAGACAGAGAACCCACAGGGAACCCCATGTGATCATGAGAAGAACATGTGAAACTCCACACCCACAGTAAACCAAATTCAGGATCAAACCGGGAACCCTGGAACAGTCCGTTCAGGACTTCCTGAGTTTATTTGTGGAAAACTGCTTGAATTGGTGAGACTGCAATTGTACAAAATTGTTCTGCACGGTCTTTCACAGTGATGTTTGTTGGTAAATGAGACCTTTTAGCTGTACGTGTGTTTGACACATGTGAATCATAGGGGGGCTTTGGATGAATGCGCATTGTGATGTCACATGACATGTCTAGGCCCAAATCTGTGGAAAAGTGTCTGTAATTATGAAAAATTGCAAGCTCCTGTGAATACTGCAGAGTTTCCTGGATTTTGCATTAATTTCTGCGATCACAAAATCCTAGAGGGACTGCCCTGGACCCACTACACCACGGTGCTGTGTGTCCCTATATAAACACTGCATTTAGCATCACTATGTAATGGGGATGTAACAATAAAGCCCGGTCATGATTTGATTCTATTCACGAAATGTGGCTGCACAATTACATTTTCTGAATATTTTAAACAAAAGATGAATGAAGAAAAATTATTACTGAAAAGACTCCTTTTTTAAATGATTTATGAATCATAAACACACTGTACATTTTTTGCCTGTGTAAAACTAAATAAATCAAAACTTTCTATGAACAGAGGTTTAATATTGTAAAGAAAATGTACTACAGGTTCACCATTTAAAAATAAATAAATTCAAAAAAAGATTGAATAAACGAAGTCTCTGACCTGGCAAAAATGATCAATTGAAATATAATGAACACTATAGCAGAGCCTGGCATCGTTTTAACTATAAATAGAGCTCCAAAGTCGACTAAATTGTCATTTTCTGCATTTGAAGCTTTTTAAGTCCATCCATCCATCTTCTACACTACATCCTTTTCAGGGTCGCAGGGAAACCTGGATCCTATGTATAGTGGAGCCTATCCCAGGGAGCATGGGGCACAAGGCGGGGTATACCCTTCACAGGGTCTCACACACCCAGTCCTACAGACACTTTGGACATGCCAATCAGCCTATTCTTTGGACTGTACCCAGAGGAAATCCCTGCAACACACGGTAGGAATCGAACCCCCGACCCTGGAGGTGTGAGGCAAATATGCTAACCGATCTGGAGTGATTAGTCACTTCACAAATGCAGATGATTCCGGTTATGGTGCAGGTTCTCCATGTGAGGTTCTCCACGTGCTTTCTAGATCTCTGATGTTCAAACAGTACAACTGAATTAGACGCATAATTAATAGAATGATTTCCACGCTGTGACTCGTATATCATATTCTTGTATTGCGGTGCATCGTGTCATGATACAACATTACACCATTACTACGTAATGAAGCTCTGTTGTGGCACAGTGACGGTAGCAGTAATTACCTCACACTTAAAGTGTGTTCTTCCACATTAAAACAGGCAGCTGTGGCTCAGGTGGTAGGGCGTGTTGTCCACTAATTGTAGAGTTGGCAGTTCGATTCCCGGCCCACGTGACTCCACGTGCCGAAGTATCCTGAAGCCCAAGTTGCTCCCCATGGCAAGCAGCTCTGCTACCATTGGTGAGTGTGTGTGTGTGTGTGTGTGTGTGTGTGTGTGAATGGATATGTGAAGGAGAACCATCACTTTGTAGAACCGCTAAGGTTAATAAAGTTCAGTAATGAACATTCTACTGTTCTGAAAAACCACTTCAGCATCTATATTTCTGCAAGTTGGCATGATACTATGTCCTCATTTACAAAACAGACTGCAGACTGTGTTATTATTGCATAACAAAGTTTCTGTGAGTAAGTACTATAAGACCATATTTACTGTGTTGAATTTATTGCATGGCTGACTCACCCTTCCACGTGGTACGGCACCACCCAACTGATTGACCAGATTAGTCCAGTCATTTTCTTTTTCTCAGCTGCACTGTACTGGCTGTGCTAGAGATTCCTTGAAATCTGAGAAGTCATTTCTGCTCTATTAAACCCCATTATGAGTAATGTATTGAGCATACACACAAAACTAGATTCTCAGAATGTAAATATTCTTGCAGAGTGGATGGTTACTTAGAATTCACCCCCACCAAATTGGGCATATGTAACTTTGTGTCCAATCCACACTGGTTCTGTCGTCCATGTACTTGGTCTTACTTAGGATCTTGGCAGGCTGACTCGTCTTTGTTTCACCAAGGCCTTTCAAAGAGCATTTGGGAAGCAACAAAATTTTTTTATCTCCAATTTGGTCATTTGCCAATTCCCACCCACCAGCCACCTCTCTCCATCGCATGATATAAGTCAACCAACTGCATCTGTTGCTCATGTTGTGTCACAGGACAGCCAGCGTAAAACACCAGGAGGAAAGTGCTATCTGCCCTTTTCCGCATACACAAGCTCCCACCATGAAGCATGGACAGTTTTACTGCCTAGAGTCCCGACCATGGATAGCTATGGCACCATTGGGATTTGAAGTTGTGCTCTCCCAATAATAGGGTGAATGTGTTTCTTTCATTCCACTCAGAAGCCCCAAGAATCCCGTTTTAACTGTAGTTTTCATGTCCTTATGTACAGTGATACCACTTAAATGGTTCACTTTAATATTTTCACTGCCTACAGAGTGTATAAGGCTGTTTATTGTCCAAATTCATTCACATATCATTTTATTTCTTTAGTTGCCTAGGGTATTTATTTCTGAAATTCTTTCAGAATGTTTTATTTGCTTCTACCTCACAATATTTCTATTACTGGTAGGTCAGTGCAGTGTGTGAAGCTGTTTATTGACAGACATAGTCTCTACAGAGTTGGTGTTGATTAAATTGGGTAAATGCGAGTGTATCTGTTGCATGAGGGCAGGTGTGAGATGAACAATGATAATGCTTTAGAAATGCTTTGTGTTCAGGCATCTTTCAGCTTTATGGAATACAGGAATGTTTTCTACTTTTTTTTTCATGAAATGAACGAGGCTGAACTGGAAGTCTATGTTATGTGGAGTGATAACCAATAGAGGGCACCCATGGCCACTGAGTTTTTGTATAGTATTCTGTAGTGTCATGTTATATGTGACCCTCTCAACCTGGTTAATAAAGTTGAATGTTTAACCTCATACAGTATATCATCTATATAATCTAAGTACAAATGCAAATGCTTCAGATTTCTAGCCAGTAGGCAAGACTTACTCAGAGTCTGGAAAACATTTCCTCATACCTGGACTGTGGGCCACTGAAGTAACTCGGCTGAGGTACAATTATTACGTAAGTGTCTGTGTAAGAGCAGTCACTGTGAATGTAGAAGAGTGTGAAGTGTATACTTAAACATCTTTCAGCCACAGCTGTCAAACCCTGTGGAGAGCAGAGCCCATTCACACAAAAGTTGTATGTGGTGTTTGTGCTCCGTGTGTGTTTTTATTTGATCTTGTTCTAGAAGGTGGGCATACGAGTTATATGCTACTTGTTATTTATGATAATAAAGGAATATCTCTTATATCTGTGAAAACCAAAAACAAAATGTAGGTTGCTACAAATTATGTGTCTTGGTCTAGGTGCCAGGGTTCCTGTTCTTGGCTGATCATGTGGTCTAGGTGCCAGGGTTCCTGTTCTTGGCTGAGTATGTGGTCTAGGTGCCAGGGTTCTTGTTCTTGGCTGAGTATGTGGTCTAGGTGCCAGGGTTCCTGCTCTTGGCTGAGCATGTGGTCTAGGTGCCAGGGTTCCTGCTCTTGGCTGAGCATGTGGTCTAGGTGCCAGGGTTCCTGGTCTTGGCTGAGCATGTGGTTTAGGTGCCAGGGTTCCTGTTCTTGGCTGATCATGTGGTCTAGGTGCCAGGGTTCCTGTTCTTGGCTGAGCATGTGGTCTAGGTGCCAGGGTTCCTGTTCTTGGCTGAGTATGTGGTCTAGGTGCCAGGGTTCTTGTTCTTGGCTGAGTATGTGGTCTAGGTGCCAGGGTTCTTGTTCTTGGCTGAGTATGTGGTCTAGGTGCCAGGGTTCCTGCTCTTGGCTGAGCATGTGGTCTAGGTGCCAGGGTTCCTGGTCTTGGTTGAGCATGTGGTTTAGGTGCCAGGGTCCCTGGTCTTGGCTGAGCATGTGGTCTAGGTGCCAGGGTTCCAAATCGTAATTCGACAAGGAATTTAAAATGTACACATTTTTTGTAAGATCCTCTTTTTCAGACAGTGGAAAAATTCAGGCAGTGGAAAAAAATATATAGAAGCAAAAAACCCCACAAATTGTTGGATAATTCTCCCAAATAAAAGGAGTAATGAGAATTAAAATTGTATTTTTTTCAAACTTTTAATACCAATATAAATCTGATGATAAATTATATAATAATAATAATTAATTAATAATAATTAATGTAAATAAATTTAATTTAAATAATTTTTGTGCCCATTACTACTACTACTAGTAGTAATAGTAGCACTATATACTATTACTATACTATTACTATACTATTACTCCCATTGCTGCTTCTTCTTCTTCTTATTTTATTATTATTATTATTATTACTTGCTGTTATTTGTATTTTATATTTTACTTATATATGCTGTCATGTTAAAATTTAATTCAATTATACACACACACACACACAACTGTGTAAATGTCTTCATCTGTAGAATCTCTGCCTGCATGCCCATTGCCTAGGGTTTCCATGGAGATCCTGACAATGACATAGTGACTAAGGGGAAAGAAGAGAGGACTGTTTTTTAGAAAAAAAGAAAAGTGTCAGCACATTTTCACACTGCTGAATGGTCTGATCCATGGATTGATCTATTAGTCTGCAGGCTTCCTACTGGCTGTATGGACACTCTCCTGCAGGACTTGGCAGTGTGCTGGATTCTGATAGGCTGCAGTAAGGCTGCAGTGAGCTTGCAGCTTTTTTAGAGGATTTTTTTTTTTTTTTTTTTCTAACCTGCATCACAGGCGGATAGCGTGGGACTGACCAGGAGCAGCAGCTGCAGAGAAAGGGAGCGTGAGAGAGAGAGAGAGAGAGAGAGAAGCATGTATTGCATATTTGTATTCGTTGCTCATTTCCAGACAGTGTGAGCATTCCCTTTTGCTGTTTCATTGACCACATAACTAATTGTTCAGTTGATGCCAGATTCCACTTTTTTGCACGAGGACGCTTTTTTTAATCAGAAAGACGTTTTGTGGCTGAATTTAAAAAGTCTTCTTTTTTTTAATGCTGGTGGCTTTTTGGAGTTTATTCTGTAGATGTAAGTGCGTGTGCGTGTGTGAGTGTGTGTGTGAGAGAGAGAGAGAGAGAGAGAGAGAGTGTGCTGAGGCAGCTGCAGTCTCCTGGTGTCCTCAGCTGCCCTCATCCTCCTGACCCACGATCACTCATCCTAAGCATCTGTGAATTTGTGAATGCGTAGAAGATAAGGATCGATTGATAAACACAGATAAAGAGCTCTTCCATTGAATTAAGGAAAGTTACATGCTGCACGTGTCTGTTGCTCACATCGACACGTCCACAGGAGGAAATCCGGTTATCTGTAGCCTCTTCTTGAAGATGCTGCCAGAAATGTGGTCGTCCATGCGCCGGTGGTTTTTAGGATCATTGACCGCTGAGAAGAATGAACAAAATGTTGCAAATCCCAGGCAAAAAGACTACAGCGTACTGGAAGATTCAGCTGGGGAAAAGCAGGAGAATGGCCCGAAACCAGCAAAGAATACCACAATGCTGATACTAATGGCACCCCCTAAGAACCTTCAGCAGGTATTGCTTGCTATCTCAGTCAAAAAAAAGGGTGAATCGTCTTTCTGAAACATATCAGTTGGAGATGATTTCCTTCTTTCATTGAGTAATGCGTTCATAATGTTATACAAAAACCTTAACATAATGAAATTAAATGTTAGTGATTATTCAAAATTGAATATGAAGAGTTTTTAAAAATTCCAAAGTTGTAGTGATGGTTATGGAAGTTTCATGTTGGAAATATTTTGCTAGGTTGCAGCTCAGAAGTGAATATCCTACGTATGTCCTCCTTTGATGATGTGAGCTATTTAGCCAGCTTATCTAGCTGGCTAAATCCTTTTGGTGAGATTTGGTCCTTTGAACAGGACAGAGTATATAATACTAATAGTAAAATAATAAGTGCAATACACATAACACAAAATGTATACATTTAGTCTGGATAATATACATCTACTCTGGATTTTGAAAACATGATATGCTAGAGTTCTTGGTAGGATTTATGTGGTTGATTTATGGACAACAGTGAAGCAAAGTTGTACAAGAAAACATTTTTGTTGCAATTCCAGTAATTTCTAGGTTGATTCAAATTGATTTTTTTTTACTTTAATGAAGTGATTGATTTAAAAGTTTATACCCTTGGAGTTGCTTTAACGTTAGCATTCACTGAGCCTGATTTTTCAAGTTGGATATAGATGGATTTATTCATAAATCTTTTGTAGGAGCATTTCCACAAGAAATTTGATATTCAGTGGACAAATAAAGTTGGTGCTCCTGATCATGTGTAAATTTATGCATAAGAAGACTAATGTAAAGCTTGATTCTTTACATTCAAAGAAATTTTTTTTTACTTACATTTACTGCATTTGGGCGCACGGTGACTTAGTGGTTCACACGTTCACCTCACACCTCCAGGGTTGGGGGTTTGATTCCCGCCACTGCCCTGTGTGTGTGTGTGTGGAGTTGACGTGCTGCACGGGTTTCCTCCACGTACTCTGGCTTCCTCCCCCAGTCCAAAGGCTAACCCTAACCCAAAGACATGCATGGTAGGCTGATTGGCGTGTCCAAAGTGTCTGTAGTGTATGAATGGGTGTGTGTGTGATTGTGCCCTGCGATGGATTGGCACCCTGTCCAGGGTGTACCCCGTCTTCTGCCCGATGCTCCCTGGGATAGGCTCCAGGTTCCCCACGACCCCACGTGTAGAAGATGGATGAATGGATGGATTTACTGCATTTAGCTGATGCCATTATCTAGAGGGACTTATAGAAGTACTTTGTGTTCTTTATCAAAAAGACATCCTCATGCTAGTTCACTACGTCACAGACTACGAATATCATTGAGCTAAAATGCTGTATTTTATTTACATACACAAATGTAACGAAAATTTTGTGAAACTCATTTCCCATTAATGACATTAATTAAACAAATATTAAATTCAATTTTATTTGTATAGCACTTTTAACAATGGATATTGTCCCAAAGCAGCTTTACAGAAATACATAAATTCAGGATGTAGATTTTAAATGTTTGAATTTATCCGTAAATATTAAATATGAAAATCCATTAAAGAAAGAAAGCTAACGCAAACAATAAATTAAGATCAGTAATCCCAGTTGTGAGACAGACGAAATACTGCTGTATATAGAAGGAGGATTGTTTGGTCGAAAGGACTTAGCTGACTGATTTAGCGCACACTAGGCTTATGAAGGAATGGATATTTAGAGACCAGTATGATTTGTTTCGGAGGTTGAAATCTGCCTTATAAGTCGGTTCTGTTTCCGGTGGCCATCTCAGTGTTCAAATCAGTTCAGATTTAGGTGTTGTAAAAGGTAGCACTGAAATCTGTGCATATTCATATTCTGTGATTTGTTATCAGAACAAATGAATCGGGTTCACTTTCAAAGGTGCACCGGTACGATGACAAAAATAAATTGTATTCCATACCATTTCATTAATAAATAACCCGAGGCACAGTGTCAACATCAGATCTGATCCACAGCGTAGTTTTCAATACAGCAAAGGTGGGCACTAATTTGCAAAATGCCAGAATGTACTAGTACAGAATGTTATGATTCAAATTTCAGCTTGGGACAGTTTCCAGAGCCAGCAGACTTTTTAACACGATGACGAGCGATAACGATAAATAGTGCTGCCAGCTTCAAGCTGATTCCACAGCTAGAGTGAACATTTCATACATTTGCATTTACATTTATTCACTTAGCAGACGCTTTTATCCAAAGCGACTTACAAATGAGAAAAATACAAGCAAATACTGATCTATGTAAGTAAATGAAGGCTGCAATGATTACTATAATCAATTTCCAAGAGCGCGTGATCTCATACTCAAACCTCTTACATATTACGTAACAGAATCTTAAACTCTCAGTCCTGAACTCTGGATACTGCCGTATAACTTATTGTACGAGTTGGCCATGTCTTTCCCAGAAAATGGCATCAAAATAATTTACCTAATTTCAGTAATAAATCGATGAGAATTATCCCTGCTTTCTCAATTGGCCCACTTTGATCACTTTTTAGTTTTTCTTGACACTAAACAGTATGTATATGTAATAGGAGCAGCATTATTACCTAGTCTTTACTTCAACATCCTGTAGTTTGACTTTAACAAAGGTACAAGCTTATGTCCTGTTTCCTGTAAACATCCTTTTGTCATCGTAAATATTACTCACTCATTCATTGTTTTCATTTCGCTTCTGAATGGGCTGAGATTAAAATAGGCCAGTATCAGTGTGAGCCTAAGTGTGACATCATTATATCATGAGGAAAAAGTTTCAAATAGCTATTGTTAATATTCGACTAACAAAAGATTGAGATACATGAGAATGTTATTCATGTTGGATTGTGATGAAGGCTATTGTTTTCCATTCTGTCTGCATCTACAATCTGTAGAGCTTGCATCCATCCTTATAAATATAGAATGTTTATGGTGATGTGTCCTATGAGGTTATACAAGAGAAAGGTCAGCTTGCTTCTTAGGAGGTTTAAATTACACTAGCACACCTGTGTGTGAGAATTTCAGGTGAGTAAGGTGTGTTGACTGTGTGGATCTTTCTTCGAATATAAAGGACACCTCTCTGAACATGACCCAGGAATGTTCCTGAATTTGTGTGTTTGGGTGGAGTATATGGAGCATTACTTTATTATGACTTAAGTATTTGGTTTTTGTATTTTTGTCATGTGGGCTCCACAGACAGAGACTAACATTATTACAGGTGTCTAACGATTCTGGTAGGATTTTAAAATAATTCATTAAAATGACTATTTAAAGTATATTATACAACAGTTAATTCCAGTCCATTAATTTGATTGGTCTAGAGGCATTCTGGCACCCAACTGAATATTGGTTATATTGAATATCGTCATGGGTGTGATTAGCTATGACACTCAGCCTGCGGCTTTATGCCAACGTTGAATTTCCCCTAAATGCATGGTTTTCAAGGTGACATCTCAAGACAATTTTGTTTTTTTCCTCATATCTTATCTATAATTGTGGCACAAGTTCAGCCATCTTAATTTTTTTTTTTTTTTAGTTTTTCTCTTACCGATTTACGTCATGGATTTCAACAATACATCTCAAGAAATCACAAACATCGGATTGATAAAAATATACAGTCTTAAACATACACACTCAATGACTACGTTTACATGGACAGCAGTAATCTCATTATTGACTATATTCTGAATAAGACAATATTGTGATTAAGGTGTTCACATGAGTTCCTGTTTTAGATGTTATAGGACATAGTTCGATTAACGGCACACGTCATTACGTCCCCACGCTACGCCATCCGGCGTTCCCTCCAGAATTTCACGTATCAACGTACTGCTTGTTTTCATTATGATACCGTATGCAGTTTTGGGTGTTTCATTGTAAATTTTTCAGAATCTTCAAGTGCAGTTAATTATTTGTCATGCTATACATGAAAGTAGATGACAGCGGATACAAATTCTCCAGCAACGGGCCTCCTCTGTACTTTTGGCAACATTTAATTCATGCCATCGCAACAAACTCTGAGGTACTGGATGAGAGTACGAAGTAAGGAATGGTGGGAGAGAGTTGTTTTAATGGAATTTGATGACGCCGAATGGAAAGAATTTTTGTTTATATGTCCTGTCACAAAATGCAGCGAAAAAACTCCCACACAACGTAAATAGTGTGATTAAGGTCTATAATGCACTTTGGTGATGCGACTAAAACAAAGAATACTCCACATGTTTTAATTCGATTTGTGTTTACTTCGAGTATGAGTTTAGTCGGATTAAGGTGATCATAAATCACATTTTACTTGGTAGTTTCTTAATCAGAGTATTGTCTTAACCGGGTTAATATCGGAATATTAGGGGCAGTGATGGCTAGGCGATTAAGGCTCTGGGTTACTGATCAGAAGACCCCAGAACGGTCAAGCTGCCACTGTTGGGCCCTTGAGCAAGGCCCTTAACCCTCTGCTCCAGGGGAGCTGCATCATGGCTGACCCTACGCTCTGACCCCAGCTTCCTCACATGCAGAAGAAAAGAATTTACATATGTATACGTGATCGATAAACATTCATTATCATTATTTTGTTGTCCATGTAAACATACTGAATATCTCTTAGCAGGTACAGAGTGTGAGTTTGCACTGAAAAATAACAGAGCAAGCCTAGAAGAAAAGAATACACTTTCCAAATGAGTCACTTGCACTCAGTGATTTCACAAGTTAGAGTCACACCAGCTTGACTTTGATTTCAGTTTCTCTGATTAATATGCTGATTTCTTTCTTATATCTATTATATCTTACGTTGATTTTTAAACATATACCGTTTGCCCTTTTTTTTATGTATTTACTTATTTATTTATATACACCATACAGTAGCTTCACACAATTCCTGCACACAAACGTGTCTCTTCAGTAGGAAACCTGACACGTGCTGTACGTCCTGAAATTAGAGCAGCCAATGAGCGGTCTCGACGTAATCAGAACACGAGTACGACAGTATTTGCGTAATCAGAGGCGCTATGTACTCGCCAATCGCGTGACAGAACTTCGCGTGACGTTTGACGCATCACAGTGGGCGTGGTTATGCGCCGCTTTAAATATGTCGTTGCGCGCGCCGGCTGTCTCACGCGTAGTGCCGCAGAGCGGTTGTGACCTCTGTATTTATTCATGTCTATTTAAACGGTTATTTATTAATATTAATTACTTTTTTTTTCTTTTACCGAAAATGCTGTGCCTTTGTCTCTACGTGCCTGAGTCTAATTCGCTCCCGACTGAATGTGAATATTTCGAGTCGAACAGTTTACCGGCTGAACTGAATCCTCTGTTCAAACTGAGTTTAGTTCTTCCGTCTCAGGAGTTTAACACTTACCGGAAGTGGAGACAGGTAAACTCCTTTAAAGCTCACATATGTAAATATTTTCCTTGTATTTTCTTTTGACATCCCCGATCAGTATTTGCTTATTTTCTGGTCGTTTGCTGGGATTTAGGCTTTGACACATGACAAACTTTCTAAAACTAAAAGTAAAGCTCCACTATAATGATGCTTAGACTCTTCTCCATTCATTCCCATTGGTGATAATGGCATTTAGGCAAATCCAGATTACCTGTGTTCAGTCATGCAATCTATTCTTGCACCAAATCAGATTACGGTGATCTCAGGATCATTTGGATCAACAGACTTAACATATCAGTGCAGTTAAAGCAGGGTTAGGTTATAAATGTGTCTTGATCATTAGTTTTATCACCAGTGTCAAGATTATTTATCATTTGCATGTGGTTTGTCGAGACGTGTGTTGCTTTTGAAATGCTTAATGGCCAGACTTGGGTGAATTGCTTACATGTAACCTAGTATACAAAGTATTGCACACAATAAGTGAGCAAAATCGAATAAAATAAGTACGAGTACAGTCAGAATACATATATGCCAGTGGGAAAAGAGACCGAGGGAAATTTGGTATAAACGAGGCAAGTGACCCGGTAAAAGTGACTCCGTAGATATAGGTGTAAAGTGAGCACGTAGATATGACAGTCTGAATAGGAATGAACTGGCCTACAGGCTGTTTTAGGAAGCTGATTTGTAAAAATCTGTTAATAAATGATGTTTTGGTTATCACTTCCATCAAACTATAGTACTGGAGCTCTTTTTCCATTTGCTTTTCCACATAAATCCTTAAAGTCCTGCTTGAGATATATGCAAGCTTAGCGCAATTACACACTCCTCTTCTGTGAAGAGGATTCATGGATCCATTGTTTGCTCAGGAAGCACTTTTATTTTTTATACCTGTCTGAACTTTGGCCTTGATGTCAGTGTGTTAAGACGCACAGACAAGTGTCTGATTTAACGTGGTCGGGTATCTAGTATGAGTCAGGTGCTCAGCTCTGGTGTTATATGATCAGCATGTAACAGTTTTAAAGGAGCTTAATTTGGCAGTGCACGTCTAGGGATCATGGCTAAAACTATGTAACTGATGATAGTCTGCTGTTTTCTCCTGCTTTCTGAGCAGTTGTATTTAGACTGTCAGATAAGCAATTATCGCCTGGGACAACTAATTTGTTGTTTAATAACATTTATGTCTTTTGTGTTTAAACTCTTATCTTATCGTAGTTAATGTATTAAATATTGATGCAGATAAGGCACAGACTTGGTCAGCTTTTTTTATCAAGTATACATTGAGTGACACCCTGTAATGCGGTCAGTTAACGGTTCCCTGCCATATAATTACCCTGACTCAGTTCTTGCCTGTTAATATGAGTGCAGACCTGCAAACTTTTGGAGCTCTGGTACAAGTTCTCACTCAAATGTATATCAAAAGAGACTGCTCTCCCCCTGAATCAAAGTGGTAAACGAGCCTATTGACATATGAATCTGGAGTGAGTGATGGTCGTAAAGGTGTTTTTAATTTAATGATATTAACTGACATACCCTGGAAGTCCCGCCCACTTCACCCTCTTTTACGTTAGTAACCTTTTGGACTCGTCTTGACCCGATTTCCATGCTTGAAAGATGCAGCTTGTTTTATTTACTTGTTTTCTATAGGTTTATAGCGAAGTGTCAGATCCAAGACTTTAAAAATTATTTTATTATTGTGGTAATGATTAGAAAGTGATTCAAATACTGTTTCATTTGATTGCAGATGAATTTAACTGGTTTGAGCAACTGTGCAAAATGTCGGCCATGTAGAATCATTGCAGTTTCTATGAGGGACGTTAGACAAGAGACTATATCAAATATGAACTGTATTTCCAGGACTGCTCATTATTCCTCTTCAAGGTTAGCAGGTCTGTATTTGTATGAAAAGCTTCATTCTTCCAAGTAGACTACTTCTACTCAGTGCTTTTTGCTCTTAGGGTTGATCAGTTCATTAATTGCACAACATTTCATCAGCCACTTGGGACACAAAGTGAACACCGTTGATAGCAGGTCTGTGAAAGTGCTGATGAAGAAGAAAGCTGTTGTGTAACCCCCAGCTGAACACAACATAAAGATCAGGGTTGGATATGAAGGGAGATCTGTAAATTCATGGAATACCCGTGTCAAAGTTTCCGTCTTTGCCCTGTAGCTTTGCAGTTCTTCCAAGTGATGGATCAATGATGCTCGGTTGACTTTTCAAGGAAAAGGAATTTCACCTTATTTTGTTAAGCTATTTATAAAAAAAAAAGAAAATCATTGGTTAAAATGTCATGACATACTAGGAATAATTCTATATTCCAGGTAGGATCTGAATAAATGTGTATAAATATGATGTCATTCACATGGTGGAACGTGAAGTTAAAAATTAATCCTCCATCTTCGTTCCTGTTTATTCCACAAGCTCTTTAAACTCGATGATTCTAACCAGTAACCCCCCTCAACCCCCGAAGCACTCAGCTCCTGAAAGCCTGCATCTCTTCCAGTAAATGAACTTTGTTCAAGGTACAAACTGTGCTAATGGTTATGATGGTGTGCAGACCTTTCAAAGCAAGCTTGGCCAAACAAAGTCCATATGGCAGCAGCTCTCCAAAATCCATCATTTCTGTGACCTGCAGAATTTCATGTGGTACGCCGGATGTTTTCCTCACCTTTGTTCCAACTGCCTTATTTTGCACATCGTATCATTTCAGAAAATTGTGAAAGCCGGAGATAAGGACCTGGACGGCCAGTTGGACTTTGAGGAGTTTGTGCATTACCTGAGGGACCATGAGAAGAAGCTACGGCTGGTCTTTAAAAGTCTGGACAAGAAGAATGACGGTAAGGGTGGAGTTTGATGTTATGTTTTGTGCTGTTGCAGATTTTGCTGCGTTTTGGGTCGGAACCTTATAATCCACCTGATGGCAGTGGAGATTTAGTTTAATCCAAAAACAAATCTTAGACTGCAGGGGAGAAATGCTATAGTAATCATCAGGCCATCATCCAATATAACAATTGGGGGGGTTATATATTGCAGTGCCATAATTTAAAAAATGGTTTTGTTAAATAAATTCAAGTGTCTGAAATATTGGGTCCAGGCTTAGATCATCACATTCTTTCTTTTTCTCTCTTCCTCTAGGTCGCATCGATTCACAGGAGATCATGCAGTCACTCAGAGACCTGGGGGTCCACATCTCAGAGCAGCAGGCTGAGAAAATCCTCAAGAGGTCTGTTCACAATCTATAGATGTAGCTAAACAGGGTGTTTCTCAGGGTTTCAGACTTCTAAATCACTAAACCATTAGTAACTATTAATAGTAGTAAAGTACACCTGTGTGGTAGGCAATACATGTTTAGGTACAGCTGTAAGGACTGGCAACTTTGTGTACGTTTGTGTTTTGTGCATCTGTCTTTCTGTCTCGTCCCGGCACGTCTCATTTCTCTCTCTGTCTAACACCTCACACGCGGTCTTTCTGCCCCTCCTCTTTTCTGTGTCTTCTCAGAATTAGGAGGGGCCATGTCTTTGCTCCCGTAATGTAGTAAGTAAATTGTCCTCTCGCTCTCTATATACCCTTCTCTGCCTGGCTTGACTCATCTTCCAGTTCATCTCTGCTTTATTTATTTTATTCAAGCTTACTTTTCACCTCTGGTTTGATGCTGATATGAGGGTGAAGTAAGATGATTCATGCTAAATAATCATTTTTGGTATCTTTTTGAATGAAGCAAGAGAAAATGCATTTGTACCACAGAGATAATTGGACCTACGCTCAGAAAAGGGTTTTGAGTTTAAAATTTCAGTGCATGTTCAATAACTTGTTTTCCATCCACATTGCTGTGAACGAGTTATGGCGAATTGTCAGGAAGTCGGTGCAGATTCTGTAGTGTCTGCAATCGACTTGTTAGCAACAACAGGATGTGGATGTTGGTTTCAAACATTCCTATTTTTATTTGTTAGTTTTTTTTTTTTCTCCACCGAAACAGCATGGACAAGAATGGGACAATGACCATCGACTGGAACGAATGGCGAGACTACCACCTGCTTCACCCTGCAGACAACATCCCCGAGATCATCCTGTACTGGAAGCATTCGACAGTAAGCTAAATTTGGACTTTTTTCTGTCACTCTAGGTTTTCCCTCCCTCTGAAGATGGGACATGTGAAGCTTTGTTCTCTGGATTATTTGGGGCCATGATGTTCTTGTACATTTTATACATTCAGTACATTTATTGACCTTTGAGTTGACACTTGTCCTTAATGATATGAAAAGACTTGGACTCCGTGTCCCATGTCATTCACAGCTGTTGCGCTTCAGTTAAGTTGAAATACACTGTGCCCCACAGGATCACCGTGTTCAGACATAATCATGTTACGCTGATCAGATCTGCAATGTTTTTTTTTTTCTTTTCTTTTTTTCAACCTTGAGCACACTGTATGTCAGTGTCTCGTTCTGATAGGACAGAGCATTAACTTCAGCACAAAAGACAAATTTCTATGTAACAAAGTTTATGCAAGCCTAAAGTTTTATGGTGACCTGTATTTTAACTTTTGACATTTGTATAGTATGTTCAAATAATTAAAACCAGGACTTGATAAAAGTAACTTATTAAATGTTCTTTAGTGCTTGAACACTGATGGGGTGTGTGCGCATCAGTACCCACACACATTTGCCTCTGATAAAGCCAGCATGTCTTTATCACTTAGAAACAGACCCTAGGACCTGGTCCTCATTTGGTTGTATAAAATCTAAATAAGGAATAAAGCGTGACTGATCATGCTGTTGGAGGAAGACGATGGGGTGGTGTTTCATTTCTCCTACACCACTGCAATTTGCCAATGATCACATTATTATTATTATTATTATTATTATTATTATTATTAATAACAATAATAATAATAATAATAATAATAATAATAATAAATAACATTTAGGAATCTTTAAATTTATGAAAAAGTTTATAATTATGCTCATAGTTTTTAATTTTTTACCGCTTCTCATTTTCATAACTTACACTCTTGTTTAGCTTATCAATAATATTGTATTTCTTGTAGTTTACTGTTATTAAGCACCAGTACACCAAAACAGATTCCATGTACATGGAGTACATACAGAGTAGACTACTCCTGTTTAATTCAGATTTTGCTATGTGGCTGATCTTTACACGCAATCTCATCTTGCAGATATTTGATGTAGGGGAAAGTTTGATGGTGCCTGATGAGTTCACAGCAGAGGAGAAGAAAACTGGGATGTGGTGGCGGCACCTGGTGGCAGGAGGTGGGGCTGGCGCGGTGTCGCGCACCTGCACTGCTCCCCTGGATCGACTCAAAGTTCTCATGCAGGTAAAGACCTTCAGCACTCTGTTAGGAGAACTACTAATCAGAGAATAGTAACTTGCCAATACCATTTGGACTTTTGTGTTGCACAATAGAACGTCAAAAAAGTCTTTCTGTTGCCGAGGAAAGCTGAAGAAAACCTGGTGACATGTTGAAGAAATTTGTTTTGAATTGCAAATATGAATAGGCAAATGGGAATCGCCTCCAATCCCACACGCGCATCCCTTCTGCAACATAATGGACTTGTACTTGGATTTTCTAGTGGGGTTCAGGGCCCCTCATTTGCCTGTGAAACACAGCCAGAAGGGTCTGCAATTAAAAAGAATAATATAATATTTTTCCAGTGGTGCAAATCACAACTTACAATTATCAAAGTTGTTTATTTACTAAATTCTTAGTCATTAGCTGATTTTACTGGTCACTGATATTGAATGGGTTTCATCTAAGCCTCAATAATTCAAAAACAAGTAGCCTATAAATAATGTCTACTTGAAAGTTAAGATTTTTTTAAATTGAGTTACAAAGGAAGCCCCTGATTGTAAAATGCCCTAAAAGTAGTAGTAATAATAATAATAATAATAATATTTAGTAATAAGGTTTAGGGTGACTTTTTAAGAATACTGTTGACTTCACTCAACATTACATGTTGCTTAGATTGCTGGGATGTACAACGAGATTGTACAATAGGTATGTGGCTATCTAGGGTAAAAGTGAGCCAGAGTTCACATTACTGTTCTTCTGTAGTTATAGGACAAAGACAAGTGTATGGTCAAAGGTTATAATGGATTAGTCAAACACAGTCATTCACAAATGAAGGACTATAAAATTCTGCTCAACAGTGAATTTTTTTGACTAAGATAATGGATTAAGCTTGAAAGTAAAGCACTTTTAGTTTATATCTGTGTCTGGGAGACAAAAACTAAAATAAAAGTTAAAAAAAATAAAGTATAGCACTTGTTACAGACATTCACATCTACAAGCAAATTGCCTGATTAATTTCTGTGTAATTCGGTGTCAAGCCCCGAAGGGTTCGTACTTTTTCAAACACAGTTTGTCAGATTTGCATGAAAATTGGCATGCATCATCTACAGGCACTCATGACTAAGTTATTCACAGAATTTTGATAGAATACAGCTTTCGATTTGCGCTTCAATGAATTTGAAGAACAAGCAGAAGTTTTAACTGAGGCTGTATCTCTGCAATGCTTTGAGGCATTGTGATGAAATTTGTCCATTAGGACCTGAGGTTACCTGTATTGTTTCGGCACACTGTCCCCTGCTGGTCAGGAGATCGCAAAATGGCTTTGTTCTTTTTTTTTTTTTTTTTTTTTTTTTTTTTAAAAATTATTATTTATATCTTTTTTTAAATAAATAACTCTTGAACGCTTTCCTGGATGATGTCCATCATGTCCAGATCCTACCTGAGCAGTTTCAGAACAGTGCCACATTACTGGACAAAAAAAAAAAGTTATTTCAGCTTGCAACTATTTCTATATGTAATTGCCTGATTGATATTCTCTGTGTGCACTTGCTAATTCTGCTCCCTCTCTGACATTTTTAGGTGCACTCCTCTCGTGTGAACACCATGTGTATTGCTAGTGGTTTCTCTCAGATGATCCGTGAAGGTGGTATACGGTCACTGTGGCGAGGTAATGGCATGAACGTCCTTAAGATTGCTCCTGAATCCGCCATCAAGTTCATGGCTTATGAGCAGGTACGGGTGATATAACCTTAGTACTTACATATAATCAGGCTACAGTTGTGCAGGAAGCTCTGACGGCAATGGTAAATGGTTGGGCATCACTTAGTGATTTTTATTTGCTGTATTTGGTCTTATCCCTATCAGATAAAACGGCTGATTGGCAGTAATCAGGAGACGCTGGGAATTCTGGAGAGGCTGGTCGCTGGATCTCTGGCTGGTGCCATTTCGCAGAGCAGCATCTACCCAATGGAGGTGAGAGAATAGTGTAGGGTGCTTGAATGCTGGTAATTGTCCATCTGCTTAGAGAACTGACAGATGTTTGCACAGGTGTGTATGGAGAACACCATGTTCACCTGGTTTCAAATGCCAGCTCCGTTACCAAAGCCACCCTAAAGTAGGCGTAATTCTTCAACTTTGTCTAAAACCATGGCATGTTTTGTGCTTGTTCTTTATGTATGGATGACTGTGCCATTTTTACATAGTAAGATATTTAGTATACTGTGTAGTATTCCATTTTTTAAAAAAGGTCTTTCAAACTTTTGTAACAGTGTTTAATAGGCTGGTATTTGTGATATTGTATGAAGGGGGTAAACCCAGCAAGTTCTGAAAAGGTCTAAACCAAGAGTCTTCTATTTCTTAAAGGTTCTGAAGACTCGACTAGCCCTAGGAAAGACGGGTCAGTACTCTGGAATTGTGGACTGCGCCAAACACATATTTCAGAAAGAGGGCGTAGCAGCATTTTACAAGGGCTACATCCCCAACATGCTTGGCATTATTCCCTATGCTGGAATAGACCTGGCTGTCTATGAGGTAATGTTTCTTCCTGCTTCTGCTTAATTAGTTTACTTGCATGATATCAACTTATTAAAAGATTGAGAAAGAAATGTATTTGCTTTTAAAGCTACTGCCTGTCCTGGGCATCTGTCTTTGTCTCCGTCATTCTCCATGTCATTTACAGGAACACTCCAGCATTTGACAACCTCTCAATCTACTGTGTTTGTAGTATAGTTTTGTAGTGTTGAAAAATGCTGGAATATTCTTTAAATACTGATTGTGAATGTGCAGTTAAATGAATTCATTAGTGTTGGTGTATTAAAGGTGTTTAAAGGTGTTATATTTTCTGTCTTTCTTCCAAGCTTATGTTCTCTTTATTTCTCCCTTTCTTACAGACGCTGAAAAATTCATGGCTACAGACATACGCCACAGACAGCGCAGATCCTGGTGTGTTTGTCCTGCTAGCCTGCGGCACCATGTCCAGCACTTGCGGCCAGTTAGCCAGTTACCCTTTAGCACTGGTTAGGACGCGCATGCAGGCTCAAGGTGAGGCTCTTGAATTTGATTGGAGTAACAGGAAATAGAAAACGGGATTCCAAAAGCTTGTTGCTTGTTTGTTTGGTTTTTTTGCTCCCAGTGACGTAGAAGCGAGCGAATGCTTTCCACCATCTGAATTCACACTCTCGCTCACACAGCCTTTCACTATCGTGACCTCTTTTTTCCTTGACTAGCTTGCGTCATGTCCTAGTGTAAACAGACGTGCGTGTGTGCTGTCGATCAATGGATTCCGTTGTCACTATGGGTCATGTCCCATTTTCTCACAATATCTGGACACATTGACCGGGGGGGCATGAGTAGAAATTGATTTTCAAATAAATTGATTCCACTTAATGGAGGAATCTCCAGTTTACTCACCACTGCACAAGTGTCAACAAGGGCAGAGCCTCACAGCTAAACCCCCTGCCCTACCTTTCACTGATGTCTCTTCTTCTCTCTGTTCAGCAGCTGCATTGGATGGAGGGCCTCAGATGTCCATGAGCGGCTTGTTCAGACATATTGTGCGGACGGAAGGCGCGATGGGGCTCTACAGAGGCCTGGCACCCAACTTCATGAAGGTCATTCCTGCAGTCAGCATCAGTTACGTGGTGTACGAGAATCTAAAAGTCACACTGGGTGTTCAATCCCGGTGAAAGACTAGCAGATCTTCACCTTTTGAATTTTTGTTGGGAAGTGAAATGGAGACAAATGGACAGTGAATCTCGGGTGGCGAGACCTGAGGTTTGAGTCGATTTTCTCATTCTGTGAATGCTAAAGGAATGGGCCGAGGAGGGTAGGATCAAAGAACACTAAGGATGAACACTAAGAACCCAAACCAGAAGGTGGACATGTTATTACACCTAGGGGTCTACTCTTCCTGTAATTCCCAAACTGTAGTAACCTGTTTCACTGGGGGACCAAAAAGTCTTTAACTGCTCATGTGTGCTCTTTTAATCCAGTCGGTGGCAGTCTTGGATAGCCAAAATCTTAAGACCTAACCACCAAATCCTACCCTCCATTTCATATATTTAAGCACTACATTTGTCATCGTTGTCTTAATTTATTGAGATAGTTTAGGTGTTTATCCTGAACAGAACCAACAGTTTCTTTCAACAACGAACTCCAGTCTATGTAGCTGATGTGTGTGTGTGTGTGTGTGTGTATGTGATGTGAGATATATATATATATATATATATATATAAAAAAGAATTTTTATTCTAGAGCCCTTTTTTTTTCTTCTTTTTTCTCCAAATCCTTTAATGTTATGCATGCTATAAACATCTATTTATTTAATATTAAGAAAGACGTTCAGGGGGAAAAAAAATAAAATAAAAAAATAAGCACCAGATAGAACACTTAACCGTGGTTGGTACAAAGCCTTAGTTTTGTTTGCGTTCATTGTCACACTTGGTAATTGTTTTATCAATTACTAATCACGTTTACCAATCTGGGTGAAAAACTGGTTTAGGTTAAGAAATGTCTGTGATGTTTTAATGTAAATGCTGTATTTCCTGTATAGGGAAAATCCATTCACCTCATGATGGGAATCAACTCGCTTCAATTTGAATCCGTCAATTCCGAATCAAGTTGCTGTTTTGCACCTGTGAAATGTGAAGCCTTGTCTTTACATTTCATTTTCACACAGTGTTAGTTCGTGCACAAGCATAGCCTGTTTTTCTTATCGTGTTTTCTGAACAGAAATGGCATCGACTAAGATGACCTCAGGAACTTTAGGGTTATCTATGGAATGCACACTTTTTAATTTTTAGACTGAATAATACTAGAAGGAGAAGTTGTTTCGGTGGGGAGGGGTGTTTTGTGTTTGTTTTTTTTCAATCCTGTATTCAGCTCGTAAGAGAGAGGGCTGAAAGAGAAGTGTGTTGTAGAAGGGGGGGAAAAATTGTAATGCTCTGCTGCATGGTTCACAAACTCCACTCCCATGATGGCTTCAGGAGCCTTGCCGATTAAAACAAACAAAACATGAATTTCCTTTTAAAAAAAAAAAAAAAAAAAAAAAAAGACGTGCCTATAGATTAATCTGCATAACGTGTAGTTTGGATTAGAATCCTGTGCATGGATTGAGTTTAGTGTCAATCTGCATCCAGACAGATGGAACTAGCTCACATGTCCCAGTATCTCCTGTAAGAGACCACAGCGTTCCTAAACTAATTCCAGTCTTAATAAATGATGCGTTACCATAGGTGAAGGTTACTATAAAAATTTACAGGCTATGTCCACATCGGATGTTCGTTTTGTTGATTCTAAGGGGAATTTTTTTCAGTATAATAACAGCTGAATTTAAAGTGGCTTCTAATTATTATGCCGGTTTAGTGGAGGATATAGAAGGTATAGAAGGCAGTAGCCATACTAGATTCTGTCTAAGCCATCATTTCTAACATTAGACCAATCAGTGTCAGTCTTAACCTTTTTTTTACAACTGCACAGCAAAACTAGTTGCAGATTCACAAAAATAATAAGTGGACTAAACTGGAGCAGTATTCCTTCCCCCCCCTTATCATCTTCCTATTGTTTTTGTAAATGTGTGGTGTGAAAATGAGTTCAACTGATTAAGCAGAACACTGAACAGGGCTTTACTAACAGCTTTGCCTCATAGTGGATACTTCTGCTTCTCCTGTTGCATTTTGCACTTTTTCCTCCCTCGAGTCAACCTCTATGCTAGATGTGATTGCTTGATTAATAGATCGCAAGTGTTTATATGGATGGCATCAGAGTGATGGGTTACTTCAATACTACCCGATACTCAAATGTACAAGAAGCTGCGCCGTCAAAAACACTGCCTGCGTATGCCATGTAGCGCCTTACTTTCATCAGCCACTGTCTGGTAGCCTTTAATATATACACGTACTGCTTTTGCAAAACTGGAAAATATGCTCGAATGCTGCTTTAAATCCAGGAGGTATCTGAGAATGCATTTAGACAACTGGATAAGATCATTTGTGTTACTGCTGCAAGACCCAGTGAACCACTGGTATGTGACTCTGGTCCTGATTACAAATGAAATGATTTGGACTAAATGAGTTTGCTGTTTACATGTAGTAAAAAAAAAAAATCACATGCATATCTTGTATGAATTGAGTCTTATTTCAGTGTCTGAGCTTGTAAACAGAAATGCAGAGACTGCAAAACTGTATGCTATTATCTGGCTAAAAACTGAAATGACCCTGAACTGAAATGTAACCAATGCAAATATGTACTGGAGTCTGTGTTGTCCCTGACAGACTGCCTAAAGTGAATGTAGAATAATTATATTTATGTTTATATGGAAAAAGTTCAATAAAGATATTATTTCAAGCAAAGGATTGTTTGTTGGTAGTATATATATATATATGAATGCACCAGTTTTTTAGATATGAATATATTATAAAAGTATATTAACTATATATATATATATATATATATATATATATATATATATATATATATATATATATATAATATAACAGTATATCATATGTTATATTATGAACATATTATAATATACATGATTATATATTTTCATTGTGCAAAAAAACATTGCACACATCAACCGTCTAGTCACCAAGGTTTCTGCCAGTGACTTACAATGAATGATCTCTACATACAGTATATTACACCTCACAGACATAAGCTAGAGGGTACAAAACATCTGTCTGAAGTTGTCTGTATAATGTATACTACACTGTGCAATAAACTGACAAAACAAACACACTTTTAAAAAGCACAGGACAGCTAATGAATTTAAAGTACTTACAGAATACATACAAAATATTTAAATGGGTAATGAATGCTAATTTAAATAATATAAATAACAGTAATTCATGGTCAGTTCATTTTCTTTTATTATGTTAGTGCTTTGGCCTTTATGGGCTCAATTTCGATGACGTCAGCTGAACAGGAGGCACGTGCCGCACCGCGTGTCGTCATATGACTGAAGAGAGTAGCGGAAGTGAGCCGAGTACCCTTATTGTGTTTAGCTGAGACATCAGGAATATCCTGTTATATATAGTGAGGTTTGTCCTCTTCACAAACACAAGTCAGCTGCTCATTTTGAGTGAGCTCCGGTTGTGGGTTTCTTAAATGTTTAGTCAGCCCTTCTCCTCACTTAGTGTTTGTTTAACAGATTTTTTTTTTTTTTTTTTTTTTTATTCATCACCGGTCACGAGTTTCAGCTGTAAGGCAGAAGTTGGATTCCTAATCAACGTCACCGTTCCACCTTAAATGATACTCCTGTAGCTCCTGTAGAGCAGTGCTTCTCCAAGCTGTCCTAGACGATCCCCAGCACTGTACATTTTGTTTGTCTACCTCATCTAACACACCTGATTCAACTCATCAGCTGATTAGTACAGACTGCAAGACCTGAACTGGGTGTGTCTGATATGGGAGACACAAAATGTGCAGTGCTGGGGTTGGAGACACCCCCAGAACAGGTTGGAGAACCCCTGCTAGAGAGAGAGAGAGCACTTATTAGTATTTTCATTCACTCGTTTTAACTGTATTATCCTGGAATACACTCTGGATGGGACACCAATGCATTACAGAGAACCATAACACACACGTATTTATTCACTCTTTCACACCTAGGGTCAGTTTATCTTTGCCAATCCACCTACTGGCATGTTTTGGGATTGGGGAGGAAATCAGAACCCAGAGGAAACCCACAAGGGACATGGGAGAACGTGCATAGAAACTCCACACACGTAGAAACAGAACCCCGAGCTCAGGATGGAACACTATACGCTGCACCACCATTCTTTTGTATAAAACAGCACTGAAATGACTAATTATATCACTTGGAAATGTATTTTAGCTGCTTTTGTTTTTATGCTGAGATTTTAGTGGGAGTTTGGTGGCACCAATGCCTCGCCAAAGTTTTAATCTTTGGTCTGAACACTCCTATATATAAATTAGACATTATACACAACATATGAAGCAAATGAAAAGCTTCTTCATTTTTTTGCATTGTTTATTGCAAATAGATCTCACAAAAGTCTAACTTTTTATTTATTTACTTATTTGTGTTAATTTTTTTTTTTAACATAATCTCCTTTATAAGTGTTCCAGTGCTTAATGAGTGTCTGGATTGCTCTCGAAATAAATTAAATTCTAATTGATGTTGCATTTTATGGTGTTCGTTTGATTCACCCTCATTTTAAGGTACTTTTAAGAAGACTTTTGGTCTAGACTAGGACTCTGTTACTCCATATCAGGAGGATTTCTGTTCTGAAACTATGCTGAATTTTTAGTGGTCCATGATGATCCATGATTATCTCCTAAACAATGCTCGGAACAATTGCTTGTATAGAAAAATTAGGTACATTGAAACATTATTAAGACACTTTAAGGGTTTAGAAGACTTTGCGTTCAGATGGGAACCACGCTATGCCATTGAACCAACTCTATTTCTTTTAGATTGGAGGTTTTTATTTTGCAGGGGACACGGTGGTTAGCACGTTTGCCTCGCACCTCCAGATTTGGGGGCTCAAATTCTCTCTCCACCCTGTGTGTGTGAAGTTTGCATGTTCTCCAAGTGCTTTGTGGGTTTCCTCCAGTTACTCCGGTTTCCTCCCCCAGTCCAAAGACATGCATTGTAGGCTGATTGGCATCTCTAAATTGTCCATAGTGTGTGTGTGCCTGATTGTGCCCTGCAACGGGTTGGCACCCTGTCCAGGGTGTCCTCTGCCTTGTTCGCTGGGATAGGCTCCAGGCTCCCTGCAACCCTGTGGCTGCTTCTCAATACTCAATTTGATGCTTCCTCGTTTCCTCGCTCCTCCGTCCTCCAGCCCGTGATCCGGAAATAGATCGAAGTCAGCCATCTTGAAAGACATATCAATTGTCTAATTGCACCACGAGGAACTGAGGAAAAAGCAGTGAGAAAGCTTCCAGAGGAGCTAGGAGTGAGGATACACAGGTGTACCCTATGCGGAAGTGTTTCTTGTCGAAAAACCTAATGCACGTAGAAACTCCCCTCCTCCTTTACATCTGCCACAATCTCAACCAAAAATGTCCTTTGATGATGTGATGGAATTTTGTCCATCCATCCATCCATCTATCCATCCATCTTCTACCGCTTACTCCTTTTGGAGCCTATCCCAGGGAACATTGGGCACAAGGACACCCTGGACAGGGAGCCAATTGATGGAATTTTGTGTGAAATATAATTAAATAATAATATGCTTACAATTAGTATTGTAATGAATAGATCCTCATATGTTTGGATATGCAAAGCTGCACAAAAGATGCGATAAATTATGTATTGTTCATTCATTTGTTGTTGAATAACCCAGACATGTCACATACTGTCAGTGCATTTCGCTTTATTAAGAATATTCTTATTAACCGACAACATAATGGCAGATCCCTGGATCTCAGTAAAGTAATCCAGCTCAGCACAGTCATCATTGATTGACGTCTCTTTGAAGTGACTGTTGAGAGACCCAGGATATTTAATTTGACTTGCTTCGGTTCCTCTCTCCTCACCTCTCATCCTTGCATCCTTACCTTACATCATAAGGGGGTGGAGCAAGGACGTAAGGAAAGAAAACGAGGATGCACAAATAAGAAATTAGAAGCACCTTGTGGTCTAAAGTGTCCATAGTGAGTGTGTGAGTGTGTATGTGATTGTGCCCTGGGATGGATTGGCACCCTGTCCAGGGTGTACCCCGCCTTGTGCCCGATGCTAACTGGGATAGGATCCAGGTTCCCCCACGACCCTGAACAAGGAGTAAGTGGTAGAAAATGGCTGGATGGATGGAAGCACCTGGTGTAGGATACATGAAAAAATGGGTGGGTGGTTTTACCAAACTCCACATAGATTGATTAGTGCCCCCTACAGGTGCAATGATCTCGTCATTTTAAGGTGGAACGGCGAATTTAAAGAAACCGCTGTTAAGACAGACTCGAGCCTCGTGAGGGGAGGAGGGATCAGTCAGTCAGTCAGTCAGTCAGGTGAGACGAGGCGAGAGGAGGAAAGGAGACGGGTGTCTTGTCGTATACTCTGCAGAATTCCTCTCAGGGTTTGATGACACTGTGCCCAAGACCATGTTGTCGTTTGAAGAAGCTAAAGTGAGACTAGAGTCCGCGGGTCAGAGCCATGTCCTGCGGTTCTGGCCTGAGCTTTCGGCTGAGGAGAGGGGCGTGTTTCTAGCCGAGCTGCTTCAGCTGGAGCCCGCAGAGCTGCAGAGACACTGCCGGAGCGCCGTCGAGGCCGCGAGCCGAACGGAGGAGCGGCTGTGTGGGCGCATGGAGCCGGTGGAGCCCGAGTTCATCGGCGGGGTGCGGAGAAGTGATCCGGGCTCACTGCAGGAGTGGGAGGAGGAAGGTCCGATTCTAGGCTTCTCTTGTTTATACACCTGGCAAAATAGACTTTTTTTGTTTTGGTACTTTTTTTTTTCATGCTGTAAAAAAAAAGGGGGTGGGGTGTTTGGGATTGAGGTCGGGGGGAGAGGTATGGGAGTTATTGATAAATTAGTTATAGTTTATAGTAATAGTTTAGTATGAAAAAGAAGAAAAAAAGACACTTAAATAATAATAATTACATGTGTGCAGAGTTCAAAGTGTAAACAGTGGAAAAATCAAGGTTTCAACGCCACTGTAGTAAACATGTTAAGAACTTGCTGTGACTTCTTATAAAGTCTTATTGCTGTGTGTCAAATATAACCAGACGTAACTTGTATCCTGGTGTTCCCTGGTAAAGGAAAAACCCCCACACGGTCTGTTTTGACTATGATGTTGGGAAAATGTGCTAAAAATATAGAGCGCAAACAGAGCCCGGCGACTGTAACAAGTTTCCACTGTTATTCTGAGTTTTATATATATATTGTAGCGGGATCAGCCCAGGGGGGGCGAAGGCGTAGCACAAACACACGGGAGGCAGGTTGTAGTGCGAGAAGTGAGGGAAAACCCAGGATTTATTTGTCCTTAAATCCGTAGTGGTGAGTGTGTGTGTGTGTGTTTGGGTGCGTGTGCGCGTGTGGGGTGAAATGAGGGAAACCCGGCGGGGGCGGGGCTGGCGTAGCTGCGTCCTCCGGGGCGTGTCGGAATTCCCGGAAGAGCTGGGAAGGAGCGGTTTCCCTGTGCCGGTTTCTCGGCCTCACCACTGTCCTCGTCTGTCGTCGCCGTCCTCGTCCGGGGCGGAGCCCTCTGTGAGCGGAGAGAGGGAGAGAGAGAGCGAGAGAGAGAGAGAGAGAGCGCGAACGGTTAGGTAAGCCCGTGTTTGCGCGGATTCAGTGGTAATTACCTCGGACATTAGCTGCCTACATAGCCGAGTTGATCCTCCTCGTTCGTGGGCGGAAGGGTGTCCTTTTATCCCCTCCTTCTGGAGCTGGATTGGTGAACCTCCTGCTCCCGGTTCGCCAATCCGCCGCCGGCGTGGCGGGGGTTGGCTCCACCCTGCAGTGACGGCCCTTCCGGTTGGCGTTGGGACCGGCGCGAGGCTGCCCGCCTCGTGCCGGGGCGGCAGTCGGGGAAGGAGCGAACCTCCTAGTTTGCGCGGCGGGTGTTGGTCCGCCGCGACAATATATATATAAGCACTCTGCCTTTGGAACTAAACTGAAAAGTGCTATAACTAATCAAACTTATATCTTTATTTTGACTGAGTATATTTGTTGCAGGTTTTTCACAGATCGCCCAAAACAAAGTAGCAGTCCTGCTGTTAGCTGGAGGGCAAGGAACCAGACTCGGCGTTCCGTATCCTAAAGGAATGTACGACGTAGGGCTGCCGAGTGGCAAAACTTTGTATCGGATCCAAGCTGAGCGGATTCGGAAGGTGCAAGAGCTGGCCAGAGAGAAATGTGGTTCCAAGTGTACAGTACCTTGGTGAATTTCACTTTCATCTTCCTCAGTCACATTCATATATGCCCCAAAGCACATAAAAGTGTTCATTCTGTTGTCTAAAAGTTATGTACTGGTTGAACCAAAGTATTCAGTGTCAGCTTTAATAACTCTTTATCTGCTTTATACAGGTATATAATGACCAGTGAGTTTACTCTGGAGCCCACAGAGAAGTTCTTCAAAGAGAACAGTTATTTTGACCTGGACCCTTCCAACGTGGTGATGTTCGAGCAGAGGATGATCCCAGCTGTCAGCTTTGATGGGAAGCTTATTCTGGAAAAGAAGAACAAGATAGCCATGGCTCCAGGTTTGAGAGATTTTTTTCAATGCAATCATTTCAAAGATTTGTTCTTCATTATTTCTTATTTCTTTTTCTTAGCATTATTCTTCATACTAATTTAATTATTTTTCATTATTTGGACAGTTAGAATTGTGGAGAAGCACAATTATCTACATTAATTAAACACTGTGACACATTTCTGATGAGCAAACAACCTTTTATCTAAATATTATGCTCTATATTATAATTAGCTGATTACAGTTAACGCTTAAATAAAGATGTGCTTGTTTTCAGACGGGAACGGAGGCCTTTATCGTGCCCTTCGAGACAACAAGGTCTTAGATGATATGGAGAGAAGAGGGGTGCAGTATCTTCATGTCTACTGTGTTGATAACATCCTGGTTAAACTGGCTGATCCACTGTTCATTGGCTTCTGTGTAAAGAAAGGAGCCGACTGTGGTGCTAAGGTACAAATAAACATAGATATATAGTACGAGGGTTTTTATTTTGTGCCTTGGTACTCTCACATTGTTGGTGGGTCAGGGAGATGTATGAGTTTGTATCTATGGAATGATATTGATTGGACCAATACTAATATTAGTGCTATTGCTAAATTATGTGGTGCAAAGTTTCTTCTGGATTTCCTCTGCCATGCGTAATTCTTTGTTTCTTCTCTCTGTGTTGGTGAGGTGGTAGAGAAGGCATATCCATCCGAGCCTGTGGGTGTAGTATGTCGTGTAGATGGTGTGTACCAAGTGGTAGAATACAGCGAACTGGAACCTCAGATAGCAGAGCAGCGTCACCCTGGGGGAGAACTCATGTACAACGCTGGAAACATCTGCAATCACTTCTTCACCAGAGACTTCCTTTGGGAGGTGGCCCTGTGAGTGACACTGTGTATATAACCTTCATTTTATTTAATTGTTTTGATATCTATATATATTCTTTTTTCCTTTTTCTTTTTTTAACATGGAAATAGAAATCCACAGACATGTATAATGTTTGTCCACTATGATTAGCTTTGGAAGCCCATTAACAATTATTAGCCTGTTAAATATTATTACTATTATTATTAATGATGTGGCAAAATGAAAATTCCTGGTTGAAACAGAAAAACAGAACTTACTAGTAGAAATATATGTGAAAAATATATATACTAGGCACTGTGTGATGAGGCTCAATATTAGTCAGAAATTCAAAATCCAATGTCCTTAGCAGCAGAGAAAGGTTGGTCTTTCACAGCAAAGAATTCTCTTCTGAACCGATTAATCAACCGATCGTTTTTAAAATTGATACTGAATGAAAGCATAAAACTCAAAGTAAAATGTTGCTGAAGTTTATGGCTAAAATAAACAGTACTGACTGTACCATGAAAATGTATTGTACTTCTTTAAATGAAACAAATATAATATATTAACTATTAATACATATTAAAGTAAATAAAATATATACATTTAAACTGAATCAAAAAGTAACACTCCAAATAACAAATAAAAATAGAGACATCCAGAATGAATAATAAAAAAAAACAACACTTCAAATAACACAACATTTCAATCAGTTATAGTTTTTATTTCGATCTAGAGGCCACTTTTGTACTGTACAACGACAGTGGACCCTTCTCAGCCCCTTCTCAGCCGCTCCCATAAAGGACACAACCGGGAAAAACTATTGGTGTGGATTTTTGCCAGTAACCCCTAGTTCCACCAATCAGTAATCTGCAAAACCAATTAACCTCCAACAGATTGCGTTGATGTGCTAGCAGGAATTTCCCTGCTTCTTTTAACATTTCCTGATTTTTTTTTTTTTTTTTTACTTCTGTTGCTCTCCATAATCTGAATGAGTGGGGTTTCATGTTATTGGAGAAGTCCTCTTGATACTTGCCATGAACAGTGATTACAAATCACTACTGTCCCTCATAGAAACTGATCTGACCACATATCTGACATTTTCACTGCTGATGTGCAGATATAACAGTATTTATTTTTGCATTTTAAAAATTTGCTGTCATTTTTGTTCCCTCAGGAATTTTCAGGAGCAATTGAAGCAACATGTAGCCATCAAGAAAGTGCCATTTGTGGATGAAGAGGGTAACCCTGTGAAACCTACAAAACCAAATGGGATAAAAATGGAGAAGTTTGTCTTTGACGTCTTCCAGTTTTCAAAGTGAATCTTCATTATCCATTAATAAAAATGTTAAACATAATTAAAAAAAATCTAGTTGTACATATAAGTATGCCTGTCTATTTGCAGAAAATTTGTTGCCTTTGAGGTTCTGAGGGAGGACGAGTTCTCGCCACTGAAAAATGCAGATGGTGCGCCAGTTGACACTCCGACCACAGTGAGGCGCTCTCTGTTGGCTCAGCACTATCACTGGGCATTGAAAGCCAAGGCCATCTTCCTGGATTTGCATGGCAACCCCATCACTTCAGAATACAGGTGCCAACATCCATCAGTGGAGTGAACCTGATGCTTAGTAGTTTCTAAACTTGTTTTACAAGAATATAGAGAAATCAAAGTCTAAGAGAATTTGTGATAATTGACCGGTGTTTTATTTAATCTATAGGGCGGCTCAGGACGGTGATCCTCCAGCAGTGTGTGAAATCTCTCCACTTGTGTCTTATTTTGGAGAGGTGAGAAATCTGAGACGCTATTCTTTTCTGTATGGAATTGAGTCTTGTCATTATTCCATACCATGTACCATGCATCGGTCTTTATAGAAGAAGGTCTTCATACAACTTAAACATTGTTCATTCAAATAATACTTCATCTGCATTAATAAATTAACTAAGAGTTCACATATATACAAGGGCGTAACCATGGTATGGACATTGGGGGGGTCCAATGAATTCGGCGGGAGGATATGCAAGTGAATGTAACGTTAATGGTTAAAACTAGAACTGACGTTAGCCTAGCCTACTTTGTGGGTATGCAAATATCAAAAGTTAATTGACGTTCTTAAAAACAAACCAAGCCATGGTATGATGACTTCTATACTAAGATACTTTTACCTACTATTTAGGTGTCTAGTTAGTTACTGTCTGGAAAAAAGCTTGTATCCTCTGCTGCACTTTTCTATGCTTGGCTGCTGTCTCCATTTCTTTCAGACTGAGCTGCTAAGATATATCAACGAACTTACGTTAAGTATGGGCACAACCAAGCGTACAAATGGAGGAGGGCACACACCTATTTTCCTTAACAAACGGAAATATATTAAAAAGGAATAGACATAGAGAAATAGACAAATAAGTAGAATAGATGAAGAAAAGGCAGGGTTCATTAAGGCAGGGACATATAGAAAATATTTTGTACTGTGTATTGGGGGGGTTGCAGATTGGTATTTCCACAATGTTGGGGGGGGCATGACCCCTCCAAAGAATGCGTGGTTACACCCATATATATATGCGCATTATTTATACATATATGAGAGAGGCCTTCTGCATCATTATGGGAAATAATTTATTTCAGTACATCATTGGGGGGGGAGATTTGTATTTACCTCTTAACGCTTGTCAAGTCTATGAAGGTTTTGTTAATCTAGGAGTGTAACAATACAGCATATCATAGCATTCAACACGAAAATCTCAATTTGGAACCATCTGTGTATCAAACAGTACATTGAAACAGACTGCATAGTAATCTGAGGTACTCATTATAAAATACCACTTATATTATGTGATGTGTAATACATACTGTATTTAAACTTAATCAAGTCCACACAGTAGCCTCATCTTTATCTCGAATCAAGAGAGGCTACTTGGGTTAAACACACTTCTCTTTAATAGCATGCTAGCATACCAGCTGACACTAAGCTTTATGCTGCAAAAAAAAACAAGACAGAAGAAAAATACATCTTTGCACAGTCCCTAAATTAGTTTGTTTCGTTTCTTTTCAAGTGGTTTTTGAGATGAGATGTAATGTGCTGGAAATTGGCATGAATCATGTTGCTACATTCTAATGTACATTTTGTTTTGTTCTATGTTGCTAAGAATCTGAATTTATCCCACAAACGCTGTCATTATTACATTTCAGTTATTGAAATTTAATCATGTTGAATGTTCTTAATTAGTTGAAATTGATTGAAAATGGAAACCTAAGGCACATTTTCATGCAGTGCTTTTTTTCTGTATTGAACATGCGTATCGCAGCGAGACACCACAGTACTGTATCATTGTACTGACTTTTGTGTAACATTACACTACTAACTAGTTGATCATTTGAATAAGGTAAAGTTAAATAAGGTATTAAGATTTAAACGATGGGGGCACAAGGTGGCTTAGTGGTTAGCATGTCTCCCCCAGTCCAAAGACATGCATGGTAGGCTGATAGTGTATGAATGGGTGCGAATGGGTGTGATTGTACCCTGCTATGCATTGGCACCCTGCCCAACGCTCCCTGGGATAGGCTTAATTTTCCCTGAGACGCAGTAGGATAAGTCCCATGACCGTGCTCTTAATATACTCTTTCACTCGTGCTTATAAACACACACTCTTTCTCACTTCTGTTTTTCAGGGCCTGGAGAAGCTGCTCAAACACAGGAACCTGAAATCTCCTTTTCTGCTTGATGACAACAATGTGAAGAGTTTCATAGATTCATAATTTAGATGCTTTTCTGATCTTTTTATATTCAGTCAAATGACTTTGGACTAAAGGAACTGAAATATAAAACACTGCCTAAACAAGGGATATATATATATATTTTTTATATACTCTGTGTTTACATGCATCATCATTATAATTATCATAACGTTATCAGTGAAATCAACTGAAAGCAAAGCAATCTGACTTTAATAAAAGATCTATTATGCATCAATTCGTTGATTCAATTCAGTGATTGTTTTATTATTATTATTATTAATATTATTATTATTATTATTAACCAAGCGGTCATGTGACAGATCTTGACCAATAGGAGGCGCCCATTTTGACAGCAGCCCTGTGGAGCGGAAGTAACCAACAAGAAGCAACCGAACCGAAGCCGCGTTATAACCGCAAATAAAGCCCTTAATTTGAATATGTTTAGTGTATATATTCGGGTAATTAGTCACTCCGTGTCGCACAACGTCCTGGGCCTGAATATCCGGCTTTACAGTGACGAGTAAACGAGCCAGCGTTTATGAAATCTGAGCCGCAGTAGCTGAGCCATGACTTAAACAACGGAAGTACATTCTTCTGCTTCGGGAGCTGTGTTTTCTCCGCCCTGTGATGTTTATTCGATGGTTGCACGAAATACTTTTGTTATTAGGTGTGTAAAATGTACGACTAAGTATGCTAGGATGTTTAAAAATGTGTTCGGCTCAGGATTTCTCGTCAGAACCGCTCATGTTTTCCTGACATGGGTTATAACGCTGATTCTCTTCGTGCACGACACCGGTAAGTCCACGTTTTCTATTTATATCATTTCTGTCACAGACACTTTATCAGAAACACCTCTACCCCCTGATGTCCAGTCAAACTTCAAAATATGGGGGAATGCGGTGTCCGAGGCTGTCACCGTGGCATGGAGGTTGGTGTCAGACAGGCTGGTCTTAGTGTTTCACAAACTGCTGATCTCCTGGGATTTCCACACACAACCATCTCGAAAGTTGTACAGAGTGGTGTGGAAAACAAAACCAAACAAAACACCCAGGGAGAGGCAGTCCTGCAGGTGGACACGCCTTGTTGATGGGAGAGATCAAAGGAGACTGCTACAGTAACTCAGATAATCACTCTTTACAGCCGTGGTGTGCAGAAGAGCATCTCAGAACACACGTCAGACTGTAAGGTGGATGGTCTACGACAGCAGACGACCACATCAGGTGCAGAGGGCAGAGACTCACCCAAACTGGACCGTTAAACAAACAAACATTGCCTGGTATTTTTCCAGTGGCGCAGGTGGTAGAGCGGGTCGTCCACTAATCGTAGGGTTGGCAGTTTGATATCTGGCCCACGTGACTCCACATGCCGAAGTGTCCTGAACCCTAAGTTTCTCCCGATGGCAAGCTTGGACCTTGCATGGCAGCTCTGCTACCATTGGTGTGTGTGTGAAGCACTTTAGCTGCTAAGGTTAAAAAAAGCGCTATATAAGTGCAGACCATTTCCAATCTTAAACTTGTCCGCTTACAGTAAACAGGATAACTTCATGCAGATGCCAGTTTATTACTTGCACCTACATTCATTGGCTATTTTATCATGTACACCTGCGATATTTGTGCACTTTGTAATCGTATATGTCCAGTCGTCCATCGGATGCTTGCTATGTACGATTTGTTAATCACCATGCACTCCTTCCATCAGTGGAAAGAAACCAGCACAGGACGATCCTGATCACAATTACGTACTGTTTTGTGGTGAACGTTTTAGCGCATGTGGTGCAGGTAGGAGTGCGTCAGGCGCTGCAGTGCAGTTAGTGTTTTGAATACTGTATTTATACTGTCCCACGTTAATGCACACGTTTACATTAGTAACCTTGTAGGTACAGTTAGATTATAGACTATTACTGGCATTGTCTGAGCACAGCACCACTGTTAGCTAGAGTCCAGCAGTGACCCTTGCATGCATACGTTCATGCCAGCATCACACACACACACACACACACACACACACACACACACACACACACTCACACACACACTACCGAGTTAGTATGATTAGTCCCGTGCCTAGAATGAGCCATCACTGAAATAATAATTAAAAAAAAAATGTATGTGGAAAACTGACTGTGTGCTCTTCTTGGAAGGCTTTCCACTAGATTTTTGGAATGCTGCTTGGGGATTTTTCCTCATTCGGCCTTTAGTGAGATCAGGCACTGATATCTCAAATACTGAGGATATTCTAGGGAATCATGCGATTCCAACTTTGTGGCAAAAGTCTGAAGAAGTCATGGTCATGGGGGTCATGGTCAGGTGTCCACATGCTTTTGGCCGTATCAGTGTATCAGGTCAGAAATGGCAGAAAGGTATGTGTGTGTAATTTTTATATATATATATATATATATATATATATATATATATATATGTATATATGTATATATTACACACACACAGGTATATGCAAAGAGCAGTTTTCTGATAAAATATCAGGAGATTTGTTGTTTTTCTTGAGCAGATCTCCGTAGAGAGGAAGAAGCGGGCCGACTCACGCTGCCCGTACTCTTCGTGCTGCTCGTGCTGCTTTCTGTGCTGCTCTACTTTGCTGTGTCACTAATGGATCCCGGGTTCGTGCTGGCTGATGACTGCGACCTACAGGTAATAGCTTTTCACGCACTCGGGTTATTCTGCTTTCTGATCCAAACCTGCAACCTGGCTTTATTACGATGATATGAACAGCTGCTAGTGACTCGTGTCTTTCATATAACACCCATTGCTAATACACAAAGACTGAACAAGATGAAAAAAATAATTACAGAACATCATGTCTTGCTCTGCTTATTGGGTGACATAGACAGAGTGTGATTTGGCGGCTTTGCGCCTCACTGCCTCAACAACAAAAAAAGACTGCTTTGTGAGTCAGAAGGGCTTCCCGAAGAGGCGACTGCACCAGTGGCCATCGCTGGACTGACTGTTCATTCAGTTCATCCACGTTAAAAAACTACAGCTGTAGTGCAAACTCACCAGCCACAAATCTCCCCAAACTGATCCCACCCCTGCTGTCGAATCTGTGGAAGTTTTGTGAGATTTCTTTTAAGGAAAATGAGCAGAGCTAATCAGAGCTAATTGGAGAAACTGGAGAAGTGTAAACAAGAAACAAAGAAGCTTTGCCAGATCTGCTGTATGGCAGTATTGCAATTCAGTCATGTTTCTAAGGGGGTTTTTTTGGGTTAAAAAAGAATTATAATAATAATTATATGCTTATTATAGGATGCACAAACATGCAGCACTAAAACCAAAATAGGTTTATGCAATAAATTATTTGGTTAACTTGAACATGACTGATTTAGTTTTTATAATACCAGGAAGCCTTGGCTGATTTCTTGCTTTTCAAGGCCAGTCCTTGAGGGTTGTTATATCCTATTTACAGCTGTAATTGCATTTGTAACAGTCAGGTTGGAAGCCTGTAATGTTCAGTTGCAGACTGCAGTCTTCAGCTTTAGCCAACAGAAGCCATGGTTTGGATATGAAATGTATAAAATAAAAATAAAAAAACATCAATTAATCAAGAATATTGATGAACAATACACACTTCGTTTAAAAAAAAAATGCTCTATTTAAATTTACCACAGCTCTATTTAATTCTCAAATATGATTGGTCAGGAGGTGTTGATTCATTTTCTATAACAGCAGCTTTGACAGTTTGTAATTCAAATCACAGCTTTATTAGTGCACTTGGTGTAATATGTTGTCATTTCTATAGAAATAGTTCATTCACAGGGACTTGTATGGAGGACACTCCACTAATCTAAGGCTATTAAACAGCTTTTTAAAATGAGTTGCACATTTATTGTACATTAAAAACACAATTTGTTGGCATGGAGAAGTTTCCATAAAGAGTTGTTTATTTAACATTTATGGAAGGAGTCTCCAGTGTCAACACTTTGTAGCAGAGGCCTGTGTGTGTTTGTTAGAATGGATGTGAAAACAGGATCCTACTTGTTGCGCGGATTTTCCAAAAGTAAAGTATGGCATGCTGTTCTTTAATGAATAAAATTGTAAACACTGGCAAACTGCTGTGGTATAAGGGGAATAAAACACTTCGTAAAATAATGACCTTTGGCATGATGTCGACTCATCATTGATTATTTTTCCTATACCAGCGTGCTTTGTTGATGATGAGGCGAGGAGTCTTGTAACAGACATGATGCACATGAAATGAATACGCACCAGTAGTGGTGCATCTCGAATAGGCCTCGAAATACATCAATTCAATTTTGTTTTGTTTTTTAGTAAACAATTGTAAATTAAAGAACAGAAGGATAAGTAAACATTAGAAGGATAAGTAAGGAGCTATTTTACATAACAGGCTTATGTTCTACAACTGATGTGTACCAAATAATTCATATTTTTAATCAATGTATCAATAATTTAAGAGTCTAGCATACATATAACTAGATAGATTGCATATAACTATGATCCACACAATAGTCCTTCTCTACATCATCGTTATTCACAAATGAACAGCAGGCCTACCCCAGTCACATATCTATCGGAGTCTACTGAATTGAATCCTATTGTGGTATCGTCTTATATTGAATTGCCTTGAGTATCAGAAACATGTGGAAGCTTGAGGTTTACTCTCCCTGCTGGGTACTCTGCTGTTTTTATTACAACGCAGTGACACTCACTTTGTTTCAGTTCGCTCTTGGCATCACCGAGGAGCAACAGGACATGATTCCTCAAATCAAACCATTCCGTCAGCGTCGCTGTGGCCATTGCCTGTTACAGGTGTGTGTGTGTGTGTGTGTGTGGTAATAAATTAAGCTGATTCTTGCAATAACATGTGACTAAGCACGGTTTATTCTTTCTGTACATGCTCCTCTCACAGCAACCGATGAGATCCAAGCACTGCCAGACGATGTCAGCACTGCGTGCGTCGCTATGATCATCACTGCCCGTGGATTGAGAACTGTGTAGGGGAGAGGAACCATCGCTGGTTTGTGCTTTACTTGGCTGTGCAGTTCGTCGTGCTGCTCTGGGGGCTACACATGGCCTGGTGAGTGTGTGTATCAAAGCAAACACAACATGGTCCTAAATTATGTGAAGGAATAAAACACATTGGAGCATGCTGTTATGGGAAGATAATCACCAACACACATGGTGGCGAGATGTGGCCTGGCCCAAAATGATGTTACTGTTGATTGATTGATTGATTGATTGATTTTTATTCCTCTTTTACCACAGCAACGTCCCAGTGATTCAATTTTTTATTTATTAATGAATGACACGTAGAACATCGTGGTATCAAGACTTTCTCATGTCTGACTGTGAGAAAGCACTGATACTGGAGACTCCTTCAATAAACGTTAAATAAATGTCACCTTCGTAAATTCAACAGCACTGTGGTTAAAAAAAAAAAAAAAGGAAAATAATCAGCAACAGGGTGGTGTGATGTGGCCCAACACAAAGCAGAGTTTATTTCACAAAGTCTATTTCTTTCCGATATGTTCCAGTGTTTTTTATTCCTCTTGTACAACTCTGATGATTTCAATTTTACACTTATTAATGAGCACTACATACTTTTGATCCATTGATAGTGTAAATGTAACGTTGAAGAATATGATGCAGCTTGTGATGTTACAGAGGAACCAGAATGATGTGTTAATGCATATTTAGGTCAGGGTTCAGTGATGCTGCGACGTGGCCGGTGTGGCTGAAATCGAACAGCGTGCTGCTGGTGACGTGCGCTGTGGTGGCGCTGCTGGCGTTCACCGTGCTGCTCCTCCTGGGCTCCCACCTTTACCTGGTGTCTTTGAACACCACCACCTGGGAGTTCATGTCACGCCACCGCATCTCCTACCTCAAACACTGCGGCGTTGACGAGAATCCCTTCGACCGCGGGACCTTGCGTAACCTGTGGAGCTTCTTCTGCGTGTGGAGCACGGTGGTGTGGGAGCAGGCGTACTTCAGGCAAGGCTGCGATCCCTCTTAAAGTACAACCCCACCCGAGTGCTTGGAACATTTTACGGTAACATAGCCACGTAAATAAAAACATTATGTCTTGGTTAGAAATACAGTTCCAAACACATTCCTATTGATCCAGAACTTTAATGATTCTCGATTGCATGGACATAGTTGTAGTTAGAACCATATAGAGCCTCATTTATAGCAAGTCTGATATGATCAAGAGGTTTGGACTGCTGCTTTTCCTCTGAATAGATCTGTAAGAAATTTTCTTATCAAGTTGCAGCTGCACTTTTGAAACTTAATCTTTAAAAGTTAAGAATGTTTCAGCAATGTGAGAACGAATCATTTTTTTAAGCAAGCGCCAATATTAACGCTTGTTTTCCAATAACGATTGGGATACAAAGAGTCATTTTATTACTAACTCCGTTCTCTACAAGATTACCTCGTGTCATGTTTTTCTATGGCACAAAGGAACGTCTGTAAAATAAAGCGAGCAGACGCTAAGGAGCACATCACTTAACGTGACAGTAAAGACAGGGTAGATTTTACAGTATCGGCTCCCTCTGTAATTTTAGACACTTCAGTTTGGGAAGTATAATCAAAGCATACTAATTAAACTTTTTTTTTTTTTTTTTACAATTTTTATTGCGTCATTTTAATGGATATCTGCATAGCCCCTAAATTAAACGTTTCAAAAATGTTTCGAAAAGCGTCGCATAAAGCCCTCGTCAATATGAACAAAGTGGCTGAGACATACTGCAGCTGTAATATCAGATTATTTGGTACTGCTTTGTAGCTGAACTGTAGAGGTAGAAAACCTAGTTTTATTAGTGAGCAGGTGCACTAGTATTAAGGCACAATTCCTCCACTTAGCCAGCTGATACGATTACATGCACAGCAGAATTCAGTGATCTGCTATCACAACTGCAGAATGAACGTTTGTACCAGCTGCTTTTTTCATGTAACACAGCAGTTGAATTCTCGATTCTGATTGGTCAGAACGTGTTGACTCATTTTCAATTACCGTAGCTGTGACTCTAGTTAATGCACTTGTTCTAATCTTGTTTCTATAGTAACAACTTAGGGAATGGCGGATGCACTACATAAATTTGTTGATATGAAGTTTTCTGTGAGATGACGGTTATTTAGCATTTTTGGACGAAGTCTGCACTGGCAGCGTTTTGTAAGAGTAAAGTTTTTAGTTGTTTCAGACATGGATTTGCACTTTCCAATTATAAGCTGCAATTTATTTGTCTGATTAACTTGGGAAGAACGGTTTATAGCCCTATTGTAGGAACTAACTTTTTCACGTTTCACAACATGAATAAATATAAACAGATAAAGTATGATGTAATAATTACACAACACTGTTTAGGGCCAAACATGCATAGTAGCTGTCTGAGAAATTCAGCTGCTATTAAAAGTCCATAAACATGTAGGCATCATGAAAATCAGTTAATCATCTCGGTTTAAATTGTACAAGAATACTGGAACTCTTCTGGGTGTGAGAATATAGTTCATTTGAGGTGCACTTAAAATCTTATGGACTCCTCATGAACAGCTGTGAAATCATTCAAATTCATCCTTGCAATCCTCTGACGATTGGGTGAAATCATGGACCACTGCAAAACTCAGAGCCCTCAGAGACAATGTACTTTAAGTTCATTTAATTGACTTGTTTTTATATAAAATCTTGCTGTTTTCTGTTGTTTGAGAAATTGACAATCAGATCAGTAAATCTCTGTACCGGTACCTTCTTAAATTTCAGCCATATCAAATTACACTTACTGAAAATATTAAAGTATTTAATAATGCCACAAATACAGCTTTCTATAAAAATCCCACTAGCAGTCACACAGGGTTTGTGTGTGTAATTAATTAATTAAATATATATATATAAAAATTTGTAAAAAAGTCATATAAAACAAAACTACAAGCCAAACTATTATTTTTGTATAAATATAGCCTGTTCTTTTCATACTATCTATCAAATAAGCAATTTAAAAAAGAGCATGTGTATGGTCTTGAACGTTTAGTTTTTAACCCATTTTGTAATGATGTTTATTGAATGGTTGCAATACAGTCTGTACTGTTGTTCCTTTATAGATCAAACCATTAGAATGTCTTCTGTGCAATATAAAGATGTTTTAAATCCTTAAAAAGGAGCAAGCAATAACTTTCATTCTCCTTTTAAAGTCACTTCCAATGAATTTGCACTCGACTGTTCATTTCAGTATTCGTGCTGAATTCCAATAGACTTAACTCGGCTTTGATAAAGATGCTTATGCAATGTTTTTGTGACATGCAATGATGTAGAGTCTCAGTGGCAGTATTCAATAAACCGAACAAATGTAGTCATATTGTATTTTATTTGTGAAAATACATTCATCCCCTTCCATTATGTTTGGATTTCTTTTTTTTTTCCTTCATTTGGCATGTATAAAGGGAAAGTCCAATTTCAATACTTTAGTGTTTCTGCTCACAGTATCACTGTTCAGAAGTAAACCATTACTTCAGAACTCGGCGTCATAGCGTCTAACAGCAAAAATGTAACAAATATAGACAAACGCACTACAGGATGTTTACAGTTTAAAGTACAGCAAAGATACAGGGCTCGCTTCACAGCTGAGAGGCCACAAACACGTTAGATGCTTCAAATAAACAGAGCTAGATTGTAAATGCTACACACACACCGCATCAGTGGACAACATTAGATGTAATTGGCCTGAAGGTACGATATAAAATTATGGCCTGTTCTAACAGTCATGTGATTTAAACTGTGGTCTAGAAAAGTACGTAGGTTACTTTGGATTCTAGTGAGCAAGTAATCCCAGTTAACAAAAAAACACACAAAAACACCAACTTGTATGCACTTAAACATCCTGATAATCATGAGGTTTAAAAAGGTACACTAAGATTTTGAAATCAATAAAGTTTGTGTTCTTAACTGGATATCTGACAGACTTCATCCACCATCTGTATGTGCGAGATTACCACAGACAAGAATTTTATACATGTTTTCCTGTGCTGAGAAAACAGGAGAGAGGAAAAAAAAAAGGGTCTCAGAGCAGTTGTTGAATTCTGTCAATAAATGTGTGTGAAATGTAGAACACTTTCATGCAACCTTCAGTCAAGGGTATTTGGAAATAACGTTATAAGTCAGTATAATTAATCGTTTGAGTGTTATACAGATAGTCAGGATTCAACAGCTGTCCTTAGACTTCCATTATAAAGGTATTATTCATCTTCAGTAACTGCTAGATCCTGGTTGGAGTTGCTGTGGCTCTGGAGATATGCCCAGAAACACAAAGGGGTGTTTAAATTTTCGCATAGCTAACGCATATGTAATCCATCTACCTGCATATCTCAACGACCCTGGAGCTGTACAGAAAAACGTCTTGTCTGTGGTCAGTCTCACATACACTACAGATGCAATGGATAGAGGCGAGTTTAAATTGCATTTACCTTTCTGAAGTTTTTGATCATAGTAGACAGACAACATCTGGTGCTTCTACATACAAAGCTTCCTTCCTTAAACATGTCACACACAAATACATACATGACCAACATTTCATTTTCTACTCGGCTTCAGCGCAAGAGTGCGTCAAAGCTCTACAGCTCCAAGACCGCCGACTGCAGTATCTACGATGAATGATGAATTTGAAAAAGGATAAATGTAACGAGTAATGACTGGTGGCTTCATTTGAACAAAACTGAGGTCGTGTGTGCAGACAGTACAAGACTCTAGTGCACCAGACCTCAGGTTTTCATACCAAGAAGGATCCACACTGAATAGTTGATTTTTGGGTGTGGCTCTGAATGAGCTGGAACAAAAACCTGCAGGCACACCAGCCCTTTGTGGAGGCTAAAAGTGAAAATTACATTCAGCATGGTTGTTCTTCCGTAAGAGCAGACACACACACACACACGCACATACAGAGGCAATCAGTAGCAATGCATTGCAGGACAGGAAAAAGCTTAGCTCACAGTGATGACAGGTTCTCTTTCATTTCGGAGGCAGAACAGCAGCGAGTTACAGCAACACTCCAAATGCTGCTTTCCTTCATCAGAAGTCAGTCAGATGTAGCTCAAGCACACTAGTGCAGCAGCCAGTAGCAGAAAAGCACACAGCCTTGTGACAGTAAATTAGCTTCACTTGGTTCAACTGCATAGGTAGAGAGAGAGAAAGAAAGAAAGAAAGGGTTTGGGCAGGATAAGGACAGTCTCGATGTGTCGTGGTTCTGCTTGGCCATCAAGTCTCAGGCAGTCAGTGAAGCGAGGAGAAGTCGAAATCTGCGAAGATCTCCTGCTGCTCGGCTGTGAGGAAGAAGGGTGTGTGTGGAGGGGTGAGTACGGGCTTTAGGCGTGTGAACTCCTCGTCAAAGTTGCTCACGTCACTCGGGGCTTTGATGCTCGGCAGATACGGAGGTTTCACTCGCTTGGCTAGCAAGGCTTCCCAGTCCACTCCCTGTGCGGTTACAAAACAACTCAGTGTCCCGACACGATCTATTATTAATCAATATTTACAAAAGGTGTGTACCGAGTGTGCAGGAAGGTCACCTGAAAGAATCTGTGCCTTTTCACCTCGTTAGCATCCTGCTCTCCAGCACCGAGCCGCTTTTCTGGGGTTTTCTGCAGCAGCTGTGAGAAAGACGAGCAAATGCCACTAAAAACATCAATTTACTGAACCACTAGGCAGTGAAAAACAACAATAAACTATCCGAACAAGTCATATTATGCTTTCATTGCTATCATCAGACCTACTGTCATAGGCTTTGTAAATGCAGTAACAGTTTAAATGGAGCATATATATGTAAATATCATCTGGATCTCTGGGAAGAAAACCCAATACTATTTGGGGAGTCTTGCCATTTTATAATCCAGTCTGAAAGTATTAGGATGCTACGGAAAAGAGAAGGAGATGGACATGCACACATACCTTCTGAATGAGGGAGACTGACTCTGGCGAGAGAAACCTGGGGTAACGCACTTCATCGTTTACTATGCTGTCAAACACTTCCTCCTCGTCATCCCCTGGGAACGGAGACTGAGAGGGAGGAACAGGGGGATAGCTGGCATTACGGTTATGTATGTCAGATAGTGATGTTTTTTTTCGACAGTGACTCAGCATTTTATTGCCAGCACATTCATTTCCCTCAAAGAGGTTATATTTTATCTAGGCAGACTGACATCACATGTGCTGTCAGAATCATTAATAAAAGTCACATCAAAGCTGTTTATGATCAGATATGATACATATGAAATTTACTCACTCTACAGTGTCAGGATTTCATTTAGTATTGTTTAGAATTAAACTCGCATGCAACCAGAAAGCATTGAGGCGTGTTATTCGATAACCATGTTCTCTCAGGGAACAGTAAGTAACTCAATTTGCCCACTATTTTGTTTTTTGCCAGATTTAAGACTAGCAAACAACCAATCCAGCAATTCTCAAATATTTTGACGTCCTTTCTAGACTTTACAATTATGGTTTTTAAAAAAAAAATATATATATATATATATATATATACACACACACACACACACACACACATACATACACACACACACACACACACACATATATATATACACACAATATATATATACACACATATATATACACACATATATATACACACATATATACACACACACACACCCCATATACAGTTTTTTGGGTTTTTTTTTTTAACAATAACCCTTAAAGGGTTGGTAAGGATGTTCACAACACTCAATAAAGTGGTGGGATCTTCTCAATTTCATGCAAATTAGTTAGAACATGATATCACAACAAAGCCTTTCCACAGGTCAATTTTGGTCCAATCATATGGCTCTTTATTAGTTTCTTAACCGCATTTTGCTGCAATTTTCAACTAAGCACTGCTCAGATTACAGAGAAATGGAAGAGGAAGCTGTAAATGCCATTTTCAGCTCCATTATCAACAGAGAAAGCACTGATAAAGCATCTAGAAGTCTAAAAGTTCACTGTTCCTAAATAAATGTGGCAAACATGCCCCGAGGCTATAGGGAAGTTTTTCATCTAAAGCTAATTTTGGAGATAGACTGCTTATCGCTGGATGGTCAGTATTACACTGTTGATATTTTTATATGAATTATTTATAAAAGAAATCTGGTTTTTAAACAGACCTCTCCAACTAGCATCTCGTAGAGCAGCACACCGAGGCCCCACCAGTCCACAGCGCGGGTATAAGTGCTGTCCGTCAAAACCTCAGGGGCCAAGAATTCTGGAGTTCCACAGAAAGTGGACGTACGGTCACCATGTCCCATTCCTGAAGAGAGTGTAAAACAAGAACTGTACTTGGTCATTAATGCCCAATTTCTTCATAAACACATTAGTGAATACAAATGAATTTTTATAGTAATGTTTTGTAGAAATCTCTCCTTTAAGGCAACACTCGATCTTTATCAGTGCTGATGAGCTTATTTAAAAGAATTAAAAGAAAGAAATCAAAAGAAATCTAGGTGAGCAACATGGTTATCCCCCCCCAAAAAAAAGTACCCCCATGTTTTTGGCACAATATGAAAATAAATACAAAACACTTTTCAGAACTGCTCATACTTTCACTTTATCAATACATATTTGTTGTTACATGGCATAAATACATTGTAACATGGTGTCGTGGTGTTGAGATGCAAACACGTTTAAAAAAAAAATTCAATCCACCAACGATCAGCATTACCTTCTTTGCAAAGTCCAAAATCTGCTATTCTCACAAAACCATCAGCATCCATTAAAAGATTGTCCAGTTTCAGGTCCCTGTTGAAGGATGTAATGGAATTCAGCATTTACTTTAAAGCTATATTTAAAAAAAAAATAATCAAGTCCACAAAGAGAATATTTACCGGTAAACAATTTTGTTCTGGTGCAGGAACTCAAGACCCAGGAGTACACAGGCAGCATAAAATCTGACCGGAACATAACGGAAGCTTTAAGTCAGACTGGTTATGTAAACGCAGACATAACAGATCTATTTTTATTTTCTCTTCTGATTCATAGGATCACGTGTCATCCTATTAGCACCTTTTTTACTTCGTTCACAGTGGTTTTCTGCTTTAAGGTAGAAAAATATTACTCCAAAATGTATTCCACATGCCAAGACAGGTCACGTTTGCTGTCTGATGTTTTTCTTGCTCAGTTTTGCACTTGAGCTGTGAGCTGCTAAAAAGTAATGGATGTCTAACTCTCCCAAACATTTGTGAATAAAAAAAAAAAAAACCTTCAGAATTATGCATACCACTTGCTCCATAATGTTATTGTTTAATAAGATTATATAGTTCACATTTAAGTTCAAAATAGGACTACATTAATGTTCACAGTTCTTACAGCTTCTATTAAATTGCTGAAGACCTGGAGCCATATATTTACAGAAAAGATTTTGGATGAGATTTACTTCTATTATATATTTCTTAGCTCCATTAGCCTTGGAGCTCCAGGGTAATTAAAAGTTTTATTTGGTATTTATAATAGAATCCTTATTGACGTGAGATGCACAGGTATGTGATAACACAGCATTTAGATATGCATTAGTGGATAAAGGTGTACGTAGAAGTAGTTGCATGCATGGCTGCATTTAAGCAGGTTTGTATAATATATACCGGGCCTGGCGTTCAGTGAAGATGTTGGCATGTATGTGGGTCATCAGGTCACCTCCAGGTGAGTACTCCATAACAAAGCACACATGGTCACTGGTCTGGAAGCAGCCATGAAGGTTGACAAGAAATGGGTGTCTGGATGCATTAATGGTCTCAAAAATCCTCTTCTCACACATCAGACTGAGGGGAAAGGAAACATTCCATAATATCAAAACAGTGGTATAAGAAAATAAATGCTTAAAAATAAAATCAATACATGCAAGTAATTAAGAGCACTTTTTAATAAAACTTCTATTTAATGCATTTGTAGTGTACAAGAGACAAGACCAGAAATAAGCTGTACTTTATAACTTCAGTTATACAGTGGTGCTTGAACGTTTACGAACTCTTTAGAATTTTCTACATCTCGGCATAAATATGACATAGAACATCATCAGATTTTCACACAAATCCTAAAATTAGACACAGACAACCGAAATAAACAAAATGAGACAAAACGTATTGATCCAATATATGATCCAATGTTACAAATCCGTGAGTGGCAAAAGTATGTGAACCTCCAGGATTAGCAGTTCATTTGAAGGTGAAATTAAAGGTCAGGTGTTTCCAGGTTGGGATGACAATCAGGTGTGAGTGATGGATCCCTGTTCGCTAAATAAAACCGGGAGCTCAAAGTCCGATCTTCACAACACGTGTTTGTGGAAGTGTATCATGGCACGAACAAGGGAGATTTCTGAGGAACTCAGAAAAAAAAGAGTCGTTGTTGCTCATCCGGCTGGAAGCGGTTACAAAACCATCTCTAAAGAGTTTGGACTCCACCCATCCACAGTCAGACAGATTGTGTACAAATAGAGGAAATTCAAGAGCATTGTTACTCTCGCCAGGAGTGGTTAGGCTGACCAGATGCAAACAGACCAAATTGTGGGACAAGTAGTACGTTTGTGTGCACAGTGTGGGACATATATCCAACATCCAAAGGCCTACTTTTCTAAATCTAAATGAATAAGAATGCACGCGTAGCCCATTTATATTTATGTCTCTTGTATCAAACAATGCAACAAAGAGAAACATTACTGCATAAAAAAATTAATGTGGAAAAAAATGGATTTCTATGGCTTGAAGTCACATGTGCCCAGTTTGAGTGACTGACAGCCCTTTGATGACAGGCTTCAATAATTTCTTCACAGCCGTTGGATGAATGTCAGATTCGGCCACCACCTGCTTCGTCAGCAATACAACTGATGTTTTCAGTCTATTTCAGCTTATAATTTACTGAAATATTATCGTAGAAGCATGAGAAAAAGAAGAGGAAAAAAAACCCCTAAAACCTTAGTGTAACACTTTCCCAAATTCAGGTAGGGAATAAGGAAGCTGTTAAACATAATGGTGGTAGTATCACTGTTTGAGCTGGTTTTGCTGCATCTGGGACAGGAAGACTTGCCATCATAGATGGAACAATGAATTATGAATTATACCGGAGAATTCTAAAGGAAAATGTCAGGACCTCAGTCCATGAACTAAATCCGAAGAGAAAGTGGGTCATGCAGCAAGACAACCCTAAACATGCAAGTCATTCTACCAAAGATTGGTCGTTAAAGTCCTGACCTTAATCCAGTAGAAATGTCGTGGAAGGACCTGAAGCAAGCAGTTCATGTGAGGAAACACATCAACACCCCAGAGTTGAAGATGTTCTGTACTGAGGAATGGGATAAAATTCCTCCAAGTCGATGTGCAGGACTGATCAACACTTACTGGAAACGTTTAGTTGCAGTTATTGCTGCACAAGGGGGTCACACATGATACCGAAAGCAAAAGTTCATATACTTTTGCCACTCAGATATGTAATATTGGATAATTTTCCTCACCAAGTAAATGACCAAGTATAATATTTTGTCTCTTTTGTTTCATTGGGTTCTCTCTAATATAGAAAATTCTACAGGGTTCACAAACTTTCAAGCGCCACTGTAAAAGAATATGGCATAAACAGGTTTTTGCTGTTTTCAGAAAAGCAATTACAGAAAATCTCAAACAATGCTTAACAACGCCACTAATAAGACCTTCATTTACTTTTTTCCTATATCACCGCACTGCTGTTTTTCTTCCACTGGCTTCCTGTAGCTGCCCCCATAAGATTTAAAACACAGATGCTTTCCTACAAAACAAAAAAAAACAGACCAACCACTACTTACCTAATGGCCAGCTCTACAACATGTTCCCTTTGAGCCTCTAGCGTTGCTCGACTCAACCGACTATCAGTCAAAATACGCATCAAGACTCTTTTCTATCCTGTCTCTGGATTTCTGAACAGATCAGTCTCTGACTACCTTTGAATTAAGACTGAAGACCTAATCATACTCTATGCACTTTAAGAAGCACTAATTTATTTTTTAAAACTTAACTTGTATTGTTTTTTTTTGTTGCCGTACCAACTCACTGTATTTTTCTCCCCTTTCTAATAGGGTTGTAGCTTGATGGTATTCTTAACCTATCGATATGTTTTTGATGGAGTCTAAACTTCTGTAACGTCACAGAGACCACGGTTCAGTCACCTGTCTACTTCATCACGTGTCACCACATCCCCTTTCTTCAAGGCTTTGATGGCGTACAGCTTCCCTGTGCTCTTATACTCTGCTAGCAGCACCTAAAAATAATAGCACAGAGAGGAAAACTTCATTGCGCTGGTCCTGAAAACAGCAGGTTAAACGCTGAAAAGATTCGCCGAGGGCTGGGAGGATATACCTTTCCAAAGTGGCCTCTACCAAGGACAGAGATCCAGAAAAAATCATCCATTTGCAGCTCATGTGTTTGCCTGAAATAGAAACAGGAGACAGACTGTTAGGTTGTGTGAACTGAGAAGTTGAGATGTATAGAAAGGAAGGCAATAAAAACTGAACAGTGATGAAATAAAATGTGTATGGGAGGAAAAAGTAGAAGTGTGAATGTGAGAGACAGATAGACAGTTTGCTCTGTTGTACAGATGGTGCTTACTTAGTAATGGGCTTCAGCACAGCTCTGCCTCTACAATCTTCAGCTTGGTGACCCTTCAAGTTCTACATAAACATACAAGAACAGTGACATATCCAATCCTAAACAAGTACGAGGCACTTGTAATCAGTATACTTAAAACCACGGAACACATGAGTGCGACTTTACCATGGACGCAGGACTCTCTGCCTTTGCCAGGTATAGACGAGGGGGTTTGGGTGGTCGCTCCTCGCTGAAGTTCAGTTTGATGATTGCCGAGTCTCTAAAAGCAGAAAGCATTTAGGCAAAACACACAACCTAAGAGGATCAATATTCATATAGTATGCAGTACAACAGCAGGAGTGTGATGATAAACCAATGAGCGAAAAAAAAAATCTGAAATAATGGCATGTTATATTTCAATAACCGTATGAGTGATGGCACGTTAGCTCATTTAAAAAACAGCTGGGAGAACAAGATTCTGAACTCACCCTGGTGGAGGAGGGGTGAACGTAGAGGTTTTTTCTGCAGATGGAGGGGAGGTGAGATCAGGCTCTTGGGGTGGAGGTGGAGAAGGCAGGTCAGTCGAGGCCAGCGGGGGACTCAGAGCAGTAATAGTGCTGCTGCACGGTGGCAACACGCTCATCATCAATCGGCCCCATGTGGCGAAGTTCATGTTCATCTGTGCTGCCCGCAAGAAGTTTTTACCTAAAAGGAAAATAAAAGTTCTTATATCAACCAAGTAAAGATCTTAAGGCTGCTATGTGTTGGAATGTTTTAAAGGGATACTCCAGCAGTTTTCGGCCTAACCTCCATCCAGTGTAACTCTAGTGCATGTATGATTACTACAGACAATGATTGGACATGTCCCTGTACTGAAACAAGACGCAAAACTGGAAGTCTATTGGTAGACTGTGCTACTAGACACAGCTACTGTGACAAAGGAAACGTGTACCACTAATAAGTATTGTATAAATAAATATACCTTTCTCTTTGGGGAATATACGCTTCTGTCGCTGTAGCTTCGGGTGCCGCTCAATCACAGGGTTGATGAATCTCACCTGCATTCCAATGACAAATATATATATAAATAAATGTTTTTAAATAATAATAATAATAATAATAATAATAATAATAATAATAATAATATACTTGAGATAATTTGGATCCGATTTACTTAAGCAATGATTAAGTGGGCAGCCACTTAGCAATATCAGGAATGGACAAATGAGAAACTTATTAGCTAGCCCACAAGGCAAGAAAAAGCTCTAGTGTGCTGCTCAGTCCCATGTTTTGACTGCAAGGAATCATAATTGACCAGGCTAAAATGTTTGACAAAGCTACCATAATGAAATAACATAGCGAGGTAGTTGGTAGATAATACACACTAAGTGAAGGAATATATGAATTCTATGCAAGGTACAACTATGTAGCCATAAGACCTTATCCTCTGCGGAACTGTTTATGACATAGCAAATGGTTCTGTTCTGTGACGTCGTCAAAAGGCACCAAATCACTGGTGAGAGTTTTGACTTTTACAGCATAGTGGTACCAGATGAAAATGCTTGTTTTGTGAATGTCAATAAGTAGTACAGTAGGGTGTTTTTCTGGTCTTTGAGCCTACTTGTCAACCTGTAACTAACTAATAGCCTGGACACAAATGCTGCTTGTCCTGGGGTACTGATTTATCCACCGCAGAAAATCTATGCAACACAAAATACTCAGTAAGCAGTGTTAAGCTGCAGTTTGCTTTAGTTACAATGTCGTACCTCAGTGAACAGTGTGCCTTGTGGTTCCAGGTAAAGGCACATGCCATGCCGCTGGTTATCCAGAAAGTCTTCCAGGCGCAGGAACTTCACAGCACACAAAGCTCTCCAATCTCGCCAATACACACCGATCTCGAGCTCTCGAGACTACCAAAGCAGAGACACTTACATGAACACTTTCCTTTTTTTGTTTTTTGGCTCCAGTATTCCATTTTAGACATTCATGCAGAATGTTGTTACCAGTGATAGTGAAAAAAGACAAACAGGTGTTTTGTAGTCATTATCCTCTCAGTAAGGTAAAAGGACAAAACATCATATTAAACCACATCCATAAATCCTGTTCCAGGCTACCATGTTAATCCTTATTCACATACATTATGTACACACTTGACAATATGCAGTATCCTCTTTTTTCATCTTCTTACTTGTAACTTTTACAGGGAACAACTAATCTCCAGTGGGCTGGATCATTGTCTGCTGAATCATTGGAGTAAAGATTTCCATCGCATTGAAAAATGTGTTTTTATTCTTTACAGACACAACTGAATCAGCCGGAGGCTGACCTCGGACCCAAAACTGAAAGTAGCCAGTTGCTTTTTAATAGGAGATTAATGATATAGGATAAGTTACAGATTACAGCAGACAATGTGAGTCTCTGAGAAGCTGATTACACTTTGTTAGCAAAGTCATAATAATTAAGGCAAGACAAAGTCCATATAAACTGGATTAACTGCAACTAGTGAGGTCAGGACTATAACAACTGCTTTCAGTTTTCAGGACATCACTATGCATACGACTGGTGTACTGGTTTAAAAAAATTTATAAATTTGGAAAAAATAAAAATCCCAAAATCTTAGCAGAGAATTTTTTTTTTTACCAAAGTAACAGGAGGAGAGTAGGTATAGGATCTGAATTAAACATTGTGGACACAATCGAGTGGCACAACAGAAAAGCGTTTAACCCTATCGCTGGGAGATAAGTTTGAATGTCAATGATGAGACAGCCATCCATAGTTGGGAGTCCAAGATAAATTGGCCCTGCACTCTAGGTGGGAGGGATGGCATTACTTTCTCCCCTAACGTAGGCGTGTGAGGAAAAGGATATTTAGGCACTTTCCTCTCAGTGTGTTATACTGCCCTGTGATGCATCATGGCCAGACGCAGTTCTAAAAGATGCAGGGGCTGGCATCATGTGCCTCAAAGGAAGCAGGTGTTAGCCCTCAGCCTGCCCGGTAGCGGTCATGTGATAAGAGGAACTAGCTAGCAAACAGATTCTGGCAATGACTAAACACTTGAAGAATGTTGGGAGAAAACAGACCTAAACTGAGAAGCTGTCTACTCACTGTAAATTTTTACCATAGCCATTGAGAATTCACACTAAATGTGATTCCTGAAATGCTTATAATTGAACATTTATCTCACTGCATTACCAGAAAAAACCCACCCCAGCTCTTTCATTTCTGTGTGATCTATTGTGTATGGATCAATACTTGAAGAAATTGCTGACTTCAAATGTATGAGACCATTTTGTCTCTCCGTAACTGAACATTTTAATGTATTCTTTTCCAAACATGACTATTAAGTTGAATTTCTACCATGAAAATGGAAAAGACAGGTGTTGACTCAGAAGCAGGACTTGGCTGATTGGACAAAGGGTTGATTAGATAACCAATTCCTGGTTGGAATTTGAGTCAAAGACAGGCTTGAGGTTCAATTAATCAGTTCCACAAATAAACCAAATCAAACACAAAATATATGCGTCACAGACCCTCTCCAGTTCGATGCTGAAGCTTTGGTCCCAGGCTTCTTTACCCACAGGCCGCCAGTGTGTGCGACCCACCATCCGGTTATTTACCTTCAACACTGCGCTGATTTCCGCTATGGTCAAAACAAACAAACAAAACAATTTTCTTTTTTCTTTCAAACAACAAATCCACTAAAACCAACTCTGTACCACAAAAGTAGCTTATACTCCAGCAACAATAATAATAATAATAAAATAATAAAAAATATATAAAAAGGTTAGAAAAGCTGTTCTATCATATGCTCCCAATGAGATTATACCTCTCAAACTAATCAGTTTATGCCTTGATGTGGTTTTAATCAGCACAATACTTACTGGACAGTTCGTCGGTTTTGGCCATCTTGCCATTGGTGCTGCGTGTGGAAAGGCCAGTCCTCATTCTCAGGGACTTTGCTTCAGAGGGGCTGCTGGGGGAGGAGGAAGCACAGGCCACGCGACAGCGGCCTGGCACAGATTCTAACAGATCCTGACAGCCCATTAATCTGACTTCCAGCCGACCTACACAAATGCACATGAACTATTCTCAGCAAATGCAGCCACACACGAAGTCACAATCATTAAAATATCTGCAATCGGTTACAGTAAAACAATGTCAGATACTTCTCTAGCATTTAATTGTATTATGTAAGAAAATTCTCAAATCAAAAGTCAAAGGATAATTCTCAAATAGAAGGAGTGGTCTCATCAGACCTTCCTTTGTACTGTGGGATTGTTCTGAATAACTGCTTCGAATCTGGAGATGGCTTGGAGATTAATTATGCAACAGTTTGTGGGAATTAAGTAAAGCTGTGTGTCCACAGTGAGATAGCTAATCAAATGCATGATACAGAACTTTGTGAGGGGGAAAAACAACAATACCTGTAAGACTGGCGGGTTTGAAGAACGAAGACGAGGAGGCAGATGATGAGGAGCGTTGGCGGTCCCTGTGCATGCCCAGGCTGGGAGAGGTTCCCACAGTCAGCTCCTGTTTAATCTCAGCCAGTTTGGGGTGGTCTGGAGGAAGCTCCACGAGCCTCCGCTCTAGAGACATACGCAGAAGATCCAGCTTCTGTGAAGACTCCTGCAGACGAGCTTGAGCCTGAACATGTATTTAAACATTTAAATGCAGCACAGACTCTAAAGAAACGGGTGAAATGAAGATCTTAGTAGTGTGCAGAACACCACATTACAGTCCTACCCAAAAATGTGTGCTACTATTTTTACCTTAAAAAAAAACAAAAAAAAAACAAAAACAAACAACTACAAAACACCACAATTAACTAAACTATAATATACTGGAACTTATAAATAAATAAATTGGTAATAAATAAAGTATTTTTATAATGTTCAGCATGTGGCAGGATCAAATACAGAACACGTAAGATTAGCAGCAATGATTTACAACGTCATTTTAAAACGTGGAAAGTATTGCGAAGTGTTTATGAATGATTACAATGATTATCCTTTTTTTACATTTTGTCTGCAGAACCTAAGAAGCCGTGTACTGTTGTCGGAAAGGTCGTGTGTGGCCCTTATAATCTTCATAAGACTAACAATTCTAGCCGGTAAATATACCGGGGATTAGAAAGAGTAGCTCATAATACTAGTACTACAAACTTCATCCTATGTAAATATCCTGCACGTAAAACACAACAAGTCATTTTTATGACCAGCCTTATAATTATTATATAAGGAGTACCGGTATTAGTAAAAAATAAAAATATGTACAAAGCACAGAGTGCCAAGAACTGGTACTGGGTATGTTAAAGGCCCAACCACATGGAACCATTTATTCTCAGCTGTGCTTTTTCCCCCATAATGGAGCAAAACCATACAATACATGCAAGAATTTTAACTCTGCTTAACAGAACATAATTAAAAGACCTATAATCTTCCAAAAGATCACCTCAGCCAGTGCGTGGCGGTCTTGAACTCGGTGGCCTCCGAGCTGCCTCACCACGTTCTTGGCCCCTTCAGCCACTGCAGCCTCAATCCTCAGGTGGTGCCGAAGCTCCTCCATCCTCAGCTCCAGGGGGCTGATGGTCTCCGAAGGACGACCTGAGAGTGCAAAGTAAAGTTTGCAAAGTAAAGAGTGCTTTTGGACACTGTGTAATTTCAGCAGTGTGTAACATCAATACTAGTCACGCTGTACGAGACATCATGGCTGAATTCTATAACAGACTGTGTGAGAACAAGTTCCTCAGGATAGACCTGAGATTGAAGACGATTACCATGTTCTGCTTACACCACCAACCATCATGATCCGGGCTTGTGCAGAAAATGGGGCCACAAACAGAAAAAAGCCCTCCATATTGTAATATTATGAAACTATATATAAACTATTATGCGTAGAGAAAATACTTCACCGCACTTGGTGAAGAAGAGAAGTTTGTAGCTGGTCAACGCTGGGTAAGCTGTAGGCTTGCAATGTTATATTAAGTCAGCATTTTAACTGATTGCTTGCTCAGATTAACTCATGTTCCATGAATTTCACATAATCCTATGACATTCTCCTATGTCGCATTATGGAATCTAATAATGACCAAAGAATTATTTCACAATGTGTGATTTTATGTTGTCTGTGGTTTCATAATTGGGCACAAAAACGATGTAAACCTGGCTTTAGATTAACACATTAATGTGTCTATTCCCAAAAAACAAAATAACCAGTCCCCCCCCAAAAAAAAACCTAATGAGCAAATTTTGAATACACATCAAGCACTTTAACTCATCCTCCAAATCCATGATTGACATGAATTAGAAACAAAAAGCGGACAGAAAATGACAGACAACATGGGAGTGACAGCAGGATGCTCCTGGGGCATGATACTGCGTCTGTATCTGCCTATTTTAAAATATTACGTGGACCTTCAGTGCACTTTCAGCATTTGAACATACATTTCTTTACTGAATGTGCTGAATGAAATGCTAGGGACTGGATTTCACGAGATCAGAATGACATTATGTCCCCTTGTGCAAGTTTTGTCCAATCAAGTGTGCCTCTTTTATAGTCACCGGCTTTATAGGGGCTTTCCATTGTAGTAGACATTGTAATGTAGAACTGAAGGAGAGCCTTTGATTGTCTGTGCTCACCGTTCGTTTCGGAGGCCTCGCGCTCTCCCTCTCTGGCCTGAGTCACTTTAACAATCTGCATGCGCAGCAGCTCGATTTTGGTCCTACTATCCTGCAGCATCTGCTGGGCTGTGGACAGCATCTTTCGGTCCTGGACAGGGAGATTGGTGGATAAGCGAAAGGAAGATTAAGACATGGGAAGTGAGAGAGAGATGGATATAGACAGACAATCAATAGGCAGGGGATGAGAAATAAGACAGGCGGACAGTGAGAGAGAGGAAGAAACAGTGCACAAGTGAAAGTGAGTGTAAATAGGAGGGAGAACAATATTAGATCAGAAAGCAGAGCATGACCTTCCGCCAGTAATATGATCAACAAGCAGATCAGCTGCTGTGCCCTTTTATAGCTTCCCATTATTTTCTATGATCACACTCATTACAGCCAGTCAGGTGTTTAGAAGACCAAACCACATGCAGTACTAACATCTCTCACTGCAAAGTTTTATTAGCCATGATAAACAACAAGACAGAACTTCATAAATATAATTAACTGAAGTTAGAATGTACAGAAAATGCAATTCGCAGTAAAAAGCAATTCAAAGTGAACAAATAATGAGAAACAACACTGCTCAGATGACACATCATGCACTGTTTGGGATGTATTACATATAGAGGGAGGTGTTTGAACTATTACAGAATGCAGCTTTAAGCAATGCCGGTGTAAACGTGAATGCAACCTTCATGTGCAGGCTCTAAACAGTGCCCTTATTTTCTGAAATCCAAAGCCTAGAGCAAATAAAGCTGGAATATGAAATACGAGACGGATGGTGCATGTCCTTCAGTGCCTTTTCAGCTAATTCGCATGCAATTTCTGGTCTGAATGGAATGGAAGAGATTGCAACTGGATTTCCTGCAGGAGGTAAAACAGCTGACTGGAGGTCAGAATAAACACACAAGAATGGTTAAAAATAAATAAATAAAAAAAAAAAAAAATAATAATAAAAAATAATAATAATAATAATATATATATATATATATATATAATATATATACACATACATACATATACATATATATATATATATAAAAACTTTTCACCATCTTTAATATTTTACTGTCCCGAGATACTTTTTGTACGGCGCGTAACATAAAAGCGAGTCCAGACCGAGAGGCATACTAACACTGCATAAACATACGAAAGAACACTACCGTCCACAGCGCTCTCCCCCTTTCTATGCAGTTTAACAGCTCATCAGTCATCTTTGGTGGACTTTTAGACTGCTGAATGGCATCTCCTTTTCCCTTCACTCTCCCCATCAGATGTTCTCTCCTGCGGCTGGTGTCCTTCTAGTCATACCCGGTCACGCTGCAGGGCTGCTTGTGCCCGGAGTCAAGGTGCCGAGTTTTCGTCTTATCCGACATCACTTTCTGAAAATCCATTCCTCACGTTCTTCTTATTGTTTAATGTCCTTGCATCCTGCCTCTCTCTCTCCCCCTCTTTTACTCCCTCTCGCTCATTCAAATTGCCTGTTCTACAGAGCTATTTCCTCGCTCCTTCTCTTTACACTCCCACCCTCTCCCTCTCTTCACTAGAGTTATATAGCTGTGTGCTGCTGTTCTCTCCAGCTTGGCTAGCCCACACCAGGGAGCTGCAGCATTGGTTGGTTCAGTCACATGGTCCGATGCTGTCGCCAGGCCCAGGACAGGAGGTACGTGTTAAAGGTAAGTGTGTGTTTGAGAGAGGGAGTGAGGGAAACAGAGGCTCTGAACTCAGTGCTGCATACCAGAATGGCAGTGGAAACATAAATCAGAGCCTGCCAGGACATTTAGTACAAAGAAAGCAGCAGTAACAACAACAGGAGTAAGGGAGACAGAAATGTGCAGACTGGCAAAGCACAATCTCTGCTCTACTAGGGATCATGTGTACATCAGACTACAAGAGAGTACAGGAGGGTGTGTAGAAAACCTTTAAGAAATAGAGGAGGACTAGAGATAGTAATCATAAACAGAAGCATGAGGTTTTCAGGCATGAAACTAATAGGACTGGTTCAGCCTGTTGTGATGAATTAACAGTATGCATAATAAAGTATATTTGGATCCAAATGTTAGCGCAAGGGAAAAAAATTACAACTGGGGTGATTACAACTACTATTTATATAAATATTCTAAATGTAAAAAACAGTGTTGACCATCGGTCAATAATTACATTGAAATATAGCATACCAGAATAAGTTGCCAAAGTCATAGTTCACTATCCCATTTAAAGCTGTCGAATAAAGTTTTGGATATTTTGTTACCATGGTAATCGAGAACAACCCAACCCCCCTTTGTGGCTGTCAAACCCTGAAAACCCTTTATACTATTAAAAAAAACCCTCTTTTTCTGTAAATAAAGTGTAAATAAAGATTTTATTTCACATTTATGGCATTTCTTTGTTCCAGGTTTTTGTATGGACATTTCAAAAACTTCAATAGGAATGGACCGATTAAACTTTCCCATTTCTGATTTGGAACAGATTTTTCCATTTCTGATACGAGCTTACATCTCTGCAAGCTTCAACTGCCCAGTTAGGAGAAACACTTCAGATCTTTTGATACATGCTTTACTACGAGTCAGATCCTGTTTACGTGCGTTACTGTAATGTCATGTCAGTCGACACCACACACAATAAAGGCAGAAAATACATCTGTCTATCAGATCGGAAAACATACTAAAAACACACTAATGTCTAATACCAACCCACGACTGATAACCTAAAGCATGAGCATGGGCATGTTCTTTCCATCAGGGCACTGAAGTCCTGAGTGGATTAAACAGGAGTGCTGCAGGAGCTCCTCACCTTGACTGAACAGCTGGCATACATCTGGATGATGTTCTCAGCTCCTTGCTTCACCTTCAGCTCCATGTTGAGCTGTTTCCTCAGGGTGCGGATACGACTGCCCAGAGGAGACGTGGAATCCTCCCAGTGGCATGGGTCTGGAGAAAGGGCAGTATCTGGGTGGGGGGACACACAAAATGAAACAAGCTAAAACAGATGTTCTAAAGAAGTTGTAAATGAATAATGACTGAGCCCTAAGCAAAACTAACAATTCAATTAGATCAGTATAACTCCATATTCAAAACATCCCCTGAATTATTAAAGCAATAAAAGAGTATTGCTTTTGTTATTCCCTGGGGCAACTACAAGGCAGACATTAAATAACTACAAGCACAAATTGTTTGGTTCTGAGAGGTATTACGTTTCAAAAAAGGGAAATGTGGTCATGACACACTACCCCATATTCAGCACGTATACATATCCAGTATTCATTCCATTTCCTCAAGTGGTGTTGTTTATCAAATGTGTTCAGTATGTCATGTCCAACCAAAAATATTTCAGCTAATTGTATAACCCAGCAGGACACAATTAGCGGAGTAGAGAGAAGTTAATTATAAAGAGAAAAATAGCTTCAAGAGTGTAACTGTCAGAACCTTCAGAATGAAGGTTCTTTGCAGCACTGGCAACATGGATTTACATATTGAAAAATGTTCAGTTTATGTTTTATATATATATATATATATATATATATATATATATATATATATATATATATATATATATATATATATATATATAAAGTAATAATAATAATCTCCAACGCCTCACCTGTGGTGCTCTCTCTCTCTGTAACCATGGTGCGTGCATTCAGCTCTTGAAGCTCCCAGTGAAGCTGCTCGAGTTTGCGAGTGGAAGCGCGTAGTTGATCCTCCACATCAGCAGCACTCTTCTTGTTGGTGACGGCACGCCGCAGGCGCTCTGCTGCCTCCTTGATCTTCAGTTCTCTCTGGATCTCCTGCCTGAGCAGGGCACGGGCGTCTTCTAGCCGCTGCTGGAACACCGGGTCAAGCAGGTCACCCTCAGGCAGACCACGCAAGCAGCCGCCCTACAAAAACGTATTAGGTAGCATCATTGACTATGGATACTATTATACATGCTGAATAAATACCTTGTCCTCGAGTTAGAAGTTAAGTAATCTTAGTATCATGACAGATAAAACCTATGTTGAAGCCTAACTACTGATCATCTTCTGTACAAAAGGTGCATTCAACACAACTCTATGTACACAAATTATGCATATAAAGGGAAATAATTAGACCAAGGTGGTAGTTTGTATTTACTAAAAAAGTATTCCCATGTGGCACAATAGAAAAGCGTTTAACCGATCTTCAGGACGAGTATGAATCCACACAGCCGTCTGTGGCCAGGAGTCAAGAGAGCATCATTCAGTCCATACAAGATTTCAGGGAGTTTTTTGTGAAAAATGCTTGATTTTGCTGTGTCTTTTTTTTTTGTCTTCAAAATTTACAATTCATAAATTCAAGTTTTTTGTGGAAAACTACTTGAATCGGCGAAACAGCAATTGCACTGATTGTTCTGTACAGTCTTTCTCAGTGACGTTTGTTGGTAAGTGAGACCTTATAGCTGTATTCATGTCCGACACACGAATCGAAGAGGGTTTTGACTGAACGTGCGTTGTGAGGACTCGTCTCAGCCCAAATTTGCGGTAACTGTGAAAAATTGCAAACGCCTCCGAATACTGTGGAGTTTGCTTGATTGTGTGTTCCTTTTGCAAAATCGGCGGAAACAAGATCAAATAAAATGAATTAAAAATCGGCCTTGCTCTTTGAGTGGGAGTGATGGTGTCACTCTCTCGCCCCGGTCAATCACAACAGTGACGCTAGCCAATTGCGGGTGTCTGGGAGCTCAAGTACGTGTAAAAAGGGCAGATAGCACTTTTAAAAGATGCAGAGGGAGCAGCTGTAAGTCCTCACCTTAACTGATTGCTAGTAGCTGAGTAATAGTGGAGAGTTAGCCAGTGGGTCAGAATTGGTGAGACTAAATTAGGGAGAGAATTTCTGGAAGAAGACATTTATGACATGTGCTTTAAGAAAGGGGGGGCGGGCTGGTGAGGAAACGGATAACTGATAACAGGAAATAACTTTTTATGCAGATGTTCCATAACTTAAAATACAACTATGAAAACAGCCTCAAAATAAATTAATTTGAGATGCTTATCACAGTGATACTACTATCTAATGATTTTTTTTTTTAAGAGTAATCCTGTAACAGGCAGCTGAAGATAAACAACATACACACATCCAGCATACAGTCTAGCAGCTCGTTTTGAGCAATAATTTTTTTTTTCCAATAGCGTTTGATTGAACAGGTTTGTTTCCTGTCACCATCGAGACACAAACTAGACACAAGAGCTAAAAATCATTAACCAGGGTTGCCAGGTTTCAGCAAAATATACAGCACAACTTCATCTCAAAAACCATACAAATGACCTGAAACTAGCCCAAAGGCACTGGAATTCATGCTTTGGAAAAGGGAGACACCTTTGCAATACATAATTTTTTCTATGTTTGAGGAAATAGATTGGATTTCATTCTGATATTTGCTATAAATTAAGATATCTGCAGCGACAGAGCATTTTTAAACTAACCTGATTTGGTGCGAAACCCTCGACGCTAGCAGCAAGCCTGTCATTAACTGTCCTGTCTGCTGCTCCTCCTTTACAGAGAATGATAACGGAGCACGGTGATTCCTGTCCTAATGTGTCTCTATTAGTGCTTGGTGCAGTTCATATTATAGTTCACTGGGTGCAATAATAAATCTATGGAGCTAAATGGGGAAGTGAGTGCGCTGCCTTACAACTGAAAAGCGGGCAAATCAATGGAACGTCAGCTTATATGGGTCAAATAGCAACTTTTTTTTTTTTTTTTTTTAAATCACTGGTTACTCAAAAAAGGTATTTGGTATTTTATCCTAATTGAAAGTGGAGTTTACGAGGACTTTACGAAGATGAACATCTGTTGAACAACAATGTTACAAATGCTAGAGTGGGGGAGAAAAAACAACAATCCTAACAGCAATACAATACGTCAATAACAGTGCAGTATAAGATCATTTATAAATTACATTATATATTATAAATATATAAACTATATTATATATAAATGTTATGGCACATTACTATAGTATACACGCCCAACAAGACCTGCTGTTATGGAGATGCTCTGACCCAGTCGTCTAACCAACACAATCTGGCCCTTGTCAAAGTCGCTCAGATCTTTACGCTTGCCCATTTCTCCTGCTTCCAACACATCAACTTCGAGAACTGACTGTTCACCTGCTGACTAATAAATATATCCCACTCCTCGACAGGTGGTATCGTAACGAGATAATGTTAATCACGTCACCTGTTGGTGGTTTTAATGTTATGTCTGATCGCTGTAGATTATACAATGATATCTTAAAGGCCTGTTTTTGAATCCTTATACTGCTTCACGACAGTCAGTCATTGTACCTACAAAGTGGCCTATACGGTAAACAAATCTGATCATATGTATTTAAGGTGTACCGTATATCGCGGCGTATGTTGGCAAGGTGTAGGTCATGGAAAAACAAATCAGGATTTAATGGGTTTTTTTATTTATTTAATTATTTTCCATTTCTCTCACTCAATTACAGAAAACTGCAGTAGTTAAGAGTGAATGGAGTGTAAATAAAAGTGTTGCAACCCACAAAAGGTATCGCTTTAATGTGTTTAAACACAGTCTATAGAAAGAAAGCTTAAATCGAGCAGAGTACAGTACATCTGATTGAAAAGTCAAGGGAAAGGGTTAGGAAGTAAAAACAATCTGCACGAGAGGAAGCCAGTGCTGGTAAAACCTGCTGAACCTGAAATACAGAACCCCTTTACTGATGACTAGGACTTGATTACAAACAGTAACTGTGGAAATACAGCCATGGACAGCTTACAGACAAACACACAGCTCTACATGGTCACTGAAGGGCCGAATTTAGCCTATTACCCAAAGACAATTAAAATTAGAAGCAAACACTCACATCCGTAAACCCAATTGGAGATAGAAAAAAGACGATCAGTCGTGAGTGAGGAAAAGCAAGGGTCCAGATTTTATTTCAGTCCACCACACGAGATCCACACCAATGAGAATTCCCAGAAGTGATCTGATAACTGAAGCTTAAGCTCCAGTATTTATAGCTTATGTACAGAGAAAATAACCAATAGGGTTAAAAAGAGCTCATCTACATTCACCATGAGGATCCCAAACAGTTACCATTATAATTGAAAACAAGCTTCTCATGATAACCATTAGGATTCAAAACAAGCCTCTCATAATTGATCAGTTTGCCTTTTTAAAGCTTTTTTTTCTTTCCTCTCCCTGTTTAGAAAACATTAGCATTATTATTATTATTATTATTATTATTATTTTTAACTATACAATAAACTCATTCCAGGTTTGGCCCCATCAGTCCTAGGACAAATATCACGCAGGATTACATCACAACCCCAAGAGCTCCAGGAGTGCTGGCTACTTGCATCAAAATGAGTTCACTCGAGTCAACCATACCGGAGGATTTAGAAGAAGTAAAGCAATTCTTATCCATCAACATGGTTGTATTATTTCTGTATAACTTAAGTCATTGTGTAACTTATATAAAGCATGTCTTTTTTATTTATTTATTAAATGACGAACAGTAGTTCCAGAGTCTCAGAGAGCTTCAACCCCTGACGCTACAGTAGGTGAGCTCACCTTCCCTAACCTGCTCACCTGTTAGTCAACGTCAGCCTTCCAGTAAATGTTAATAAACATATCCTGCGAATCATTTCCCACAAACACTGACAACCAAATCAGTTTAATCACTCTTACCTGAAGTGTCACACCCGCCATCTCTCTCTCTCTCTCTCTCAGGTGAGTGTGTGTGTGTGTGTGTTTGGGGGGGAAAGCGTCAAAAAAAAGCAGGCGGTTTCGGTTTGTTTGTTTGTTTGTTGAATGCCTAACCAAAAAGTGACCTAGATTTAAAAGGAGCCACTCTCCTGGCTAATCTAATCGTGCTTGAATAAAACAAGTCCGCATGTCGATATAAACTGAAATGTAATCCTAGGAGCACGGTGGAAAATCTCGCTCACACATGACAACCACCAGCTGCCTCTGCAGGATGGAGGCTACAAGTGACTGACACATTGTTACCGGTACTTTGGAAACTTTTCCCCCTTCTTTCCGTTTTCCTGAGGTTTGAAATGCCACTGACACCTCCCTGCAATCCGATTGGCTCCCGAAGCTGTCAATCAAAAACAGCCCAATGAACTCTCCATCCATCTTCTACCGCTTACTCCTTTTCAGGGTCATGGGGAACCTGGAGCCTATCCCAGGGAGCATCGGGAACAAGGCGGGGTTACACCCTGGACAAAGTCCAATGAACACTGACCAACAAAAGTCTTTTTTCCTCGGTTGTGGGCGGGTTTATGGAAATTTCACTGAGAAGCAAATCCGTGTTTATTTTATACTGCAGCGCTGTTGAATTCTCGATCCTGATTGGTCAGAATGTGTTGATTTATCTCTATAACAGCGGCTCTGACAGTAACTCCAGCTACAATTCAAACCGCAGGTTTATATGTGAATGCGCTTGCTGTAATAAGTCATGGTTTCTACAGTAACTGCTCGTTCAGGACTATATGGTATAAACTCTTCACATAGTCTAATTATAAAGGATTCACAAAAGTTGTTGTTATTTAAGTTTTCTGTAAGGAGACGTCTGTTTAAGAGTTACGGAGAGAGCGTTGAGCGTCAGCACGTTTTCCACCACGGAAGTCTTTAGAACACACAACTTTGTGTTTTCTGGTCTCTGCATATTTATTTATTTATTGTCTTATTACACCTTCGAGAGAAAAAAAAGAGATGCTGGAGAGGGAATGATGAATGAAAATGATTGTGATAAGAGGAACTCATTTTAGTGAGTAACTAACTTTTCTGGCGGATGGTCCACAACATTAAATGTAACTATAAATGATTAAAAAGCATGATATGTCATTCATGAATGTTTTTAAAAATACGATCATTTGCAAATTGTTGTTTTGTAAGAGGAATGAAACATTTTGGGACGTACTGTTACAGGAAAATAAAAAACTTTTGGGTGGTAACAGTTTCCATTTTCCAAAATTTCCATGCTTCACATCATGTAATAAATAATTAGACAGGACTAATATGCGAGTGAATATTTTTGTTGCCATATTTACATTTATCTTGAAGCCAGTTCTGTTTTTTTGCCTTGAGCATTAGGATGCAAATGTTTACCCAATCATGAGCCTGATATTCCAAATCGACTTCTGACTTTTAACCATTTTTAGTCTCAATCCCTCATTGTTCACATACCATACTACAGCACACAAAGCGGCTGCACTTTATGGGCTATAAGACCTAGTGCTCCATAAAGCTGTTTATAGTCTCGAATCTCACAGTCAAGTGCTGTATTGTGTTTCAAACAAGCTAGTTATTCCCTGTGCTTTGTTTTCGGTTATCAGTAAAGGTAATATTTACTCAATTCCAGTCACACCAATGGCTTCTTTTGAGCACTAAAACAATTACTCTCTCTCACACACACACATACACACATTTTGCAATACTACCCAGAGAGGTCAGTTGACAGAGCATAAAATCGTGTGCTTATATGTTAAAAATCATTTGATATTTTTTCTCTTAATGAGCTCTTTCCAATTGACAAAATGCCAAACTAAAGGTAGCGGGTTAGAGTGTGTGTGTGTGTGTGTGTGTAAGTACAGAAACAGTATCAGATATCAGATTAACACACAACACATGATGGGATGTGTGCAGTATGTGTATTTCTGAAATACTCAAACCAGCCCATCTGGAACCAACAACCATGCCATGGTTAAAAATCACAGAGATCACAGTTCACCCCCCATTCTGATGTTTGATGTGAACTTTAATTGAAGCTCTTCACCTGTACCTGCATCATTTTTTGCATTGTGCTTCTGCCACATTACTGGCTGATTGGATAACTGCATAAATGAGCAGGTGTACAGCTGTTCCTAATAAAGTGAGTGTATGTTTAAAGCATGTGGAATCATGATTGAGTGGTTCTCAAAGTGGGGTCTGTGATGTGTAGTAAGGTGTTCTGCACTTTTATTAACTAGTGAATTACAGTGGTATTTATCATGTTAACAACTTGAATATATCTGCAATTGTAATAAAAATAAGGAAAAGTGCTGATGTGAAATATTATTACAAGTCTACATTTTAGCACACGTTAAGAAATTTGTTTGGCTCCTGTGGGTAAAAAGTTCAGGAATTAAAAGCTCTCATGGCTTCACTGGCTAAAAAAATATGATGCTGCATATCTGACTAATGTGTTTAATATTTGTTGAGTTATACACTGATGAGCCATACCATTAAAACCACCTGCCTGATATTGGGTAGGTCCCCTTTATGCCACCAAAACAGCTCTGACCCATCATGGGGTCTCCATGGATCTGACTTGTTTGTCCAGCACATCCCACTCATGCTCAATCAGATTGAGATCTGGGGAATTTGGAGCTCAAGTCAACACCCTGAGCTCATTGTCATGTTCCTCAAACCATTCCTGAACAATTTTTTAGCGTAGCAGGGTGCATTATCCTGCTAAAAGAGGCCACTGCCATTAAGGAATACTGTTGCCACGACTTGGTCTGCAACAATGTTTAGGTATTTGAAATGTTCAAGGTAACAACCACATGAACGCCATGACCCAAGAACAGCTCAGATCCTTACTCTTGCCCATTTTTCCTGCTTCCCACACATCAACTTTGAGAACTGCGGTTCACTTGCTGACTAATATATCCGTGCCAATGTAATGAGATAACCAATGTTATTCACTTCACCTGTCAGTGGTTTTAATGTTATGGCTATTTCGTGTACTTTTCAAATTACTCTGCTAGGATCATAAAGAGGTCTGTTACAGAACTTTGGAATTAAATGATAACTTTGACCACTAGAGGGTGCTAGAAATAAAACTTTGCACAACTGCAGCAGACCGGGTTCCATTACAGAAAGCACCATTTAATAATGTACATTGAGATTCACCAAACGAAATCATGCTGTTCCCTCGACAATTGATCCTATAAAATTAACCTGCAAAATTATAGGTGTCATTCCAGGAACAACCCTGGACCTGCTTGCTGTATAGATGCGTGTTTAAATGTCGGAAATGTTTTAACTGCTGCTAAAAGTAAAGTTGTAAATCAGGTAAAGCAGGGTAAGATTAAACTCAACTCAAAGATAGTTAGCTAATTCATAATTCCTGCTTCTTGAGACAAGACCCTGAACACTGCGTGTTACTGTACAGTAAACACCGTTTAAGAGTTTAAACTGTATCTCAAATAAAGTGAAAATGAAAACACTTTAGTCCACGCTCTCAGCATAAAGGCAGATTTTCTGAACGGATATTATTTTTCCAGTGACGTGTCTTGAACGAGCCGACACTTTTAAACGAGTCGACACTTTGAGCCGACTCTTGTAGATATATCCTCAACTAGATCCTGTGGATCCTCACCGAAATTTAATCTGCATTTACGGATGCCGCGAAACTTCGAACATATTCATTAATGCAATATTAATACCACAGCGATTAATGTATTGTGTTGGCTAATGTCAGCAAATATATAGCAGTATGTATTTTCTCGCCGAGTATAACGCTTAATAAAAATAGCATTATAGTCAAAGACCAAGAACATTTCCTGGTTCTAGGTTCAACAAACTTTGCTTAAACTTCAAAAGTCACAAAATGGTGGACAAAACACGGTCGAAATTCACATCACTGCTATCTGCTTTCTTGTCGTTGACTCGTGCCCTTATCATCGAGACACCACACCACGCTCGTTTGTTTACAACGTAAGTCGCGCGCGTACGTCGTTACGTCGACAAAACACCTCGGAGGACGTCTCGGCGTAATGACGTCACGCGCCTACTCCGCAGCAGGCTAGAGACAGAGTTGAGCGATGGCTGCTTAGTGTAGCTCTCAGAGCAACATTTTGCGCTTTGTTTGTTTGTTTGTTTGTTTGGGTTGATTCTTTTTTGGGGATATATCGTCGAAAGAACTGCACATAGCGGCTCGTAACTGAAAAGGACAGCTCTCAGGTGAGTGTGAGCGAGCAGGCTGTTTGTGTGTAAGGCCTCCTCGGCCTGTTTGACGGGGTTCCGCCCTCCTCTGAACCACAACAAAAATACAAGGCTGCGTCTAACCCCGCGTACTAACCTCGCGTACTAACCCCGCACACTTACTCCGCGTACTAACCCCGCACACTTACCCCGCACTGAATCTAAACACGGTCTCACTCTGCAGGTTTTCCACACATACTGCTTAGTACGCTAGTATGCGTGTTCAGAGACTGAGCTAGCCGTGACAGCCGGCGGATGTAGCTAACTTTAAAAATAACATTAAAAAGAAGCCAAATCCAGTGTTTTGATGATGGAAAGAAATGAAACGGACAAAGCTGCAGGGATTAAGATAACTTTTAAACAGAAATAATATAAGAGAATGTCATCTCTGGGCACTTTGTTTCGATATCCTCAGTCGGTGGTGCTTTAGTGTTAGTCGGCTAGCAGGTAAGTTCACAACCCGCCTGCCAAGGACACACACACATATACGCACACACACACACAGCCAAAACAAAACAGACTGCATTTTCCTTTTATCAGTCTGAGCCACATTTTACAGGACGTTACTCATTTCTTTATCTGTAGCTGCAGCTTCTGCCCATGGGCGTGGCAGCAGGGGTGGCACAGAGGGGCAAGTCGCTTCTGTCTGAAACGCTGATGCCATCCCTTAAAGGAGAACGCCACCCTGAATCACGTTAAGCACGATTGTACTGAAACATTTGTGATGTGATTGTGGTGCTGATGTGTTTTCTTTATTTCTGTGAGAAGCTGGCGGTCGTGTGCCACTCTCGCTTGGAAAGCAGTTACAATGGTGTTCAATAGGAGATCCAAAATTTCACACAAAAGAGATGAGTGTCAGATTTCACAGTTCACTCCTAAAGTAACAAAAGTACAAGAGCGTCTTTTCTTTCTCTCTCTCTCTCTCTCTCTCTCTCTCTCTCTCACACACCATTTTCCAAAAATGTTAAATGTCATATTAATCGATCCCTTCAGGGTTTCGTGATCACAAAATCAACGAAAGTACAATATTCAGAGAGGCTTGCAGTTTTTCAAAATGGCCGTAATTTTGTGCCGGGGACGTGTCGTGTGACATCGCCACAACACAGCATCCAGTCGAAGCCCTCTTCGATTCACGTGCATCGAACGCGAGTACAGTTGAAAGGTCTCACTTACCAACAAATATCACTGAGTATGACAATTCCATGCTATTGCGATTTTGGCAGTTCGAGTAGTTTTCCATAAAAAAACGCACACACACACACACACAAAAACTCTCAAATTTGCATCGCAAATTTAGAAAAAAGCAGCAGGAAAATCGAGCATTTGTGATTGCAGCGATCACAAAAAAAACCTTCTGACTTCATCAATGATGGAAAGTCCCAGAATGCATTGTAGTTTTACGATGCGGCTGTGCTGAGTTACACCAGAGGCTCAGCTCGGCTAGTTGCTGTGAAGGTGATGGCAGTATTGGTGTAAAAGTTGAAGCTTTGGAAGCCGACCTGTTTGAGCTGAGTGTACAGACAAGGTGGTGAGGGAGCTGGACAGGCTGAAGGACTAAAGTGCTGCTGCATCAGTGTCTTTAGGTGGAGATGATGCACGCGGCAAAGCTTACAGGCAGTGAAAAATACTAACATGTCAGTGAAAATTTTTTTTTAACAAAAGAAATCTTGGACACATTGCTAATTATTCAAGTTAATATGCAAATCGGTCAAGTGGATTTCCTTAATATGTGACCTCGAATCTCGTCTCTGAGAGGTGTAGTACTGCTGTTCAAGTCATGAAAATTTAATCAATCATATCTACTCCCAAAAACCCCCCAGATATTTTGTGCAGCTCGCCTCTTTTGCCAGCCCGTGTCGAAAAACCTGAACACAGCCCTGTTTCTGCCTGCAACATTAGAAGAGCACACTTCTCTTACAGTTGTGTGTTATTCTACAGAGTCCTTACTGTTTGTAAATGACTTGGCTGTGGTGATTTATTAAGGTCGCATTTTTGCAAATTTGGATGTGACCGTATTTCAGACTGTGGGCTTTCAATCATATGTTCAATCCTAGCTTCAAAACAAAACACAACCTTGTTCTCATTGACAAGATGAGACAAGAATAACTATGTGCATCAATTACCAAAAGGCAGCTATTCAAACCTGCTTGAAAGCGTCTGTTTATCTGTATCTCACCATATCATGTGTTGTTTAAGGACCACTCAGCAAGGTTTGTCCAATTTAGTGCAATTTCACATGTATTGCACTTTTAACAGACATTTTCACAAAGCACACACTAATCCAGATCTAGGTTTGGATCTCTAATTGCATGTCAGAGAGGGGGAAAGGGGGGGGGGAACTCCCTGAGATGACATGAAGACTAAACCTTGAGGGGAACAAGATTCTGAAAGGAACCCATCCATCACTGGGAAGTGCAATTAGAAATGATTAGTCTTCTACTATCTACTATAAAGTCTAACAGTACTGAGTGTGTTGAAAGGATGTTCAGTATGAGCATTATAGTCCCTATAATTACAGTGTCCAGGTGAGATTATCCACTCAAGCAATGGTAAGACTTGCGCATAAATTGCTTTAGGGACCGGCCACAGCAGCAGCAGATGAATATGAATCACAAGTGCTGAAGTAGCGCATCAGGAGTAATCAGAGGAACCACAGCAGTAGCAGTGTGTCAGGATCTGGAACCGGCATCATATCGGGCAGCAGGAGTACACGTACGACATGTACATCTGGAGAGATAGAGAGAACAGATTATTAGTATGTTCTGATCATACAGTGGTTCAAAAGGGTGTACAGAGTGCAAGGCAGGACTTTAGCTTTGAATGAGGCAGATTATTTCACATAGGGCGGGTCTTTGTGCCACGGTGGCATCCAGACTACAGGCTACGCCCGCGTTAATCCGGATAAATTTGCAAACGCAAATCTTTTTCTCTACGTTTTGGCCTTCCGTCCACACTGAGACTGCATTTTGTTTTTGTTTGTTTTTATTCTTCTTTCTTCCAGTGAAAACTGAGCTTTTCAAAAATGCTCTCCCAAGTGAAAAATTAGAAAATGCGGTTTTCTAGTATTGACTGAGAAACAGGAGATGTTCAAAAAGGATGGCGTACCCTTCAACTCAAACAAGATTTTGGACGATGTTGTACTGCAGTTGTTGTATCCAGTTTGTTGGCTTTGTTAAGGATAAATGTCACTTTGTACAACCTTCAAATTGCATTTCTAAATAAACGGCTGATGGAAATGACGCAGGTAAAGCTTCTTACGGTTTTAGGCACGCACAGTATGGGGATGTAAGCATTTTCAGGTGCTTCAGCGTGGACGAGTAATTTATGGAAAACATTTGAAAACGGAGAGCGTTTTTTTAAAATGCAGTTTTCAGATGTATCCGAATGAATGTGGGCGTAGGTTAGATTATGTGACCACAAGGACAGGTCTGGGGTGCCGGAGAAGATGATTTGCTTGTTCACTTGCTGCTGTTGTTGCCTTACCGTACATTTACAGTCACTAGAAAGTGGTAAAGCGACTCCGGTCCATTCGTTTTCTGTATACATGCAGGATTCAGAGCTGCGATTTAAAGTGGCAAAGGAACAGTGCAGCAAGCAAAATCTGACTCTCAAATTAATAAGCAAATAAAATAAAATAAAAAACCAAATAAACTGAAAGCGACAAATTCAAAGGATTGGTGCGAATAACTGCATAGACCAATCCTATGGTGCATGTTTTTATTTATATATATATATATATATTATATATATATATATATATATATATATATATATATATATATATATTAAATTCCCCACTCACAACTACTTGCAATGGGAACGGTTTACTGTTTTACGCAAAAAAAGTAAGAAGAACTTGTAACCGTAGTTTCGTTTAGTCTTATCCTGTTATATGCAACCCTCTCGTTAAATGTGTATAGAGACATTTGGAAGGAAGTCGCACAAGATTGTGTGTGGTGTGGTGAGTGTACATGGCTAGTATAGTTTGCTTGCTTTGTTAATCTGCCAGTGCTGCTAGTCCCAAGTCTAGCATCCATCCATCCGTGCTGCTTATCCTATACAAGGTTATGGGGAGCCTGGAGCCTATCCCAGGGAACTCGGGACACAAGGTGGGGGACACCCTGGACAGGGTTCCATCCCATTGCAGGGCACAATTACACACATTCACACACTACGGACAATTTGGAAATGCCATTCAGCCTACAATGCATTACCGGGGAAGGAAACTGGAGTACCCATTGGAAACCCCCGGAGCATGGGGACAACATGCAAACTCCGCGCACAGGGTGAAGGTGGAATCTGAATTTCTAATTTAAAAACTTTTGTATGTGATCTGTTTATGAAATAGGATTTTTTGCTTTTGGCAGTATACAGAATATCAAACTGTCACTGATGGGTTAATTATCATCCAGGCCAGACTTTTATCACACTTCAGCACTAATGCGAGAGTCATATGATCCTGTTGGTTAAAGCCCTCCTCTGTATTACGAGCACTCGCATGCTAAACCGACTGCCTCTCTGGATGGCGTTTTATAAATCAACAATCTGTGATCTGTGTTTGTGGTTGCTGCAGCCATTTTATTTCTGGAAGGGAATATTACAAGGTGAGGCTTGTTATTAAAGTCTTTTTCGCAGCATATCTGTTTTGTGCGATTGTAATACCAAGGTGTTGCTTTATGAGATGTAGATGCTGGTGTATTATTATTCTTTCCATCTAAACACGCTCCCTGCGCAGAGTAAACATTTATTATTGTGTAACACATTGAATTAGACATGTTCTGTTTGTCTTATGATGAGTCGAGGATGGAGCTTTATTAGTGGAAATCCAGATTCAAAGGTCATGGGTCAGTGTTATATGGTCAGCATGGTTCAGTTAGAGGAAGTCATGCTCTGCAGGAATTCCTCCACATGTGTCGTGTGCTTGTGTCATGCACTATTGGTGCTAATCAAAGCCAGTTTGAGTGTTTGAATCAGCAGTAGTCACCGGAAAAACTGCAGCTTTTCTGATTGGCTGTTCAGTGCACAAGAACAGAAACGGAAATGAGCAAAAAAAATACTCAACAAGGCAACTTCTGCTTTGGTAGCTCTATTTCTGTTTTTTGTTTTAGTGAAATGGTTTTAGTTTTGAGAAGTGCATTTGAGATGAAAACGACAGTTGTATCATATATGCTAGACCTCTGGTACACCATAGACAGGCAACTATTTCAATATATGAGTATAGTAATTAGCAATCTGGGATAATCCTTGAATGCTTCTACTTTCTTTCATTGCACTTCACTCTTTCCTTTGCTCATTTCTGAGGGTGCAAGGAATGAAAACAAGGACAGGAGGAATTGGGAACGAGTGTACTTGCTGTGTTTTGGGGTGAACTGAGGAAACCCACATGGACACCGGGAGAATTTGTGCAACTCCACACCGACAGTAACCCAAAATCAAGATTAAACTGGGGCCCTGGACTCGCTGCACCACCATTTTAGTCTGGAAAAGATTTTACTAGGACTTCTCATAGGTGCAGATCATTGGTGCAAATTCAGGCACATCAAAAGTTTTTATTTGTGCTGTTGTGGCTTAGTGGTTAGCACATAGGTTTACCTCACACATTACAACAAAAATGACTTCTGCATACGAAACACTAGTGTGTCTTTGCTCTAGATGCTTTCTCTGTTCTGGAATACTCTCATTTTTTTAAAGAACCGGAACCTTCTTAAAGATGGTGGATTCATGGAGGTATCAATCTAAGTGTTGGAAAAGCGCACTCTGGTCTTCTTGTTGAGACAATTCAGCACAGAAGACATGATGTGATTATCTTGAACAGTTCCAAACCATTGTTACTGTCTTAGTGCCATTATTCACCAAACAAGAACCGTCCATCAGGTTCTCCACTATCCAACGTGTTGAGATTTCTGCAGCTCCACCAGCGGGAACGGTTGTGTTTTCCCAGCCGTGTTTGAATGCGAGGTCTACTACACGTGCATGTCTGATGTTGACATTATCTCCTCTGGGACTCACCTAGCATCTCGCATCAGATCAGATAACGCTCAGCCCAGCAGGTCTGCTCCGGGGTCAGTCGTTTCCCACTGCAGTGCTACAGCAAAACACTTGGGTCTCTTGTAGTTTTAAGGCAGAGACAAGACACATAAGTATGAAGTGAGTGAGCTTCTTGAGTGAACACACCACACGGGTGGGAAATCTCTTCGGCCTTAGTAGCTCGATCGTATTTTTTCATTCTGCTCTGTATAGTTGGACTTTGTGCCAGAATGTAGCTGTGTATGAAGAGCTTGAGGCTACCTTCATTTGTATGGAGATAAATAAAGCAAATTGGAGCGTGGGAACACTGACATGATACTTTGGAAGGTGTGTCTCACAGATGCAGGGTTATGAAGAAAGTTCTAATATGCACACACGATCAATTCTTCAGCTAACCCACTGAGAGAGATAAAGTTGCCTAAAAAGTAGCAAACGTTATATAATATCTTGCATGCTGAGCCAGTGCATTAATACAGACTTAAGGGAAATGAATGAGTTTATGGTTATTTATTCTCTTCTGACAAAGTTTTTGCCCTCAACAAAAAGTCAGCAAATCATTTGGGAAAAAATCTCTGGCTGTGAGATTTCTTGTTCTGTCCTTGCATCGCAGGTTCAAGATATTATTTGCGGCCGCTCTTGATTTTGCCCGCATTCTTCATCATTTCCACATACGCCACTGACGTTAGTGCTGACGATATGATTTGTCTTATCAAATGACTTGTTTTCTCCTTTCCGTTTTTGTCTGCTCAAATATTCAACAGTCGGATGTTTTAAATAACTCGTTGCCTTCTGGTAATAATGGTGCGAGTCTTTTTCATAAATTGTTTCTGATCACGAACCAGCGTTATTATGGAAATAGTATGCTGATCCATCAGCAGTGTAGTTTCTCTTCACATGGATTTTTATCAGCTAGGAGTAAAGAACAGTGCTACTGGGTTTAGTGATTACCACCACAACCTCTAGCTGAACAGGACTTCTTTTTAAAGGAAAGGGTAATAGTAAGGAATAACACCTCATGGACCATACACACAGGGATAATGTGCAGTAGTAGCTCAGTGGTTAAGACTTAGGACTGGTGTTCGGAAGGTTGTGAGTGCAAATCCCAGCAGTGGCCCTTGTGCAAGACCCTTAACCTTGTACAAATGCCAAATTTAAACGTGATACGGCTATGACGTTACGTATTGTATTCGTATATTAGCACAGTTCGAAACGTGCTGCACTGTTTAAACCACAGTGATTTCCCATCCATCCATCCATCTTCAACCGCTTATTCCTGCTTCCCAAATATTGTAATTTTTTACTTCTTAACGAAAGGCAAATAATGCTTTTTCAAGGTTTACGTTTAATGTTGTGAAACATCTGCAAGACAAGTTAGTTCCTCTTAACACTTACGTTATAACAACGCGGAACAGCATCTCCTTTTATTTCTTTGAGACAAAAGACACAGCTTGTCAGTTTACAGAGAAGCCAGAAAGCATAAACTCCTCTGTCCTGAAGACTTTCTTTCCCACGTTGGGAAACCTTACACACTTCCCTGACTGTATCAAAGCACTGATACCTGAGACGTCTTCCATAAATCTTTCATAAATGCCTCCTAACGATAAGCTTCACTGCCACATGTTGTTTTTTTGTGTGTAAAACACCACCATATTTCTTTTAAAAGCTTTATTATTAGGCTTAGATTGCGTGGCATGTCTGTCATACAAGTCCCTGTGTATGCGTTATCCAATGTTTACAAACAAGTCTATTAATATAAATCTACCTTTCATGTTACAACTGACTGACCAATCAGATCTGAGAATTCAGACATGTTGAGGTATAAGGATAATTATTCCATGACCCTAAGTGCAGAATGTGTAAATCCTGATTAGCTTTTTTTTTAATTGTGTTATGACCACATTTGAAGTTCCTGCTCTTGCCATGTCTAGACTTTCTCTAATCTACATCTTTCTCTATTGATGATTTTTTTTGTGTGTGTTTCAGTGCTGACGATTATTCACGAGATTGAGATCCAGCAGAGAGACTCTCTGGAGAGCAACGCCTCCTCTCCAAACCCGCCCTCCCTCACAGGGGCCATGGTGAGTGTGTACTCTATACAGGCTCCTTATGTTGAATCAGGATGATGCGTTAATCGTATGTATCTTAAGGAAAACAGTGCGTATCTTGACACATGCGTGCGTTTCAGGGTGAAGAGGAGCAGCCCAGCCCGGAGGCCGGGAGTCCGGATGTGGAAAAGGAACATCTGCAGGCAAGATAACGTCTGCAAGCAGATATACACTCGCCATCCACTTTAATAGGAACACCTGTGTACAGAAACGGAAACTGTTGACCTACTGGGATTTTCACACACAACGGTCCCTAGAGTTTATAAAGATATTTTACAGTGGCGGTTTCTGAAATATCTCACTGAAGACCATGCCACGGTTAAAGACACTGAGATCACGTGTTCTCCCCATTCATGTTTCATATGAACGTTAACTGAAGCTCTTGACCTGTATCTGCATGATTATGTGCATTGTAACTGCTGCCACATGATTGTCTGTTTGGAATCAGCAGGTATACAGGTGTTCCTATTAAAGTGGACGGCGAGTGTAAATACATATGTTCATCTTTCTGAACATTCTGTTTTAATAATTGTATGCGGTATGTGTGTGTGTGTGTGTGTGTGTGTGTGTGTAGGTCCCGTTCCCGGTTCTGCACGGCGAGTGTGTGGAGTATGTGGAAAACACGGAGGAGGTCGTCATTGCCTTGTCTAGCTACCGCCTTCACATCAAGTTCAAAGACAACGTTGTAAACGTGAGACTCTCTTTCAAAAGCTTTTGTTTGGTTTTTGTTTTAGCGGACTGCTAAATGTGTGGGAAAGACAGCGCTCGTTTTTATTTTTTTGGTTTATTTTGTACGTTTTGAAAGGCTCCCGGCAGATGGTGCGAAAACGGCATTCATCAGACAGATACGTCTCTCTAAAAGCCTGCAAATCCTCTCCCATTGAGTCGGTCATGTATATGTGACCTTTATATCGACTTCCTCTTCTAGCTCGCATTCCTCTCTTATCGCTATCCATCCCTCTCACGCTCTCTCAGGTCCCTCTGCAGCTGATAGAGAGTGTGGAGTGTCGAGATTTGACTCAGCTTCACCTCACCTGTAAGGACTGTAAGATTATCAGGTGTGTATTAGTGCCTTCCACCATTCATGTTTTAACATTAAGGACATTACAATTCTCAGTTGTATTTCTGCACTCGAGTTGTACCATGTGTGGCTACAAATTTGACTAAATAGATCGTCCGCGCTGTATTTTACAGCGTATAGCAATAATCTAAACAGCACATGGTGCTTCAGCCTGTAACCCAGAACCGCTCTGGAACTTGTAACTTCTTGAAAGTTTGATCCGTCACCGAGTGTAAAGTGACCACCAATACAGATACTGGTACACATTATATTTACTAAGACAATTCATTAGAAATATACGCTTCATGCCCTGCATACTTGAAGTATGAAAGTATCAAAGTGCTGATCTAGTTTAGATGTTCAGATATGACCATGATGGTTAAATGTGATGTGTTGTGCAAGATTATACGTAGTGATTTGTTCAGATGAATTTGGAGAATTTAAGAAAGTTGCCTAACATTGGATTGTGGTGGATTGTGTTTAAAGTAGTAGGCATATAATAGGTTTAGAGCTACTTAAAATCTAAATTCATTTGTGAATTAAAGCTAGTGTTATGAGAATTCTGTGCCCTTAAAATAGTCACTGGCTAAAAAACCCCTTGCTGTAATTGTTGATGAATGGTTATTTGGTTAACAGCTAGGAGAGCAAGATAAAGGGCATGTTTAATATGGTGTAATCGTGTATCTGTTTTGTGGCAATTTTCTTTAAGTAGGGTGACTTTTTAAATATTATTAGCTGAGTATTGCCAAGTATTAAAACTAAACATCATTGAGGTAAAATATTTATGGGTGCATATATTATTAACACTCATTTCATGCTGTACAATGAAAACTGAGCGTTCCACGTTATAGAGAAATGATTGAAAAAGTATATAATTTTGCATTGAGAGTTCATGGTTTGGTTATTTATTCAGAAGCTCTCAGAACTCGAAAGGGTTCACAAACTTTCAAGCACTACTATAGCATTAGAGCCTTTTGGTAAGAAGTTTGCCCGGAAATTCATTGCTCATGTGCGTAGACAATCGATCGATATACAGCCTGCGTCTTGGATTAGCTGACATCTATTTTATACGCGGATACAGTATTCGTTTTAACCGAGCATTTCAAATTGAATATATATTTCAGATTTATTTTGCACTTTGGGATTGTACTTGCTGATTTAATGTTCAGTCATGTCTCTAAAGGTTTTGTGTGTGGTGTCTAGAATGAACCTGAACACCGTTCTGTCTGTCCTCAGGTGTGAGTTCAGCTCGTCGGAGCAGACTCAGGACTGGCTGCGGCGTCTCACTGCAGCTCTACACCCTCCCACCCGCCTCGACGAGCTCTTCGCCTTCGCCTTCCACACCTGCAGCGCCAGCGTACCAGCTGAGCGAGACCTGCATGATGAGATTTGCCATGCTGGTACAGGTTACACAACATATCAGCTCACACACATATTTACAGGACTTTAGACTGATTTCTCTCACTTTGGGTTATTGGGAGGAAATCTGCCTAGGGAATCGCTGCTTTACTGAAAGAGTTTAGTCTGGATTTACAGCACTAATTTGGGAAGTTGACCCTTGTTAGTTCATCAGGGTTTTTTTTTTTATGTCCTCCAGGAGAACACGTGAGGAACCGATTTAAGTACGAAGTGTGCAGGATGGGCTTCGACACCCACAGTGCCTGGAGAATCTCTGATATTAACAACAATTACAGGTGACTCTCTCATTCAAAAGGTCACTATTTCAGTGGAGAGGTTTGTACAAGGAAAAAAACATTCTTACTTTAAAGATTCGGCATCATTGCACAAAATGTCAATATTTCTGAAGGCGTATGCATGAATTTATCATTTTTCCCCCTCAATAATTCACAGTTCCAACATTCTTACGGCAAAAATAAACTGCTGTAAAAATCCTTTTCAATTAAACTGGAACTGTAGTGTCAAATGTAAGTGAGCCTCTAATGTTACAGTGGCACACACACAGCAAACTTTAGCAGCAGCTATTCACGTAAAAAGGCACAGAAAGTTGTCATTTTGTTGAGAAATCTTTATAATAAAATTAACGTCTAGGAAGATGTTGCATTTCTGTGGATAAAGAAAACAACGCTGTTTTCCACTCGTATTCATGCAGGAATAATTTGCACACGCGAAACTTAAATGACTTTTATTGTGTATACATTCTCACTACAAGGGGTCAACCCTCTGTTTCTTGGGATTCAGCCACAGAAAAAGATCGAGTACAAGAAGAGCCTAACACAATACTTCGACACAAGGCGTTGTTTAGCCAAAAGGTTTAAGAAGCATGTTTAAAGTTCTGATGTGAATGTGGTGTTGGACATTCAAATGGTTTAATTTGAATATGTAAATATCACGAACACCTGAATAGTATTTGAACAGTGACCTCATACCAGAGCCCTAACAAAAACACAATACACCAAGATAAAAATGATAATATTGTAAAAGTTTTAAAACCATAACAGGGGTTCTATCAGAGATGCATAAAGAATGGATTTATAATCTGATGTCTTCAGATGAAATTAAATGGAATCATGAGGTGTCTAGAGATTTCCACCACTAATGGAGAGGCTGTAAATGATAATATATATATATAAACAGAATATATGTTTAACTAGGGAGATTTCTTGTACGTGTTGTATTATGTGTGTCTTGAATGTGTTTCTCTCTTCAGACTCTGTGCCAGTTACCCTGAGAAGGTTTTGGTGCCGAGCTGGGTCACAGACACAGAGCTAGAGAACGTGGCGGCATTCCGATCCTGGAAGAGAATTCCAGCTGTTGTTTATAGGTGTGTTGCTCATTTGAAACCTTTATTTATTTCTTTTCATCACTGCAGAGATGACTTCAGTTCCTGCATTTTATACTGAATTTTATTTTGCCCTAGGCATCAGGGCACGGGCGCTGTGATTGGTCGGTGTGGGCAGCCTGAGGTGAGCTGGTGGGGCTGGCGGAATGCAGATGATGAGAACTTGGTGCAGTCCATCGCTAAGGCCTGTGGCATGGACCATGCAGCCGTTAAACATCTGAGCAATGGCTCCTGTGTCCACAACAGTTCAGGTGCGTGTAGGAGCTGCTTTCTTATCACTTATTTGATCGATGTTTGGTTGATGTTGAACTCTGGCTGACTTTCTCTGGTATGTCTTAGATCCTGACATAACCAATGGCAATGAGGAAGAGGAGCCAACTACCCCGCCTCCTCAAAAGCTACTGATACTGGATGCCAGGTCATACGCTGCTGCTGTGGCCAATCGGGCCAAAGGAGGTGGCTGTGAATGCCCAGGTACACACACCTACCTACTTGTGTTTTGTTTACTGCTATTACTACACTATATTATAGACTGTATGAGAGTTCACTGGTGGACACATGGACGGGATAAAGTGTAACTCTACCTGGTTTCAGAGTGTACAGGTTATAGAGTGTTTTTTACGCAAGTCCTGCCCCTTATTAAAAATAGAGCAAACTACCAGCATAAGCTGGAGGAAATCCAGTTTTATTGACATGCGCAGATAGAGGGCACCGCTGTCTCTGTGACGGTTCCTTACGTTATCCTGATGCATTATCAGAAAATTATTACAGAGGAAATTTGGTTTAATGGTAATCAGCTACATGGAATTATTCTTGAAAATAGTGCAGACTATGAGCTCCTTATTCCATAACATATCATTAATTTAAAGGCAGCACTCTGGCTAAATACTTATGCTAAACTTCAGGAAAGCTAGCTAAAAAGCTAATCTGCAGGGAGAATCCTAAATGGCTTCCTATCACAGACCTGACAAGTTTCATTCATTTTGTGTAGGAGCTCCATATTTTAATACGGGTATGAGTTATTACTCGGAAATATTCCAAAAGAGCTGTCTTTTTTTCTTTTCTTTAGTAAACTAAAAGCTGAACCAATCAACAATTATTGACAATTACATAGGTTTTTGAACTTCTATATTAACTGACCCCCTATGGAAGCCCTGCCCCCTTCCCCTTATCTCACAAAATTTCCCTGCACTGAACAGCACTTTCTGTCAAGGTAAATGGAGAATGTTTTGCGTTCATTGATGTGAAATACAATCGATCAATCTGTATGATAGTTAACATCACTATACAGGTGCAGCTCAAAGAAAAAGTTTATTGTGGGAAAAGTTACTTTTTTTTCCTGTATATGAAAGATCCACTTTTTGAATTAAATTACAGGGGGAAAAAAATTAAGTTTTCCACGATATTCAATTGTTTTTAGATGTACCTGTATATCAATAATCCTATCAAAAGCATAGTGTGTTTGTTTCATTGTTTACTCCCTCCTCCTTCAGCAGGACTAAACGTTATTCCTCTTCAGGGTTGAAATGCTCTGCTGTTGGCCATGTATTGCACTACACGTAATATAAAAGCCGTTATGATTTGCCCTATGTAGTGGGAAGCCATTTGGGATTTGGCTTAACATGTGGTCTGAGGAACACCGTTACCATAGAAGCAGTCGTAAACGAGGTTGGTGTCGTCAGCATTGTTCTGGGAATGCATGTGTGGTAGCTGGAGCAACTTCAAATCCTTGTTTGAATCATTAGCTTGGTTCAGGTCAAGCAGACAGGTGGACTGAATTTACTGTACAGACTTTCACAATATTCTGTACGTCATTAACATTTTATGTTCTGAATCAGAGTTTATTTCGAAGGTGAACTATGTGAACGATTCTACTCTGATCTGTTTTGTGCAGAGTACTATCCAAACTGTGAGGTGATGTTCATGGGTATGGCCAACATCCACTCCATCAGGAGGAGCTTCCAGTGCCTAAGGGCTCTCTGTGCACAAGTGCCAGACCCTGCCAAGTGAGTGTGCTGCCTTCACATCCCTACAGCTTTAAATCAAAAACCACCAGAGCTGGAATACACTCTGGTGAATACATGCAAACAGATTGCATAGTTTGAATACTATTTGATTTTATTTATTTATTTTATTTTTTTCATATTTGCAAGAAATCAACAAATGAATACATTTATTCACACATGATTGAATACTGATTATTTGAACTAATACAAATTCCACATTCCTTATATAATACAGTTGCTTCTCTAAATATTTATCATTTTAGAAATGTGCCACATTTTCTCATCTACACAAAATAAACCATAATACTGAAGTAGGGAAAAATCAATATATGTTGCAATATTATTTACGAACGGAAAATTTGTGATTGCATAAGTTTTCACACCTGTTGCCATCAAAAGTCACATAAATCGTTTAATGGAGTCAACCTGTGTGTAATTAGTGTCACATGAACGTAATATAAATACACCAGAGTTTGGTAGAGCTATGAAAGTAAGACTGGGACAAAATTCTGGAAAGGATCAAGCAGGATTTGGTCATTTATTGATGAATGGAATGAATATGGTACTACTACGACTCTGAAAGGCGGCCTTCCACCAGAAGTCAGATAAGCAGCCACGTGTAGACTAATGACATAAAATCCCAATTACAGGTCCAGGTTGTAACACTACAAAATGTGGAAAAGTTCAAGGTTGGTGAATACTTATGAAACCCACTGTGTGTATATCTATCTTTTGTTTCTTTCCCTACCTCTCTGTCTCTCTCAGTTGGCTGTCTGCTCTAGAAGGCACTAAATGGCTACAGCATCTGTCTCTGCTGCTAAAGGCATCTCTGTTAGTAGTGAACGCTGTGGATCGGGACAGCAGGCCCGTCCTGGTGCACTGTTCTGATGGCTGGGACCGCACGCCGCAGATAGTGGCTCTGTCCAAACTGCTGCTTGACCCCTTCTACAGAACTGTGGAGGTGAGCACACACACACACACACAGACACAGAGTTAGACAGAAATCTTAATACGGATCCTAGACATGTCTAGGATGTCTCATGTTTTCTTATGTACTTTTGCTCTTTTTAATCATGTAATTATTTAGAAGCATATCTGTCATCCAGCTACGACACACTAGACCATGTTAAATGAAGATTTGAACCTTGCAGAGAGGTAACCTATTGGAATTAGCCTTTAAGAGCCTTCGGGGGCGTGGACGAATTCCTGACATTTTTTCCATTCATGGTGTGCTGTAACATACTTTCGTGTCTCTTCTTGCCCTACTCTATAGTAGAGGAAAGTTGTTTTTAGTGGCTAAACAGTTTCACTCAAGCACCTCATTAAACTACTAAACATTATACGTGTAGTTTAATTAATTGCTTCTGTTTTAATGACCAAGAAACTACCCCTTAGCATCTCTACATCTAAAAATGGCAGACTTTGTGAATATACAATACACAGATGCCTTCATGTACTTTCCGCACTGATGGATAGCCGGCTTGGCCTGCTGGTATAACGTCACTGAGACTCAGATACTGAAATTCCACTCGTGTTTATCATTCATCTAAGAGGAGTTGGCTGTTTTAAAAATAATGTTTTTGATCAAAGTGGTGCTACCACATACCAGTTAACACACGTGTGATAAGTTAGCTAGTTACAGTTGCATGTATATAGTGCTTTTCTAGATACTCAAGCCTTTACATAGTATGGGGCGGGGGCTCCTCAATCACCACTAGTGTGTAGGATCCAACTGGATGATGCGACAGCAGCCATAGTGCGGCAGAACGCCCAACAGACACCAGCCATTAGTGGAGAGGAGAGAGTGATGTAGCCAAATCAGGAATGGAGATTATTAGGGGGCCATGATAGAGAAAGGCCTATGGGGGAATTTCGCCAGGACACGGGGGTCATACCCTACTCTATAAGGTTTCCTTGACAACACAATATCGAAGAGGCACACCAAAAGTTCCTTAAATATATTTCCACATTCTAGACTTGGTACTCATTAGTAAACAAACTCTGTGACTCTGTGTTTTCTTTAATCTCTGTAGGGTTTCCAAGTTTTGGTGGAAACTGAATGGCTGGATTTCGGACATAAGTTTGCGGACCGCTGTGGACATGGGGAAAATGCCGAGGACGTGAACGAGCGCTGTCCAGTCTTCCTGCAATGGCTGGACTGCGTGCACCAGCTGCAGAGGCAGTTTCCCTGCTCTTTTCAGTTCAATGAGGCCTTTCTGGTACCAGACGCCACCTACTGTTCCAACTATGCACTGCACCAGGCACCTAATTCAGGAGCAGATGATTTACTTAACATTTAATAAAATAAAGCATTTACTCAAATGGATTTTCTTTCTGAAGATACTGGAAGTAGCGGTTGTTACTTGGCACTAACTGTCGGTGTGTGTTATGCAGGTGAAGCTGGTGCAGCACACCTACTCGTGTCTGTTCGGGACATTCCTGTGCAACAGCGGGAAAGAGCGAGAGGAGCGAGGTGTACTAGAGAACACCTGCTCCGTCTGGTCTCTGCTTCAGCCGTCTAACAGAACCTTCCACAACATCCTGTACTCGCCGCACTCGGAGACGGTACTGCGTCTGCTCTGCATTTCTACCTGTTTCGCTGCGTGTTAGTGGGCGTATTCATGGGATGGCTCTGCTCAGTGGTGGACAGCATACATGAGACATGCGTGTAGAACATTTTAAATACATAGCATTCAATAAAAATAACAACATGGCTAACACTCGCAAGACTATTGCAAGTCTGGGCAGGGGATTGTAGAGAGTAGGCCTACACGATGCTTTGAGGCTGTTTTTGTTTTCTGTGTTGCGTGTCATATGAAAATCAGGAGCATAGTCGTTGTGATCAAAAATAGTTTGAAACCTGTTAACTCTTGTTCTTGCATGACTGAAGAGTATTGTTCTTTCAGTAGTCATAATTAAGTCATATTTCCATAGATGAGAGATGTATATTTATCCTAGCCGTCTGCTATTGTACGTCCCATATTTATGCTTTGTGATGAAAATCCAGTCACTAAGTTTGAATTTCCCCTGGCTGTTGACCCTACAAACCTCTTCACTAAAAACTTAAATGAGCACTACACCTTCACAGCTTATTTATTTGCTGTACTAACTCGGATTATTTCCCATGTAACACTAAGTTTAACGATACCATTTCTTAGACCATGGCGTATTTGGACTGTTGTGAGGATTTGTTTTTCGACAGAGATTTCAATGCACTATTGTAAGTCGTTCTGTATAAGACTAGGCTATAAATGAAAAGCCACAAAAAAAGTATGGACCAGTTAGTAATTGCACAGCTTGTTTTGCACTCCTGCTCCACATCAGGGTCTGATTTTGTCCACATATTCCACTTCACTTCCACATCACCTTCTTGCAGAGAGTGAGAGCTGAGGCATGATTTCTACTCTTCTCCTCTCCCCACTTTTTGAACTGACTCCTGGCCAAGGCTGCCTGTAGCATCACATCAATAAGACACACTCTAAGAATTGACCTTTTATGGAAATGCACTAATCTGATCTGCTGTCGAACTGCTGACCATGTTGGAGATGTTGGCTAGTTCCTTTTGGTGTATTTAGAAATCCTACAGTGATGTTGAACTTACGGTGGCCGTTTGAAAAGCAAAAGGAGCGTGCGGTCGCTCTAACCCATCCGCGTTTTGTCTGTTTGGTCCGTGCCCTGGCAGGTGCTACACCCGGTTTGCCACGTGAGGAACCTAATGCTGTGGAGTGCAGTCTACCTGCCAAATTCTGCCCCCTCCTTGCTTTGTGAGGAGTCCTGTGCTTCTTATTCCACTGCTTCAGCCTCACCTGAGGACACGCCTCCTGGCAGGTAAGTGCACCAGTAGCTCAGTACTCTGTTGTTAGTTTGTGGGGTGTTTTCCATGCTCTACTATTCTACTATTGCAGGATCTCCAAAGTCCTGGATCCACTCATCATACATATTGCCCTTCTTGAGTAGAGACAGGTGTAAACAGGATAAACACAAAATATCTCATAAAGGGATGGAGGACCATTGTAGAATATAAAAATACATGTCCGCAGTTTCTCACCACTCCGGTCATCTGGTAAAAATTTTTTGTCGGTTTCTACTCTGATTGATGCGTTTCAGCATTTGGAGTCCATCATTATATTAAAGGTCAATTCACCCCAGATGTGTTTGGAAGTTTTAAGACACAGCAAGATGTGCATACTTTTTAACTAGCGTTTCAATCCACGAGAGGTCCGTGTAAAAGGCACATGTTCAACATGTTCAACATGAGCCTGAACATCCTGTTGTGTCTTTAGCTTGCGCTTGTAAGTGAAGCATGCGCTGTGGTTTATTATGTCCCGCTGTCTTTTATTCCACGCAGCTGGCCCAACATCAACTATGTCTATCCCTTGATTTACTGACACTGGAATTAGTTTCATTCGAATATACTATCGCTATTGCTAGTTCCAGTATTGTTTATTTATTTATTTATTTTCACAAATTGGTGCCATATTTGGCTTGTAGGCCTTGAGTTTTACTCCAGTGTAAAATCTCAAATATATATTGTAATAGCCAAGAAACTACAAGAATTGGTTTAGGAACATCTCTGCATGCTGACTCTTGTTGGGAAAAAATGCTTATTTGAAGCACCACCATGTCCTCCTGCTATCCCAATTATCCCGATGGCTGACTAGCTAATTGCTTATTATTGTATTTATTAGTTACTATTTTAGTTATTTAGTTGCTAGACATGAATGGGACCTCAGTCTCCTGAGTGTCATGTCCTTAAAGATTTATTTAACAGTAGCCAAGCCTGTCCTAATATATCAGAACATTTCATTCATTCCTCTTACTTCATTCTGGTCTGGGTTGTAGCAGATCCCGAGTCTATCCCAGGTGCACAAGGAGGTAAACCATAACAATAAAAGATAATTTCTTTTATCACAAATATTAACCAATTTAAATAGCTAGACAGACAAAGGTGCTGTCTTCTGGGCACCACTCTGTGACTAATTCATATATGTTGAGCCTCCAAATCAATAATGCTTCAAATCATGTTTATAAGGAATCGGAGTCAGCCATCCAATTGTATTATAATGGTGCTGACTTTTTTTTTTTTTGCCTATCTGAGCGATAACTCTTCTATACATGAACTCAACAGATCTGTTTACTTCTTACAGACTGCCAAAGACTCGTTCCTATGACCACCTCCTGACAGCTTGCGAGGGAACAAATCTGATGGCTTCGAACCGTCGCTGCAGCGATCCCAACCTCAACGAGACGTGGCAGGAGCACCTTCGATCAGAGGCGCGAACAGCAGAAGCACAACCAGAGGAGATACTTGAGCAAGCAGCTTGTTGTAATACCCATCATCCTGATACGACTGGATCGGACGAGAGGCTTCTAAATGAGGAATTACTCAACGGTGTGGAACATGTGGACTCTAAAACAGAAAACGGGATTATTTTAGTGAACCAGGGTGTGGATTCTGACCCAGTTGTTAGCACACGCTCTGTAGCGGAGCTGCCCAGCGAGGTCCCTGAACAGAACGGTGAGGATTCAGTGTGTGACGAAGCGCTAAAACATTCCTCGGGCCAATCAGTCACCTCTTCATCGTCGCCTCATCCTGGACACATCACTAACAGCCAGGAATGTTTCTCTGCTAAAGAGCCTCTTTGTTTAGCTAATGACCTGAAATCTCACCCAGCTTCACCACAAGAAGACTCTACAGAACCATTAAACACACCCAGCTCACTCCACTCACCTTCGCAGCCTCTGTCTCCGAAGCCGAATATCGACAGCTCTGTGTGTAACACAGGGAGTTCACAAAACTCCCTGAGCCGCCAGACGTCCACAGCGAGTGCCGGGTCCCTACAACTGGGCTGTCCTGGGCGAGTGCTGGCTCAGGGCGCTCACCTGGGCGAGGACGGGCTCAGCGTGCACAGGGACGTTGTACAGGTGCGGCTCAGGCAGATGGAGGCGGGCCATCAGCTGCAGGTGGAGACACTGAAAAGGCAGGTGCCGCTGTGGAACAAGCTGCATGTCAGTGGAGAGCTGGTGAGAACTCAAGCACATACACACTCACACACACACACACATCTACCTATTTATTATATCTGTAGCATGTGTGTGATTACCACAGTGAAATATCACTTTTTCCCATGTTCCTGTTTTACTTTTAACTCACTTGTAATAGAAGTGAGCAGATGTTGCAATCTGTTAATAAACATTTATTAACGGAATTCCATATTTTCCTGAAGTCTTCAGTCAAAGGTACTTGTAAATGAATCTTTGACTCTGTATGATGTCAAGGATGGAACTCCTATTTTTTCCCCCAGAGGGAGCTTTTAGAGGTACTATGTGGGTCAGAATATAGTTTAGTAACAGGATGTCCTCTCCTGGGATCGAAGGAATAAAACACACTGGGCCGTTAAAGGAAAACAACAATACAGTGGGTGTGATGAAACCTGAAGTGAAGTATTGTTACCGCCCCTGATTATTTTCTAATAACCGCACATCCAGAAGTGTTTTATTCCTCAAATACAACCTAAATTTGGCAATGATTACAGTTTTTAATTTATTAAAGAATATGATTTTAACTACAGATGGCGTGACATCACCTTTTTTTCTTTTCCAACACGGATACTGAAACTCATCCAATATTGTTTTCTTTAAAAACTACTAAACTTTTCTAACTGAAGCATTCACACAAAAATGACTTGCACTGTAAGTATAACAAATATATTAAGGTGTAACGTATAAATGCAATCAAATCATTGCAATCAAACAAAAAGAATAAACAGTCAAGTCTCTTTATATGTAAACATTTCCAGTTCCACAAATACATTTCTTTTCCAAATCTAAATTTAATCCTCACCATTTGTTACAGGATCCGATTTGTTTTCTCCGATGTCCGATCCACCATTTAAAACAATATTTTATTTATTGCTGCTATCAGCCCTAATTAATATTCCGTATCGGATCTGTGCCATCTTCACCTTTAACCATTTTTGTTGCATTTAATGTTGTGGAATTTCCCCACTACATTTTTGTTATTAAGACAAAAACAAACAAAAAAACACAAAATATCAAGTTAACGAGAATCCGACGCCCTGTACAATGAAGGTAGTTGAACAAACTCGGGGTTATGGGATTAGTTTTGAGTTTACAAAACCAAACCAATCCATTCAGACTTTATTGGTACTGTGACGCTGGTTATCAACATACTGCCAACTGAGGCTTTGATCCTTAAGCTATGATTAGTCCACGAGCGCGTGCACGTAAACGCGTGACGTTAGCACTGAACAGCCAGTAGCATTCAACATGGAGGGTCAGGAGCAGGTGTGCATACTTCCGGTTGAAAAGCAAGAAATTATCCTGTGGAAATATGAGGAATTTAAATTGTATTTAATGTAATTAAATGTAAATTGTTTAAATTAAATGTTTCTTTGCGAAGTGCTCTCCTTACAGTTTGCGCTGGGATGTTGAATTAGCTGCGTCACTTATGTGTCACTTTGCTCACAGCTGATTGGTCTAATTTGGGTGTGAGTTCTCTTACCCAGAACATCATTGCCCCGGAGCAGGTCAGCCATGCAGCCCAAGTTGCTATGGTGATGAACACCGGTAAATTCTGAGCCACTTTCATGGTACCCAAAACCCAGGGTTGGTACAAACTAAGCTGACGCTTACCTGGCTAGCCAACTAAACCGGCTTCATGGTACAGGCTCCAGAAAGCACAAAGACTCCTGTGGCAAACATTTTTATTGGCAGTTCCAAAGCACTGGCCCTGGACACTCCTTCCATAAATGTGTCTAAATATATTCATTTATTAGTAGCCTTCGATTATATGGATTGTCCTGTATGTGCACTGTATATCAGTGTTAGAACATTGATGTAAACACTATATAGATAACACCTTAACATAAACCTGTGATTTGCTGGAAATTCATCATAACTTTGATGTCTCTCATGCTGAGACTGTATTGTTCATCTGTAGTTTAGTGGGGTTTTTTTTGTGTTCCCCAGTTTAACCGCTGCCCTTAGACTCATGTTATAAACAGGTTTCCTGCTCATTTGTCAGTACGGAAAAACGTGGTAAATCTTGTCTGTGCCAATCACACATGTGCAACAGATGGAGGATGGAGATGTGACTGAAAACACTGGAGTATTCCTATTAGACCAGTACATACAAACACATTCTAATTCTGAGGCAAAAATACTGATCTAGATATTTCTGTTCTGTTTATGCTTGAGTTCATTAATTAAGGAATAGCTCCACATGAACAGAGATATAAACCACTGTTTTTTTTCCAGACTCCTGTACCAGACGGGGAGAATAACGTGGAGGCTGTGCATCTGTCTCGCTGTGGCACCGATCTCTTTTCCGAGAGCAGCTGGGAAAACGAGGATCAGCACGACAAACGGGTACGAGAGCGAGGGATCAGTGAAAGGAATGTGATTAGAGTTAGACAATGGACTGTAGGTAGGTCTGGATGCAAAGAATTTTTATCTGAAGGATGTTTTTATTGCTCAACGTGTTCGTTGATGTAGTTGTAGTTGATGGATATCAGTTTTACAGACACTGCACCAGTGATCATATTCACTACAACACAGAACGAACCTCGCTGTCCTTCCACATGAACACCTCAAATACCTCGAGTCTACTGGGAAGAAATCCTGCCCTCCTAATATTAAATATTAATATTGTTAAGAATTGTGTTATTGTTCAAATCCACTATCTGTCGGCTGGTGCAGTGGGTAGCGTTGGCGTTTAACGGCTCCAGTCCAGTTACTCTCTGTGTGGAGTTGTGCATGTTGTTGTCCTTGTTGCCACGTGGGTTTCTTCTAAGTTCTCTGGTTTCCACCCACCTCCCAAATACCTTCCAGTAGGTGTATTGGCAACTCGAAATTGTGTGTGAATGGTATGCCCTGCAGTGAACTAGATTTTCCACCCTAGCATGCATGCCTGTGATTGACTACCGATCTACAGGATCAAGTGTTTCTGACTTTTCTGTTTGAACTGTAGTATGGAGCAGTGGGAGTCATTTATCTCAGTGAGTCATTTAACACCGTAAGAATAAGAGCTCAATTAAGAATATGCTTTCAAGTAAATTCTTGAGTTTGTGCAGCTGGACTGAGGAGGAAGATGTCCGACCCTGCACATGCACATGTAGTCAGACATGTAGTCCAGTCAGTTTCCTCACCGTTCGAATGTAATGCTTTGCTTTTATAAGCACCTGGAGCCATAGTAACAGTTACAGTAGAATAGCTTTTATTCACATTACTCACAGCTTTTATTAGTGGAGACCTTTCTCTCTCTGTCTAATAACTATATTATAATTTATTTAAATAAATGCAGTCTTCTCGCACTACTTTATTTCTGTGTATGATTTAGAGTGGGCAGATATACACTTATAAAGCACTTTTTTATCCTTGGCGGTTTAACACTGGTTCTCATTCTCACACACACACCAATGGTAGCAGAGCTGCATGCAAGGCGCTAACTTGCCATGAGGAGCGACTCGGTGTTTGGTGTCTTGTCCAAGGACACTTCAGCATTTGGAGTCACGTGGGCATCGAATCGGGAATCGAACCACCGACCCTACGATTATAGGACAACCCGCTCTACCACCTGAGCCATAGCCGCTCCCTCTATCTTTATAATTCTAGATCTAATATATAAATTATAAATTATTTTTATCCGTTCAGTCAAATTTTGCACTGCAAACGTCAATGACTGCTTTAACTTTTCAGTGCCAGCAACTGGCCATAGTATAAGGGGGATAATCCCCGGCGCGGTGTGCGTTACACGATTTCAACACACACCACGGAGCCAAACGTTCTTCACCTCTCCACGTTCTTTGCCTCCAACTTGTGCATTAAAATCGCATAAGGGACGCCTACAGTAGCTGTGGATTATCCCTTACTTAATGTATACACACACTTTCCATGGTGAAGCGTTCTGTGAGGATATGTTTATCTCCTTAGCATTTTTGGAAGGAGTCTCCAGTGTCAGCACTTTGTAACAGTCAGGAAAAATTGGAACAACATTTCAAACATGGAGAAAAGTGTTTTCAGTTATTAACAAATTGAGTGAAGTAGAGTTTGTTCACATGAACTATTTGTGTGTGTGTGTAGTAGTAGTAATAAATGAGATAATTGTAAGTCACTCTGGATAAGGGCGTCTGCCAAACGCTGTAATGTAAAGAGATCATGATGGTGTGCTCTCTGCTCTTCCAGGTCCCTCAGTGGTATCCCGAACACCTTCCAACACACTGCTACAGATGTGAGAGCAAGTTCTGGCTAGCTGCTCGAAAACAGCAGTGCAGGTGAAGATGGTGTCTGATCTCACTCTAATACATGTTCTCTGTTCGTCCTTTACACGTTGCACCTCAGAGCACATTCCTGTTTGCTAATCCTGGCCATGCTAAAGAAAAAGTGGTCAAGTGGTTTCAATCTAATCTCTATCCATTAGTTGTCTAGAGTATGTGTGATTTACCACAGGCATAAACTTGAACGTTTCCCTGTAGCAAAAAACAACAACCTGACCTCGAAAACAAAACTCATGTATAACGGAAGTTGTTCGGTTCAATCAGTAAATATTTTAAAAGTGTGTCGTTGTGACGAGAGTTCAGAACTAAAAACATTACACTCAAACATGACAGAATTTAACAACTGTCCTCAGACTCTCCCCCCCCCAGGGAACTTGTCATTTCTTGTCTATGGTAAACACACACACACACACACGTTGCAGTTGATGTGGACAGTGATTACGTCTTTCTTTAAGCATTCACCTTGAGTGTAGCGTAGTCTTGGATGATGAACAAAGCTGGGTTCTTCAGTCAGTTAAGGCCTTCTGCTGTCCTCTCAGTCTCTCTCTCTCTTTCTTTGTGACTTTTCATCCTGTCCTCTCTGTCTCCTCCCTTTCTCTCCCTACAGTGCCAGAGAACCTGTTGAGGAAGCCTGGTGAGATTCCTCTTCCCCTCTTTTATTTCACGCATGCACTGTGTTTTTCCATCTGTCTGTCCCTCTCTCTCCTTTCCATTCCTACACTAAAGAAGAACTTTTATATATGGATCTGTATTCCACATGCAGACATATATTTACTGGTCATATTTATTGTCCTCATCCACCAGTGATAACAGAGGTGCCAACATTGCTAACAAGAACATAATTAGCAAGTAGAGGGGAGGACAGGGGAGAGGGAGTGTTCATCGGTGCACATGATAATTTCTCATTTCTTTTTTTCAGATGTGCACCACAAACAGAGAGACAGAAGTCTGGTGTACTAACCACTTAATAATAAGCAACGCCTCCACTTTTCTTTCCTTTTTTTTTTTTTCAATAAAAGAAACCCCACAAACGTTCTTGTTTTCTATTGGCTCACAAGATCAAGGCTCATGAAGTTCACCTAGAGCCGGGTGTCAAGCTCATTTTCGGTAATGGGCCACATTAGTTACTCCAGTGTCGAGTGGGCTAGATCAAAAAAATACCCCAACCTCAGTTAATAGACCAATACTATAACTCTTAAATGTGTTCATTTATCAGTATTTACATTCTGAATGCAAATTTCTGGGCTTCTGTTTCAAATGTGGTCCACAACCTGTGGAGCTTCTATTGAACCTGTCATGGCTATATGTTTGAGACTTCTGACCTAGGAACTGCTACAAGAAGGCAACTTTTCCACTTCAAAGATTATGCTTTTCTGCAGGGTGAATTTTACTCCCGTTTATCTGAAAAAGCAGTTTTCAAGGAGTCAAAACCCTAAACTGTAGATGTTGGCACCGCTGTGACTGCCTTAAAAAAAAAAAAAACCCTTTACTTTAAACGACACCATACTTAACTTTATGAAATGTAGAAAGCTCCGATTCTGTTGAAATCTAAAAACAACAAGTTGCTGATTTTTATTTCGGCTGAGTTTAACAGACTAATGTCCTGCCCCCTTACTGTCGCCCCTTTAGGAATTGCGGGAACGTGTTCTGCGCCAGCTGCTGTGACCACAAGGCAACGAGTCAGCAGTTGTACGAACCTAACCGTGTGTGCCAGGCCTGTTACGGGCACCTTCGCCCATCGGCCGTGCCCCCTGTGCTGCCTCCTGCTGACCTGGAGCTGGAGAAACCCATTACAGCCAGTTCCAACTGAACAGAACCCTTTACATGCTGATCAACGACTCTATTCTCCTGTAGGAATCTTAACCAAATCAGCTTCATGTGAGAAGATTAGATTAGTATAAACTTCCAACACCGAGCAGAACGGAGATTTGATCTCAAAACTAAGGAATCAAATAATTAACATAATTTATTAATAATGTTAGAAGTGGTCGTCTCTCGCCATGTGGATTCTAGATTAATGTTAAGCTGCGCAAACACAGGCCTTTATATATGCAGTACTACGTCATATAAAGCCATGTGGATCTCTCGAGAACGATCATCTGTGCTCATGTGAATAGAAATGTGTGTATATAATGCCATGTACAGTCAAAGAAGAGCACAGTGTATATGCTGAAATTAAAATCTTTCAATCTGAGTAATGAAGCACTTTTTTTGAAGCCTTTCTGGATTCTTTTTTTTTTGCGCTGGACAGCTGGATGAACTGAATACACAGCAAGCCTAAGAGGAGACACACAGGAACAGATCACACCTGATTAACGTCTCAAACATTGTCATGTTTATTCGCTGCCTATAGAAAACAATGTGCGCGTGTGTACTGGTGAAAGCTATAACTTCCTCCTCTCTCTCTCTCTCTCTCTCTCTCCTGTACTGCTGCTGCTGCTTTTGGAGTTATTGAAGCTCTGAAACTTATAAGTAAATAAAATAAAAGCACAACACACTGCCAAGTCAAACATTACAGGCTCTAACTGTGTTTTAATCAGGCTTGAAAAGTCTGTCTTAATTTAGAAATGTGACAAAGAGTAATGATGTTCACTGGTCTTGTATGTCATAAATCTGCAATATATACAACAGCCCATAATATAAATATGGAGGGGGGTCAATAGTTTGCTCAACTTATTTACAGAGCAAAAAAAAGTTTGGTTGTGGGAAAGGACAGTTACTTTCGTTTTGCGACTGCTTTCTCAAGGTGAAGTCTGATCTGCTAATTCACGAGCATTGGTCTTAGGAGCCGGTAGAAGCCAAGTGGGCATGACTGTTCTCTTTGGTTAAAAAAAAAAGGATGATCTTTTATTTATTGATGTTTGCCTTGTTGTTCCTCATGGGGGAGGGGGGAGCGGTCTTGCCCACCAATATATACCCTAGGTGTTTTTTCTGCCTGCTAGGATTTTCCTGTTAGAAATATTCAAAAACATAAATGAAAGACAACACACCCCAAAGAAAGATAGAGCTTCTTTTAATAGTTAGTAGTATACTTAATGCTATGACATTTAAAAATAAAAATAAAAGAAAGAAAAAGTAAAAACTACAAGGAGAGCTACTTGCCAGCAGTTGTTGGACATCAGCGTTAAGAGCACAATGGAGGAAGTGCATCAAGTAACAAGGAAAGGAAACGAGAGGCCGTAACAGAACAAGTGTGTTCTGGTTTGTTCCTCACACGGTTTACATGCGATGGAGTGAGACGGCACGGTACGAATGGATATCGTAGTGACTCGGCGCTTCACTGCTGGAACGGTATACTGAGAAGTTACTATGGATAGCTGATCGCCAGTATAGCATTCATTCTAATAGAAATACTCTGCTCATAGTTCTGCTATTCGTTCATTCATTCATATCCTGAGGGTCAAAGGTCATGCTGGCTCGAGTAAAATAAACCAGGACCTTCCATTATATATATACGGCTTTAACGGGCCGCCGTCGCTGTTGTTACGTTTTTCTGTGCCATAAAAAAAAAAACCCAAACGTTGTCACAATGCTTTATAATTGTCTTCTAGTGCTCTGAGAAACAACAGTTAAACACTATAGATACATATCTTACAACTTTAACGGAGCTGATCGGGCAGCAAAATGGTAGAAAAATGATGGAGCCTTGAGAGCCAGTAGGTGAATTTGCTTCAACAAGATGATCACGTACACCAGTAAAACAGACCCAAGCTAAATGTTCCACGTTGAAGCATACGCATGGACGTCATACGTGGTCCACATGGTTCGTCTGGACATTCAAGAGGAAATGTTTACAAATGAGCTTCTCACTCGTTTTTTTTTTCTTTTCATTAACAAAAATAGACATGGCTTAACCAGCCTTAGTATTCCCTTTTAAAAAAGAAACCGCTTATATACAAGTGTCACATGACATCCTGAAGTGTTACAAAGTTCCTGTTCCTTCAACAGGGGCTGTGTAGTGTGGGTAGAGAGGAAGGAAGAGAGAGAGACAGACAGAGCCTGCTTTCCAAAAAGCATCACAGTGTTAAGATCATGCTGAAGATTAGAGACGGTGCTCGGAGTGGTGCTCGTTCGACCTGTCTCGTAATGATCTTTGCCCCGTGGTGCTTTCAGGCTCAGGAAATAAGGGACAGAAAAGTAAAGGGTCATGTGTGTCATATTCCTCCATTTGTACATTTCTGACAATTGACATCAAGGTGAAAAAGAAAAAATAAATAAATACTCATGTAACCAAGCAACCCCTCCAAGGAAGTTTAGAAATGTTAGTATAACTACATACTGCTGGCCAGGTGGGTGTCAATAATATTAATCTTAGATAAGGCGTCTAGAGTGAGAGATTGTGCTGTGTCAAGCGTTACTGTGCAGGGGTTTCACACGGCGCCTCTGTTTTCGCCCACGGGGTAGTTGCCTGGGTCACATGACTTACGACAATCTTCTTTTTGGTACAATACAATAAAAAGATGGGCTGGGTTCCTCTCTCTCCCTCACTTACACCGATGACTGATCCCACACCTGTAAGCACGTGCGTGCACACACGCACACACACACACACACACACACACACACACACACACACACACAGATATATGCACACATCAGTATGGAAACACTGAAGGAGAAAGTGCGCCAAAAAATAATAAATAAATAAACAAATATTTTAAAGAGTAAATTAAATAAAAACCAAATAAATCGCTGCTTTACTTCTCTTGTTAACCAACAAAGAACAGAGGGAAAGAACATTTAATTATTCCACTGAAAAAATGATGACAAAAGTCATATGCTCACCAATATCCTAGTTGATTATGTGTAACTTTCACACTCGTGTTATTGTTTAGGATTTTGTGCATCAGGTCTGGTTAGTGGTACCTTGTTGACACCGTTGATTGGTGTGCGGGACGAGCCCGTGTGCAGCCTCTCAAATGCACGACCGGGTGACCTCTCCCTCCTTAGCTCCATCACGCGGGCGGGTGAACGCTCGAGCCGGGTATCCATGCCCCTGTCCACCAGGCGGCCCGGGGACTTCTCCCTTTCCAGTGGTCCAGATGGAGATGCGTCTCTGCGGAACTCGGTACGAGCCTCACGGTACCGGCGCGGTGTGGCCACCTGCTGCATGCTGTCCTGAGGCACGGGTCCCGCAGCCAGCCGCTTCGAGATGTGCTCATTGTAGGAAGGTGGGCCGCGCTTGTTCGGGCTGCTAGGGGAAAAACACACGTAGGCGTGTTAAATGCTGTCTTCGTTCAGGTGTATTCAGACCAACAACTACACGTGTGTTACATGTATATAAAAATATATAGAGAGAGTCTTCAAAATCTAGCCCAGGAGCAGGGGAACACTAGAACTCCTAACCCGGGTTTATCTCTTTACATAATTCCATAAGGCTCAGCAATATTAGACTACAAAACTGAATTCAAATATTTCTACACCAACATGCATGGGAGCCATGTTTACATGTTTGTGGACTATCCAGAGCAACATTTTCACCACACGTTGTAATTCAGCTCAAGTCAAAAATGCATTTTAACCTGCAAAACATCATAAATGTGACCACGGTATCACAGAAGCCTGTGAACATGAACCATCAACAAAACCAAATTCTGCATCTCTCTCACACACATTTATTTGGTCTCATCCTCCACTTTATTAGGAAGACTTGTATAGTTAACCAATCAAAAATACCTAGTGAGCAGTAGCTCTACGGGCAGAAACACCTTGTTGATGACAGAGATCAGATGAGATTGGCCAGGTTGGTTTGAGGAAGGCTCGGGCAACTCAAATAACCTGAAAAGCATCTCAGAACACGCATGTCTAACCTTGAGTCTGATGGGCTACAACATAAGACGACCACAACAGTTTTCACTCCTGTCAGCCAAGAACAGAAATCTGAAGCAATCAATGGCAGACAGCTGAACATTAGAAAAAGACCAGGTGACAAAATATAGGTCAGTCTTTAAACTGTGACATCACAGCTTACTGGTCTGTTTTAATAAACCGCATTGCATATTGACACACATGCAGTAAAGAAGTGTGCTAGTGAGGGAATTTATATCACTCATCACAGACATACACTCGACTGTGTTTCCCAACTACCCATAATCCACCTCTGTGTATTTATCAAAATCAGAACTCTGATAATTGCTTACCCCTTCAATGATGATCAAAACATCCTCACAGTGGCGTTGTCATCGTACTACTTAAGACGAATGATGATTTATTAAAACAAAGCAATTTCACTATGAGCATCTGTTCAAACAGCGCTAATATCGCTGGTGTGTGTGTGTGTGTGTGTGTGCATGGCAAATGAAAAAACAAAAAACAAAAAAAAGAACCCTGCAATGACTCAATGTGCAACAGGCCAAAGTACCAACAGGTGGCAGTACTGACATGAGGGAATCCAAAAAAGGTTCTTTAAAAACACTTTCTTTATTCAGATTACAGTTCATCACAGCTGATCACATTTATATTAAATAAACATAAACTTGTAACTCACTCCTTGGAGCAAATAAAAAAAGCGTTCTTCCTCCTGTAAAGAACCGGATGCATTCATGAGTGTCACATACAGACCACATGATCACACAGACCGCTATTACTATCACACACCCCAAACATCCATGTACACACCAAGAGACGTGCTCTCTCTCTCTCACACACACACACACACTGAGTGATATATTAGTACAAGCACAAGCCCAGGTGATGTCCCCTGATCAGCCCTTTTCCACTCACGCAGTGCCGGAGTCAGTACTGTTCAGGAACAAGCTAATCTTTTTAAGAAATGGTCTGTGTCCAAGTAAACTGCTTCAACATCTATGGACAACATGCTGATTGAGAAAGATGCCCGTTTCGTCTGCTTTTAACTGTTAACTATTTTAATAGTTCTAATTTGCATCATCATTGTACAACCCCAATTCCAAAAAAGTTGGGACGCTGTGTAAAATGTAAATCTCATGAACCCACATATTATTAACAATAGAACAGAGAAAACATATCAAATGTTTAAACTGATGAAATGTACCATTTTAAGAAAAGGTAATTTTGAAATTGATGACTGCAACACATCTAAAAAAAAAAACTTGAGGCACTTGGGGCAACTTTTGTCTTTTTTTAACATATGGGTTTATGAGATGTGTAAATTATCGCATTCTGTTTTTATTTACATTTTACATAGCGTCCCAACCTTTTTGGAACTGGGGTTATAGCTGGAATGGAAATGTTACAATATTCCTTACAATATAGAGGGTGTCTCAAAAGTCTCCATACACAGGGGACTATGTTTGCCAGCATTGCGTCAGTTGTGCCTGCGTCAGCGGATGGTCGTGGACGTCCGCGACACTTCTGGTCTTTTTGAATCTGTTAATAAGTTTGGTAACAGTGTCGTGTGTGTGTGTGATGTGCTCGCCATGTTTCCTGTTAAAGTCCATCGCAACCTTGCTACAGTTTTTCCCGATCCATCCGTGAGAACGATTTCAATACGTTCTTCTTTTGTCATTCTTAAAGGCTATCTGAAAAAAGTATATATAAACTCAATTTTGGAAGACATTTAAATGCTAAAAAAATGTAGTTTCCCCTACGTATGGAGACTTTTGGGACAACCTGTACTTGCAATAATTAATCATCTTCAAACCATGAGTTCAGAATCTTTACATCTAACCCTGGGTTCACACTAGCGGGCATCAATGTGACAGGAGGCTGTTCATGTTCTGCACAAGCGTGTGATCCAGAGCCGTGATACAGAAATACAGCCGTGATAGAGAGCGTCAAGTGACATCGTAGTCGAGATTTTTTTCAGTCCAGGCAAATTAGGTACAAATTCAGACAACTGGCTCCCAGTGGATTTCACAGACCAGTACTGCAGGTTCCCCCAACCGTGTTCCCAACCGTGTTCCCATCCGTGTTCCCATCCGTGTTCCCATCCGTGTTCCCATCCGTGTTCCCATAAAACCACATCTGCACTCGGAAAAATGGAAGAAAAGCCACCATCACCAAGCCCCTGACGTGACCCGGTTCATGGTTCTAGATATTTTGGTCCCACAACAGAACTAATTTTTCCTAGAACAAGAGTTTTTGTGCTGGAAACACATGCAACAGTAGATCAATGCACCAGCACTTCTATCTTGTATCTTGGTGGTGGAAAAGGGCTAGCAATTACACAGCAGCCTGAGATTAAAGGTGTACATTAACACTGACATTCAACCCTGGTCCATGTACCGACAGGCTTCACCAACATGCTCAACCTGGCAGTGCTACTCAAGTTCCCCAATCTCTGAGTGCGAGTGTGTGTATGAACGTGCTCGGATTTCCAGCTGACCTGCGAGTGGAGCCACTTCTCTGAGGCTCGGAGGACGAGCTCTCCTGCACCAGGTTGCCCTTGCAGCAGATGACCCTCAGCTTGTTCTGGTAAGAAGAGGCCAGGTACACAGCGCCAGATGAGATGGCAGGACCCAGGTACCGTGGGCTAGGGATGTCTAGGTGAGCGTAGGTGTGAGGCCTGTTTTTTTTTTTTGTATAACACACACAGTTAATTATCTTAGTACTATAAGGCTATAGGAAGTACATGAAGTATAATAGTGATTATATATAATGTGCAGGATATAATGCGGGGTCCTACCCCAGTGCAGAGTGGCTCTGAACCTCAATCACATCCAGAGAGTTGAAGTAAGTGACGAACAAGTACGGCTCTCTGTAGGCTGCAACGTGCAAGAATATTAACACAGAATCACTGATGTCACTCGGGACTATTTATATGCTGCAAAGAGAAAGCTGCTGATGGGAGGAAGGACACATACGGACACACAGACTTACCGAATGACAGAGGAAGTCTACTCCATTTGATATCGTCTCTGCGACTCCGGCGGCCATACGCGTCCACGAACACCCCGAACTCTGCAAACGGCATAGAGAACGTTACATATAGCTTGGTTCACCACATTCCACAAATACTTTTGACACGATGAGCATTTCGGGACAAATGACACATAGCCGCTGCTCTGAAAAGTGTACATGTAATCCCATCGTTACGTTTTTAAATAAATAATTTTGTATAAAGCACTTAATGAGGAGTAAAGAAGATATTCTCACATTTTTGCAGATGGTTTCCTTTATTGACAAAACATCCCAGACTCTCTAGTAAGATTAGATAACGCTGAACCTCAGTGTCCAAAAGGAAATCATTATTTTATGGCCCCACACTCCACAATAAAAGGACACCACCCTCCAATCACACGGGGCACAATTAATATCTACATCACAATTAACATCTTCACATTGCGCTTGGCTTGTTATAATCTAAGGACAAGCAGCAAAAATGTTCCACCCAGAGTCTATTAGTGCTTTTTCTAATGTCCTTATTAAAAAGGGGGAAAAAATCCACCGGTGTTTACTCCTTCATTTATATTTGAGACGTTCTTTAAAAAAACTCTTGCAGTTAGGTACAAGCAGAGAGTTGTAGAGAGAGAATTAAGGACATCTGGTCCACACAAAGGGTAGAAACACAAGCCCTCACACACACATTCTCAATCAGAAAGCTGTTTACCGTGGAAGCAGAGCAGGTACTCGTCCTTCTGTGGGGCGCAAGACACCTGAATGATGGAGATGGGGAAGCTGTGCGAGGAGGCGGCGAACACGGCCGAGGCCAGCGTCACGTCATTCTTATCCAGGAACTCTGCATGACAATGTACACACACACCTCAATCAAAACTGCATTACACACCCCATTAAACCAGGGGCCAGGTGAGAAAATAGATGTGTGAGTGAGTGTGTAAGCCGTACCCTCCAGCACATACTGCTTCATCTCGATCTCGTAGAACTTGTTTGTGCCAATGATGATGCTGTAACCTGTGAAGTGGATACAGCTGCAGGGCTCCGAGGTCTCGATCTCCTGAGAGAGAGAGAGAGAGAGAGAGAGAGAGAGAGAGAGAGAGAGAGAGATGACCGCAAATGAAGGATAGATGGACAAATTTATAGATAGACAGATAAGGTAAGGCAAGCAAGAGATGGAGAAAGAAGACAAACATGGAAAGACAGAGAAAGCGAGAGAACAGATAGAAAAATAAAAGACAGACAAAAGAACACAGAAAAAAAGGAGAAAATGCAAGAACAAATAAAGAAAGAAAAAGATAGAGAGAAGACAGACATACAAATAAATAGGTCAGGCAAGGTGTACAAGAGACACAGAGAGAAAGAATAGACAGATAGATAGACATACAGACAGATCAATAGGGTAAGGTAAGCAAGAGACCGAGAGAAGACACAGAGAAGGACAGAAAGACAAACAGCCAAGACAGAGAGTGAGAGAATAGAGAGAAAAATACAAAACATACAGAAAAGAACAAACAAAGGCCGACAGATAGATATATAGATAAACAGATAGATATGGGAAGGCGGGGAAGGGACAGACAGTGTGGATGGATGGATAGGTATGTAGGTAGAGATAGATAGATATAACAGCAGCAGTGAAATAACAGCAGCAGATGAAGTGATGATGAAGTGATGTGCTGTAGAGGCATGTGATTAGTGCTGAGTTTGCAGACTCACCTTCCTGATGCAGAACTTGCTGAGGCTTTCATTGTAGCGCAGGATGGTGATCTTATTGGGCATTGCAGCACAGATACACATCCCATTCTCAATCTTAACAACACACACACACACGGATAAAATAGTCAGTGCTCCAATGAAAACCTTTGTAACACACGTTTCAGAGAAGTATTTTACTGCCACGGTTCTCAGTGGGGTTTGTGATATAAAAGCAAAGGGTATGCAACATAATTATTCATTTCTCTGGACACCAAATGAGGACCACTCCCACATTATCTGTTACCCTCACAGGTACCAACCCTAAAATAGTGTTCAGGAAACGATGGTGTGACAAAAACGACAGTTTTGGAGATCTAACTGCAATTGGAATAGTTTGTTTTTTGTTGTTTTTTTTTGTTTTTTTACAGTGTGACCGCATAGGCTCATATAAACCTAATAATATGAGCCATCATATTTTTATTATAATTGATTTCTGAGCGTATTCCAGTATTTATTTATTCTTTACTTGATCTTAATCTACATTTGTACCGTAGGACTGATTATCACTGGAAATCATTTCTTCACGTTGCCTCATCCTGTCCCAACAACCACCCTTATACTTCCATTATAAGTGAGTTTCAATTAAACAAAACATCCTTTTCATAATGAAGGGAATGATAAGAAGCTTTGTGATAATCTCCCATATGCTACAGAAGTGCGGATAGAGATTCAGTAAGAAAACATCAGAGAATGCCTTTAACATTGATGAGTTTTTCTGATACATAATTCAAGCCCGAGTCCACACCTTGCCAGAGGCAAAGAGATGACATCCCTTCACTGCCTCAAAGATGTAAGGACAGAGTTCAGGCTGGGCAGGCAGGTGAGACTGAGACAGAGACTGCTTCACTCTTTTAATCTCCACCAGACACAGAGCTCGCTCCTCTCCTGCACAACACACACAAAACAAGATCAAAGTATGGTCAAATATAAATGCTTCATTTATTTGGTCAGTAAAAAAGATTCTGGCCTGGAAGGATAAAAGCATGCTAGCAGTGACAAATATATAGCCTTCATACAGGTTAGAAGCCAAAGATATGAGATGTAAGGAATAACTATTCAATGTTATGGTGGTTTGATAGTTTCATTCCTCTTGTACAGCATTGATTTGCCAATGATTCGAATTTGTAATCTATTAATGAAAACTGTCTCCACGAGACAAATTAGTTCTTGTTATCGCTTACGTTAGAGCAGCTATAAACAGCAATTCCCTCATGAGCAGTTAGTAAGACTGGAGTAATGACTGGAGACTCCTCTCAATGTTAAATAAACATTCTTCTTACTAATCAACACCTGACCAATCAGAATAGAGCATTCAACAGCGCTGTGGGGTACGAGAATGGTATAAGCAAACGACCGGCGATTTATATGCATGGAGTATATTTGTGTGTGTACTGACCTGTGATCATGAGCAATTTGTCGAGCTCCTTGAGAATCTGGATTTGGAAGACGGAGGTCAGGCCCGGGACGTGAGTCAGAGAGTTCTTGATCACATTCAGAGCGTACAGACCCTCTTCTGAACCCACCATTACAATCTGAAAACAGAAACACTCAAAGTGACGAGATCGCCAATTCTGACATTTACACGGCGCGTTAAGTAATTACACGGCATCATTTGCAGAGCGGACTAACCAAATGTCAGACATGCATACTATACTTTTTTTTTTTTTTTTTACAAAATGTTCGCAAAGTATCAGGTTAGAAGTGTCAATATATAGGTATCTGTCCAATATTTGCAGATTGTGGAATATTCATGGAATACCTGATCAGTCAGTGGTAAAGTACAGTTTATATCAAGCCGGTCATCACCCTCCAGCTTCAACAACGAATTCCCCAACAGTTTCTGAATATGACACAGAAATGGAGATAAAGATAAAAATGGTGCACTAATGTATCCTATAATCCTTGGATGGGAATTATAAAGACAGGAGGAAGCACCCAGCTTTTCCACCACACACACACAGACACAAAGTAGCAACATGACCACAGGGGCTCTTGCTTATTAGCCAGCAAGGCTAAAGAATTAAGCATCCATTCCCTGAGTCCTGTACAGAGGGGAAGGATAACAGCATTCATGGGATGAAAGTGCAACCAAAACACACATGCACTCACACAGCAAAAAGTCACAGAATTAAATAAATAATAATAAAAAAGAAACACATGCTGAGTTGCGAACTAATACGCACATGTGCAGTCCATGTTTTGGCAAGCCTGGGATGGTTTAATTTACAGGTGTCAAACTCAAAGACTGTGGACCGAACAGTTATATTGAAACCAGCATTAGCTTTAGTGTAAAATAATAACCGACCCAAAATTCTAGTTTCCCCCCCCAAAGTCAGCATAGCTACAGATAGACTGGGATTGTATACTGAGAAGCCGGTGCCATTTCTTTATAAAGGAGCCGTGACATTTATAAACGTGTACAGTTCACGTCACTCTTATGAAACGAAGCTAAAATTGGTAAACTGCCACACAACCAGAAACAGCTCAGCTAAATGGTTGGAGAATGGCATTTTGAACACAGCAGGGTGCTTACATCAACAACAATCCAAAAAAAAGAAAAAGAAAAAAAAGACGCAGCAGTGTTTCCGGAAATACGGTCTTTCATAGCATCCAACAGGTAGAGCCTTTTCAAACATGCCATATCTAATAAAGAGACAAGCTGCATTATTCAGTTATGCCTCATGGCCTGTGAAAACCTACAGACTTTCCAGAACTGAACTATATTTCTCTTTCGAACAAGTTATGGCGTTTTGAAGTCTACTTAGGGAAAAACACCTGGTAAATTTGAAAGAATTTTAAGCTTACAGTGGGAAATGAGTTATTTCTTACGTCAGTCTTGGGCTCATCACCTAAGGTAAAAGTAATTCCTGCCATTTAAACACAAGCCTCATCATCATCATCTCTTTACTGATCTCTGTTCATGCAAACATCGGTGGGAGGAAAAAGCGCTCATTCATTCTACCAGTTCTGCTCTGTCGATTAAAGTTTGAATTTTTTTTTATTAATGTCTTTTCATTCGTTTTAAAGCCTGTCATCTGTACAGAATGTGCGAGCACTCTTCTGTGTTTTGATGATCTGATGGTGACATTTTGACAGCTGGTATGTGGTACAAACTCAACATGTTAGGCTTATGTCAGTTGTGCCACAGGAAGTAAATATCCAAGAATTTGATCACACCTTCGAGGAACACACAATTAGCTAGGCAGACTGACTGTTTTTACAACCGTATCTGTAAAACCGTCTCTTTATAGATGATGATTTTTACAGGCAGACGCCTAAATAAAACAATTTTAACATAATTTTGATAAAATGAAGTTCTGTTTTCCTATAGTATATACAGTACAAAATACAGAGGTCAGCCATAACATTAAAACCACTGACAGGTGACGTGAGTAACATTGATTATCCCGTTACATTGACACCTGTCAAGGGGTGGGTTATATTAGGCAGCAAATGAATAGTCTATTTTCTAAGTTGATGTGCTGGAAGCAGTAAAAAAAAATGGGCAAGCATAAGGATCTGAGCGACTTTGACAAGTGCCAAATTGTGAATGCTAGTCAACTGGGTCAGAGCATCTCCAAAAGGGCAGGTCTTGTGGGGTGTTACCGGTATGCAGCAGGAAGTACCTACTCAAAGTGGTCCAAGGAAGGACAACTGGTGAACCGGTGACAGGGTCATGGGTGCCGACAAGGCTCATTGATGTGAGTGGGGAGTGAAGGCTAGACAGGTGCTTGTGTGTCGCTTACCTGGGGAAGAGGTGACACCAGGATTCATTATGGGAAGAAGGCAAGCTAACAGAAGCAGTGTGATTCTCCGGGCAATGTTCTGCTGGGAAACCTTGGGTACTGGCATTCATGTGAATGTTACTTTGACACGTACCATCTACACATCTAAACATTATTGCAGACCAAGTACATGGTAACGGTATTCCCTAATGGCAGTGCAAAAATTGTTCAGGAACGGTTTGAGGAACATGACAGTGAGTTCAAGGTGTTGACTTGGCCTCCAAATTCCCCAGATCTCAATCTGATCGAGCATCTGTGTGACGTGCTGGACAAACAAGTCCGATCCATGGAGACACCACCTCATAACTCACAGGACATAAAGGATCTGCTGCTAACGTCTTGGTGCCAGACACCACATCACACCTTCAGAGGTTTTGTGGAGTCCCGAAGAGTCAATGCTGTTTCAGTGGCACAAGGGAGACCTACACAATATTAGGCGGGTGGTTTTAATGCTATGGTTGACCGGTGTATATTATTGGCATAAAAATTCCATTTTGGGGTGCTTTCCGGAAGTTAGCTGCAGTGTCTGGTTTTAGCAGACTGCTAAAAAAAAAGATTACAATGAATACACTTAAATAGTCTATCTTTCAGAAAAGTCCCCCAGTGTTCATTAAGAGCAGAGATTACTGAATATTTACTAAAAGGTTAATGAATTAAAGTTGTTATTCATGGACATTTAAGGACAAACCAAAAAAATGGCAACATGACATGGGCAGAAAATGAGTTTGACATCCCAGCTTTAATATTCGAGGGTGTGAGCGTATCTCACATGAGGATTTGTGCGAGTATGTAGAAAATGAGTAGGACACAATCCAAGCAGCAGGCAAACTCAAATAATCTGGAGGCTTGAAATGGGTTTACCTGTACTAGTGGAGAGAGAGTCTTCTGTCGTTTAGCTACACCTGCCTACAGCAGTGATCATACAACACAGACGTCACAGATCACACGTTAGATTAGAGATTAGATCGGACTGGATTAGGAACAAACAAACTGATGAATTAGAAGATATAACTGAAAGTAAACAAATTGTCAGTGGTGTGAATGGAAATAAGTGATGTTAATTCTGTACATTAAGTTAAAGGTGTACAAAAAAAAAAAGATCTCGGAGAGAACTATTTTTTACATGGGTTGCTGGAGTAATTTCATGCTTTAGAGGTGTTATGTGGGTTTTAATCCCATCGAGATGTGTGATGTTAGTGTTTTTCCTCACTCCTCCACTGAAAAAAAAAATTAATTCCTCCCAAAATAAATACTGGTTTTCAGTGACCCCAAGGGTGGTTAGAAAATTGACAAATGAATTGCCATCCTGTCTGGATGCAATAGCGCTTGTGCTTGAACAATGCGCGGAGGATCTTTAAAAGTCTTCCACTAATTTCCAAACAAAGAGCCGGGTCAAATTACGCAGTTGCTACACTGGAAAACCATCATAAGGAGAACGATCAAACAGAAAAAAGAGCTATATTGCAATGCTACAGTAAATATAAAGCCTTACTTTATTTTCATGTTATAAAACCATTATATCAATTTAATATGCACGTGAATTTCACGATTCAATAATACGATCAGATTACTGCGCAATGACAATGCATGAGGAAACGTTTTAATATAGAAGAGATATGCGAGCATTATATTACAGACAACACTTTTTATAATATAAAAGCACTATAATTATAAAAGTCTACTCACTGCATCAGACTCTGATTTTTCACGGGAGCTCCTGCTGCCGGCGACCACGGACTCCAGAACAGCCACCCAGCGCTGTTTATCAGGGAAACTGGGGGCCATGAAGTAGAGCGACTGACCAGGCCAGCATGTTGTGTGTGGATGAGACTCAAGCTTCAGCACGTATGGTATATCTGCCCACACACACACACACACACACACACACACACACACACACACACACACACACACTTTCTTATTAGGTCTTGTGAGTTACTGCAATCTGTGGTCACAGTCAAACTGCTGTCTAGTTAGAGGAGCTCACTTTAGCAACATAGACAGACTAGTAAGCTAATTATCACGTACAGTCGAATGCTCAGCCGAACCCCATGGTAACAGTGTTGCTATGGTTACAGAATCATGTGTACTGCTTTTTTATGTCAGCTTATCGAATGGTCCAGTCAGTGCTTTCATGTGAACACAAACTGAAACACAATCAGCTGTAAAATTACACCAAGTGAGTCCAATGAACAAGATTCCGAAGAGCAAAATGATGTTAGAAGCCTAAGATGGTTGTGTGTACTCGAACCCTAACCTGACTTTGCAGTGTTGATGAGCTCGGAGGCTCCCACAGCTCCATGTACAGTCACGTCACCATCAGGTAAACACAGTTCAAACTCCTCCTGTGGCTTCACTGAATCTGCAACACACACACACACACACACACACACACACACACACACACACACAAATAGCTATTACTTACATGATTTGCACTTACACAAATCTTGTCTATAGTTATAGGTTATGTACAATAATACTGTACAAATACTTAGTCACCCTATTTTTTTTTTCAGTACAAATTTAGCTATACATATTTATTTTAGGAATTCTGCATCATTGACACAAAAACATTTTAGATTTCCAAGCATTACTTTTCCAAAAAATAGTGTTACAGAAAAATATTTGTATGTCAGAACACGATACTGCTTTTCAGCCCAAAAAACCCCCCAACCAAATCCTAATGAAGGCTCCTGGATTTTGTATGCAAAACAAAAAGAAGCAAGTGTGACTTGAAGTCACTAGAAGTCTCTAGTCTAGAAGAACTAGATGCTCATTAAAACTTATCATCTAATTTCCTTATAAAACTACACAAATTGATAAATTATTTTAGAGGAAGAAAAAAACATTGCAATAAACTAAACATTGATTTTGTTTAGTTTACCGTTTACTGCACATTGTAGCATTTTTCTTTTAAGTAGAAAGATTGAATTTCGTTATTTCTGAGGTCATCTTTATTATACAGCAAGACTTTTGCACAGTTGCTGTGTATTACACAGCTTTACGCAGTGAGGAAATGAAAATGGCAATCACAGAAAAGGTCGCTGGAGGAAATTTTTACATTATGAGCTCAGCTGGAACAATGGCTAATCAGCTCAAAAGGCTAATCAGGTTGACTTAAGTAGGCAATATAAAACTACAGAGCATGCTGGTGTAGAAGAGTACTCGATGGCAGGCAGGATTGATGGCCAAAGTGTTTTATTCCTCTTAAATACCAAAGAAATTTCCTACCAATTACAATTAACATATATACTGTAGTTACATGTAATGTTTTGGAATGTCCATAAAATTAGTTAGTTCCTGTCACCAGAGTAGATACAATATAAACACGTGTTCCATCACTTTTATAAACACGCGTTCCATCACGCGTTCAAATCACATTTAATAAGACAGAAACCACGAAAAACCAGAAATGTACTCCATCCTGAAGACGTTACCTCTGACAGCTACTCTTGACACTCCTTCTGTAAAAGTTAAATAGACGTCTCCTACAGAACTGACTATGATCTCTTTGCGAAATAAAATCATCTGTTTAATCTGTTTGCTATTAGACGTAGATTACACGGTGCATCCGGCCTGTGGTTTACTAATCTTTCACTCAGACCCTAGATATGTTACCAGAACGTCCACGTGTAGTTTATCTTGAGTCAGAAAATGCTGAAGGCAGAAAGAATGCACCGTTGCTGCATGTAAACACTGTGCAGATAAGGTTTCCGCAGCCTGCTATAACAAATGAGGTCTAACGTTCCAAATTATTTATTCAAATTTTGTTGGATTTTAGTTGAGTTATTTAATCATCTCTTCTTTTTTTTTATTCCATCACATCAAATTTTTTCCTCTCAGTCATCTTTGCATTCTAATGTTTTAACCACTCTGCAAAGCAATCTGTAATCTTGTTCTTAAACAGTGCTAAATAAATCAATCACACGAGACACAAGAGGGTTGCAGGACACCTGTTAATACTCACAGCTGTGGTGTCTGTATTTCATTAGCATACATGCATACTGCAGTGCGTACACACACACACAAACACACGCACACACACAGTGAGAGTGAAGTGTAGCATGTATACACACACAGTGAAGTTGTTAAATACCTTCTCTGGGTTCTGACTCATAGATGGAGACTTTAGTTCCGTCCAGAACGACATACTTGCTCTCCCAGCCCTGCTGCCCGCGCTTCCCATTCCTGCAATGTGTTCACGGCGAACAATAAGAATACAGTTTCCATTTACAGCAGCGTGTGTGATGCAAGTGTGGTGTATAAGAACAAGATCTAATGTCTTTTTGGTGCATCATGGATAGACACTGCATTAACACAAAGTTTAACTGAACTTAACCGCAGAATATCTAACAAACAAACAGCAAATATAGATCAAATGCACCCCTGAATTTAGACACTGCTTTACTCCCAGTAAACTTTACCCTACGCTTGTTGCTTATACCTAGGCTGCTTCATCCAGCCTTCCAGTCGCACATGTCCAGAAGCTTCTTTGACCTGCAGGGCTGGCGAGTTGGCCTTGTCTCTGCACAGAGCCTCAGAGAAGTGGGTGGCGTATTCAGGAGGCAGACCACACGTAGCAGGAAGACAAGGGGAGCACTTGGGATGGCACAGGGTATGACATTCTGACGGCGAAAGTGAAGAACATAAGAGAGAGAGAGAGAGAAATGTAAATATTACATACAAAGACTTGTGTAAGGAATAAAATTTGAAAAGTTATGCTATGATCAAGTGTCTTACCACACTTTTCAACACAAATAATTACACTAATAATTCAAGAACATGTATTTTTTATCCATTTATAGTTACAGTTAATGTTGTGGAATGTCCATGAAAGACTTTGCTCCTGATACCACGTTATAGAAGAAGACCTGAAGACTTTCCTGGGCAACTTATAGCCTTACCAAAGCACTGACATTGGAGACTCCTTCCAAGAATGCCAAATAAATATCTCCTCACAGAAAACGTAATCATTTTAGTTTATGTGGAGCGTCCGCCATGTATAAAGTCCCTTGATGCAACTGAAACTAACAGCTATGCTGTCATAGTAAACTAATCAGCACCTTCTGACCACTCACAATCAAGAAGATGATGTATATTAAAAAATAAAATTAAAATAAAAGTAAATAAAAAAAATATGGATCTTCATATTTATTGAAGATAAATTTTACCTTTTGACAGAAAAAAACCCCAACTCAAACGGTCACACTCTTAAAATATATTTTAAAAAGCAAGTGCATATGTAAAAGTAAGCGCATACCCAGGCAGGTCGCAGCCTGTCTGCCAAAGTGCACGGTGTCCAGGCAGACTGCACATTTGGCAGCTCTCATGTTGAGTCCCACTGTAAAGCGGTGAGGAATGTTATGGTGCATTCTCTCCTTCACACGCCGCCCATACTCTAAAGAGAAAGACGGTGTGTGTGAGAAAAAGAAAGTGTGTGTATCAAAATTAAGTAATGAGGTGAGCCCGTGCTGTATTGGAGGAAAATACAAATTGAGGAAAAAGTCCGACTGATGATGAATTGGTATTAGCTATTAACTAGAGACATGTGACATGGGATATAGAGCAGGTCACGGTAATGCTCTCAGCAGGAGTGTGGTCGTATGCCACCCAAACTCTGAATTCGATTAATCTAAATTCATGCGGAGTTAATCATTAAAATCACTTGCTACAACTCCCAAAGCATAGCGCAACCATGTAGCCTTACAGTAACGCCATTATGTGGCCGTTTAACTGACACCTAAAAACAAATGTGATATTCTGCAAATGCAACCTTGTCCTAGACATAAAGAGATGACGACACCCTTTATTGTGTTTTGCGCTTCCTTTAGCACCCCATGTTTAAAGTAAATATTTCTTTTATCTTCCTGTTCCTAGAGGTGCAGCTAATATGCTCTAAAACAGTTTGTAACGCTTACATTTATGCCAACGCCTATAAACTATACACTCCCCAGTCACTTTAATATCAACACATGTTGTCCTGCTCATTCATGCATTTATCCAATCAGGCAATCATGTGGCAGCAGTGTAATGCATAAAACCATGCATACAGTGGACTCATCAAACATCAGAAGAGGGGATCTCAGGGATTTCAGTGACTTTGACCATGGTATGGTTGTTGGTGCAAGACAAGCTTGTTTGAATATTCCAGAAACTCCTCAACCGGAACCTTTCAGGCACGACTGTCTAGAGTTTACACAGAGCTGACATGATGTCAAAGGTAACTCAAATAATCACTCTTTACGACTGTGCTGAGCGGAAAAGCTTTTCAGAACTCGTAACAAGCTGAACCTTGAGGCGTATGGGTTACAACAGCAGGAGACCACATTGAGTTCCTCTTGTCAGTCAAGAACAGGAATCAGTGGCCATGAAACTGGACAGCTGAAGATTAAAAATCACCTCACATTGCCTAGGTTTTTTCCCCATTTTTCAACTGTCCCGTTTTGGTGGGCCCGTGCCCACTATAGCCGCAGATTCCTGTTCTTAACTGACAGGAGTGGATCTGATGTGTTGGTCTTCTGCTGTTGTAGGTGCTGTTGAACATTAACTGCATCTGCCTGACTGTATGCATTGCATTGCTGCCACATGATTGACTGAACGGATAATTTGATGAATGTGCAGGTGTTCCTAATAAATTGGCTTGTGAATATATGGAATACCACTGCTTACACAGGAAATAAGGAGAGGAAAAAAAACTAGTTTGTTTTCTACAGATGCTATTCACATGCAGAGATCCGTGCACTCCAGGGAAAAAGAAGAAGAAGAAGAAGAAGAAAACTGTAGGAGAATGAAAGAAATAAAAAATAGCGAAAAGAGGAGGAAGGGAGATCAGTGAGGACTGAAGTCCTAAAAGCAACGTTAAAAACAACTGCCAAAGCTATAAAAACGAAGTGCAATCTCATTCTGAAGCCAGTGGCAGGGCACTGCATGCTTCATGGAAATGACAAAGTCTATTCTCGATTATTAGATCAAAGACAATCGAGAGCTTCGATGCAGAGAGAAACTGAGAGAAAGAGCATGAAGAGGAGCATTTTAGTGAGAGACTCAAAGGATGGTGCAATGCTTGGGCCAGAAAGGAGAAGGGAAAAAGAAAAAAGAAAAAAGAAAGAAAGAAGAGAGGCTTACTCCACTATGCACAGACAACAGCAAACTATTTCACCTCTTTGTGCAGTTCGAGATTTAAGGCTATAATATAATAATTAACGTATTGGACACAATAACTGTGCCATAACGATGTTCATAAAAGATCGACAATGATTCATCCGTATTTAAACTCCACAGTCCACAACAAAGACATCGATTAGTTTATTTAATCACATTTTATTGTCGACTGGCACTAGAGTGAGAAACAGGATTTACCGAGCGAGACTTTTCCCGTTTCTGTTTTAAAGCTACTAGTCAGTTTTAAAGCCATCAAGGATATGGAGATATTACAGCATAAAATGTAAGAGGTCATGTCCTCTTTATTAGTATGTTATTTTAATCGTCTTCTGTGGAAATGTCCTGGTATTGTTGTATTGTGAAGGTATTGTATTTCCTACATAATGACAAGAAGTCTTTATTGATCACGAACACATTACGGCACAGTGAAATTCTTTTCTTCGCACAACCCAGCATGTCAATAAGTTGGGGTCAGAGTATAGGGTCAGCTATGATACAGCGCCCCTGGAGTAGAGAGGGTTAAGGGCCTTGCTCAAGGGCCCAAAAGTGGCAGCTTGGCAGCACAGGTGCTTGAACCCCCATCCTTCCGATCAGTAACCCAGAGCCTTAACCACCAAGCCACCACTGCCCCAAATAATACATTATTAATATGGCAAGGATGCATTGCATGAGCGTGCTGCATTTATAAATTTAACTGTATCGATCACAAAGTGATTTTATTAAACGTACTTCCTCATCCTCCATCAAAATGAATTCCTGTCTACACCACGGGCTAAACGGCTGTAACGAGCCATTTGCCTGAAATGCGAATGTAAATTCACAAATTACTGTAAATGTCAATGTAACATTCAACAAAACAATATTAACATGTATTTATTATTATTATTCAGACTTGCTTCTTGTGTTAAGCACAAATGACAAAAGGAAATGGTTTCTCCTTAACAGGATTATACTCTCATATACATATAGCTCTATTTATACAAGATTTAGGGCCTGAATTATTAGCTTTAATATACTAATAAGTAATACTCCTAGACAAATGAGTTACTATGAAGTGCATAGCTTCATAAAGCCACCCACAAACTGTCTCTTATAAAGTAGATAGATGAGTTGAGCCAGCCTTCAGAGGGGGAAGACGAGAGGAAAAAGCGGGAGAGGGGAGGAGGTAAAGCGAGCGAGAGACTTACTTTCGAATGTAACCCTCCTCTTCTCTGAAAAGAGCAGAAGAGATAAGAGAAGACAAAAAGGTCTCAGGCTTCACAGAGACACACACAGAGAGGGAAGACAGCAACAGAGAACACAGGTAAGGTGAAAAGACAAACTATGTTCCTCACAAAGCCGGAGAGGAAAGAGGGCAAAGTACAGAAGGAGACAGTGATGAGTGATGAGAGAGTTTTAGAAGTGATGATCCAGTATGTTATTTTTTCTCTAACTTCTATTATGAAAAATCGTCTTTATCTGATCAAATATTTCAACAATACAAAAAACAAACAACAACAACAACAAAAAAACATTCACCTTGAGCTACAGACTGACAAAATCTAACCAGGTGTGTCAGAGAGCAAAGCAGAAAATATCAAATTAGGATTCAGAAATTACAGAGGCTAATTTAAAATGAAGCACTGTTAATTAAAACTTCTTGCCAGATCGAGTGCTGTGCCTCACCCTCAGGAGTGGAGGTCTCCTTGCGTCGGGCTGAGCTGGCTGGGTTTAGCAGGCTGCTGGGATTTGGCTGCCGTTCAGGAGACTTAACGATGGCCGACATAAGGAGCTGGTGACGGGCCGAGGCCGGGGTGGAGGGGGCCATGTGCTCCTGGGTCTTGAAGTGAGCCGCTGGAGAGAGTCCAAACGTGATCAGTCAAATTTTAAACAAACGAAGAGGCAGCGGAATGAAAATGGATTTGTAGGCAGACACAAATGATAAAAGATAGCATGTCTCAAAAAAAATACATTACAAGACTTTTGGCATGCTACCTATTGTGTCGAAGACTGCCAGAACTAATTTGACTATTAGGGTACTCTTCAAATTTTCACATTTAGGATCTCTTTTTAAAACAGTATCTAGTCTTTGCTTCTTCTTGTTTGTTTTTTTTTTGTTGTTTTTTAAAGAGGTCTGAATTAACAAATGCTATTTGATATATTTTACAAGTAAAAATTAAAAGCAAAATATGTGCCCTAAAAGCAATATCACAGTTAACTGTGAATCCTAAATTACCTTTTATAGGAAATTCAGTACACAGAGTAGGTTCTAAAACACCACATGTATTGAGCACATCTCATTAATGGGAAATCAAAAGTCTCGTCTCCAACATGTATGGGAAGAAAACAAGCGTTTAAAATGGCGGATGTTTACATGGATCCCATTCTACCTAAGAAAAGTAATATTAAACTAAATATCAGCCAAAAAAAAAATATCTGAAATTAAAAAGGTGGTTTTGTTTGGTTTTTCTGCTGATTCGTTCAGATAGAAAATCACATTCAGATGCTGAACAGCAAAATGCAAAATACAAGAATGAAAGCTGATTACAGTGCCACATCCGTCCTACTGAGAAAACAAACATGGATTCAACACAAAAAAAGAATGAGTCAGGAGAATCAAGGAAATGCATTAAAGTGAGATTGTTAAGAAAGAGAGAAAAAAAGAAAGCCTAAATGGAAAGAAGAATACACTAAACAGAACACGATTATAGAAAACAAATGATTTCACAACACTACATTACATGGGTTTGTTCATTACTCTGGAACACTAATCACGTTTCGTGGCAAAAACAATGTTAGCTAATTAAGTATCCACACATTTATTTTACTGTATCAAGCCTGAGGACCAAACAATGCAGTGCATTATGGGTATTCTGACACCACTTGGGTACATCATTTGTACACTATCAGTTGCTGTGCACTATAAAATGGGAGACCCTGAAAATACAGGGTGTCCCTAAAGTCTCCACACATTATCAGGGGAAATTAACACTTTTTAGCAAAATATCTTCCACACTTTTTCATACTTGGTTTATATTATATACAGATTTTTTTCAGATAGCCTTTAAGAATGCCTTTGACAAAAGAAGAACATACTAAAATCGTTCTCATGGCTGGAAGCTGTCGCAAGGTTGCGATGGACTTTAACAGGAAACACGGCGAGCGCATCACACACACACACGACACTGTTACCAAACTTATTAACAAATTCAAAAAGACCAGAAGTGTTGTGGACCGACAGAGAAGCGGACGTCCAGGAACATCCACTGACGAAGGCACAACCGACACGATGCTGGCAAACATAGTCCTCTACGTATGGAGACTTCTGGAACACCCTGCAGCTCACTGTATAGTGAGTTGGACCTTGATAAACACAGCTAGTAAGCATTTCCTCTTTACCCTCCTCTCGCAGTGAGCGCAGCTCTATCCTCATCTTTTGCAGGGCCTCCTCCAGCTCAGTGCACCGTGCTCGCTCCTTCTCCAGCGCCGCCTTCATGTCGCTGTACTGCATAGGCACTGCAGGCTGCCCCTGCGCCATGCCTGCTGCCCCATTACCAGCAGCAACCATATCCTCCCGTCGACGACCAAAAATACCCTACAGCACGGGGCCACAGAGAGACCATCCCATTATGCTCCTGGAAATGGCCTTCTAGTTAACATTCTCTGAAGCCTAATTAATTCCCTCAGCCAAACAATTCTAAATGACTCCAACCTTAAAGCTGGTAAAGAAAAAAAAAATCACACCAAGATTACATCTTAGGGACTTTTAATGGAAGGGAAGATTACATCTTAGGGAATTTTAATGGAAGGGAAGATTAGTCAAGCTTGGTAATAAGCCTTGTTTGCTTGTTATATCCCTCAAACCTTCTTCTTCTTGATGGGTTGGTCCATCTTGGCCTGAAGGAAGTCAATGAGTTTGGTCTGCTGAGAGATTGTGCCCTCCATCTTCACCTTCTCATGAGAGTACACGGCCTAGAGAGGAGAAGAGACCACAGCAAAAATGATTGAAAGCCACTTAGTTTGAGTTTAATCTGAAACTGTATGAGTAGACACAGTTCCCCTGGTTGAAGTATGAATGGGATAATCTGTCAGATGCCCTTTGATACAAAATAAAGAAAGAAAGAAAGAAAGAATCTCCCTCCTTGTTGATAAAAGCATAAGCAGTCAATCCTGGTGTATCAGTTTCTTACACTGACACATGGACAGATATAGGGCGCTGCTATCTCTGCAACAGTTCTGACTGGTTTTTGATGTTACGATAAGTCCTCATAACAGACTAATCCTTTATCATTATCCTTTACTTTTCTCTTCGTTGTGGAATACCTCAAAACGGAGCCATTTGTGACAATAAGGCAGCGACATGCATTCAGGAGCCGCTTTAACAGCTGTACACCTGGTCGTTTGTGTAATTATCAAATTGTCAAATCGTGTGACAGCCAAGCCATGCATAAACATCAGGCAGAAACAGGAGAAGAGCTTCAGGAACTTTCGAGCAATGCAAATAACCACGCTTTTCAACCGTGGTGAGCAGAAACGTATCTCAGCATAGAAACGCATGTAGAAGCACATTGAACCATGAGGCAGTCGAGTTACAACAACAGAAGACCACATCGGGTTCCACTCTTGTCAGTCGGGAGCAGGAATCTGAGGTTACAGTGAGCAAAGGTTCACCTAAACTGAACAATTGAAGATTGGAAAAAAGACCAGGAGATGTTTTTCTAATATGCATCAGAGACATGCTACGTATCAGTGAGTATCAATTTCCTCCCAAGTGAAATCCACATTTGTCATAAGTACAAATTTTGCACCCTTAAAAACAACAGGGTATAGGTATACATCAACACAAAATTTAATCTTCAATTCTTTGGATCAACAGACAGCTTAGCATAAAATACTGTTTATATTTACACGATACAACAGTAGCCTACAATTCTTAATGTGAGTAACCCATTAAATTGACCATTACTAGATTAGGCACAAAAATGTACATGCTATTTTTACTTAGGAACAAATAGCTTTTACCTACTCTGCTCTACCTTTTCTGTATATCTGTTTTCAGTCTGGCTCTTCTATCATCTGTCCAAAAAAAGATTTGGAAAGAATATTCTGTGAAGTTCCTTACTTCTACCTTTCTGGTTTATTGCTGGATTACTGGTCTATGTTTAGTGTCTTGAGATGGGCATGGACATTTTAACAGTGGCGATCAGTCATTCTGTCATTCCGGAAGATAAAATGGCTCTACGGGCTCAGAAACCATCTGTACTGTCAGAATACTGTAAATGCACTCGCAGTCCCACTGTCTTTGTGAGTACGTGTGCAAATATGATGCATTTGTGAGGCATCTGCAGAGGACAGCAAGAACAACAGATCATTAATCCTGCGAGTTGAGCGTGTGTAGGAGAGAATAATTACGGCATGGACTCAGACTGTGGGAATCGAGATCTAGTCAGAGCTTCAGCTTCACTACTTCTTAGTCTACTAGTGCATTCATCCCTGAGGGGTCGTCAATGATTCATGCCTCTCAAAGTGCTTTTGATTAGCTGTTCAGCCTAGTTACTTATACAACCTTAAAAAAGGTTGGTAAATGGTGCAACTACAAGCTGGGAATGCAATACAGGGAACTGGATGATGATCCGGAGTGTGTGTGTACCTGTATATTTTCGAGTTGGTACTCGAGATCTGTTCTCTCAGTCTTGAGCAGGTCAGTTTGGTCCAGTGCTTCCTGCAGACCCTGAGTCAGTCTGAAGATGTGGGTCTTCTGGAGGTCCATCTGCTGCTGCAGCTTTCCTTGCTGAGATGTTCACACATGTACAATGATCTTTAACTACAAATGTCTTGACAAATACAACAGAAAAATATACACTCCAAAGTCATTTGATTTTAGTGAACCTGGGTGCAACTGCACCTCCTGTGAAACAACAGTGGTTGTACATGATGCGTTATGTCCTGTCTGAAGGTCCACAATAGCAGAGTAAGAGATATTGACACCTATTAAAAGATGTCTGAACGGCACAGTTTATTGTGTGGATATGTTAAAAGCAGGTACATGATAGATACAGGTACTGACTTACGTTTAGAGCCCTTATAACGTTTCCTATGTTACATGCGGCATTCAAGAATCAAACTTTCAGTTGACTCTTTCTGTGGCTCTATCTACGAGTCCACAGTAGTGCAAAGCATTATTTTATTGAAATGCCTTTGCATTAGTGTGTGCTAACCTGAGAATTAGCTGGATAACCTTAGAGAAACAAGATGCTAGCAGTAGTCCCTTAACCACATCACATAGGTTACATCCATCCATTTTCTGCACCTCTTATCCTACACAGCGTCGTGATGAGCCTGGAACCTATCCCAGGGGACTCGAAGTGTGGGACACTCTGGACGGGTGCCAACTAATTGTAGGGCACAATCACACACACACACACACACACACACACACACACTCAAACACACTTTCACACACTACTGACAATTTTGAGATGTCAATCAGCCTACAGCACGTGTCGTCTTTGGACTGAGTGGAGGAAACCGGGGTATCCGGAGGAAATCCCTGAAACCCACGGAAGACATGCAAACTCCGTGCGCAAAGAATCCAATGACTGAATCAGCAGCAGCTGATTGTTACATTTAGTGTCGAATGCCGGCTCGGCAAACGGACCACTAGGTGAATTCATGCTGCTCTAAATGTCTGTGTGTGTGTGAGAGACCAACCTCCTCCATCAGCCTCTGCTTGAGCTCTCTCTCAGTCTCTAGTTTCTGCTGGAGGCTGCGAGCGTTCATCTCCAACATGGCATGCTTCTTCTCCAGGTCATTCAACTGCAAGTCACAACAGTAGCAATGAAGCTCAGACACAACACACTAAAAGATTTCAAGACTGTTAAGACAGTTTAAACTAAATATGCTAAGAAACTAAGCTATAAATACACTACAGGTCAAAAGTTTAAACACATTCATATTTATTTTTTTTCTTTGTGGAATTCGTGGTTGTGTGTTACCAACCCAGTTATGTAGGTTTGACAGAGTACGGATGCCACAAACCTTTCAGAAAGTGTAAGAAAGCCGAATTATCCATGACGGAACGTTGGCTAAAACTGAACATGGTTTCAGATTTTCTTTTATAGTTGTGTATTTCAATCATTTATAGACAGAACTCAACAACCGCAGTTAAATGTCCATCATAACGTTCAAAGTAGGTTGAAAAACACTGCCGTGTTCCTTTAACATGATCATGAATAAGCGTTGTCAGAGCAGACAGAAATCATTACACATATTTGAGAAAAAGAAACGTATCTTTGAAATATTAGTCTGTTTGAATTACCAAAAGACTATACGATAATATTATAAATGCATTTGTAAATACTTCATTTACATCAGCAGCAAAACACCACATATCCGTTCTAGGCTTAATAAGGAATAGCTCTTAGGATCTGTAATTATCTCAGCATTATCTAAGCATCCCACAATTACAGCTCAGGATGAGAAAGTGACCCAGGAGAAGAAACTCCATTTTTAATACTAATAACTAATGTTCCCAATTATATAGAGAAAAAATAATGGCAGTGGGAATTAAAGCGCTTTAGTGATAAGATACACTGAGTCAGTAAGAGACTCATGAAACATGTGGAAAAGTGTGTACGTTGGTGACTCACTGTATCAGATAGACTCTCAGCTTTGAGCCTCTGTTCCTTGAGCGCCTGCTGGAGGGCGAGGATTTCGGCCTTGTGCTCACGCACAGCCAGCTCCACAGCCTGGCGGGATTCGGTGCTGCGCTGATCAGCGCGTAGCCGGTTCTGTTTCTCGTTGTCGAGGAGGCGCTGAAGGTCGCGTGTGCGTCGCTCCGCTTGCTCCTTCTCATCCTCCAGGGCCGAGCGCCAGTTCTCCCACTGTCTCTCTTTCTCTAGAAGCTCGTCATTCAGCGTTTCCAGTTCCACCACTTGCTCCTCGAGCATGCTGCACGTCGTCTTCAGGGTCTCGATGTTCTTTGTGCAAAGGTATGTACAGTATTAAATTACGGTCGAAATTTCTTAAGCTCTCGAATTCTGGTCGCTGAGGTGTGTGAGTGGTCTACCTGTTTCTGATTGTTCAGGTGCATCTCTCTGTCAGCGACCTCTCTGCGTAGACGCTCCACATCCTGGCTGAGCTGTAGTCTTTCCTCGCTCTCGTCCGTCACCTCGTCCAGCTGTTTGGACAGGTAGAAGTTCTGCCGGTTCAGCTCAGCATTCTCCTGGGTCAGCTGGGTCAGCTGCTCCTCCAGGTCTGTGATCACCTGCAATGACACAACACCAATCACATCCTGTTTAGCTAAATAGTTCAACCTTCTGAAATTAGTCACAGGGTTTCTAGACGAATTGACTTATGTATATAGGAGGCAAAGATATAATGTAATTATTAGTAAGCCTGTGATTATGGATGATTATGGATGAGCTGCATACCGAGCAGCTGTCCCTCAGGGCATCAAACTTGCGTTGAATTTCATCTCTGTGAGCCTGAAGGAAGAGAAAAAAACAACTTTGTGAATTCAGTTGACATGTTTATGTATATATGTGCGTCACTATAATATGCAGTATGGAAGAATGGTGTGTGTGTGTATTACTGATATACAGTAGTTTGTATGTCACTCTAACAATAGGTGTCCAAACAATAGGTGTCAAAGCATTTATTATGGACATAAACAATAACTGTTTGTTATATTGTAATTTATTATCAAAGGATTTTCATAAAGACAAAAGACAACGATTTGGTCTCGTGAGCCAGACCTCTGGTATATTTCTTTAATGAATGTGGCTAAGAACTACCTATTTTCACAAGACAAGGTTGCCTTTGCTTTTAAATAAACCCTTCAAAAACATTCTGAAGATGGGTTGTGGACCATTTTTCAATCCATTAACTATGCAGGTGAGAAAATGAGTTTTTTTGGAGGAGCATATACGCGCCTCCAAAAAGCTCATTTTGTCACACGAGTTTGTTTTCCTGTCAAATATAAAAGCACAGAAGATTGTAGAGACTCAGCTCAAGATTTTGAAGCTTGTGGACAGAAAAGTATACAAAAGAGATTTACTTGGCTGTGCTAGCAAGTAGCCTAACCAAATTCATATGATTTCAATTTCCTGGACCAATTTCAGCTATTATTTGAAATGATTGTTTCTCGCAAGCTTTGTTATATGATGTATTTGGATTTGTTGTCAGTCATTTAAAACATCTTTCTAGCTATGCCTGACTGGCTTAATGCAGTGTGGCAGATGGACTGATTTGCATAAACAGAATTCTGTTATACAGCACAGCAAATCAAATTTTGCCAGGATGCACCAACGAATCCGTCAGAACTCTACACATTTTGGTTTCCCACTCTATTCAGCAATATTACTTCCTCCATATGTACTGTACAGTATGGTATATGGGGGTGTGTTTGTCTCACTCTAAGAGCAGTGATCTCCTCCTCAGCCTCGGCCGTGGTCTCCTCCAGCTCCGTCTTGGCCTGTTGTAGTTGGCTTTCCAGAGCATGACGTGCTGCCTGCAGACTGCTGATCTGAGACTCTCTCTCCTGCAGTGACAGCGTCAGCTCTGTCACCTGCCTTTTTAGCTCCAGCTTCTGCTCCTCATGCTCCAAACCCATCTATTCATGACACCAAAAAGCATAAATCGGTCAGTTAATCGCCTCCAGAAGCCATTCTGTTTCAGCTACATTTCGAAACAGCTAATGGAGTCCCGAGTGACAATTTATTCAGCCTTTTGTAACTCGGAACAAAAAGTCTATTTTGTAAGCGACTAATCTTCTATGCAACTTCTTCTTCTTCCTACGCATCCTGTCCAGCTTTCTGAGACTATAACCATTCTTTCTCTCTCATTTTTTCCCTGTCTTTTATTTATGAGTCTACTCTCACCTGTCAGTGTCATATAAAGTTAGCAAGTTTCACGACATCTTAGGTGTCAAACATTCGGATTTAACTGCAAGAGAACCATTGAAGTTCCTCGAATGAGTGGCAAAGTGTCTATAAGATTATAACACAATTCTAGTCACTGTTCTATTTTGATCTGGGACTAGTTTATCCGATTATTTCCATTTGTAGTCTGGATGACTAAAACCATTCATAGACTCTCTCCCTGACAAGGTGCTTGTGATTTTAATAAGCAGCCCACGCTCCCACCTGTTTGAGAAAAGAACTATTAAGTAATCAGGTGTAGGTGTTCCACAACATATGGCATAAAAAAATTTGCGGAATTTTAATTACATTTATTTTAATAATATCCAGTCAAATCTAAACTAATACAAACAGGATGAGTGAAATACTCATAATATTGCACTCTCTCTATATTATGAATGTAGATCCTCAGATAAGATTTTGTTAGCATAAGCATCAGCAATATTGCTCCATGGCCATTCAGTCTATTTGGGCAGTTCTGTTCCTCTCTGGTGCACAAATTCATTCTGAATCATTTTTAAACCCCCAGCAAAGTTTACGTCTTATTTTAATAGCAGTAATTCAAAATAGCTTGGTATGTCTGAGCTACCTTTTCAAGGTGATGAATACCATGTATTCATGGTAAAAATTCGACACATTTTCAAAACTGATTATAAAGCTTATGTTCAGTTTCCTGCTAATTTTTAATAGGCATTATCAGGATCATGAAATGGGAAAAAATTAAGTGTTATATGCATTAAGGTGGCTGCATTAGTGTAGAAGCAAAATAAAAAATAAAATAAAATAAAAACTCTAAGGAAACCTTAGTAGCTTGAGTTTGATTTTAACAACTGAATATCCAGACTCATAATATCCAACATATTTTCCTGAATTTTCATCCTGCCTTGTTCTGCACTACACAAGGAACACTATTTGTCTTTCAAATTCTCCTACAGCCCTCTCTGACCTCGCGCAGTCTGGTCTCCAGCTCGATCAGCCTGCTCTTCTTGCACTGCTCCTGCTGACTCATCTTCTCCAGATGCTCCTCCAACTTGGCATTTTGAGCCTCCAGCTTTCCTGCCTGTGACTCCAGGTAGAACTTCTGCTGACGCAGCTCAGAGATCATCTCCTCCTGCGCTTTCCTGCCCAGCACACACATAGAATGGCCAAGTGAAGCAGAGTTACATTCTTGGTTCATCCGATTTGATTTGATCTTGTATTATCTAGCACAGTCGTTAGTCTCTTACATGTTTTTCTGGGTGTAGATGCTGCTGTTGGCTGCCAGTTTGTTGGCCTCCGAGAGCTCAGCAATACGCTGCTCCAGACTCTTCATCTTATTTTCCATGGCATTGATGGTCTAAGGGCAGGATATACACACCCACATATTAAATATAACCCAGCCGATAAAAACATTCGATACAGATAATACAATAGCATTGTCATTTAAAAGAATATGTAACCTAAAAGGAAAATATGAGTCAGTATAAATGCCATCATCATGCGTCATTGAAGACAGCTGGGCATGTTTGCATGATCATAACACAAAGGCAAAGGTTTGCATTGGCACAATATATTATTGCAATTTTTCTAACAGTGAGAATAATGGCCTCATGATAAAAAGGGATAGAGTTATTATTATTATATTACCATATCATATGATAGTGGGTAATGGGATATCCAAATGAATCAACTCATTTCTTTTATAAACTTAGTGTGAGCAGTGAAGATCAGGGCTGTGACATTTTCATAATGATACATGATCAGATTCAGCTACAGATTCCAGCTTTATTATGTACTTTTCTATTTACCAAGATGTCTATATTGTTTCATTTCTTGTCTCTACTATGGCAATTGGTTTGCTGAGTGTGGTATCTGATTGAATGTTTTACTGATTATATTAATTATACAGTGCAATGATGCATCAACTGTTGCATCTGCGCTACTGGTCAAAAGTTTGGAGACACTCGACTGAAATGTTTCTCATGATCGTAAAAACCTTTTGATCTGAAGGTGTGTGATTAAATGTTTGATATCAGTGTTGTAGACAAAATATAATTGTGCTAACATATTCATTCCTTTTTTTTCTTAGAAAACTAACATTTTATTTACAAAAAAAATCTTTTTTAAATAAATGACTTGAAGAGAAATATTCTGAAAAGCAGCCAATAAGTGGGCAGTATAGGTGGGAACTCCTTTAATACTCTTTAAAAAGCATCTCAGGGAAATTCCTCAAGAAATCGGTTGAGAAAATGCCAAGAATACTTATCTGGAAATTCTAGGCAAAAATGGCGCCTACTTTGAAGATGCCAAAATATTAAATAATTTTTTGATATTTTTTTTGTTTTTTCACAGCATAATTTCCATAGTTCCTTTTGTGTTATTTCTGGAGTTATGATGTCTTTATTATTATTATAAAATGTGTGTGTGTGGTGGGGGGGGAATAAATAAAGTATGAATGTGTCTACATTTTTGACTGGTAATGTAGCAGGTGTTTCTTCTCATTTGTTGTAGACAAAATCATTCAGTCAGGTATATTATGTTAGTAATTGCCTTTTTTTTTATCTTGAAGTGGAGTGACTCAACTAGTGGAGGCCTATAAAACCTGGTTGTAAGAAAAGAGACAGGTCATTTGCTTGAAAAAAAATTGGAGATAATATGTATTATTCAGCAACTACCGTGACACGAATAAGAAACACAGGCATGTGATTTAGGATAATAAGTCTGAGTGTAATGGGTTAAACAGAAAGTGACTAGTGTAAAACACTGTGTGGTAAAATGACTATTCTGTGGTAATATTAATGTGACTGCTTCATTATTTTCCTTCAACAAAAATACTGCCATAGCTCTTTTATTTTATATATATATTATATATATATATATATATATATATATATATATATATATATATATATATCCGTCCAGGCATTAATAATACCTGTCAAACTACTTAAGCATTCAATGTGTGGAACACTCAAAATAATATACGATGGAATAATATACGATGGGAGTGCTGTTCTAGCACGGCAGGATAGAGTGATGCCACTAGCATACTGAAGTACTTTTTATTCTGACATGTTGTACTTTATTCAGAATAAAATATGGGATGATGGGAGTGCTGTTTTTGGAAAATAATAAATGACGACTGACGGGATATAGCCTGACTTGAAGTATGACAGTGACACATTATACCTTTTATCCATTTATAATTCCGATTTAGTTATTTCTCACCTAGAACTAGAACCCTAGAAATGAACTAGAACTAGAACTAGAGTTAGTCTATTTTTGTTCTCAGTAAACACTTGCAATGTATGCATTCCAAGTAATGGTGGAAAACGAATATTTAAAAAAGAGGTGGAGGACACATCCTTGCGCAGACAGGAGGAGGCGTGAGGAAATTCTTACAGCTTTCTGCTCGCTGAGGAGTTTGCCTTTCTCACGCACTTCCTCTTCGTGCTGAGCTCGCTTGGCCTCCAGTACGTCCTTATCAGCCAAGTCTGCCTTCATCTGAGCCTCCAGCACCTAAACACCCAAATACAGACCCATGATCACATAATCAGTCTACGGTTGCAGTGCGTCAACCATGATCTGCAAATGAAATCTTGTTTTGAAATGTTTTTAAGCATTTTATTAAGCCATGTGTGTCACATACATGACAATAAACCATAAACAGTTCCGAAACTACTCCATGCTACCTTGATCTTGTCTTCATACAGTCTTTCCTTCTGGACAAGGTGGGCCTCCATCCGCTGGGCGGTGGCCTGAGTTTCCCTCAGGTTGTCTTCCAGTTCCTACAAAGAAACACGCGCAATTTCTATTAGTTATGGATACTGATATCAAGTGGTTCTGACACGAAGCATTGTTATAATTCACTACAGAAAGTGAACCAATGAAAGTAAGTTACTGATTGAGAAAGAGGGAGCAAGAAAGTGAAAGAATGAGAGAGAGAGAGAGAGAGAGAGAGAGATGAGGAAACAGGCTCACCAAGATCTTCTCAGCCATCTGCTGGATCTGCTGTGATTTGGTCTGAATGTCGTCTTTCAGTTTATTCTCTCTGCGCTCCACAATCTCCAGCCTTTTCACTTGGTTCTCAAGAGTCTTTCTGCCTTCCTACACACAGAAACAATTATTTTAAGCTCTTCCTCTTTTTTTCACCAGCTATAGCTATAAATACACATTCATGCATATACATGCAAACACACACAGACACATATATATACATAAATAAATAAAATATGCACATACACACTCTTACAGGCCATTTTAATAGGAACACCTGTACCACTAATTTTAACATTCGTGCAATTATCCAGTCAGCTAATCATGTGTCAGCAGTGTAATGTACAAAATCATGAAGACACAGGTCAAGAGATTCAGTTAAACTGAAACAGATTGGATGTTAACATGAAGTGAATCTCTTGAGCTGTATCTGCAGGAATTTCTTTCATTGCGCTGCTGCCACTTGATTGGCTGACTGGATAACCGCATGAACAAGCAGATGCACAGGTGTTCCTAATAAAGTGGCCTACGAGTGTATATGGTCTGTGCTCATTTTCACAATTTATTTATTGATTTTGTAATAGCTTTAGGCTTTCACGTAAAATATCCTTTCTAATTTTGACTGCTGTTGTATTGATTAACTTTTCTCAATTAGGCTTAAATGGCAAAATGTGTATATTTGTCAAACTCTAACAGAACATACTTACTCATTTTAAACAGTATTAATAAACAAAATACTGCTGAGCACAGTAAAGTAAAGGTTTCTTCTGTCTAAAATTTTTGAAACAGAAGTTTGCAATCCAATGATTAAAAAAGTAGTGATTCTATACTATTGAATTTAAATGATAATCAGTTTTTTATGATAAGATATGAGAAACCTAAAACATAAGCAAAGCCTTACATTAAACCAGAAATACCCTTGTTTTCTGATCATGTGACCTTACAAAGGGTTCCAGTTTGTTCTTAATTGTGTCTTGACAAAATTCAAAACACCTTCGTAAGGAAGCATTTCATCACTGTTGTTGACAGGGTTTGTTATGAATAATGAATAATGTGAACAGATGGCGTAAATGCTGGTGATGGTGACAGTCTGTAAGTGTGAGCGGTGATGCATCCTGCCTCGGTCTCACGCAGACGTCTGCGCAGTGTGTCGCTGGGATCTGTTTTGCTACGCAGCCGCTCCAGTTCACGCTCCAGGCGCTCTTTGGCCTGACGGATGTTCTGTAGAAGCTCCGTGGCCTCCGTGCTCGCCTTCACCGCCTGCATAGGGCGAGAGGATATCCCACATAGTACTAGTTTTATGGTGCTAAAATAACTGCTGACACACTTAACAGGTAAAAACAAGCACACATGACCACTGTTGCAACATGTTGCAACAACTGTTGACATTTCATTTACTCCTATTTCTATATTAATCTGAGAACATCCCGTCTGTTGCTCATTAACAATCTAGGATCAGTGCAAATGTGTACCTTAGACAGCTTATCCTGTAGCTCCTGGATCTTCAACTGCTGCTCTGCATTGGTCTGAAACACACACAAGGCCATAAAACATCAAGCAAGTGCGCAGTGCCCCGTTTGTCTCTCATACACACTCACAGACTGAACGCTGTGCTGAAGGACACGGGCTAGTAAGCACTTGAATTTGTTTTTATTTACGACAGAAGGGAGGCAAGAAATAAAAACATCAGAGCAGGCAGACACTCTGAGACCTTGTAAGTGCACACAGTGATAGAATCATCAAATCAGGTGTTTAGTTATTAGTATTTAGTTTTTAATTATTTCCATAAACGTGATATTAAAAAGACAAATCAGAGAGAAGGCAGAATCCCAGATGGTTGTGTTTTGTATCCCCTACATACGCACAAAACATAATGGCCTATAAACACTAATTAGTGCACACTATAGAACATTGGAATGTGTTCAGGATGTAAATAAATAAATAAATAAGTGTGTTGTGTATTTTTTGATATGGTAAAATGTTTATTTCTCTTTTCGCTTTGTAAGTTATCTGTAACATAACAAGCTGCACTTTTTTTTTTGTCTGCAAAAAAAATGAAAAGAAAAGTGAGTCTGGTGTTGGAATGACTATTTATTGTTTCTATAATGTAAGTCAGTGGTTCTCAACCAGGGGGGTCGTCCTGGGGGGCGCGGAGAGATTGGAAGGAAAATTGTTTTTCTTTTTGCTGAGAAGGGGCGTAGCTTAGCTGAGTTTTTTTCTAGCTGTCAGTGTAGACCAGTGTTGCCAACTTAGCAACCTTTCAGCTCCCTTTAGTGACATTTTTTTTGCAAAAAAATAAAATAAAATAGCGCCTAGCTTCAAATCTAGCGACTATCACAGCAAATATCACAGGTACTGTCCTGCAAGTGGGAGGTCTTGCTTTCCCACTACACTCTCACCTCTCTCTGTGTCTGCTCTGTTCAGTGAGTGTCTGAGAGCTGGAGATTTAACAATGTCACGGATAGCGAGACGCCACCTCCGTCCTAATTCGCATAATTATACCTGGTTTTCTCCAATATTTGGGAAGGTTATGCCACATGATAGTGGAGGCTTGGGGGGGGGGCTTTAGTTAGAAAAGGTGGGAGAACCTCTAATGTAAGTGATACCAGGAACTAACTTGTTTGTGCGGCTGTTTCGCAACATTAACGTCACAACTATAAATGTATGACATGTTCTTTAATTTACACCACCCCTTGGTTGGTTACTTTTCAATAACAGCACCCCCATCATGTTTCATTCCTTACGTAATTTCTCATCTCAATTGAAATCTAAGCTGAAGCAAAATTCGTATTACTAATATATTAGCCAGAGTCCAATTTACCTTATCCATATTTAATCATACCCCTCTCTGTATTCATCATATTGAGTCGACAGGTTAGTCATGAAGAGTTGAAATTTGGCTGCTGCTTTTGGTGTGAAGTGTGAACAAAAATATAATGCATCACTGCTCATTTCTCTCAATTTTTACATTATTTAATAAATACAAGGGAAGTCACCTGTCCTTTTGGCAGACCACTTGTATCATGATATAATAGATATAATCACTGGCTATCATCACATTAGAGGATCAGCTTGATAAAAGGCACTTCAAGCAACTCGAGCCAAAAGTGTTCTTACTGCGCGGGGGGGAAAGTGTGAGGCCATGTGATCGGGGATTACTGACGCCCGCCCACACACACTAAAATTCTATTCTGCTTAGCCATAGCGTGATATATATTGTTTTCTGGGAAGGAAATATCTATAATGCACAGAGAATGAGCATTTGGGAGCAATAGAGCACATTGATTGTATTTGAGAGACTGATTGAAGGTCAGCTTAAGTCAGGGATGCTCAAATATTTATGCCTATTTTAGGGGAGAAACGCAGACAATGGATCCGTTTCTCTTTATTAGCAGCTTAAATAAAGGTGCATTAGGGTGAAACCTCACTCTCAATAGGCCTCCTGAGGGCAAGCGGTGCTGCAGTGAAGTGAAACAGAAGAGTCAGAAAAGCTTTACCTTCTCCAGCTTGGTGAGCAACTCCTCCGCCTCAGTCTTGCCCTGCTCTTTTGCCTGTACACACACACACACACACACACACACACACACTTCAGCTGACAAAAAAAAAGGTCATGATGGGGACGTTTGACTTTCGTCTCTAAAACTCGCTGACAAATCAGCAAGAATTCAGTTAAAGCTATAAGCTTTAAAGTGAACACACTGCACTAAACTTTGGTTTGCACATTTAATTTGGTATTAAAGAAATATATTTTAATCTTTAAGCTGAAAAGTTTAAAGCAAAAGGAAAAAGAAAGAAAAAAGAGAGGAAAAAAAGAGATTCAAATATAATAAAAGCACTTCTCCATCACCCAACTTGTGGCAAATTTGTTGGTGCCCTTAAAGAAAATGAAAAACTAGATAAGGGCATTTCCTGAAGAAATGACAGTTTTTAAAAAGCTTTCAAACTTTCTACTTTGAACTGTAAAAAGAAAAAAATTATAAATAAATAACTAAATAAAAATCACTTACCCTCTCGTTATAGATTTATTTCACAAACAAATAATTTCAAAAATGAAAGACATTATCTAAATATGCGCAATAATATTTTGGCTAGTAGTTGGAGCCAGAGAGCTTTGTTTAATCTCTTAACCTTTCACCAACAGAACCTGTTTTATTAAAATTGTCATTAGATTCCAGTTGATATTATTTACTGCTATAATAGTATTCCTAATGTTGGGCTGTAACAAAACCCCTGCACCATGAACCCCTGGAGGTTCCCAGATCTCACTTTGAGAAACATGGTCTTCAGCTATTCCTTGGTAGTGCTAAGGGGTTGGTAGGGCATTTGTTGTGGATCGTATCTCAGATGGCTCTAGGAGGGTGCTAGGTAGTTGCTGTGGTGTTCCACACAGTGTATATGATGCTGCTAGGTGGTTCCTATGGTACTGGTAAGCAGTTGCTGTTTTTACAGGTATTTGCTATGGTGTACCAAATGGTTGCTATGGTATCCCAGGCAGTTGTTAGATGGTTTCTATCTTATACCAGGGAATAAATGCAAACGAACTGTTTTCCTTCCTTAATTTGTTTGTGCACGAATCTGCTGACAGAAGGCAATGTAAGATTTTGCTTGCTAGCTTGTGCAGATTAATCACGAGCAAATGCATAGGTTTCAATAAGGTTATGCAGGAGCTGGAGGGGGAAAAAGGCATCAGTCTTGTGATTTGTGAGAGGGAAGTTTATGCAAGCTTTGGTTTATTTTAGTCACGCCCACTTCCAATTGAAAAGGGATAATTTTACAGCAGATGCTGGAAAGTCACCAATTATGAATAATACTGGCATATTGAATTTGCCACAAGGCCAACATTTTCCTAATTAGAAATGTTACTTCCCTGTGTCTTTAAAGGTCATGCTGTTAAAATAAAAACTGCTGCAATTTCAATTCTCCTTCACGCGCTCATCGACGAGACAGCAACAATGACGTTTCTCACTGACTAAGAAGACTAGCATCAGCGTCCTCACTAATCCATTCGTCTTGTGCACACATACACACGCACCTTCTGGATTCTCTGCTGGTAGTCTACAGCCTTCCTCTTGAGCTCTTCGCTTGTCTGGCGCGAGTCTCGCAGCTCAGCTTCGTACAGATCGCTGCGGCGCCGGGCCGCAGACAGATCCTCCTCCAGCTGCCTGATGGTCACCTGCATCTCCTCCAGCTGAGCGTGGTACTCCTGCAAGCCACAGACATTCAGACAATTGTGTTATCACACTTGATATGTGCGAATATAAAAGAAAAGACCAGGCCTGATATGAGCTTTAACAATAAGAGAAGGGAAACGTGTTAATCTATTAAATTCGAAGATAAAATGATTAGCATAACTGTATTAGATGACGCGTGACAAAGTCATGCTATCATGCTCCCGTTAAGAGAAGGGCATTCATACATGACATGCATGTGGATAGTTACAAAAGCCTTCTAAATCTTAACTGATGTCTCAATGCAGAGCATGGTCACAGAGCAAATAGTCAGAAGAGAGGTTACAGTGAGCTCGAGCAGGCCAAAACTAATCGTTCCCCTACTAGAGCAATAAAAAAAAGCGCATGAGATGGTATGAAATTGCCTGCTGATAGGAACGAACCGGGTTAATGAAAGTAAGAGGGAGTCAGGTGCATCATGGCACGCATTCAACAGTGACTAATCAAGCTTTTGAAAAGGCATTTGTAGTCCTTTACCGCAGTCAGATTTAACAGTAAAGTACATTATACTGATCTAATCTTTAGAGTTAAAGCTGTATAAATTACACACATCTAATGGAAGACTAGAATAATTACAGCCAACATTAAATTTTTCACATGTGTACCTCTGTTTTATGCATTTCAAAAATGCATTTATCACTACATTATGCATTTATCACTATTTTGCATGCTAAACAATTATATTGTAGAACTGCAGCAAACATTTTAGCTCTAACTGAAAGCCTCCAAATTTTCTCTTAGCAAAAATGTAATATGCCAGAAGCACAATATTACTAATAAGGGCTTTAACACTGAATATAAATCTATGAAGGCAGGAGTGGACAAATCAGTAGCTGCCTGGGAAAGCAGATTTTGTGTCTAGGAGATTAGTTTTTGTTTTGTTTTGTTTTTTTATTCATAGTTGCCTGGAGGATAGGTAGGTTCAACAACCGGAGAATATTAATATTAAAAAAAGAAGAAGAAAAAAGCTCTTCCTATTGATTTCAGAACATGTATTGAAACACACTTCAGTGCTATAACTGCAGCATGCTGAATCCCGCCACCTGCTGCGCTACACACAGCAGCCGAGGTGTGAGCTGGTTGACGGTGGAAGACGAGAGACGAGATCTTTTCCGAATCAGGAACACGAGCAAAATATGAAACCACAAAAAAACAACATATAACTATTCTGTTAGCACAACAAATAGGTCACATCGCAGTTAAACATATTGAGAGAAAAATATAAACGCTAGGACATGCTAGACTCGCAAAAAACACGACTCAAATTATATTTGTACATCGTATTGCCGAATCTTTCATTAAGGAATGTGCTGAAAATCTTGTCTGTGGTAATCACACACGAGCTGCAGATATTATACATGTAGAACTGATGTTCCATGGGTTGACTGTACGTTTACAGTTTTTATGCAGGCAATAACGTGCTAAATGTCCTTTAAGATGCATAAAGTGGAATCGCTGGTGTTCGAAATTTATTTGTTCGAAATTTGTGACACCCAAGGCTCTGTAAAAATGAGAGATAAATAAAGGTTGTGGACCGCCAATATACAACCAATAAGAACAAAGAGGCATCTCGTCCATCCTATCCATTCAGCAGGCTTTCACTGTCTTGCACTAGCTTTCAGACGCATTTGTTTGGTGTTAGGAATTTTGGTGGCTGTTTTGAAACTCTGACTATACACTACCTTTAAACCTTTAATTAATGAAATAGTACTGTGTTTACGCCCAGAAACCTTTACAGTGAGTGGAGAAAGAATACAGAATGTAAGTCACAATGATAATGGTTATGGCTAGATCTGCATGGATTATTATTTTTTTTTTGTGAGGAGGACGGAAAAAAGTCCAAGGGATTGATGGCAGAATGAGCGAGATAAGGCAAAGATTAAAGGAGAGGAAAAGAGTTAAGTGACAGTTCCAGTAGGCAAAAGGATGGTGATAGAAAGTCTGAGACAGAAGGATTCTGGAGAGGAGTAGCAAGAGTCTGGCTGACATATGGCAAATCAATCAAGCTACTAACCACCGTTCCAACTGAGACACCCTACAGCCAGACATGACCCTCGCCACAGCCTGAGTGTTTGACAGATTGAAGGAACGAGGGAGTGGAAGACATGGAAAGACAACTGATAGACAGACAGTGTGAAAAGACAGGAATATTAGCAGATCATAATCAAGGAAGAAGATGGACAGCGCATATAGAAGAGGGAAGACCAAACACCAGTCGGAAGCACAGCAGAATTGCAATAGTCTAGAATGGGACACATATAAATGCCATAGCGCAAACAACAATGCCAGAAACCCACTTAAAGCACATCACAACCGATGGCCAAATCCAGCCTTGGTATTGTTCCCTCAGGCTTACCTCCGGCATATTAGCTTCTAAAACAAGGCCCCCTGCTTTCCCATCTCTCTCAGTGTTGCCAAGCATGACAGCTCCCAGCAAGATTCGCACGTCTTAACATCAATGTTTTTAATTATAGTCGCACATTGTGCTCCACTCTGCTTGAAAAACTACTCATGTTACTGCTGGGGCCATGAGCACAGAGAGAGAAGAAGCAAATGTGTGTGTGTGTGTGTGTGTGTGTATGTATATATACACACACACACACACACACACACAACTTTCTGTAGCGCTTATCCTACACAGGGTCGCGAGGAGCCTTTAGCCTATCCTAAGGTACTCCTGGCATGAGGCAGGGGACACCCTGGACTTTGTGCCAACCCATTGCACAAAGATTATGTCTTTGCCTTTGGAAGAAACCAGAGTACCCAGAGGAAACCCAGAAGCACGGGGAGAATATGCAAACTCTGTGTACACAGGGCAGTAATGAGAATCAAACTCCCAACCGTGGAGGTGCGAGACAAACCTGCTAATCACAAAGTCACTGTGCGACCCACAGGCGACAACAGTCCCACTAAAAATGTGCTACTTTGAATGAAAAAGACTTGGGGGGCTCATAAACACAGGGCTCTAAATGATGACAGTAGCACAAAGGCAAATGAGGAAAATAGGGCTGCTTAATGCTTCCTCCACTACAGACAAATAATTAGTCCAGTCACACTGAAAATTACACAAAGAACACGTGTGTCCTCGTATTATTAAAAAAGCTCCATGTGTCCAAATTAAAGACCTGCCATCTTGAGTCTACATTTACACACAGTGAGACTAAATGGATAAATAGAAGGTGTCTAATGAAAGAGCGTAGCAGATTGGTATCTATTGTAGAAACTGTGTGGATTAACTGATAAGACAAGACAGACAAAGACACACTTCTTGCATACACATTCAAAAAATATGTCTGGCTGGGTGCATCGTATTGGAATAGCATGAATAGCATATGAAGAGCATTATCCGTTAAATGTATTTACAAGTCACAGCATTTGAATCCTCACGTCTTAAATAATGAGCTCATTTTAATGCATTATCATTTCTATAGTAACGACACAGGGACATGTATGGAGTTGCTTTGTAGAGTATAGTAGTGTTCAGCTTTTTATAGTATAATATAATATGGTATTCAATTTGAGTTTATACAGAGTTGAAGTGTACAATATATGGCCTGCGTTTCTATAGTATATTAAAGTATAGCGTTTGTATAATATAGCAGTTCATAATGGGCATATTTGATTTAGGTATATATATACACATATATAATATTGTACAGTAAAGTATAGATTTGAATTTCTATAGTAAAGTATGGTACAGTATATTGAGTTGAATTCGTACAGTATAGTGTTTGATTTGCATTCTTATATAACGACACTACAATACGAAGTATTTTAATTACTCTTATATAGTATAGAAAAGCATATTAGTGTTTAAGTTATTATAGCATAGTTTAACATAGTATAATATTTGATTCAAGATTATATAGTATAGTACAGTATATTAGTGTTTGATTTTAGTTATAAGAACAGTTTAACACACTATAGTATTTGATTTAAATTTATATAGTTTTTAGCTTCTATAGTATATAATTAAAAAAAATAAAATAAAATTCAATTCAAGTGTATATAGTATAGTACGGTATTTGACTTGAGTTTCTATACTGATAGTACAGTAGAGTAGGTAATAGTATAGTATAGAAGAGTAGAGTATACCATCGCATCACACAGTATAGTAATTAAACATAGTGTTTGATTAGAATTTGATCAGTGCACTGGAATGATGTCTGTGTTGGTATAAGGTGAAAGATTTATGTGCAGAACAGAGTGAAAACTTTGTATTAGGGTGCTGAGCACTGCTGCTACCCCGACCCTCTTAATCACTAATTGTGACTGTTCCCGTGGAGATGAAGCTCGCCTCTGCATTTGTGTGTATGAGCACGCAGACAGAAATGAGTCATTCTGCTGTTTCCCCATCTCCCAAACCTCCTCCTCCTCTCCCTTTTCTTTGTTCATCTTTTCCTGCACCAAATAAGTGCAAACGCTCCTTCTTTAGCCAACACATCCACTTCTACTCATTCATTTTCTCTATTAAAACATCAGTCACGACTCAATTTACCTTCATTTAATGCAGCTTTGTTTGCTTTGTGAGTACATGATATTAAATTGGAAAGAGACTGAACAGGTTTTTATTTTCATTTTCAGAGGCCATGTTCAGACTTGAGGTGTCTATAAGTAAGCAAATCCCAGCTATACTGCAGCACTGTGTGTGTATGTGTGTGTGTGTGTGTGTGTGTGTGTGTGTGTGTTGAACGTCGACCAAAAGTTGAAGGTCTCACTGAGTCTGCTGCTGAATCAGCTCTGCTCCATTGATTGTATAAGGCACACACACAAACACAGAGAGAGATAGAGAGAGAAACAGACAGAGACAGAGAGAGATAGAGAAATAATTTGAGAGAGAGACACAGAGCAAGAGAGAAAGAGCAAGCGAGAGAGATTAATTTACAGAGAGACAAAGAGATATAAAGACAGATAGAGCGAAAGACCAACAGAGTAAGAGAGATTACTTGAGGTAAAGAGAGAGAGAGAGAATCAAAGAGACTGAAAGAGAGAGCATGAAGACCAACAGAGTGATGGAGAGAGAGAGACAGAGAGTCAAAGACAGAGATAGAAATAGAGCAAGAAACCAAGAGTAAGAGAAGAGAGATTAACTGAGAAAGAGAGACAGAGCATCCAAGACAGAGACAGGAAGAGAAAGCAAGAGACCAACAGAGTAAGAGAAAGAGATTGTTTTTTTTCTCTTGTTTTTACAGTACCCTTCCTTTCTACTTGCTTTTTCTTGCTCAAAAAATGTACAATTGTTTGTCATGCCAAAAAAGCCTATGGAAACTGAAAACTGAAATGGAGAATGAGAGATTTATTGAGAGCAAAAGAGTCAAAGACAGAGAGAGACAGAGAGAGAGCAAGATAGAGAGCGACAGAGTGATAGTGAATACATTTGCACTGTCTAAAGGATTTGCTTCTTTGTCCTTCATTGATACTAATCTCTGTGTGTATGTGTGTGTGTGTGTATGTATGTATGCAATGAATAGCAATAAAATGTAAGTATGCATTACCACCGTAATTGAGAAATATCATTTATCACATACAATGGAAAATCTCCTGTTACAATTCTGTTATGCAATTCAGGGTAACACTGTATATTAACATTGCACCATATAAAACAGGTAAATAAACACTGAAAATCTATAGCACTGTATATCTGCATTGTATTGTTTTCTTTTTCTGTCTGCTTAAGATCGGCTTTATCAGACAGAAATGATCAGGAATGACACTACCACTGATAATTGTTGCCACATTAATGCTTTCTAGTAGGCTTACTGTGAAAGTCGGTGTTCCCGGTTTTATACACCGTGTACATTCGTGCCACAAAGTGATTATATCACTTGCCCCCCCTGTTGTATTGCTTTTTAAAAGTAATAAAAATCATATAGAGAAAAGACGCTACAATTAAAAACTGAACGCGCCTGCTCAATTCAGTGTGAGCCAAATGGGTCAGAGTCGCAGCACAGATCAGATTTGATTTATCACGCGACAAGAGTGAGGCGAGCTGACTGACAAGACGATGGCGGAAGATTTGGTTTGAAAAATTCTATGTTTAATAAAAGTGAGTTTCTCACTGTACTGTTCTGTTGTTGCTGTGTTTTTCATTAAGAATTATAAAGAAACCCACCATTCAAGCAATTGCTGCCCCCTAATTGCCACTAATTGGAAAGCGAAAGTGAAATGTGCACGGCCGTGCAGGCATTCATAAGCCATTTAATCACTGAAGAAGCTGTTATTTTTAAAAGGTGGCAAAGGTTTAAAAAAAAACTTGTACTTTTGTGTCAGTAATTAACTGATAAGGTTAAGCAAAGCACTTATGCCATGTTATTCCAGGCCGTATAGTGAGGTTCTGTTATGTGTAATGAGGATGTGTGAGGCTGTATAGTGAGGTTCTGTTATGTGTAATGAGGATGTGTGAGGCCGTATAGTGAGGTTCTGTTATGTGTAATGAGGATGTGTGAGGCTGTATAGTGAGGTTCTGTTATGTGTAATGAGGATGTGTGAGGCCGTATAGTGAGGTTCTGTTATGTGTAATGAGGATGTGTGAGGCGGTACAGTGAGGTTGTGTTATAATGTGTAATGAGGACGTGTGAGGCCATATAGGGAGGTTGTGTTATAATGTGTAATGAGGATGTGTGGGGCCGTACAGTGAGGTTGTGTAATAATGTGTAATGAGGATGTGTGAGGCCGTATAATGAGGTTGTGTTATAATGTGTTATGAGGATGTGTGAGGACGTACAGTGAGGTTGTTATAATGTGTAATGAGAATGTTAGGCCATACAGTGAGGTTGTGTTATAATGTGTAATGAGGATGTGAGGCCGTACAGTGAGGTTGTGTAATAATGTGTAATGAGGATGTGTGAGGCCGTACAGTGAGGATGTGTTATAATGTGTAATGAGGATGTGTGAGGCCGTATAGTGAGGATGTGTTATAATGTGTAATGAGGATGTGTGAGGCCGTATAGTGAGGTTGTGTTATAATGTGTAATGAGGATGTGTGAGGCCGTACAGTGAGGTTGTTATAATGTGCAATGAGGATGTGTGAGGCCGTATAGTGAGGTTGTGTTATAATGTGTAATGAGGATCTGTGAGGCCGTACAATGAGATTGTTATAATGTGTAATGAGGATGTGTGAGGCCGTACAATGAGGTTGTTATAATGTGTAATGAGGATGTGTGAGGCCGTATAGTGAGGTTGTTATAATGTGTAATGAGCATGTGTGAGGCCGTACAGTGAGGTTGTTATGTGTAATGAGGATGTGTGAGGCCGTACAGTGAGGTTGTGTTATAATGTGTAATGAGGATCTGTAAGGCCGTACAATGAGGTTGTTATAATGTGTAATGAGGATGTGAGGCCGTACAGTGAGGTTGTTATAATGTGTAATGAGGATGTGTGAGACCATATAGTGAGGTTGTGTTATAATGTGTAATGAGGATGTGTGAGGCCGTACAGTGAGGTTGTTATAATGTGTAATGATGATGTGTGAGGCCAGGTAGTGAGGTTGTTATAATGTGTAATGAGGATGTGTGAGGCCGTACAGTGAGGTTGTTATAATGTGTAATGAGGATGTGTGAGGCCGTATAGTGAGGTTGTGTTATAATGTGTAATGAGGATGTGTGAGGCCGTATAGTGAGGTTGTGTAATAATGTGTAATGAGGATGTGTGAGGCCGTATAGTGAGGTTGTGTTATAATGTGTAATGAGGATGTGAGGCCGTATAGTGAGGTTGTGTAATAATGTGTAATGATGATGTGTGAGGCCAGGTAGTGAGGTTGTTATAATGTGTAATGAGGATGTGTGAGGCCAGGTAGTGAGGTTGTTATAATGTGTAATGAGGATGTGTGAGGCCGTATAGTGAGGTTGTTATAATGTGTAATGAGGATGTGAGGCCGTACAGTGAGGTTGTTATAATGTGTAATGAGGATGTGTGAGACCATATAGTGAGGTTGTGTTATAATGTGTAATGAGGATGTGTGAGGCCGTACAGTGAGGTTGTTATAATGTGTAATGAGGATGTGTGAGGCCAGGTAGTGAGGTTGTTATAATGTGTAATGAGGATGTGTGAGGCCGTACAGTGAGGTTGTTATAATGTGTAATGAGGATGTGTGAGGCCAGGTAGTGAGGCAGTGTTATAATGTGTCATTTTTTTGGGGCTTTCTAACTGTAAATCGACCTTGAGTGTGTAGTAAGGCAATATTAAAAAATAAAACTTAATAATAATAATAATAATAATAATAATAATAATAATAATAATAATAATATATAAGGTGAGGTTATATGTAATGAGGATGTGTAATGAAGCTCTTCACCTGTTCTTTAATCTCCTGCAGCTTGTTGCTCTGCTCTCGAATGTCATGGAGCAGCTGCAGAGCCTTGTCGTCCTCCTGAGACACCTCGACACGAGCCTGCTCCAAGCTGCGCTTCAGACTCTACACACAAACACATACACGCACATACACAATTACGATGAATACGACAACACTCATACAGTGATACACAGGCTGGAACACAGACAGTAAGTCATCCTAAAGCACCTCTGTCATGGACAGATAACCGAGGGCAGCATATCGATCGATCTGCACTACCCACATTTGCAATTCAGTGACTGATAAAGCAATAGATCTAGAATGAAAGATCTACAGCTCCCTTACAAAATTCAGTAACAACCGCAGCTACAGGAAAAGCCGAACCTTGGACTGACTGATGGTGACCAACTAAAAGAAAACCCTGAATAAATTAGCAGAGAAGCACAGGAAACCTCCAGACACACGTACTGTATGATACAATTAAGCAATTAACATCCTATCATGCTCTGCAGCATGTATAAAATGCCGAGCAGACGCAGTTGACCTTGATTTTACACCATCAGTAAGAGAAAAATGTCTGTGTGTCATCAGTAAGTGTCGTTGGAAATTGTGGTTGAAAGCACAAATTTAATGACAAAGACACTTGTGCATCAATGTGATATGTAAGGAAACAAATACAAAGATGAATGCATATTTGAGAGTGCATTCATGCAAAACACATCAACAAAGATTTTGTGAAAAAATAATATGGTCTGATGAGTCATCCTTCCTCATATTCTCATAGCAAATCATCAAGCATGGTGGACCACAAAGGCCTGAATGACTGACCCCTAAAGTTGGGGGGCTCTAATAGCTCTATTATGCTGTGGGGGAATTTTGCAGACATTTTGGCTCCACTTGTCCGTTTAGAGAAAGGTCAGTGCAAATCTACACAGAGTTCTTCTGACATATCACCTTTATGCCACGATGAAACATTTCTATCATGATGCAAGTGGTCTTTTCCATGATGGCCCCACCCCCATCCACAGGGCATGAGGGTTCACTGAATGAGTACAAAAAATGATGTAAATCATGTGCTATGGCCTTCAGAGTCAACAAACCTCAACACTATTGAACAACTATGGGAGATTTTAGAGCATTGTGTTAGAACGTCCTCTCCATGACCATCATCAATATACCAATACAAATCTCTCAGGTCATGATGCATGCTCAACTATTGCAGTCAGTGCCTACTTTTTGCTTTTTGTTGCTTCTTATGACCAAACCTGTAAACAAGGAATTCATTTGGACATCAAATGTAATAATCAGACTGTAATCTGGCTAACTAGCAAGACATTTACATATAATTTCTTGAGCATGAGCTCAAAATCTAATCAGGATATAATCAAGATCCAAGATGGATGAACCAACCAACGAACAAAGTCCAAACAGAGATGTTTAACCAGATGCCCAAGACTCAGTTAACAATAGAACCCCCTCTCAATATATTATACAATAATGAACATACTGTTGCAGATGCACACTCTAAAAGAATACACAGAAGTATATCTGTCTGTCTGATAGACTGTAGTAGAATTTACTGCAACTAGACCCAGGGTCATAGCTGCATTATCTTCTGAAAATTAAAAACTACATATGAAATAGAATTTGTCAACACAGCAACCACTATACAGTTACAGTACATGCAGTTCAATGCAAGAGCACTCACGCTGCATTCGGTGATGTAGGTGGCGAGGTCCTGCTCCAGGATGCTCCTCTGCGTCTCGGAGGCCTTGAGCTCCACATCCTTCTGCTGGAGAACCGACTCCAGGTCGGTCATCTTACGCTGGAAGCGTGAGATCTCCTGCTCCATCTGGGCCGCCACAAACACAAGCACCAGATCTAAATGCATTTTACAGCGTCGCTCCAGCCACAAGGACGCATGATACATGCATATGATCAAATCCATGCTTGCCTATGGACTGACACACCAGACCTAATTGCATTCTATCGGACAGATAATGATATGCACGCATGTATTAAGCCATATTATACCACAGCGCTGCTGAATTCTCAAATCTGATCGGTCAGAAGATGGTGTTGGTTAATATTCTATAACAGTGGCTCTGACAGTAGTTCTGGATGCAATTCAAATCACTAGTTTATATCGAGGTGTTAATTCTAATACAGTTTTGTATCTATAGTAACACTTTACATAATCTGAAGCTAATAAAAAAAACTTTAATTTTTAAAGAAATAAAAACTTAATCTGGGTAAGCTGGGTGAAGCTTTCTGGAGAGGTTTATTAAACATTTATGGAAGGAGTCTCCAGTGTCTGTTTCATAATGCTCAGTAAGTTTTCTGCCAGAGGCTGGCGTGGGAATGACAAGAAACAATGACATGATATAACTGATCTTGTGGATATTCTGTAATTTTAAATGTAACTATAAATGGTTAAAAAGCACTGACATGGAGTTAATTAAACTGTACTTGTCAGGTATTTGCTGTGGTATAAGCAGAATAAACACTTTTTATGGGACATGCTGTTAGAGGACCAACTTCAGAGTGGTAACAATAACTCCGCTTCGCATCGGGCTGCGTCACACCGCCTCGTCATTGATTATTTTCCTATAATAGCATGCCCTATTGTGTTTTATTCCTTTTAAAGAGGGGTGCATAATTGGTGAAATTTTCAGATTCCACAGAAAGCACTTAATCAGCTGATTTTATTGACCAACCAAAGACAATAAATAATCAAATATTTGTGGACACATGACCATCACACCCATATGTGCTTGTTGAACATCCCATTTCATATTTTGTTATAATAACCTCCACTCTTTTACCACATTTTGGAGCGTGGCTGTGGTGATTTGTCCTCATTTGGCCGCAAGAGCATTATTGAGGTTAGGCACTGATGTTTGGATGAGGAGGCCTGGGCCACACTCAGTGTTCCAGTTCATCCCAAAGGTGTTCAGTGAGGTTGACCTCAGGGTTCTGTGCAGGCCATTTGAGTTCTTCCACACCAACCATGGCAAACCATGTCTTCATGGAGCTCTCTTTGTGCACAGAGGCATTGTCAGGATTAGGCCTCCAAGTTCCACTGAAAAGAAATTGTACAAAGACATCCTATACTTGTGTGCTTCTAACTTCGTGGACTGCCCACATAATAGTATGATGGTCCGGTGTCCACAAACTTTTGGCCACACAGTGTATCTGTCAGGTGCTAATATACCGTTGCCCACTCATCAACATACACAAGCACAAACAAGTACTGTATGAGGAGGCACGCAACACACTGCTACTTAAACTGCACTGTGAAAAACAATCAATTAATTAACCGAGTCTATTAATAAAGCGGAACTGCAGAACTTCTAAAATGAAGAAGGTTGGGAATCTCATTACTCCTGTACAGGTTTAACCGAACAGTAATTACATAAAAACAGAAGATTAGCATGCAAAGCATGTGGGTAAAGTATCCCACCTCATTCTCACTGCATGCACACTTGTACTGTACACAAGGCTCCTTCTAAAATAAAATCGACCGCAACAAAATGACATTTACACAAACGTAACGATGTTCACATCACCCATCACTGACGTGCAGGCCTACCTTGTGACATTTGTCTTGGGTGTCTTGAAGTTCTTTGCTTTTGAGTTGCAGTTTTTTTTCCATGGAGTTGGACTTGGCAGGGGAGCTGAGGCCGGCCGCCACTGATCTAAGAGCACAGAGATAAGAGATGTATCAAGGAAGGTTAGGATAATGAGACAAATGACATTAGCCTCAGATTTAGCACCATGAAATGTATAATAAGAGACAAGTTAAGTCTCTCAAACACTCACACATCACCCACTTTCGGCTGTTGATCTCACTCTAAATGCTTTATTCATCAAACCACAAAATGGAATCATTTTAATTGCCATTCATAAATCAGGATACAAATGCAGTCTGATCTCACTCTGTAAACATGTACTGACTTGTTAAACAGTCGGGGATATTACGGAGAGTGTTCGGATTTAAGCCTGAGATAATCCCGATTACAATGAACAGACAGAGGATTCATTTTATGTACCAGTCATGTGCTGACTGATTATCTTTATTTAAACAGCAAACAGATTTAAAGTTTATCCCAATATGTGCGACCTTTATTTAACGTAGATATGATGGTTCAGAGAGATCGAGTACAGTAAGATTAAAACCCATCCGTCATGTGGAAATCTGACTGTGGATAGCCAGCCGATCTGAAGAAATCATCCTTAGAGGAAGCTTTGATCATCTGCAAGTCCTCACAACCAACCAATTATCATTTCTATTCCATCTCCACGAACCTCAGTCCTTTATAAATCCTCATTACACATCTGACCATCACAAAAAAAAAAAAAGGATGTATATTTGGTCAACTTCAGAATTTCTGGCGCCCTATTGCGCAATGTGCAGTAACGATTGATGAGGAAAATGTGAATTTCTGTGTGTGATGTTTATTTCACTCAAAGACCTGGAAAAACTTTGCCGAAACATTTTGAGAAAACATGCTAAATAAACCATAATTTTAACACAAAATAGACAAATGGATGTTGTGCACTAGTCACAAATATTGAAATGAACGTTATTTTAAAAAACACTTTAAAGTATTAAGCCACCAATTTTCTTTGGTTGTGTTTTATTAATTTTTGCTCATGTTTATAAAGGGTGCTGATAATTCTGTAATAATTCTAAGAGAGAGAAGGATGGTATTTACTATGATGTAAATCAAACTATATTGAGTAAAATTCTATGATACAGACAGTAAGAAACTTGTGAGTAGTTACGATCATGTTATTTAATGTGTTTCAGTGAGTGACAATGTGCAAAAGACAAAATATAATAAAAGAAACCTGATTATTATTGGAAGTCAATTCCTTACATCCCCAGAGAAGCATTAACAAACACAGGCATAATTACCAAACCTGTTCCTCTACAGGAGCCTTAAATAACCGAAACGCTGAGTCAGAGTCTGCCTGGAGGAGTTCGGCACTTACGCATTTAAAGTGTAGATTTTACAGAGCTGATATGTAAAGGTTTAAGATTATAAGTTGAATGTGAATGGATTTAAACCCTTTTCCAATTAGAGCAGGTTTGAACAGCATGATGATCAGCAGACTGTTTTGCAGGAAGTTCTGCTTCCTGTCTGCTCAGTGTAAAAAGGCTGAGTGCTGCAGGCCGTTAAAGCGCATCCTGGGTACTCAGCAGAACAGAGACACAGCCTGTGTTTAAAGCGGGAATAAAAGTGCATCTGCACCATTTTCTGATAGGAATGAGTGATAATGCTGGCTTAACCCTGTCTAGGGGGACACAATAGTAGCTGAACTAACAGTCAAGATTATTAGGGGCCAAGCACCATCATCATGATGGTCATGATGATGATGGTCATGATGATTATTATATATGGCAGCCCATAGAACTCTTCAAACTAATAGAGGACAGTCTCAGCTACCTACATAGTAATTTTGGTGTACACCCCCTCAAGTGCCTTAGCGCCACCAACAGGACAAACTGGACATACGTTTGCAATAATGACTCCAAACACAACTTCAGACATGCAAACTACTTCACTCTCTGATTCTTTGGGTCATGCCGAGTCCAATGGATACCACAATGTTTATTTCCACCATATTGGATTTTCCACCATTTTGAATTTCTACAAAAACATTTTCACATATTTTGTCCAATTTGGATGTGAAATTTGAAACACTGCATTGACAGACCATGCTGAACAAAACATATTTCCTGTGCACAACGTGCAAATAAATTTGATTGCTAAACAAGAATTGGGAACAAATGCTTTTGGTCTTTCTCCATCATTAAGGGGTGGGGAAGTGCTTTACCCCTTAATCACTTCCTGCAGGTATATTTTTTCTTAACATTGAAGGTATGCAACAATTACTTACCTCAAGTATCTATGTTATTTGACTTATCATTTACATTTATGTTATTTATTATTAATGATAAATTATTTACAACTTTATCTTTTTAAAATCAACAGGAAACACATTGTAAAATCTGCAAATATTTTAATTTCCTATACCATCGCACAATAGCTGCTCTTGCACGATATGTGCAGCAGCCATCCATTTTTACTCGCAGTTAAAAGCATCTACAAACAAGGCTTCTTTACTGTACACTTCAAAACCTACAACCCCCTGAATACAAATAAGCATTGTGTAAAATAACTGTTCAAATTATAGACTCAAAATGAATTGCTATACAATCACAGTAGGCAAACAAACAGACAAACATATAAACTTTAGAAAAGTTCACCAATTAAGTTTCAGTAATTACAGTCATGGACGAAATTATTGGCACCCCTGGAACTTTTCCAGAAAATGTACCATTTCTCCCAGAAAAGTGTTGCAATGACAAATGTTTTGGTATACACATGTTTATTACCTTTAAGTGCATTGGAACAGTACAAAAAAGCAGGAGAAAAAAGGCAAATTTGACATCATTTTACACAAAACTCAAAAATTAGGTCGGACAAAATTGTTGGCACCCTCAACTTAATATTTGGTTGCACACCCTTTGGAGAAAATAACTGAAACCAATCTCTTCCTATAACCATCAACAAGCTTCCTACACCCCTCAACTGGAATTTTGGACCACTCTTCTTTTGAAAACTGCTCCAGGTCTCTCAGATTTGAAGGGTGTCTTCTCGCAACAGCAATTTTGAGATCTCTCCATAGATGTTCTATGGGATTTAGATCCGGACTCATTGATGGCCACTTCAGAATTCTCCAGCGCTTTGTCTCCAACCATTTCTGGGTGCTTTTTGGGGTGTTTCGGGTCATTGGCCTGCTGAAACACCCATGACCTCTGACGCAGACCCAGCTTTCTGACACTAGGCCCTACATCATGGGCCAAAATCTTTTGATAGTCTCCAGATTTCATGATTCCTTGCACACAGTCAATGCACACAGTGCCAGAGGCAGCGAAACAACCCCAAAACATCCTTGAACCTCCACCATGTTTGACTGTATGTACTGTGTTCTTTTCTTTGTAGGCCTCTTTCCGTTTTCTGTAAACAGTAGAATGCCAATAAGCTCTACCTTAGTCTCATCTGTCCACAAAACGTTCTCCCAGAAGGATTGAGGCTTACTCAGGTACATTTTTGCAAACTGCAGTCTGGCTTTTTTATGCCTCTGTGTCAGAAGTGGGGTTCTCCTCGGACTCCTGCCATAGCGCTTCTTCACATTCAGATGACGACGTATGGTTCGAGCTGACACTGATGCACCCTGAGTCTGCAGGACAGCCTGAATTTGCGTGGAAGTTGACGGAGGTTGTTTATCCACCATTCGAAATATCCTGCGTTGCATTCTTTCATCAATTTTTCTCTTCCGTCCACGTCCAGGGAGATTTGCCACAGTTCCATGGGTTATAAACTTCTTGATTATATGGCGCACAGTGGACAAAGGAACTTTAAGATCTCTGGAGATTGACTTGTAACCTTGAGATTGTTGATATTTTTCCACAATTTTGCTTCTTAAGTCCTCAAACAATTCTCGGCTCTTCTTTCTCTTCTCCATGCTTGGTGTGGCACACACAGGCACACAACACAAAGGTTGAGCCAACTTTTATACACTCTAACTGGCTTCAGTTTTGATTTCTATATTGCCAGCACCTGTTACTTGCCACAGGTGAGTTTAAATGAACATCACATGCTTGAAATTAAATTATTTACCCACAGTTTTAATAGGGTGCCAATGATTTTGTCCAGTCCATTTTGGGAGTTTTGTGTAAAATGATGTCAAATTTGCCTTTTTTCTTCTGCTTTTTTGTGCTGTTCCAATGCACTTAAAGGTAATAAACATGTGTATACCAAAACATTTGTCATTGCAAGACTTTTCTGGGAGAAATGGTGCATTTTCTGGAAAAGTTCCAGGGGTGCCAATAATTTCATCCATAACTGTAAAAAGGGGGAGGGGGAATGGTGGAAACAACTGCAATAGAATAATGGATACAGCAGTTTTGGTTCTCTGGTAATATTATATTAATCAGCCCATCACTGATGATATTTGTTCTGCTAGCTCGATGCACTAATTTAATCGAACCAAAATTAGCATGCATTTTTCTTTTTTTTTGTAATTAATTGCTAGGCAAGTTCTGAGGCAAGTTGCAGGCAGAAGGCATGATATTTACTAGCAGAGCTGGAAAATGTTTACTCACATATCATTCCTATAAACCCAAGGCTTACATCTAACAAAGCTAAATCATCCATGACAATATCGACAGATGGACAGAAATATCGGCACTGGCTCAGGTTGCTTCGTTTCTGCAGCTGTCGGATACGTGACTGAACCAATTCAGGCTGTTGTGGATGTTGAACAAATTGTGCCCACAAGCATCATGTTATCACCTAAACCACGCAATTTGGCACCTACGAGATACGAAGGGCACAGACAGAGTCAATTCCTTTTTTAAAAAAAACACTTAACATGGATCCATGCTGAGAAGCATTATATCACTCTCAAAGCCTATTACATAAAACATACACACACTCACACACCCAAACACAAATGCAGTGTTGGTTACCAGGTCCTGATGTACATAGCTTTAAGAGAAGCGCATGAGCTAGATGAATCCAGTTCAGGCTTGTTTGCTCTTGCGTATGTCTTGAAAGGCTGCCGGATCTGATGGGCAGGTGCAGCTGATCACCCTGTTTGCCCTCATCATGCCCATGTTACCTCCTGGCTCTCCTTATTAGTCAAGGTGTCATAGCTAGACCTGCCAGAGTCCCTGCTTACACTCTGATCACAATGTACAACGCTTTAAGCCACTGTATGATCAGAGCACACCTAATAATCTGTTCTACCTCCATGTCAAGCTGTATATGATCTCCTGCTGTCTGATATGAAGCCAGTACCAATACCGACACACGTTGACTGTTTTACTGGTTAATCTCATCTTCTGGATCTACCTTATTCATCCTGATGCTCCACTCCTGTACGGTCATTCTTGGTTTTTCACCTGGAGTTTTCTGCCCTTGTGATTTACCTCCTGCATTCGTAGATAATCTCATCTGGATACCCTTGCCAAATGGGTAGCAATAAAGTCATTTGTTTGTTTGTAACTTCACTAAGAGACTAGCACATGGGGCCCAACAATGAAAGCTTGGCAGCGCCGGGCTTGAACTCACAAACTGCTGATTAGTAACCCAGAACCTCAACACTGAACCATGACTAACCGAAATAAGATACAGCCAGAGCAGACAACAGTGTGGATATTGATAATCCTAAAACAGGGACAAAACAAGTAGTTCATGCATGCCAATAGATCCAGAATTCAATCAAATGTGATCATATGAATGGAAAAAAGTATATATCGGACACTGGTTAGGTCTGCAAAACGTAATATTTCAGCTATCTAGCTAATCTAAGTCTCAACAAACCCACCCACAAGCCACAGAGCAACTGATTTCTTTTGTACACATTTATGGGCACAAGCTTCATTACTATCTGAATTGATTTCCCTGTAGGTTTTTAGAAGGAAAAAGCTTTGAACAGGAGTTTTTCCTGCACAAGATACTCAATTAATTAAAAAAAACAAAAAAACAACTATCATCTATCGGACTTGATAGCGCGCTACAGGATGCCAATTTATTAATTCTTGGGCACCTGTGTTTCAAAGAAAAGGTTACTGCGTTGGCTCTTGGCTATACACCTATGTGCTTTCTTCAATCATTTGGATCAATCCCTAATTTTATGATTTTTAGACAGATTACAGGTTCCAAGCACCACTTTTAATAGAGAATATTAGACTTCAAAAACAACCACTTCATTTGACTGTTATCCTTCATCGAACACAACTAGCCATCCTGTTATCTGCCCGTCACAAAAACACAGCTAAACAACAAATATGATGCCTTGAATAAAAATAAATACTCAAGAAACGACAGTAAAGTGTTGCCTAAAACCCTGGACCAGCCATTTCCTCTAATAACTGCCAGCCTTGATTTGTGGAAGCGTCTAATGACATATGAACAAGAGCTAAAAATACAGTCTGAAATATCAGAATTCATCTGCTGCATGACAATGACAGCAATTACCAATAGAGCAGGTCTGAGGATTAACACATGAGAGTGTGAGGAAGTGGAAAAAAACAACACAATGAGCCTTAAAAAAGAAGAGAAAAAACAAGTTCCTGACACTTAGATGCAAATGAGAAGGACAAGGATTAGAAAAGTCAGAGAGATAAATGAGAGAGGAAAAAAAGAACGATGAAACCGTGAGAGACAGGAAAATGAGATTAATAAATATATATATATATATATATATATATATATATATATATATATATATATATATATATATATATATATATATATATATATAACGAAAGTGTCATAGAGATGGACATTTTGCAGTGAAGTATCTAAGCAAACAAACCAAGCGCAGCAGCTCATAAGTATTCATGGTTTGACCACATGACTGACAGCTAGCCAGCAGAGAGCAGCACCCTTGGGCAAAGGACATAATATAGCAATCACCGCACCGAGTCAGAGATATAAGCACGGAGAGAGAGAGAGAGAGAGACTTATTCATATCAGGTTACAGTTTTGTGCCTCTTATTGCATCTTGATTTTCGATTTACTTAGTCTATTTATTACTATATTTCTAATATAACCGGTTGCTGCAAATTAAAATTGACATATTTTGCATCCATCATGTAACAACATATTAGGCTGTCAGAATGAATGCTGCATGTAAAATGTTCATAATATTATGTATTCGAAGGCCAAATCTACACCTATAAAAGTCTAATGCGAGCGTATTAAACTCCCTAAACTCATTTTTGGCTAAATGATCTCTGGGTGTGTGTGTGTGTGTGTGTGTGCTCAATATCTCTCTCTAATTAAATGTATTTTTTACGCAATAATTTCTTGTATTTATGTATCAACTTTTTTTATTATTAGTAAATATGAAAAAATATATAAAGTATGTGCCCTAAACGTGGTTTCAGGCTACATTTAATTCATTTCCAACCAGAATGATCCAAGTCGCACTTTTCAATCAATGAATGTTAAATAGTTCTACAATGCCATTATGTTATTCCCCATGTGGTGTGTATTTAATATTACGGTTAATAGAAAGTTTGGGATTCAGCCTAACTGTGAATTACTACTGGGCCAAGAACAGTTAAAGATGGAGAATGGATCATGGTTTAGTCTAAAACTTAGCAAAATATCAGCAACAGGAATACATTATTGTTGGTAAATAAACAAAACCATTTTTTTATGATAAAAGTATGGCACAACCTCCTCCTTCTCAATTTTCTTTGCTTTTATATGTTATAAACAAAGTGTAGCACTACTGTGGCAGTATACTCTGTTTCAGATGCTCCGGCCACAGGTTACAGAGCATTTGATATCTTTTGTATACTTTTCTGGCCACAAGCTTCAGGATCTTGAAAATTGGAATCTCAGCAATTCTGTGCTGTTACAACACAATAAAGAAACATATCACTGAGATGAAAAAAAGTTAATGGAATCTTGTGTGTGAATCAATTACTGGTAAGTAAACAAGTCAACCTTGCATGTTTGCCAATGAGCTGCAGTATGGGAAAAGGTCTGCCTCTGTTCTATTGACATTGGTATGAGACTAATCGCAGCGTAACTTTGCATGCAAGCCCATGTAATCATGCAGAATCATTCAGATCAAGAGAACCCCCCCCCCAAATCAGTGGTACATGAGAGCACTGACTGTAGCAGATAGATCGCCCTAACGCAGATGCATATTTTCATTTTTAAATATTTCACACACTCTTCTCTGTTCCATCAGACAAAAAAAAACCTTAGAACACTCAACACACATGTGCTTAGAGAAAGAGAGATAAAAGGAGGCATAAAAAAAAAAAACACAGACAGTAGCAGCAAGTTTTGCTGGCTTTGTCATTACAGCCATTATCTCGGGGGTTTTCAAAATGTGTCAGAAATGGAGTTAGGCAGAGTTTCAGTTCAACAGACGGCAGCAGCAAGGCTCACCGAACACGAATACACAAAACCAGAGATATTTTTGAGGCCAGATAAAGAGATCCATTATGTTTTGCTCTATACCTGTGTAAGATCGTGTCTCTGGGAAGACTGGCACTGTAAGACTCTTAGAGTAGCTTAAAATCATTCACATTGGCAATTAGTGCCTAATGCTGTGAGAGATAGACTGACAGAGGGAGAGAAAGTACGTTTGTCAGATAGCAGCAGTTAAACACACTTTAAAAACACTCCAGTTAGTGAGAACAGCTGCTAGTGTCTTTCATCTGGTGCTATCTGTGGATCAAAGAAAATGGGAGAAGACATGGTAAAGCTCTGTTCAGTCTGATGTTGCCTATATATGGTGCAATCGACGGTTTACTTGAGTAAAGCTGGGAGAAATGTATCCGTTTGCATCTCCTTATGAAATAGTTGTGGTCAGAGCAGGACTGTAAGATTCCTGGTGACAACCTTGGTGCTGTTAACAATTTGTCTGTGATATAGCATCCTGGATTGGGGTTATACCTGATGTTGTTCACATACTCTCCTGTGTAACTTTTGTAAGAAGATTTAAAAAAGGATCTGTCCATTAAGGGGCAGGAGCTCAAACGCCTCCCACTGCCCGAAATAGAATACCTTCTTTGACTGTTTCCTCTCATAAAGATAGTAGGAGTTGAGGCTATGTTACAGCAGCACCAGTGCAAACATTATATCAGACCATTCAACCACAAATCTCTCACAATAATCCATTTCTTTCTTTTTACCCCCGCTCACACAGTCATTTTTTGACATGCCAAGTACAGGGAAGGTAGGGTAGCCATCCTGCAAATGAATAATTAAATAAATAGCTGAAACAAAAAAATGGAAAGATTTAACAAGCGTACTATTAGATCATATAACGTCCTGTGAATCCAACAATATTTGATTGTTGGCAAAATATTCTGCTTGTATTGTGCTGCTGGTTAATCATTCAAATTCCTTTTACACAGAATGGAAGAAAAAGAAAAACATGCAGGCAGAGGGTCTGCAGGCTGAAACACCTTGTTGATGAGAGAGATCAGAGTAGAATGACAAGACTGGTTTGAGCTGACAGGAAGCTTATAGAACCCCAAAAAAAATAAAAATCACCCTTTTTTCACCCGTGGTGAAAAGAAAAGCATTTCACAAAATACTGACTGGATGGGCTACAATAGCAGAAGACCAGGTTCAACTCCCATCAGCCAAGAACAAGAATCTGAGGCCATCAAAGGCACAGACTCAACCAAATCTACACTAGTGAAGACTGGGAAAAAAACAGGTGATTTTTTTTTTCATTTTGATCTGGATTTGATCTGTCCAGTTTGGGTGAGCCTGTGATGAGCCTATGATGCCTCAGATTCCAGTTCTTGACTGACCTTGCTGTTGTAGCCCATCCATCTCAATGTCAATATGTTGCGCATGAGGAGATGCTTTTCTGCTCGGCTGCAAAGAGTACTTATATGATTTGCTAGGTTCTTCCTGGCAGCCCGAACCAAACTGGCCGTTTTCTTCTGACCTTTCTTACCAACAAGGCGTTTCCACCACCAGAACTGTCGCTGGCTCAATGTTTTTGGTTTCTCGCACCATTCTGCGTAAACTCTATGTTGTGTGTGAAAATCCCAGGAGATCAGCAGTTTCTGAAATACTCAAACCAGCTCATCTGGTACCAACAGTCATGCCACAGTTAAAATCACATAGCTCTCACTTGTTCTCCCATTCAGATGTTTGATGTGAACATAAACTGCCGCTCTTGACTTGCATCTGTATGATTTTTTGCTTTGTGCTGCTGGCATATGATTGGCTGATTGGATAACAGCATAAAGGCATGTTCTTATTAAAGTGGACAGTGAGTGTAATGTCATCTTAAGCAATATTTATCTCATGTGACTACCTACCTAAGCAGGTCCAGAACAGAAGGCCATCTAAATGGAGGAAGGATATGGAAGTTGTTCAGTTTCAGCTGAAACATTTCAATAGTGTAATTGTCATAGTCATGTCCCTGCCAGGCTGCTATTGCACAGCAGGGGCTACATGACCGCCAATGTCCCCATTTCAACAGTGATGCCAACTGGTGCTGCCCTTTGGGGACATGGCGGCACAATCTATCAAGTCAGTCTTTGTGTTATTGGCACTGGCAGCACTTAAAGACGTGTGAAAGCCTGTTTCAGTGTGGGTGGCTGAAAATAAGCACACGGTCTCAGGGTGTATCAGATTTTTTTTTTTGTGGCACTGCATCATTGGCTCCGTTACAATTACAGAAGTCATTCTGACGTTTTTTGCAGTTCTGCCTTTGATAAACAACTCCCTTCCGATCTCACCTACAGAGAGTGGGCAAAATAGCCCATAATTAATTTGATTATCAACCCTCTGTGTTTGGTCTCAGAGCATAATTACAGGCTACACTTTTCAACTGGAAGCAGGAAATAATAATATTAACAACAACAACAACATATTATGTATAAGAGCCTTTCATGGTTCTCAAGGACACTGTACAAATATATCACAGCAAATATGAAGCATCTAATATTAACAACAATAATAGTATTAAAACGTATATAACTATGAAACAGGGTTCAGAGTAAATGAGACGTACCATTGGCGGGGGGGAGATGCAAATGAGAAAACGCTGAGAAGTAAAGGTGTCTGGGATGAGATGCAATGAATGTGGCTATTTCTGATCTCAGGTTTCCTATAAATATAGCCTGCCACAAGAAAGGCCACACACAGTGGTAAGTCAGGGTTCAGCTGTGTAGACCTTGCAAGCTGAGTACAGAAATCAATGTAATCTATATCTGTTTATATTGATGTATGTACAATACTTCCCTACATTAACAATAAATGAGATAAGACTGGATGGCAGTCAGCAAATCTGCTACACTATAATAAACGTGTCTCTGATAATCGCTTCAATTTGTGCAGAGCCACAATTACATGTCTACTAATCTAAACTATTGTCTATTTAAATCATCTATGGTTGACATCACCAATAGTATCATTTCGACAATGTATTATTGCAACAATTATATCCCACAGAGTAGGAATGGGCGATATGGACTTACAACTATATCACAATATTTTCTGGTATTTATTGCGATAACTATATCAGTGATGATATAAATATAGCTCCTCATTTATTGATAAACTCCTCCTCCGCTTCACATCCGCCTTCCTCCGTACTTGTTTTCGATCTGCACGTGAACTGCGAATGGGTCGCAGACAAATACGTCATCCACTAGGCTTTATCGTTATTATCGCGGGAAGAGTAATTCTTTTTGTGAGGAGAATTTCTACCGCTTTATCACAAATGATAAGATGCCGCCCATCCCTACCACAAAGCTCATAAGCATATTTACATTCACATATTCTACCCAGACATTTCAGGTGTTTTTCTCCTGAACAATTGTCAGACTACATTTTCAGGAACATTTTCTTATTAGAAGAATGTAATGTTTGTCCCAGCCACTTCCTTGATTGACATGGACAGACTCCTTAATCAAGCCATCTATCAGTCCATACAGGAGTTTATTTGTGATTATTGTGGCCAAAAATGATTGATTTTGCAGTGGCTTTTTTCAAAATTTGCAAGGAGACCTTTTAGCTGTACTCATGTTCGGTGCAGGTGAATCGGAGGGGGCTTTGGCTGAATGCACGTTGTGATGAAGTCACATGGCGTGTTTGGATGATGCCACATATAACGTCTTGGTCCAGATCTACGGAAGATATGCAGTAATTTTGAAAAATTGCAAGCTCCTGCAAATATTGCAATGTTTCCTCGATTTTGCGTTCATTTCAAAATTCTGAAGGGACTGATCTATTCATCTATTTAAAATCCCATTTTGAGCTCAGACATACAAATGTATATTAACGGTCATTAATTTCTTTGACCTACTTTCAGCATGGACATAAGCACTTTTACCATCACAGTCACTGGTACCAAGACAAATCTTTTATTTACAATTTTAAAGAATGTCTTTTTAATGGTTAAAAGTTACAGTACACTGTGATAGGGTACCTTGCCATGGTTAAAGTGGGAAAAAGTCAGTATCAGATCAGTATTGACCAATAGTCAGCTCTGAGAGCCCTGACGTCAGCAACATATAGAAAACTAACAGTTATAAATAAGATCAGCGCATCACTACTAGTCACAATTCATTCAAACAAAAGATGCCTGCTTACGATTCACTTAAATTACTCAACCAATTAAAATAACACTTGATTACTGTACACTATAGGGGGCACGGTGGCTTAGCATTTAGCACGTCTGCCTCACATCTCCAAGGGTGGTGGTTTGACTCCCACCTCCGGCCAGTGTGTGTGGAGTTTGCATGTTCTCCCCGTGGTTTGGTGTATACTCCATTGAAAAAAAAAAAAAAATTAATTAAAAATTAAAATCCCCCTTAAAATTTAAATCTGGTTGTGCCATCTTTAGCTGCAATAACTGCAACCAAATGCTTCCAATAACTGGAGATCAGTCTGTCACAGCACTGTGGTGAAATTTTGGCCCACTCTTCTTTGCAGAACTGCTTTAGTTCAACAACAGGGTTGGAGGGTTTTCGAGCATGAACTGCCTGTTTTAGGTCCTGCCACAGCATCTCAATTGGTTCAACACAGGAATTTGTCTAGGCCATTTCAAAACTTTCATTTTGCTTTTTTTTTTTTTTTTCTTCAGAGGTGGACTTACTCCTATGCTTTGGATCATTGTCTCAGTTGTGCTTGAGTTTTGGACTTATGCACTAAAGAACATTCTCCTTTAGGATTTTCTGGTAGAGAGCAGAATTCATGTTTCCCTCAATTATTGCAAGTTGCCCAGGCCCTGAAGCAGCAAAACGTTCCCACACCATCACACTACCACCACAATGCTTTAATGTAGGTATGATGTTCTTTTTGTGGAATTCTGTGTTTGGTTTACACCAGATGTAACGGAACCCCTGTTTTCCAAACAGTTCTTTTGACTCATCAATCCATAGAACATTCTCCCAAAAGGTTTTAGGATCATCGAGGTGTGTTTTGGCAAAATTCAGACGAGCCTTAATGTTCTTCTGGGTTAGCAGTGGTTTTCACCTCGACACTCTTCCACGGATGCCATTTTTGCCCAGTGTCTTTCTGATAGTGAAGTCTTTTGTTTCTTCCCGGATGAGTCGTTGCTGTGCTCTTCGAAGAATTTTGGAAGGTCTGCCACTTCTGGGAAGGTTCACTACTGTACAGAGTTTTTTTTCCCATTTGCAGATAATGGCTCTCACAGTGGTTCTTTGGAGTCCGAAAACCTTTGAACAAGCTTTCTAACCATTCTCAGACTGAAGCATTTCACCAGTGTGTTATGCTGCACTGTCAGTTGGCTGGTTGCCTTAATGGGTCTTGGAGGAAAGAAGTGATAGCCCTTACTCTCCCTGGTTGGTGGCTTTCATATGATAGGGGAGAGCTGGCTGAGGGTAGCAATGAGAACAAAAATTTCTGGTTTAGCATGACTACCCAGTGAATAGATGAATGAATGAGAATCTGCTGAATGAATGGCTATACAGGAGGCAATGCCTGCATCCTTAACATTCTCCAGCTATGAATCACAGTTTCAGAAATACTTCCTGCTGACTCCACGCATTATCGTTCCTTGGCTCTGTATCAGGCAAAAGGGCCTCCCACACACAAACACTCCAGCGGACATCCTCTTCTCTAAACATGATGCACACTGCAGACACCCCCCCACACCATAAGACTTTTTTGAATCTATTCATTTACATTTACATTACATTTATTCACTTGGCAGATGCTTTTATCCAAAGCGACTTACAAATAAGCAAAGCGATATATCATATACTTGAGATTATCATAACTATGACTAAATAATTACACCATTAGAATAAGCTAATGCACAAATTCACACAAGCACAAAAGCACTCGCACTAAAACTTCTCAGCACTCTGAATTCTGCAATAAAAAGTAAAGCAGGTTCAATAAAATGTCATATTTTGTTTAAGTGGCAGATTCCAACTGACCCCAAAGAGAACTCACAACTACTATTTTTAATTAATTTTGTCTCAGCCCTGATATCCTCACTTCCATAGCCCTTATACATCTCAGCTGTAATTATGGGTCTTCATAAATATTACATCTCAAAGTTTGGGGAGGTAATATCTGATCAGATTAATGGAATCCCATGGTTTAAAAATAAATAAATAAATAAATAAATAAAAATGCTTGGTCTGACATTTGCACCTTTAGTTCTGCAATGGATGTATGACACTAATGTACAAATAAGCTTCATACGTTTTTAAATAAACAATTTTTTAAAATCCTTTTATATAAATCTAAGTTAAATTTGAAACTACGTACATGATCCACCATACTATCCCTCGGCTTTCCAGTAAGCTTCTGCATTCAAACTTCAGGAGTCGGGGTCTAAGTGGCAGAGTAACCTACGCTGGACACTACAAAGGTGGACTGCTAGAAACCAGGGTGAAGCATTTAACATTTGAGGAGGTTAAATACGAAATCATAATGATGACCCTGTTGACCTTTTTTGAACACCATTATAGCACAATTAATGAATGAGATCTGGGGAATCTGAAGTGAACACTTTGAACTCTTTGTCATGTTCCTCAAACCATTCCTGAACAATTTTTGTAGTGTGGCAGAGTGCATTATCCTGCCATTATGGAATACCCTTGCCATATAGGGGTGTACTTGGTCTGCAATGATAGTTAGGTAGGTGTTACGTGTCGAAGTAACAGCCACGAGAATGTCAGGATCCAAGGTTTCCCTGCAGAACATTGCCCAGTGCATCAAACTGCCTCTGCCCACTTTCCTTCTTCCCATAGTGCATCCTGGTGACATCTCTTCCTCAGGTAAGTCACGCACACATACACTGCAGTCCACATGATTCAGATCTTTACTCTTGCCCATTTTCCATCACATCAACTTCAAGACCTGACTGTTAACTTTCTGCCTAATATATCCCACCCCTTGACAGGTGCCATTGTATTGAAAAATCAAATATTATTCAGTTCACCTGTCTGTAAATGTCGACGTACAAAATCAACTGTGCCGTATGTGTGCTATTTTGGAATATATTTCGGGGGTTCAAACTCAAGCTCCCCACTACAATTGTGTTGTCAAGATGCAGTACTGTAAGGGAGTAGGTTTTGGGCTTAATTAATTCAGAATGAATCACAGTCCAAGGATTTTCCAAAATGACGCTCTCATAATGACTGATTTTTACATTACAAGTAAGTCACACTTTGTCTCACCTGAAATCTTGTCCATAAATATGTGCCTCAAACAACCGCCACATTTTCAGTAATGTCGCACAGACATCCTGGCGTGGTTTAGGACAGACATTCATTAGCTGTTAGCTACATTAGGGTTGTAGCTCTGGTTCAAAACAAAAGAATCGTCAAGCACCAATATGCATGTAGAAAACCGTGTATAGATTATACAACAGCTCGAAACACAGTAACATTTTATGGTACTGCATTCGGGTCACTTCCCGCCCCCAAAGGAAAGACTTGCTAGACAAATACTGGGCAGCCTTGGTCTCAGTGGTTTAACACGGCTCACACTTGTTATAAGATTGGCTGTTAACAAGAGCCAAACATTCCTCGGCAAGATACAAGTGAATGACTCACAGTCTCTTCTATTTTAAGCTTGGCTCAGAGAACACACAAGTGTTCAATTTGTTTACCCTATCATTGTGTGGATTTTAACAAAGATTAGAGCTCAAACTGCAAACTTAGACACTGTTTTCGAACTCAACCTAGCCCGCATCGATGGCAGTTATGCCAAAATAGCACAAAGTAACACACTATTTGGTCATTAAAAAGTGTCACTAAAATGGCTGTTATACTGTGAACCCTACAGCAGGGACCAACTTCGCTCATATGCCAATTAGAGTCCGCAGCAAGCACATAGGAAACCAACCATTACCAAGGAGTAAAGAGCCTTCTCCAAAAAGGAATTGAGCAACATTGCGATTACGAATTATTTAATTTACATCAACAGCATTTGGCAGACTATCCTTATCCAAAGCAACTTACAGACGCTTCTTTCACAAACAGTGCAGCAGTCTTGCATTAATTAAACATCCTGTTTTGGGATTTTATGATTATCAATAACACCAACTGAGCTCACGCTTCCTGAGGCCATTTCGTTCTCGCCGCTCTTGTCGCATTATTTATGCAGGATGATATGAGCGCAAAAATCTGAGTATTAAAATTCACTTCGTTCTAGCTGGAAGTCTATTTTTACTCCGACTTTGGAGAGGAGGGAAAGAAAGGTAAAAGGTGGAGAGTAAAAGATACAGAAATAGAGAGAGAGAGAGCAAGAACGCATGTAAAATTCATCCCACCATCACTTTGAAAGATTTGAAGGTGAAGATAAAACTGAATGTGCCACCGCTTCTTATGTTGAAGCTTCAAAATGCAGCTGCAGCACTTTATTTAGCTTCAGGGTCCACAGACACAAACTAATCAGGTCCGCGCTTCACATTCAGCTTCTAATCACCGTGGAAAAAAAATGGGCTGCCAGATAAATCAAAAGTTTCAGTCATATTGATTCCGCCTGATACGTGAGGAGACGCATGCAAACACCATGACACTTCTGCCACAGGTTCCTGAGTGGTGCAACTGTCCATGCATCATCTCCTACTGTCAGGATTTCCCAACAACATCACGGTTATAATTGCTGTTGCCAGTTGGAACACTCCCTCAAGGATGTTCAAATGTTCTGGTCTGAGAGGAAGCACATGATTGGTAGCTGTCATGCAGTACAAAATACTTATTAGTGCTTTTTAACTAGAGAGTGCGATTCTCATTGACTTTCAGAACAAGAAACATTTTCCCATGGCATGTAGCAATATTTAGACTTAATGTGCTTCATGGTGGTGTAATACACCCCATTAATACTGTGCAAACTCTTCTGACCACCTGGTCAAATAATTTTTTACCAGGCATATTTATCTGCAAATACTTTTCAGAATCATGAACGTGCAGGAATGTGGAAGTCTTGACAAAAACAAAACCAAGATCAAAATAAGGTTTGGTACAAAAACGGTCATATAACTCTCCTGCTTACCTCACCGTTAAACATGAAGACTGAAAATGTAGATGCTAACCAGAGTGGAATATCATCTTTTATGGACAGAATACCACATCTCGGTCAGAATGCTTATAAAAAAAGATATATATTATTAAAAAATAAATAAATAAATAAATTTTAAAAAGACAAAAATTATGTTTTCTTGACTGCACAAACACAATATGCTTTTCATTAGAACCTTGGAAGGGAATCATTCCCTGCAGACCCCATGTTTTCCGACAGACATTTAAATCGTTCCTCCAACTTGACAGCCGTTGCAATAGTTGGAATCTATAGGCGATGTCCTACACTATTGTCAATTTTCCCAAACCTACTAGCTTGCTATATGTTAATATATTATACGAGCTAACACTTTTTATAAACTAGTCACTGGGCAGCACACATCTGTTCCCTCTAAGCTGCCTGCATGCATGGTCGCACACTACTGATGATGCTCCCATGCAGGAAAAAAACAAGATCAGTGTAGAACATGGACACAAAAATGTGCATGAATAAAGTTACTCAATTGGAGTAACTCACAAATGATTGCAGTGCAGTTCAGGCCAAACACGGGTACACTAAACTCTCATAACATCACTGTGATTTGCTTATTTATTAAGGAGCCCAAACAAGAATGCGCATCAAAGCACTTCCTCGCCAGGTCAGTCCTAATGACAAACATCGCTAGCTAGCTACATTACCTGAAAGCTTATCAAGCCATGTTAACTGTTCAACCCATCGGACAATCAACCATCAAATCTTGTAAGTATAGCGGTCATCCCAGGCTAGCTAGCTAACTCTAACCAGGCAAGGGCAGATCAGCTGCAGTCTGTATGACTCGTGGCTTATTTCTGCTCAAACAGCAGAAGGGTTTGGCCAATAGAAATACCCTTTGCTCAGAAGAAAGAAAAAAATAGGAGGGAGCATCACAGCATGCTGGAGCTTTTACTTGCTCAGTGGGCTAGCTAAAGAATTTAACCTTTGTCCACCCTTGTACTGTAACTAATGTACTTATGTGGAATTGGTTTATTTTCCTCATGAGGAGGACATATGGATGGAGGTAAAAAAAAAAAAAAAAACGATACAAATCAGTGCCTGGTCAAAGCAATATAAGGACAAAAAACTAGCTAGAATGGCTTTTCTATCAGATAGACCACCAGAGCAATTTTCAGCAGTACATTGTAAGAAGAAAAAAAAAACACTAAGAGTTCTTTGGATATGGTACTTTGCATCCTAAAGAGGTTCTACATGATATCATCCTCGATAGAACCTTCAGAGGATTTCCCTAAACAGAATGGTAGAATAGTTCTTTTCTACAAGGATGACAAGCTGAAGAACCCTTAAAGGAGCAAGAGCTAGCCTTTTATCTGAGAAGAGTCTGATAACATTCCCATTGACTTCAATGGGAAAACCTGGATTTTTGTTTCTCTTGACATTTACTCAGCATTTGGTTTTATAAGTAAATAAGACCGAAACGTTTTCCCAATGACCTACCTCCAGCAAACTCCTCCTTAGTTTATCGATACAGATACATGGATAAAAACATTAGTAACTGCAACGCGGCATACCACACTGTCAGCTGGAAAAGCGCTACCCGCTAGCTCGAGGGGACAGGCTCTGACTAAATTAGGAGGAAATTGGGGAAATAAAACCCTTCCATAACTAGATGCATTAGTCGATGCAGCACATAATAAAAACACCCAGTGGATGAACAGAGAGGAACTAACGCATATTCTGGCGCAGGAGAGAAAGCATGAGGTTGTTCTGGCTGTACTGTATACACGTCTGTTGGTAGTTATGACGCTGAGAGCAGATATGCTTCGATCTGGTGCGCAGATATGTTCAGAGCTGACGGCAAATTGAGCAGCGTGCCTAGTCTTCAGTCGTGCTGCTGCCTACAGATTGGACTGGAAGGACAGAGACCCGTTAGCTCAGTGTGATTTACCAATATACCAGGAAAAGATGGTAGCACAGGAAAGGATGAGAGATAAATGAAAAACATGTGGCTGCGTTATTCAGGGAAACCAATGTGAGGGGTGTGTGGATGAATATGAGATGGTCTTTTAAGGCATAGCACGCTCACTGTGCGAATACGCGTATATTTACTTATGCAAGGTGACAGAGATAGAAGCTTTGAAAAGGGGGGTTGTGGAAAGATGAGCGAGAAAAGAATTGGAATTGTGGGTTTGTTTGTCTCCCCCCCCACCTGAAAACAAGAAGACGCAGTTGTCTTGTCATAGTATGGACAGAGCACAAAGTCTAGTGTGCGATGTGAAAGAGAGAGAAAGAGAGAGAGAGAGAGAGAGAGAGAGAGAGAGAGAGAGAGAGAGAAGGAAGAAGAACGCAGTAAAAGAAAGAGCAAAATGTATGCGCATGTAAAGAGTAGCATTTCCTGCCAGTGTTACCATAACAACCAGGATCGTACGAGTCGTTTCACATTGCAAAAAGTAGACAACATTGGTTCTGCATGTTTGCCAAGCCTTGTTTATGATTTAAACAAGTCTTGAATGACGTCAGAAAAACAAACAAAATGTAATGTTTCGATTCATACTACAAATATCTTCTTCACTCCATTCTAAATCACACACACGTTTTAAAAAATTAAAATAAAAAATGTATTTAAATGTGTAAAAAAAAAAAAAAATTACATATATACTCTAAATTGAAAATAAACGCATTTAATAGTTTACATATGAATTATTCCTCTATTAAACTTATTATTAAAGGAATTACCCTAAATTAACTTAACACGATCAGACTATTTATGATCGGTTTAAGGATTATTAGCTTGCATGTAAATGTAGTTACTGAACATGAATCTCCCTCTGGTTACCATAGAAATGCATTTCTTCCCCGGATCTGTGTCCAGATTTGACATCTTTTCCCCGCCGTATCATATCTCCATCTCCTTTCTGTCTCCCTTTCTCTCTCCCCCCACCCCCCATGTCCTTGCTTTAAAGCCATATAGTGCAGTAATGGGAGGGGGCATGCTGTCAGTCAAACGCTGGGAAGGCTGAGATCTGCTCCCACCGTCTAAACAAACACGGACGGCAAACTAGTTGTACAGCTCGGATTATTTAGAGAACCACGAATAAGATAGCACACAGACACAAGCAGAGCCACGAGCGCATCCAGATCTTCATACGTGTGCATGCAGACACGTGTGCATATGCAGATGCGCATGCAGACCGAGCACCGATGCAGCACACATGGCATTAAAAACAAGGGGATTGGAGTCAGACAGTATCACGGTGAGAAGGAGCGATCTGCAAAGAGGAGTTTACACACACACACACACACACACACACGCAGAGGGAGATGGGGATTCCCAGCATATTGCTTTCACAGAAATAACACAACGAGCCATAAGCGCTAGAAAAAAAGAATCAGTATTCTACACACACACTCTTCTCATTCTTGATTCCCATTCACTCGCACAGAGACAGAGAGACCACTGCTACCACATCTGCATGGTTACAGCATAAGTGCCATTCACCACCAATGTTGCCTGGTGACTGTAACCGTGGCGATCGTGCCATCTTGTCTACCACCTGTGACTGTAGTAATCAAATCATTCTCTATAAAACGACACTGTGTGTGTGTGTGTGTGTGGTGTGTGTGCATGCGTGCATGAGGGTACTCACTCGGATTTAGCCAGTGCAGTTAGGGCCCGGCTGAAGAACCAGCCTAGAAAGGGCAGGTCTTGTCCCTGAAAGCCCGGGCGCGGGGGCTCTCGCTGGGCAGCGTGCGCACGCCGAGGGGCCCTCTCCGGCTCCTCGAAATTGGACGTGTCATCTTCGGCACGGAGCGAGGGAACGAAGGGAGGGACAGCTAGAAGAGGGAAGGAGTACAGAAGAGAACGATGAGGAGAGAGAGAACTAGAGAAAGAGTGAGTGAGTGTGTGTGTGTGTGTGTGTGTGTGTGTGTGTGAGAGAGTGTGAGAGACGGGCAGTGAGCAAGAGATGAAAACAGAGGGGGAGAAAGAAGGAGAGAGGGAGGGAGGTGAGGGTCTCAGTGATGAGGTTCTAGTGCAGTAACTCTCTCTCTCTCTCTCTCTCTTGTTCTCCCTCCCTCTCACACGCACACACACTTTCTCTCTCCCTCACTGCAGCAGCTTCAGCTCATCAGTCTGAGTCAGAGCCTAAGCTCTGGATCTGCACAACACACACACACACACACACACACACACATCTCCATGCTAAACATGTTCCTGAATGCACACACATAAATCTACAGGAAAACACATAAGACACCAAACACACACACTATACACATCCTCATAGCTTAAGACCATCTGAAACCACTGTATGTTTTTATATAGAGAAATTTTACACATATGCACACACAGCTACAACAACAAAAACAACAAACACTCTGATAAACATGAAAATAAATGTCTGAATTTACCTTACCGGTACACCCACAACAAACAATAACAGACCACGCAAAATCACAATCAGGCACTGAGTTGAGAATAGTTTACCATTATAATGAATGGAGTAACAGTGGCAGTGCCAGGTTACTGTGGAAACTGCAATAATCCCACAGGACGTTAGCGTAGCTCTGATTAATTACAAGGCGATATCGATAATGACACCTACATCCTGACAACATTACAAATATCAACATATTCACGAGCTGAAAACGTCCCATCGGTCATGTTTTTATGAAAGAAGGTGGAAAAGCCTTCCACTGGGCTTTGTTACTGTAATGGAAAACAGTAATGCTTTACGTTAGCGTTACATTTTACTGCATTAGTTAACATTAAGAAATCAGCAACATCAAGTGACGCTTGTATTCATTGATGTTTGTTCAAATATTCATTCAAATGTTGTTTCATAACCCATCACTCATCTTCATACACACTATATGGCCAAACGTTTGTGGACACCTGACCATCACACCCATATGTGGTTCTTCTCCAAACTGTTGCCACAAAGTTGGAAGCACACACAATTGTATAGAATGTCTTTGTGTGCTGTAGCATTATGATTTCCCTTCAATGGAACTAAGAGGCCCAAACCTGTTCCAGCATGACAGTGCCCATGTGCACAAAGTGAGCACCATGAAGACATGGTCTGCCAAGGCTGCTATTACCCAAGGCTGCCAAGTGGACGGCTGTACAGAGCCCTGACCTCAACCAAACTGAACAGGATGAACTGGACCACCGACTGCACCACAGGCCTTCTCACCCAACATCAACTAATGTTCTTATGGCTGAATGAACACAAATCCCAACAGCCACGCTCCAAAATCTAGAGGAAAGCCCTCCAAAGACTAGTGACGATTATTATAACAGCAAAGATGGATTCAATCTGGATTGGGATTCTCAACAAGTATTTATGGGTGTGATAGTGTCCAAAAACGAATGGGCATCAATGCTGCCAGTTATCCACTAATAACTAAAGTATAAAACATGACAGGGGCTGGGTGGAATCTAAAATAATGATCACGATAGATTTTCTTATTAAAATATCATGATAATCAATAATATGACCACAGAATGTGATCTAGGGCAGTGCTGTTTCAATGCAAAAAACACTGCTATCTTCACCATATTTTCCCCCATGCAGCATGGGTGATTAATTCCTGTTAAACACAGATATCGACATCACCGATAACCCATTGTATCATCCAGTACAACAGGGCAAGCTGTAATAGGAAAGTAATCAACAATGGCATGGCGAGATGTGGCTCAAATCAAAGCAGGGTAACTGTTACCACTCAGAAGCTGATTATTCTCCTGTAAACAGCACACCCTGAAGTATTTTCTTCCTCCTATACCGCAGCAATTTTCATGGTAACGTCATACATTTGATCCATTTATTGTGGATACACAATACACATTGTGGAATCTCTGAACAAATCATTTCCGGTTTTCACTAGAATTCCATAGGGGGAAAAGGCCGGTAGAGAAACAGCAACACTCTCTGTCCTCAAGTCTCTACAATGTTGGAAAACACTGACACTGGAGACTCCTTCTAAAATTGTTAAATAAATGTCTCCTCACAGAAAACCACCACATCCAAAAATAACAAGTTTTTTTTTTAAAACTGTTTATGTGCATCGTCTGCCATAAAGCCTGTGCTTTAAATTGCACTACCGTCAGAGCTGTTTTTTAAATTAACCAACACCTTCTGACCAATCAGATTCGAGAACATCCCTGTGGTAACATTCAATAATACTGACCATATTGCTCAGTATGGACTTTAGTTATGGGCACTAGTTAATACAGTTTATTGAATGTTAATTGATTTAGTGGTTAATTTCTCTTCACATAAATGCTGAAGCCTGTGCTCTACTTATGATAAATGGTTTCCTCAGAAATGTCAGTTAAAGCAACCCAATATACAAAATTATTTAGGGCTCAGTATTAAAAGAAACAGAAAACCTTAAGTTGGCAGTTTCTCAGACAGACTAAACCTAGCCGTGGATTTAAGATGATCAAACTATTCAATCAAAACTAGCCAATAAGAAAAGTCTCGTCATATGCTGTCCATCACTGCACCATCGGGGAAGAAAGGAACAGAGTTTTATTAACTTTCCTTCTAAAGACGTACTCAGATAAACAAAAGCTATGCAGGAATAAGAATGATAGAATCCATTTAGTATACCTCTTATATATATAGATAGATAGATAGATAGATAGATAGATAGATAGATAGATAGATAGATAGATAGATAGATAGATAGATAGATAGATAGATAGATAGATAGATAGATAGATAGATAGATAGATAGATAGATAGATAGATGAGTGTAGAACTAGCATGTAAGTTTCATAGTAAAATAATTTAAATAGCTTTTTAATTGTGTAATTTAAGAAGCTTTTCTGGACACTTTATATCAAAAGCTTTTGGTATACGATTTGCATGTATTAAATATTTATTACTATAAGTATTATAGCATATATGAAAATGAAGATGAAGCATCTTCAAAAATGAAGATAATTTTTGTGCCACTGATTATGAAGTGCTAAGTGGACTAGTATTAGCTAAGCAATACTGATATCATGAACTTCGTTAACATCCAGCTGGATGGTTAAAATTCATTGGAGGGTAAAGTGAAACATGCTGCCGAGTGGAACTCCTGTGCTTCAGTAACACAGGAGCGTATTGAAAGCAGCACCACTCTGGTCCTCGTACAGCGTGATTACAGACTAAAATGTCATTTATGGTATAAATACAGGGAAACATGGTGAAATTGTTGTCCATGGTAGTTGAACATACATTACCTAATTTCATGACAGAGATTAGGTTTATATGTATGATAACATTAGCGGATATCTATTTTCAAAAAAAAAATATATATATATATATATATATATATATATATATATAATATTATATTATATTATATTATATATTTATTTATTTATTTATTTAAAGAAAGAAAGAAAGAAAGGACAATTTACTAAGTATTAAGGCATTTAAATTGTATAATATCATTACAGACAAATTGGGATTTGAATAACCCGCAGACACCTAATGGCATAGCCTGCAGATATCTAAACTTAATTTATGATGTGTCTCAGAAAACCAGCACTTAAAATTCAGTGTGTATGAATTATGTCATTTGAGCTGGGTATCTGCTACAGCATTCTTGAATGATTATTTGAAGAAGCATTTTCAAGCCGTTTCAGTCAGCTTGCGTTATAAAAAAAAAGTTACAAATTCTATTGTATACTACTAGATCACTGATACAGCATGAATTTCCCCAACTTTTGCTTTTGGATGCAATTTTTGTTCTTGGTGTTGGTGGAATGTTAGCAAAAAAAAAAAAGCTTTTCAAGGTAATTACAGATAATTAATATTATGCTCAAATGACGTTTGTAATATTACACTAAGATACAGTTCTTGGTCATTTTCCAGCACACTTCAAGATTTTTATTAAGGTTTTTTTTAAAACTGTGTTTGGTTTTCTTTCTAATCTCTAATTGAAATGAACTGACTTATTTAATGCATTATTAAAGTTGACACAGTGCAGAAAATAAGGGAATGTGTAAAGACATGTTTCTCAATATGGTGGAACCCAGAAAAGATGGCCAGTCAATGCGAGGTGCAGTTTCATTTTAGTCATGCAGAGTCTTTTCTTAGCGATTTATCCACAGATCTAAGGTAAATGTTGATATTCCCAACACTTTTATCTGATTTCTACTGTCTCGCTGCCTTTACATTGTCACTATGAAAGACTTAACAGCTTTATATATTTAACTCATTAGCAATGACAATGCAGAAATTTCTTAGTAAGTTTCACGGAAAAAAAAAAATATAACGGTTTGGTAACACCCAGGCAAATTTGATAAAACTGATAATTTGCTCAAGCTTGCTATGGTGTGAATGTGTAAATGTGTACCAACACACGTGAGTGCATGATATCACACGCACACACACACAAAGAGTATAGTATAGAGACTAATGGTTCCTCCATTAGACACAGAGATCAACATGAAAAGTAATGGTTAATCTTGTCTAGACAGATGCTCAAGCTCTCTCTCTCGCAGACACACTTTTGAACATTGCAAAAGCCTGGAAGCTAAGCTATACAGAGCACCATAATGAGCATGACTGCTTCACTGCAATGCCAACTTTATTTTGAGATACATCAACAAATGCAGTTTTTAGGGCTTCATAATAAACCAACCAATATAGAAAATATATCAAAAATATGTATAAGAAAATAGCTATGACGTGTTATACAATATGTAACCTGTATTTAAAATTACTCCTTAAAGTATAATCAAATAATGTGTATGGGTTAAGAAGCATAGTCTATATGTATAATCAATAGTTAGAAGCATAATCTAACTCCATAGAATAATGGTTTATCAAGTAATATTCTGAGTGTAGATTGAGTTAGGAGAATTCTGTGTCTTACTAAACAGTGGGCCTAATTACTTTCTGTGGCAAATCTAAAACTATAACTTCCAACAGGTCGTCTTCTAAGTGTGTAAAGTGTGAACCTGTGTTTGTTTAAACTCAGTTTCACCTCTAAATGTGTGGATTAGAGGTTTTGGGTTTTGTCTAAAGCAGACTTACTCTGTGGTGGTAAAACCAGAGCCTTGTGTTTATCTAATTGCAACTTCACTTTATGGTAGTAATTTGGACACATTCCAGAACTGGCTTTCTAAAACAGAGCCTCTTAAGATTGTAAATCAGTGACAAAAGAAAAGATAAGAATCAACAGAAAGGTACCAAGATGCGGCTATAGGATGTGTCAGGGTAAACAAACCCGTGTCTGGTAAAACTTTTAAAGAATATACAACTGGCTGTGCATGCGCCACAAAGATAAGGTATCCTATGGACATGAATAATTAGTTAAAGCAATGGAGATTGGTCAGTTCTAAAAAGAAACATTGAATGCCACACCTAGGAATTAGGTTTACTGTTTTGGGAAGTATATAAAGACATGTTTGTGTATGTACAAGTTGGACTCTCTGCAGACAGTCACACTTTGTTGGTTTCCAATAAAGTTGATTACGTTTGACATCTACAAAACTCTCTGTCTTTGAAGTTTTTGACTTAGGCTAGAAAGGTTGATTTTATCCACAACACCAACTAAACATACAATTCTACCAGCTTTTTTCCCCCCATTTGTCCCAAAAATTTATCATCGTTTACACGTTGACTCTATAAAGTATGGTCAGCCATTTTGTTGGAATAGATGCTACACGTAGGTCTTTAACTAAATGCCAAAATATGAAGACATTAGATTCATTTATTTTGTACAGGATTTATGGTGTGTGCAGTGCTCCCTAATGATGTTCCCGTATCGCAAACAAGCAAGCAAATTCATGAACAAGACCTGAAATGTTATCTGTAGGGAACCTTCTGGAGCACAGAGTACAAACGAGATCAATTCTATATCATTATTTGACTTCCACCTTCTTCCTTCAGAGAATTCTTTCGAGGTTTTTCTTTTGAAACAATGCTCCAAAGCTCCACCACACACACACATCTCAGGCCAGCGTGACAGCATGACTGAAGCAGATCTGAAGCTGTACTCAGACACCCTATAATTAGATACCGGCTATTAATATAATGTTCAGTGTTTCCATTACAGTATCGCCCCCCCTGTTATTTTTATTTGGGATAATAAACAATATTAAGCACTATAAGCATAATAATCATCACATGGCACAGTGAGCACTGCTTGCAATCCGCCCATGCAAAAATCAACACCCCCTCATATGCTGCAAGCAATTCAGGAATTAAATCATTGCTGGTCTGGAATGAATTCAAGTGCTTTTAGAGTTGAGGTCAAATGTTTACCTACGCCTTGCAGAATCCACAAAATGTTAATCATTTAAAATAAAAAAAATAAATAATAATAATAATAATAATAATAAGAGGGATCCTGAATTTTTTTTTCATATTTGACCTCTTTCCAACAGCGACTATATGAGGTCAAGATCCGCCTGTTCAAACTGAGGACAACAGAGGGACTCGTACACAAATAAGGTGCAAACATTCACTGATGATATTATTTTGTTTAAAGATGGGTTTTTTTCCCATTTAGTACTGCCCTTCAGAAACTACAGAAGATATTTGCAGGTTTCACACAAGACAAAATAATCATTTACACCGATCGTCCTGTTTAAAAGTTTACGCCCCTCTGCCTCTTAATGCAGTGTGTTGCCTTCTTGAGCATCAGTGAATGTTTGCACCTTTTGTAGTAGTTGTGTCAGTTGTCCGAAGTGTGAAAAGATGGATCTCGACATCATATGGCTGTTGGAAAGGGGTCAACTATGCATAAGATGCTGGAAAAACAAAGAATGTGCAGGACCTGGAGGATTTTTCTGAAGAACAGTTGGCAGTTTAACTGCTCAGGACAAACAAGGGACTCATGAACATCACAAAACATAAAAACAGTCATGGATAATCCAGATTGACACATGGTATTAAGAATCAAGCGTAGGAACTGGTTTTGAACTGATTCATTTGTGTAAATTCAGTTATTATCCTGTCTTGTGGACTATCTGTTATGTGAAATATCTTATACAGGGAAGAACTAAATAAAGAACAAAATGCAATTTTTTATGATAAATATATATACAAATAAGACATACAGGTTACAAGTTGACAAAGACAGACACACAGAGACGACCAGGCAAACAGACAGACACACAGCAACCCATTTCACCCTAGACTTTACCCACTACACTCCATTAGCAAGCAAATCCCCCAATCACACACAACAATAGCAATCATTAGGGACGCAAATCAAGACATGGCCATCAGCTACATGGCATTTGTGTGATATTCTCAAAACCAACAGATGCATTTTGCTTAGTACAAACTGGGACTTCATCAATCCAACTTTACGATCAGGCGAAGCCGCTACGATTCTGTGATCCCGTTCAGATCCTCAGCAAACTCTGGTCCTCTTTTAGCTGTGAGGTTGATCTCAGCTGAAACAGCTCATTTCAGCACTGAGTGTAGCCCATTAACTATTCCTACAAATAGTACAGTTTATGCAAGCTGCCTTAAGGTGACACTGTGAAATCCTCACCGTGTCTGAGGCCGCCCCAGTTGACACTGGAGAAGAAGGGATGAGAGCGCAGACCCTCGTAGCCAAGCCGTTCCCGTGCCACGCACAGCAAACTCTGCACAAGGTCCACGAACTGAGAGCTGGCCTTGGGATCCTCAGGGAACTTCAGATAACGCTTGGAAGTCAAGAAACAACTTAATTATTAGGCAAGATAGGATATTGTTTTAGAATGACAATAAATGTCATTCTACCTTTTCATTCTACCTCTAACCTTTTATCATGGTTTACCACACATAAAGAATTTTTAATAAATAAATAAATACAGGGCATGCTGTAATAGGAAAGTAAACATGGTGGTGTCATTTTTTTTTTAACTTAACTCAAATGAGTCCTTTTTACTACATGAATCCTAACCTGAAAATCGGAATGTTATATATAATTTTTAAAAATTCATTTATTTATTGTATAGTAAATGTTAACTTGTATAAAAAATTTTTTTATGAAAATTAAAAAACCTTTAGGCATAGTAATATGAAGCAAGAGATGGTGATTGTAAAGTATTATTGATAGTCATAATATAAGTCAGGGTAAATAGGTTCATCATCAAATAATCTTCAGAATAAAACACAAAGAAAAAAAATGAGTCTGGGTGGGTTCTGTGTGAGGCACACATCTGAGAGAACTGATCCTGCTGGTCTTACCTGGAAGTTCATGATGTTGTTGATGGTTTTAACTGAGGTCCCCTCAGTGAAAGGTGACTTCATGTAGATCATTTCATATGCAATAACCCCCAAAGACCACCAGTCACACTCGGGACCATAACTGCACTGAGAACCACCACTCAGGGCTGAGAGAACCTCTGGGGCCAGGAAGTCCTGAGTGCCCACGGGAAGCTTGGAGGAGCCCACCTAAACCACCATCAGTTTTAATAGTGAGCTCTTCACCACCATCAGCATCATCATCATCATTATTATTAGCATAATAACACCACAAACTAGAACAGTACATATGAAACTCTGGTCATTTAATTAACTGGCTTATTCTAAATGTGACTAAAGCTAATACCAGGACATTATTTCTGATGTTAAGGGATAACATTACCGATTTATTTGTGGTCAGCTTAGAAGCAGAGCCGAAATCCGCCAGCTTAATGTGTCCCGTACGGTCAATAAGAATATTCTCCGGTTTTACGTCTCTATAAAAAAGAGAAAAATTTTATGAAGAAGCAATGGAGTGAACAAGGAACAGAATTCTGTGTCAGGATAAAATATCTGTAGTGGCCCCCCCAAAAAAAAGGGATAGAAAATGTGGACTGAAGAAGGAAATTGTTTATTTTTTATGTCAAATATATGAATGAGAAAATTTGGTTTAATTTAAGAATATAGCTTCTATCCTCATTATTCAGCAGCTTATAAAATAGCACTTGATCCAGCACTTCCTATTAGTTTTTTTTTTGCATACTGACAGTATTACTCCGCTTAATAAAGCCAGATTTTAAATCAAGGTCATAAAATTGTGAAATGGTGAGAAGCAACAGTGCCATCTAATGGCTTTAAAAGGATTTTTTTTTTAATTCCAACATTTTATTTCCCAAATTCCCTCCAATCAGCGAAGGCCAGCACTCGCTACCTCAAATATAGCGAATCACAGGGCAGCGTAAAACATTCAGAGGAAAGCGCTATTTGCCATCTTCCACATACATGAGCTCACAGATGCTCATGACTGGCTAGTGTCACTGTGATTGACAGGGAAGAGAGAGTATTGCCATCCCTCCCACCCTTACAACACAGCCAATTTTGTTCCCTTGGCTCCTGACCACAGATGGCTGTGGCATCTTTGAGATTAGAATTTCCGCTCTCCAGAGGGTAGAGCGAACCCTTTTCTGCTGTTTTCACTCAGGAGCCCCGATTTGTTTTAAGGGTATTTACGGCCCAAATCCACAATACAAAGCAGCTCACCTATGGACGTATCCCATCTGGTGCACAGTGTGGATGGCCTGCACCAGCTCTGCCAGATAAAACTGAGCCATTGACTCATCAAACTGATCCTCGTATCTGTTCAGCAGTGCCATGAGATCTCCTCCAGGCAGGTATTCCATCACCTACAGGCACAAATCCAGATAACATTCTGCGCTCAGGGAGATTAGAGCACAGCACACACACAGCCACATGCACAGCGCATCTGTTTACAGCTCTCGCTCTCTATTAAACTTCTGCAGCAGGTGGATTAGAATTAAGTGCTTCTGATGCTCAGCATGCGAGGCTCAGCTGCACAGATAAGCTGGCCAGTGAGAATATGTCAATATGCGAGCATGAGCAGCTCCTTTCCTCTGATTCTCTCCCAGTAATATGACCAAAAGACATGATACATGCAGCTCATCACCGCACTAAATAAAAACATTCACTAATATGAGCTGAGACATGGGCCTGTCTTCGGAGAAGCATCAAGCATGTTCATTTCGGTTTAAGGACCAAGAATCAAAAAGGAGTCAAATAATTGTTTGTGATTAGTCATTCAAGTGATAATTACCCAATTAACTAATTGGCTTAAGTGGCAACTTGAGAAATGGCAATTCAGTGTTTTATAGTTTTATACTCCACTGCCTGCAAGACGACTTCAATTGCATTGAAAACACTGACAAACCTACTCATTTCCCAAATATAACCGAACAAGTTGCCTTTAAAAGAAAAACGGCAGAGCAAATTTCCGGCCGGAAAATTGAATCTCAGGATTATTCTGATCAATTGCATGAACCACGGTTTTATAAGGTACTTTTGAAATGATGTAATTATTACTTCACCTTTAATCTGCTCAACAAAACATGGGCTACAGTTAGCATGAATGGCTCAATGATTAATGACTATTATTAGCCACTGAATGGCATTGTACTTGAACTGAAATCAGTTACAGACAGACAGAATTGTCAGGTCTGTCATTTATCCACTGGACTAGGACGGCACATTTTTTTGTGGGTTGGGAATTTAAGTATTTTGCGTACATCCGGGTCATTAAATATTATGACATATTCGGACTCAAATGAAATAACCTAATACACAAATTCTCTCTACCAAAATGACCCTACGATCATGACAGTGGCATATTGCTATGGAAACACCAAATGCAGGCCTAAAACTTCACAGCCTGCACCAGCAGCTATGCAAAACAGTCTCCTCTGGTTTCCTGATCCCAGTTTCAACATGAGCGGTGAACATCACATGAATGCCAGGCTATTCGTTATACGTAAAGAATGAGCCACTTGGGGGCATGCTACACTGCAAAAATTATTTTACAAATTATATTCAATTTTAGCAAGTGATGGTATTTTAAACAAAAGGAAGAGGTATGGAATACTTCTAATTGTTTTCTCATTTGTTATATACTGTATAGCGCCTTCCACTAATATTGGCACCCTTGTTAAATTTTGAGCAAAAATTAAAAAACTTGTCTATATTCTTTAACCTTTTGTTTAAAAAATTTTGTAAAAAAAAAATAATAAATCACAAAATACTCTGCTCTCATGGATATCAAACAATTGCAAACATCACAGGTTTATAAAATATTATATATAATTTACTTTATTTTATTTTTTTAATATAGGTGCGCAACAATTATTGGCACCATTTTAATCAATACTTTGCCAAGATAACAGCTCTGAGTCTTCTCCTATAATGCTTAATGAGGTTGGAGAATACATGGAAAGGGATCTGAGACCGTTCCTCTATACAGAATCTCTCCAGATCCTTCAAATTTCTTGAAATATTTACTCATTTCAAGTTAAAAACGCTGTAAAAATAACATCCTCGATCCTGAAGACTTTCCTGTAGTGGAAAACTTTCCGTCGCTGGAGACTCCAGCCATTAATTTTAAACAAGCATCTTTCTTTAAAATAACAACTCACATACAAATCACATAAACCTGTGATTTGTAGCCGGCACTACTATCAGAGCTGCTGTTAGAGAAAATTAATCAACATCTTGTACGTAAATTTTGTACGTAAATGTTTTGCTTAAAGCAAAACTAAGCTTGAAGAATTAGTTTACTGATGAATAATTTTGATTTAAAAAAAAAAGTTTTGGTGCCTTCGGTTTTATTACAAAAACTCATTCAATATGCAAAAACTCTCACGCATTATTCATATGACCCGGCAGCAACGTCAAGAATGTGACTAACGCACATACAAACACACACTTTTTCTTTTGGCTGTGTTCGAGATGTCAAAATGTATTTCACTTTAAGTACTTGAAATTTCCATAGTATTTACATATTCAAAGATAAATCCACTTCTGCCTAATACGAGTCGTTCGGCTAAATGACTTGTCTTTTGCGGAAAAGGGCTCGGAATAAATGCGCGTCATTTATTACATACATAAAAGAAAAATATGAAAAACTGTGTTGCAGGGGGCAATTTTTCTGATGGTGGATGTTTGCATGGGTCTTGAAGTGAGCATGAGAAAAGCAGGTACAAAGATGTGTCAAAGTATTCAGAAAAAAAACAACTCTTTTGGAACAATATAATCTGGTCAGATGAAACCAAAATAGATCTCTAGAAAGAAGGGTTGTGTGTCCGATCGCAAGAACACCTTTCCGATGGAGAAGTATGGAGGTGGGAGCATCATGATAAGGGGGCTGCTTCTCTGTGAACACTACTGGGGCATGGAAGGAAACATGAATGGAGCAAAGTACTGGGATATTAGAGGAGAATTCAATCCCATCAGCCAAGAGAGTGAATCTCTTGGGGAGAAGGTGGACATTTCAACAAGATGATGACGCCACACATACAGCTAAAATAACTCTTTGCATGGTCTAGCCAATCTCTTGACTTGAATCCTGTTGAAAATTTATGGACGATTTAAAAATCATTTTTGATATGCGAATACCCCACCCCCATCAATTTCTTTTTTAAACATATATCTTTGTACATCCATCCATTCTCCATGCCTCTTATCCTACGCATGGTCACAGGGAGCCTGGAGCATATCCCACAGGACTCAGAGCACAATACAGACTATATGAAGAGGCCAATCAGCCTACAACACATGACTTTGGACTGGGGAGGAAACCGGAATACACAGAGAAAACCCCTGAAGCACAGAGAGAATATGCAAACTCAGCACACACAGGGCAGAGACGGAACCCCCAAAACATGACACGTGAAATACGTGATATATCTGATGTCTGATCTGGTCTGTTTGAAGAGACTGCATGCCAGATGCTTGCTCAGTCCTGTATGCAGTTGGATTGAGATGTCGGATTCAGAATGGTGTGATGGATCCATTTTGGTCAAACATTCACATACACAAGAGTCTCTGATTCAGGACCCTTCAGATAGTCTGTTCCAGCACATCAGTGGTAAATACCCTGAGGTTAGATGTGCACTACAGAGCCATACAGAGACCACCAGGTTTCCAGAATGGGCACTCTGCAGAGCTGTGTGTGTGTGTGTGTGTGTTGCCTCACTCAAATTCCCCCAATAACACACAGGAGCTTTGAGACTGTATGGTGATGCATTTGTGAACACACACACACACCATGAATGGAAGGCAAAGCTGCCAGACCATAAACGGCAGCCGCAGCATTCTAGCCCACGTTACCTAGCAACAAGGTAGTGAGGGTCTTTTAAGCCCAGTGCTCAGACAATGACAGATTTGGGGGGTTTTTTTGTTGCTTGTTTCTCCCCCGCCCCCCTTTTATTATTATTTATTTAATATACACAGGTCACGATTAAGGCTAAGGGCACTAAGAAGAAGGAGGATGGGAGTTTAAGCTGGAATAAGAAAAATCAATCATTTGTGCAGATAGGATTGTCAGTGTTTACTCTCATGAGAATCCCGCTTCTGTGCTGCAGGCTTTTCAAATCTCACCACACCCCACACATCAGCAGGGGCTTCACAGGGGCTTTACACAAACCCAATCCATTCGCACGGTATGTCAAAACGTACGTGCAGGGGAGGAATTATCAAAGCGCCGCTAAAGAAATACAATTCTTTGTGAAATCACTGGTTTAGACGGATGCTTTCAAAACACACGCTGGATACCGCACCATGAAGATCTCCGTCTCACATACGCACAAACTTATTAAACCTGTTAGTTGCCATCGTCCCTTAAACTCTTCATAATCCATGGGTAGTGCAGCATTCCCGAGGACTGCGATAGGAAAAGTCTGATTTCAACGTTTTCTTGGAAAATCATTGGAAATTCATGAGAATTTACAGAGCATACGCAATTACATGGAATCTGATTAAAATCAATGCTGAATGCATCTTTACACAACCCTGTTAAATATTACATATTTTTTTCCTCCAGTATGATCATTTAATATTAAAATGAACATAAACACAATAATAACATTTTATGCATTATGAAAAATAGGCTTCATGTATTTTCAGTATCCATCCATTTCCCACACCGTTTATCTTACACAGGGTCACTGGGGAGCCTGGAGCCTATCAGAAAGAACTCGGGGCACAAGACATTGACACCCTGGACAGGGTGCCAATCCATAGCAGGATACGGTTGCACACCCATTCACACACTATGGACAATTTGGAAATGGAAATCAGCTTAAAATGCATGTCTTTGGACTGGGGGAAGAAATCGGAGTACCCAGAGGAAACCCCCCCAGGCACAAGTGTATTGCAAAAATCACGATCATGATATTGAAATTATAATGATCAATTATTAGAAATGATATGCCCGAGCCCTACACTACTTTTTTTTGTGGCTGTATCTTTCGAACAACACATAGTGTATATAACATTGACATCATTATGTTTCTTGTTATATCCCATGTAATAATGTGAGTTATGCTTTAACAAAATCACTTGCTTAAGGTATAAAAAGTAGTCTGTGTATACACATGGTTGTAACGTAACCACCAGGTGTTTCTGGGCAAAAGCTGTTGCTTATTTGTTTCAGTTAAGAAAAGTTTGTGTGTGAGGAAAAGTAGAAAAGTTTATACTAGAAAAAGTTTTCTATTATCTATTAGAGTGTCTAAATTTGAATTAAAACGAAAAATTTTTTCCTGATGCTCATGAGAGTCACGGTAAAACCCAGTATATACATGCACTCCAGGAGGGCAGGTGTTCAAAAGACCTATACGACTGTCAATCATTCTAGATTCTAGAATATGTCGATTGGCTGCCATTTTTATTTTATAAAATAAGGGATAAGAGCTAGGTGTAGCACTGCTGCTAATGTCTGTACAGCACCGAATTCTAAACTGATGAATATTCAGATGCATCTGAATACTAAATAATTGATGAAATTCAAATTAAAATGCATATTAAAAAAGCATCTGACAGCCCTATCTGTTCCCCCTTCCCAAGTTTATTTTCTTTCTAAGCTCATTATAAAGTTTGGTGCAGAAATTTCCAATCTTATAAGAAAGAATTACAAAACATTTAACAATCTCCAACTTGTCCTATCTCCAATTATGAAAGGGTAAACCATTTATTCTGTTAGCTGGGAAAAAACAGATTTGCAGTCTGTCTGAGCAAATGTTAGTGTGCCTGTTGATAAGGGAACCAGGATGGAAATTTTAATAAGACCAGAGATGGTTATGAGTCCCTCTACTGGTCATAATAAGCAAGCCTTGAAGACCAAAGACTTGAAGCTGTACTATCTGGATATTCGACATACAGCATAACACGGGTACCTCGTGGCTCCTCTTTAACGTTCACAAAATGCACAAAATAGTAGACGCCATTATCCTCTTTGGCCACCATTAAGATCTCACTAGCACAGATTTTGGGCTGAGAACAAACAGATCATAATCAAAGAACACAAGAATGACGACGCTTTGGTAAGTATTAATATAATGTTTTTCAGAAATGAACCGAAAGCTTTCTGCATCTCTCAATTTCTCCAGATCACGTTTTAATTAGAGAACTAAAAGCTTTCCTACTCACTGTTTCGGCCAATGTGACCCAACAGAAATGAGCTGAATGCAGAGGGGCAACTGTGTCCGAGTCGGCCTCCATTAAAATGCTCTTATTTTGCTGAAAACAGACCTAGCACATGGATTCCATTAAATAAATAAAAACACTGACACCATTTCTCAGCACTGTCCATGACCCTAATTACACTAAACAGCCCATTCATTCCATCCAATCTGACCTACAGGTGTTTGTGTGGGGAGCAGAATCTCTTCACGCTAAACACAAGAGCACACTGGGTCTATGGATGTGCCAGTACTTAGGGCTGTGTGATATGACAAAAATATCATATCATAATACTTGAGGACATCTCTACGATACACAATCTATATCACGATATATAATTTAGCTAACAAACTGTTTGCAAAACAGTAGTAAAATAAACTAAATATGGTAAACGGAGTTTGATGCTACTTTTCTTTAATGCCTACAAAGACAAAGATTAAATTACAAAATCAACAATATCCATGTAGTACAATTTCATTTGTAATTAAAGTTGGGTTGTTTTGGAGTTGTTGTTTTTTTAATTTTTTAATCATACTACCATATACATGCCATACTACCGATGTCTAAGAAAATGTATCGCGTAATCATTTATCATCATATCAATATTATATCGATATATCACCCAGCCCTAGCACTACTGCTTGCCTTATGTTCTACATTATGCAAAGCAGGTGTTTGTAAGGAGGCAAATTGAACTGCCTTCCTCTGTTCAAACCGTGGCAGGTTTATCTCGGCATCTCCTTTAATGAAGAAAAAATTCAGATGTGAACAGCTCTGTTCCAACTGCTCCAGAAACACAAAATAAAGAAATGAGCCAGATCAACTGTATGGCAATATTGATATTGTTTCTAGATCTATAATGACCATGTGCTTTGTCTTTTAAATATTACAAATTGACAAATTGCTTGTGGCCTGAAAAAGGAAATTCCTTCCCAAGCACTTTCTGGTCTTATTAATGTTTACTTAATTCTTGTATTAGTTCTCATACTTAATGTTTCCTTAATTTTGCTCTAAACTGATCAGGTTCATTTGAAGACTTTTTAATCAAAGCTGCTTATAACCTATGAAAAAGAACGAAAAAAAAAACAATTTTATCCGTAGCTTGAATGCTCTCCTTGCTTGATAGATCAATATCTGCATTACAATATGCAGCATTCCTCACCATTGTGTTTCAAGCTTGAAACAGGAAGTCACGTGACTATTAGAACAAGTCATGTTATTTGGGATTGGCTTCCTTTCACATATGGTACGACCCTCAGAGTTCCTTTGAAGCTCAGAGATGAATTCCAGGATCGCAGCTGCGATGCGTAGCACATTTGAAAATGTCCTAAAAGGTCAAGGACGACTCATCTAATTCAGCTTCATAGCTTACCAGGTAGACGTTATCCTGGTCCTGAAAGGCATGCTGGAGCTGTGGAATCCAGGGACTGGTGCTGAGAGCCAGAATGGCCCGCTCCTCCTCATAGAATGCCACCTAGAGGAGAGACAGGAATGGAAAACACACATTGAGTGTGTTGACTTGTAGTCAGGGTGAACAAAGCTGAGTGAGGCAACACTTAGTGAAAATAGAGAGAACGCTGAAACCAAATATTGTCAGACAATGTTAAAAAAAAAAAAAAAAAAAAAACTACAAAATCAACTACAAAAAAGTTCTCTTAGGAAGGTGATATTTGTGCCCTCCACGTACGTACCAGCAGCCTTGCGATAAACAAGAAAGGATGTCAACCTTAGAGGTCAATCGATTTTGCCGATTACAGCTAAATTTTCAGTGATGGTTTTATTTCACCTCTAGAGGCCGCTCTCGTACTGTATGATGACAGTTGATCGTCCTCAGCCGAAAAACTATCCGTGTGGATTTTGTTGATAACCGATAGTTTCAAAAATAGTTCTGTGCTGATTAATCAGGTAAATCGATCGGTCAACCTCTAACACCGACATTCTATCTTGCTTATCATCAGGCTGGGCTCACAGTGGCTTAGTGGTTAGCACGTTCACATCACACCTCCAGGGTCAGGGGTTCGATTCCCAACGTGTGCAGGGTTTGCATGTTCTCCCCATGCTGCAGAGGTTTCCTCCAGGTACTCCGGTTTCTCCTCCAGTCCAAAGACATGCATGGTAGGTGGAATGGCACGTCCAAAGTGTCCGAAGTGTATGAATGGGTGTGTGAGTGTGTGTGCACAGAAGGAGCCTTCCCTGGCACACCCTGAGCAACGTTTAGTATCATACTGCTGAGCGGCTAATCCTTCCACCACGATGGTTCCACTATGAAGTGGAACCTCGACATGAAAAGAAGATGATCATCAGGCTGCGGGTACAAATGTGGAGGGCAGAAATATCACCTTCCTAAAATAACTTGTGATTTTGTAGGGTTTTTTTTTTTTAAACATCGTACTGCCGATAACCTCACTCAGTTATCGGTTAAATCCGCTATCGGTCGACCTCTAGTCAATGTGCTGTACAAAAGGCTTTAAAATATTTGATTACTGATTTGGACCACAGCATCTAGCTTACTTTTTCAACATTAGATCACTATTTTATTGTTATTTTTGCGGTATGGATATTTGAATATTTCATAAAAATCGCCCAACTTTGCTTTGTTAAGGCCATTCGACCTAATAAGAAAAATCTTATAATTCTGTTCCAAATCATTTCATGCATCTCAAAATGCACCTGAATGTCAGACTGTTATTTGAAATAGTTACTAATTTATTAATGATTTTTTGTGTTTGTTTGTTTGTTCGTTCGAGTGCGCATCAGTAGTGCGAAGGTGACTCACGTTGTCTTGTGTGCGCAGACAGTCCTTGTCCATCATCTTCAGGGCGAACACATCTCCTGTGGCCCTCTCTTTCACCACCTGAACCTCAGCGAAGCGGCCACGGCCCACCACTCCCCTCACCTCGAAATCTTTCTTAGATGGCTGCAGCTGCTGGAGCTCTGCCACCACGTCTGAGACTGTCATACATACACACACATCAAAAAAAACCGATATGAATCAATATGAATCGCATATTAAGTACAGTAGCTTGATCAATGAATGATCAACGCAAGCATGCGCCGGCATTTCCTAAAGTATCATATACTAGCAGCAATGCAGTGAGGACTTACATTTGTGGACAAATCTGGCCACATGTTTGATCTTCATGAGCTCTGGAGAGCTGCATTCCTGATACAGCAGAAGCAAAGCATCCAACAAGGTCTCCCTCCTCAACTCGCTTCCTCCAGCCGAGCCATACGCACTGCTCTTCCCCTAGACCAATATTACACAGATACAATATCAAATAGAAAATAGAGACGGAACCGATTCAAGGAACACTCCAACTTTTTATACCTAATCTCCATCTCCACATGTGTGATTACCAAGGACAGGAATTATTTGCCTCTATAACTGCCTCCAAACTTTCATGCTATCCATCATACCCCCAATACATCTGTTCTTACTCTGATATACTACACAGTCCTCTACAGTAAAAATAAAACAATAAAATAAACTCCAATGACCACCCCAGCTGAGATTTATGAACATAATCCAAATATTCAAATCTTAATATCATTATTTAAATGCATAAAGTTATATTTTGGCTATTTATTTGAGCCATAGAGCTTTTTATTCCTGAATTTTTCACCAATAGAACACATAAGACTCAAGCTGACTTTATTTAAAAGGTGTACTTAGTTCTACTTTCGATTCGATTCCAGTGACCAGGGAATTAGGCTAATAGCTATAAGATCTCTATAATTAATATAATCACTTTGATAACGGTGGATTGTGATTTCCACCACTGAAGCGACATTGAAAAATCATGGACCCCTTGGCTATGCTTCACCAAGCGCACTTTGAGAATAAATTAGCGATTGGTGCCTTTACATTTTTATAAAGAAATGTTAAGGGAAAGCGGTTTAAATGCAAGACGCTACTACTCAGGAGGAAACTCTTTCAAAAGTGCACATATATTTCTGCAAAAGAGGCTTTGTCTAATTACATTAACATGCATTTGCATGTTTGTACAGCTTTTACAGAACGGATTAAAAGAAAATTGTCTTTTTTTGTTTGACCAAGTAAACACCACAGACTTATTTTTTTCAAAAGGATTTTTGTTATTTTTTCCATAGAAATCTAACACAAATCCATCGACATTTTGATCTATTATATCCTTCTAAATAGGGAGGATAGGAAGGACCTTGTAAACTTTCATGAACACAAGTCATGACACTGAGATATTTTGTTCTAAATACTGGGGGGGGGTTCAGCATTTGAGAAAAATACAATGTGTTCTAATGTGATTCCTCTCTAGTAAAAGGCTTATAAATGTAATAAAGGAAATGTAAGTGTATATCATCATGACATAATTTGAGATACACATCAGGAAACAAACTTTATGGGAATAGCAAATTCTTCAGAGTTGCTAGATTATGAGTGTTTATGAGTGTACACAACCAGTGACATTCAAAACACTTTTCCGTTGAGTTTTAATCGCTTTAATTCTACAGTTACTACAGAAAACGTTATTGCATTATAGATGTAATCTACCCCAAAATCGGAAAAAAAAATTTGACATGGCCAAAAGTGTGTCTTGCGTTAAAGGAGGGAAAGGCTACTCTAATTATTATAGTTTCAAAAAGAGCTAAAAAAAGTATTTATTTAAAAGTTGATATTTACTTATTTTCATTTTTAAAAAAATACACCAACCCTGAATTATGGGTGTAAGTATAGAGAGGTAGGGGATGTGGATCTCTAGCACTGCATCTCTCCATATCCCCTACTTCCCGATGGCAGAGCTACCATGCAAGACGCTAACTTGGGGTTCAAGGACACTTCAAGATGTGGAATCGTGTGGGCCGGGAATCGAACCCCCAACCCTACTATTAGTGGACAAGCCACTGTACCACCTGAACCACAGACACCCAAACAGCTGTTATCCACTTAGCATTAAATCATCTCAAAATCACATGACAGTACTGTGTAATTGTAACTTTGTACACAAAATTTCAACATAAATTAATCTATAATTTTGCTCCAGACTTATATACAAACCTCATTTTAAAAGATCAAGAAAATTGTTTACCTATGAAATGATACATTATTACATCAGAAACATTGCTCTATTTTGTTTATAATAGGTCTGAATGTTGCCAGATAATCTTCATAACCACATGTTTAATCATTTCAATAAGAAAATACATTAACATAATCTAGATTTATTATTAAAAATTATCATTATTACTATTACTTTTAATGCAAAAATGGGTTCAACTGCCCCAAACCCTGCTCATATTTACCTGTAAGAGCTGGTTAAGTCTGGAGCAGCGGCTTGTGATGGGCTCCACTGAGGCCAGATCCTTAACACTGCCATGTCCTCCATATTTAAACTTCAACATTACTGGAGGGAATATAGGAGTCACTTTACAGGTCAGGCGGATTTTAAAGTAGTTTTATGACTCTGTACACATACTGTCATGATGGACTGTAACTGTGACTGCAGAACTGAACCAGTGAAATAGTACAAGTCTTACATCCTCTAATCTGTATTGGACATATAAGGACACAGTGCAGTGTTTAGACTGGCGTGAGCGCCTCTAGCGGTCAACATGCAGACATTAGTGACTAATACATGAACTAACTCCAAACCTCAGCTAGATAATCCTTTACACTTTAATAAACATGTTTTAATTCCACCGCGCATTTACTTTACTAAGTTAATAATAAATAAACATAATTAGCACTGAAGTCGCTCAGTGTCGCTAAGCTGGATCTTATTGTTGTACTGAGCTTTGCCGAAAATGTTTAAAAATATAAATATAATAATAATAATAATCAGCCCACATTTGGAAAAACACGGTACTTACCAAATACATATAAGAGTGTAGTGTTGTATTAAAAAAAACTGTCAAAAAATATATTTGCCTAAATAATCCTAGCATTAACGCGCGTATTCAAAACATGACTGGCGCTGAAAGCGTTGTCACTTCCGGGTGACTTTCAAATTTTGCGCGCGCTCCTAAACAGCTCATTGGCTCGAAGGGAAATTACGTCAGGAGGGTCATTGGCTCCTCCCACACGGTCTCTCGTACCCGCTCACAAAGCGGATGAAATAGCTTTACCGTAAATATTGTATTATGTACAGTATAAATGTATACAGCAAAAAGAAAAAAGGCAACAGAGATATTGAGCCATTTTAATTCCTGAACAGATTAGGTCCAAGTTGACATTACTGATAGGAGTAATTGAGGTTCGAATTAAACCCATTCAGGTCAAGTGACTTGACAAACCAGCTAATAAGTCTATACGACTTATCCTACAGGGTCGCGGGGAACATGGAGCCTTTTTTTTTACACCTCTATTGAGCTGCTCCTTTTTAGCTATCCTCCACAAAAATGTTAAGGCAACAATCGCTCAATTCCTAGCTCAGTTCTTCTCAGAGTGGGATCCGTGAAGTATGGCCACGGAGTCAATCATTTTTTATATTTAGTTACAATGGTTGATATCACAACCTATCGTTATCATTATATTCATTACTGACGCCTTCAGGGGCACAGGGTGGCTGCAGGGGTTTCCTCGGGGTACTCCGGTTTCCTCCACCAGTCCAAAGACATGCATGGTAGGCTGATTGACATGTCCAAAATGTCCGTAGTGTATGAATGAGTGTGTGATTGTGCCCTGTGATGGATGGGCACCCCTTCCAGGGTGGCCCCCACATCATGCCCCGAGTCCCCTGGCTCTTGCGCAACCCTATACAGAAAATGGATGGATGCTGTCCCTCTTTTCCACTCAAAAACATGTAAACCCAAGGACACATAAGTTCATCTGATATCTGCAGTGATGGAGAAGCAGTTTCTATCCGATATATGTTCATCATTCACAGGGTCTTATCTATATGGGTTCCACAGCATGGAGCATTGATTAGTCTTTTCCTGTATAACAGGGTTCTGCTGGGATCCTGTTTCCGTGGTGATGGCCACAAATGCCATGGCAACAGCCCTGCAGAGTTGTCTCGGAAACAAGAACACTCAGATGAGGGCGAGACGTGCGAGAAACAGAAGGAAGTTTAGGAAAATGCTGCATGCATCAGAGCACACACTAGACAGAATGGTATTCTTGAGATGGAATTTTATTTATTTATTTATTTGTTCTCTATCACTGCACTGTGGAATTTATCTCTAAATTACTTTACACAAATTACATAACCATTCAAAAAAATAATTGTATGAACCAAGCACTGAGTTTTGTATTGCTCCTAAGCATTGCCAACCCATTCTCACATTTATTTCTTTAGAAATATGTCAATAAAAACACAAACAAGAATAGGATTTAATAACAAGGGCTGGGTTTTAATCCTAAATGAAACATTAAGCTGTACAAAAATGTAATAAGAGATGAAAAAGCATGATATCTATCTATCTATCTATCTATCTATTCATCTATTCACTCTATCTATCTCTCTCTCTCATATATATATATATATATATATATATATATATATATATATATATATATATATATATATAGATATAGATAGATAGATAGATAGATAGATAGATAGATAGATAGATAGATAGATAGATATGGATCATGATATCATGACACAGGCAAGCAAAACAAGCCTCACTGAGTCACACTCACATATGGAACGTGTTATAATCATCTTCCAGCTTGACTAAACAACCACGATCATGCTGCTCTGAGGTGAATGCTAAAGGCCAGACGAAGGCACTCACAGCTACATTAGAGCACCAGATGGAGCTGTCACGCTAACATGAGTCTCAGTCACTGTGCCAGCAGGAGGAACAAATGAGTACAACTAGAGCAAGAAAGACCAATGGATGCATTAGCAAGATGGACCAACTCAGCAGGGCATTGACCTCAACACTAACCCTAACCTGTGCTGTAGACATCATGAGATCATGATAAGATCATGTTCACATGTTGTTCTGGTTGTATTCTGGAAAACAGTCCAAAATTGGTTTTGTTTAGTCTGCCTAAAGATGTCTAGCTAAGCGATGAGGTAAACTCTTGTGATTAGAGTTACTGGTTAGCTACATCATACTGAAACAAGCATTAGCTTATATCAAAGTCCACTTTATCCCCATTTATCCAACAACTAAAAGTGTGAGTGAGTAAGTGAGTGAGTGAGACAGACAGCAATGCAATATATATATATATATATATATATATATATATATATATATATATATATATATATATATATATATATATATATGTATGTATGTATGTATGTGTATATATATATATATATATATATATATATATATATATATATATATATATATATATTATATACATACATATATATATATATACAGTGCATCCGGAAAATATTCACAGCGCTTCACTTTTCCCACATTTTGTTATGTTATAGCCTTATTCCAAAATTGATTCAATTCATTATTTTCCTCAAAATTCTACAAACGATACCCCATAATGACGTGAAAGAAGTTTATTTGAAATCTTTGCAAATTTATTAAAAATAAAAAACAAAATAAGCACATTTACATAAATATTCACAGCCTTTGCCTTGACACTCAAAATTGTTTCCACTGATCATCCTTGAGATGTTTCTACAACTTGATTGGAGTCCACCTGTGGTAAATTCAGTTAATTGGACATGATTTGGAAAGGTACACACATGTCTATATAAGGTCCCACAGTTAACAATACATGTCAGAGCACAAACCAAGCCATGAAGTCCAAGGAATTGTCTGTAGACCTCCGAGACAGGATTGTATCGAGGCACAGATCTGGGGAAGGGTACAGAAACATTTATGCAGCATTGAAGGTCCCAGTGAGAACAGTGGCCTCCATCATCCATAAATGGATGAAGTCTGGAACCACCAGGACTCTTCCTAGAGCTGGCCACCCGGCCAAACTGAGCGATTGGGGGAGAAGGGTCTTAGTCAGGGAGGTGACCAAAAACCCAATTGTCGCTCTAACAGAGCTCCAGTGTGTCTCTGTGGGGAGAGGAGAACCTTCCAGAAGAACAACCATTTCTACAGCACTCCACCAATCAGGCCTGTATGGTAGAATGGCCAGACGGAAGCCACTCCTCAGTAAAAGGCACATGACAGCCCGCCTGGAGTTTGCCAAAAGGAACCTAAAGGACTCTCAGACAATGAGAAACGAAAGTCTGGTGAAACGAAGATTGAACTCTGTCCTGAATGGCAAGCCTCATGTCTGGAGGAAACCAAGCACCACTCATCACCTGGCCAATACCATCCCTACAGTGAAGCATGGTGGTGGCAGCATCATGCTGTGGGGATGTTTTTCAGAGGCAGGAACTGGGAGACTAGTCAGGATCGAGGAAAAGATGAATGCAACAATGTACGGAGAAATCCTTGATGAAAACCTGCTCCAGAGCACTCTGGACCTCAGACCGGGGCAAAGGATCATCTTCCAACAGGACAACGACCCTAAGCACACAGCCAAGATAACAAAGGAGTGGCTACAGGACAACTCTGTGAATGTCTTTGAGTGTCCCAGCCAGAGCCCAGACTTGAACCCAACTGAACATTTCTGGAGAGATCTGAAAATGGCTGTGCACCGACGCTCCCCATCCAACCTGATGGAGCTTGAGAGGTCCTGCAAAGAAGAATGGGAGAAACTGCCCAATAATAGGTGTGCCAAGCTTGTAGCATCATTCTCAAAAAGACTTGAGGCTGTAATTGGTGCCAAAGGTGCTTCAACAAAGTATTGAGCAAAGGCTGTGAATACTTATGTACATGTGCGCTTCAATTATTATTATTTTTTTTAAGTACTCGATTACGGTAGTCCTGTCTTGAAGCACACAAGCTCCTGTAGAAAGTCAGGACTTAACTTTTGTTTGCTGTTTCATAAACTGTTAAAGAACAAGCAAATCTAAAGCCTAGTCACTTGAATCTTTCATACAAAATGTCGTTATTCCACTGCATTAAATTATTGTCTTGTCTTACTTCTTTGCTGAGCGTGTCACCATGAAATTCAAATGTAAGTGTATTTTTATTGAACGATGAAAGTATACCCTGATGAAACCCACTCTCATTGTTCAACTCACTGTTCAACAAATTTTCCCAAATTATTCTTTGTTATTGGCTTGTCTTTTACCTAGTCAGCTAATATCATCAGTCAACCAAGCTTGAAAGATCAAAATACAAACACACTCTAAACCAGGGACATGAAATGGGCACACTGGATTGAAGTTCAGTTCATGTAAAGGGTTTTCCAGGCTCTCACACATATATCTGATTAGACTTTTTAGTCGTGCTGAGCTTCCTGTAGGAAAAAGGAAGTAGAGCCAACCTGGCAGGATTTCCGACAACTGTACAAGTCATACTCATAAATACGTGTTATTCCACAGCGCTGATGAATTCTCAGTTCTGATTGGTTGATAGGTGTGCACTATTTCTGCAGCACAGAATGGCTCCGACAGTAGTTCTGGCTGTAGCGTGATTGACAAGTTAATATTAAAGTGCTCACTCACAACAATACATTATTGTTGCTATAGTAACAGCTCATACACAAGGACTTGTATGATGGATGCTCCACTTAACATAAAAGAATAGTAATAAATTGGAGGAAAAAAAGAAGCAGCATTATGTTCATTAATAAATAAAAAATTGTAATAGTTGGCAAATCATTGGTTATACAGTGCATTAAATATCCATATAACAGCACGGTCCCTTATGTTATTCCTTACATGACGGCAGCTCTGACAGTCGGGCAGAATGTAATCCTAAACGCTTTATAATAATGTTTCTATAGTAACAACTTTCACAGAAACTTGTATGCTAGTATGGTCCACATACTAAGACTAAAACCAAGTGCAATCGTTTATATGATGAGATGTTTATTCTTTTTGGAGGAGTCTCCAGTGTCAATGCGTTCAGGGACAAAGCTGTAAAGAAAACACAGAAAAGTCTTCAGGATGGAGGGATTTGTGATGTCTCTAACACGACTAGCTGCACCGTGATTAACAGTGACGATCTAACTTGCTGGACAAAACTATAATACGTTTTGAAAACTTCAGGCAGGCATGAATTAAAAACAAAAACAAAAACAAAACATTCCAGTACAAGTCCATTACTTTCAAATGTTTATTATCCTGTTAGATTCATGATAAGGCGAACAAAATGAATGAGTGGCAAAATATCAAAATATCTTTTTTTTCTTCCAGTGTACACCAGATCGTTAAGCTTACACATATATAAAACACACACGTAATGATGTTTACATACAGACATGCGTGTTTGTATATGTACATCGTGTAGATTACGATACTGATATGCACGCGCACGTTTACGGCTCACGTTCCGGTTTCAAATCTTCAACGAGACGTGCCATTTCCCGTGTATATCTAAACACGATCGGATTTTCCCTTCAGCTCTGTGCCTCTAATTCAAAACATAGTTGGGTTATGCTGATGTATTATGCAAAAGGAGCTATTTAAAGACGAGCGTGTGCTCACACACAAATGTACTTATTTAGATTTTAATACACATCTTGGATGTGTCGGAATATTCACCAGGATTTGGCGATATTTCCTCAACTGTTGATATCTTTCAGAATGACTATATTACCAACTTCAGTCTTTTCCTTCTAGTACTATTCTCATTACTTAAGATGCTCCGCTTGATCACTGATATCTTTATCTCCAAGGTGAAGAGTCTTCAGATCCAAACCTTGTCCTGGATTTTGGAATGACTGGTGGCTAATCGTTGGCCACTTTGTCATCACACCCGAGTCCAGGTGAAGCTGGCGAGTGAAAACTGAAGGATGTGGTCCCCGAGGGCTGATTTGAATCTCCCAATAGCACTACCGTGTGCAGGTCAGAATACAGTTATCCCTTTTCCATATATGAGATATAATCAGTTATTTCACTGCACTTAGGTCCAATATTTTCCTTCGGCACTGTAAGAGCAAAAAGCTCTGATTGGTGGCACCAAATCCCCTGTGCGACTGATTACAGTGGTATATTTTGTTAGTTTAAAAAAAAAAACAACAACAACAACAACAAAATTTTTTTTTTTTTTTACAAAATCAAGCCAAAGGTGGATGGGGGGAACCCCAAACAAACAAACAGAAAAAAATACAAGCAAAAATAACTCATCTATGAGGGATTGGCAGCAATGTGAGCCTTTTGTCCAGGCTGGTCAGAATTCCTGTGAATCAAAAAAGCATGAGGAGCACTCGAGAAGAAAGGGGCATGATTCATCATCATCGTCGTCATCCTCATTTGTGTCAAATGGCACAGTCTTGTCTATATGACAAAACAAAATGAGCAGATGAGATACCAATATGTCAATGGGCGTTTATGTCAAAAAAGGCATGTGTGTGTGTGTGTGTGTGTGTGTGCACGCGCATGTGTGTGTGAGGGCTGGCATGATTACAGACATAAATGAGAACACTTCTCCTTTACAGGTCAACGTGGCCTCGACCTTTGCACAAAAGACGTCGTGGCCACTTGAATCCATGTTCACTTAAATCTACGTTTGAGTCTGCACAAGTCTGTCGTGTATGTAAATAGAAAGTCCGAAAGGATTTCATTAGTAGATTTCGATATAGATATAGATACATCTCTTTAAATTTGATTTGGCTCTTCTCTCTCGAAATGCTGCGTTCTGTGGCGGTTTTCCGGCTCCTGTCAGTTCAGTGGCATGTTTCGTTGGCTCTGAGAGTGTAGCGGTACAACTCCAGTCTGTTAGCAGCATCTCTTCTTGCGTTTGCTGTTCCTGCTGAGTTTGACCACTTCGCTCTGCTGTTGCTGATGCTGCTTGGCCATGGCCTCTTTCCTCGCCCTGAGAACCAGCTCTGTAATGCAGTTGAACATCTGAGATGGAGAAAAAGATGCAGAAGATTAGAGAAACAAACAAAAAAAAAAAAAAACACTGCAGCCAAAAAAAGGACTTTGTTAAATCTGTACATCACAGACTTGTGAGATAAAGTGTGAAATGCTTGTGCAAGTCTTCTTTCACCCTTACGTCTTGCACTCTGCTGCAACCCCACAGCAATGTCCTCAACATAAACAGCGAATTTAATTACAATAATGACATTAATTACAACTTTAATGTTGCAACTTCAATAACTCGACACATCTCGGCACGTTCTCTGTTGTGTAATACGATGCGTACTCTAATGTGATGCATTGTGTCCTCGGAAAACTTTCAGTTCCTCTGAAATAGGTCCAGGTATTTTAGAAGCTGTAAGATCATTAAGCAGCATGGAGTCCATTTTCATAGTTATACAGATGATACACAGATGTAGATGATGTCACTGTCCAGGATGAACTTGTAAACTTTTAATCCAACACGGTTCACTGGATTCATAGTGATTGGTACCAAAGCAAAATCTGATTCTATGAACAAACTGTGAGCTAAAAGTCTTGATTCTGATTTAAACTCGTAAACCGCACATTGAGAATAACACTAAAATAAGTCATTATATATATTATATAAAAATAATATACACATACACACAGTGAGCTACGTATCTCTGAGTGTTACTGTAAATGCTTAAGTGATTAATCCATAAATTAACTCCTTAAGATGTCTGTAATGCATTGGAGTATGTAAGACAGTAACACAGCAGGAAAAGAGATCCTGCTATTGATTTAATATCATCTAGCGCTGGGATTTGTTTAATAAAAAGAGTAAGACAAAGAAGATGAACTAAGACTTTTATGCACCAAAGATCTAAAAGACACTACCATTAAACACTTCTCTCCTAAATCACTCATAAAATGAAACTGTTTAACCTTAAAGTCCCCATGAAATCAAAACTGAAGTTGCTATTCACTGTTTAAAAAGGGGGCAGAGTCACTCGATATGTCCCGCCCTGACTTCCTGTTTCAGTGGAAATTCTGTCAACACATACAACAACATGTGTTTCAAGGCACTTCACTGGGACTTAAAAATGTCACTCTTACACTTAAGAATTTGTTGTTAGTATTTTCTATTTAATTTTATTTAGCCATTGCCTTTAAATGCTGTATTTTAATTTAATGCTTTATTATAGCTACATGTGTAACTTGACTCTGAAACACTCTGACCTACATTAAAAAAATTACATTAATAAAGAGGCTGCTTATTATTATTATTATTATTATTATTATTGCAACCTAAACTCATGTTGTGTGGGACATTATATAGTCTAATGGTGAAAAGAATTTATTTATGATTATTTTTATCTTTCCCATCCTGCTCTCTTCTTTGTTTTGGCTTATGCTTCCAAACTTTGCAACTTTGTGGAGTTAAAGTTCATCAACATGAACTTGGCATGCAGTGAAATTCCTTTCCTACATTCCCGTGTCCTTTCCTATTAAACTGAACTGCCTTTATTTTAGAAACCTATACATTTTATTCGTGTTTGATCTGACCCTTGGGCGTATCAAAGCCCGAATGCAGACGCTGAAATGACTCTGTTTATTGTGCTTGTTGAAAAAGAAAAACCATTTCAACAGTGATTAAATTACCCGGTAGTATTTGGTAGAATTGGACCCAGTACTCAGTTTAAAGTGGAAATAACTGCTCGAGTGGTAAATCTGTCTGTGAGAGTGGGATAAAAAACCCTCCTGTGCACAGTTCTAGCTCCAACCCTGCTGCTTTACAGTTTACTCACATCCTCCACATTGATATTCTCCTTGGCGCTGGTTTCAAACAGCCGAATGTCCATCTGCTCCGCAAACTTCTGTGCGTCGGCCGTCTCCACCACCTTTGTGTTGGGGTCGTCGTTTTTATTACCCACTGTACAGTAAAGAGAAGAGTTAATACAGACCAATAACACAGACCAGGCCAGACAGACATAAGCGCTAGTATGGATCACGATTAGCAAAGAAAAGAATAGTACTGCAATGTGAATTTATATGTGGACATAGTGATATTAAATGTACGTTACATGTGGCATGCAGAGTAAAAAGTAGCACTTACCTAATATTCGACAAACATCATCACAGTTCTGGTTGATTTCATGAAGCCATCGTTTAACATTTACAAAGGACTCTGCACTTGTCACATCATAAACCACTATCACACCATGTGTGCCTCTGTAGTACCTGCAGAGAAAGTTTAACATTTACGTTACTTCTGACGTAAATTCCATACGCACTTTAATTCAATTTTATTTGTATAGCGCTTTTAACAATGGACATTGTCTCAAACCAGCTTTACAAAAACATGTAAACACAGGATACAGATTAAGTGTGTGGCTTTATCCCTATTGAGTGAGCCAGTGGCGACGGTGGCGAGGACAAACTCCCTAAGATGATATGACGAAGAAACCTTGAGAGGAACCAGACTCAGAAGGCACCCCGTACTCATCTGAGAAACAATGGATTGTGTGAAAGTAAAAGAAAGTTCATTATGGTTTGTACATGAAGTCTTTGTTCAACTAGTCCACTTTCACTAAAGGAGACCTGAGTGCAAAGCTGCATGTGGTAACTGCAGTCTCAAGGCCATAGCAGCAATCACAGTGAGAAAGTCCGTGTGGAATTGTAGTTGATGAGAGCTCCATCCAGAGGTAGGGCACTTTCCAATATTCGTTTCAACATTATGTCATGAGAGGCGATTGCCGCCTCAAATCGATCCTGAGCTCGGTTCTCCCATGTTCACAGGTGTGAATGAGTGCATGTGAATGTTGGTGTGCATGGCTCTGGACCCACAATGACACTAACCAAGAAAATGTGATTACTGTAGATGAATGAATGAACATTAAGACGTTCAAGACATGCCCAATGAATGCATCAAACATTTAAAACACTATTAGGGCTTATGAAATGATTTTCTCTGTTCAAATGCTTCATCATATTTATATCATCAAAAAGAAGAAGCCAAAACATCAATATTCATGTACTTATGATTCCATGTTTCACCAGCAATCACCTAACATAAGTCTAGTTCAACATTTTGGCTGACGTCTTGACCCTTGTGGCTCTGAAAAAATGCATATAACTTATTTCCACATATTAGTATCACTATGTATCCACATTCAATGTGAAAAACAAAGCAACTACACATGTACCCTATGAGTGATAGTCTGAAGATCTTTTGGGCGCTCATGCTGTTATCAAGTCGAAGAGAGGAAGTGGGTGGAGTGACAGCTGAGGTGACCTGTGACTGCATCACTTCCTGTCATCGTTTCCACAGGCAGGAAGTGGTCACCTGAGATGAGCTGTAAAATCTCAAGTCATTCTTTGCTCAAAATTTACTTGGCTTAAAAATGCAAGAACACATCTGAGCCTTGTTTCACCACGATGACTGGAATTTGACTGAGAAACTAACCACATGCTTAGCACATCCACAGACTCCATTATTTATATTTGGCAAGTCAGCAGCCTTGCTTGAGACTGGTATTTCATTTTCACTGCTGTTTGGCTGTAAAACAGGCCTCAAATTCACTTACTCTAATGACAGACGACACCACTGCGCTCCTGCATACCAGCAAACCTCCATAACAACAACAACAACAACAACAACAACAATGCAAGCATCTGTTCAACTCATCCATCTACTGCACACAGCTCAGATTGTATTGTGAGGGTTGTTCACAAGCTTGATGGTTGAGTACAACCCCAATTCCAAAAAAAAGTTGGGACGCTGTGTAAAATGTAAATAAAAACAGAATGCAATGATTTGCAAATCTCATAAACCCAATATATTATTCACAATAGAACATAGAAAACATATCCAATGTTTAAACTGAGGAAATATACAATTTTAAGGGATAAAAAATAAGGTAGTTTTGAATTTGATGGTCGCAACACGTCTCAAAAAAGTTGGGACGGGGCAACAAAAGGCTGGAAAAGTAAGTGTTACTAATAAGAAACAGCTGGAGGAACATTTAGTAAATAATTAGGTTAATTGGCAACAGGTCAGTAACATGATTGGAGTAAAAAGAGTATCTTAGAGAGGCAGAGACTTTCAGAAGTAAAGATGGGCAGAGGTTCACCGATCTGCGATAAACTGCGTCTACAATTTGTGGAACAATTTCAGAATAACGTTCCTCAACGTAAACATTGCAAACACTATAAATATCTCATCTACAGTATATAATATTATCAAAATAATCCTTGAATCTGGAGAAATCTCTGCACGCAAGGGACAAGGGCAAAAATCAAACTGGTAGCTCGAGCAAAAACCTAAAACAAACGAACCACATATCAACAGAAAATAACATTGAGCCAAAACTAAAAATTAAACTTTGATCTCTGAACCCAATCTTCATGCAACGGAACTCAATTTATAGACGAAAAGGAAGATAGTTCAGACTTGTGGTTTTACGCTGTCTGAAAAAAAGGAAACGAGACACAATTTACTGTTTCTCGTTCATGTAAAAATCGCCCGAACTGAACAGAAAACGAGGGTGGGTGATTATAAAGTTGGCCGTCTTATAAACATTGATGTCTTTCTGAAAAAAAAAAAGTGTCAGTTTTTCCTTAAAATTAAAACTAGCCATTAGTTCCATTTATACCACAACGCTGTTGAATTCTCGATTCTGATTGGTCAGACTAATTCTTCTACAACTACAGCTTAGACAGTAGACGTATTACAACTAACTGCTCCTCACAGCGACTTGTATGGTAGATGCTCCACATCATCTACGACTAATCACAAACAGATGTTGTTATTTAACAAAGAAAAATGTATAATTGTTGTTATGGCATTTAACATGTATTCTCCAGTGTCACAACCTTCAGTCAGAGCTAACGCTGTTTTTAAGCCTTCTGCCTGGACTGGAAAAGTCTAAGCATGGAGGATTCCCCAGTACCAAGCTGCAGTATCTGTCTTATTAACATGAAAAGAAGGTGAACGCACGACAGTTTAGTTTTAATGAAGCTAACTGATAGGAGGTCCTAACGTTTCAGGGATATTCCACAACCTTAAATGTAACTATAAATGGATAAAAAGTATAACATATCATTCTTTAAGTTAATATTAAAACTCAACTGGCAAATTGCTGTGGTTTGAGAGGAACGAAACACTTTAGGCGTGCTGTTATTGAAGAATAATCAACTTTGCGTTTTAATCCTGACTCAGTAGTACTGTATTCCTTACTAAATACAATTTAATCAGAGTTAAATGCTACAGAAACTTAAGTCAGTAGTCAGAGGTATCTCCTAGGGCAGCGGTCCCCAACCCCCGGTCTGCGGACCGGTACCGGTCCGTGGGTTATTTGGTACTGGGCCGCACAGAAAGAATAAATAACTTTAACATTATTTCCGTTTTATTTATTATCTGGATCTGAAAAATGACCGGATTCTCTCCATTACATCCTTCTACGACTCACTCTTGACGCATGTCAAGACGCTTGTCTCGGTCACGTGATGCGTTGAAACCTTACCATACAGACCATAGGGGGAGAGAGGATGTTACGAGGACGCTGCTAATCAAGTTGCGATTTCACATTGGATTCACGTTTATTATTATATTTTTAAAATACCCCAGTTTTTATGCCGGTCCTATCATTTTATTTTGTTGTATTTATCCGCCACACCTTAAAGGCCGGTCCGTGAAAATATTGTCTGATATTAAACCGGTCCGTGGCGCAAAAAAGGTTGGGGACCGCTGTCCTAGGGAACATAAAAAACTAACTTTTACCAGTGGTGGAAAAGAGTGTAGAAAAAGAAAAACATTTATGCAAAACATCATAAAAGAAGCTGAATGAAAGGAAAAGATGTCACTTCAGTTTCTGTGGTTTGGGGGAAAAAGGAGTAGCTGACATGGGATTATTTCTAATTCTGATTCTTACATGGTGTTTCCTCAGTTACCTACTTCTACTTCTTGTCCTGCCCAACTTCAATTATCCAGAGGAAAACTAAGAAGTGTTTCAAAGGAAAAGACTGACATCACTGTTTCACAATCGGGTGATAGTCAGTTTAGCAGGAAAGCTACAGATAGTAGTAAGAAGTTGACTGACGGTAAACGGTAACGGTAAACCAGAGGTGCCCAATCGTTAGGAAATCTCTCGTATCCATAACACTGAATTATAAGTATTGTAAACCAGACTCGTATACCCTCTTTGACTTCGGCTGTGTTCACACATGCAGGCTTCACGTAAAGTAAATGATGATGGTATGAAACCGGCTCAGTCTTTGCCCTGTGGCCAGGGTGTGCACTACTTACGTTGAAGTGATAGTACGGAAGCGTTCCTGCCCCGCCGTGTCCCAAATCTGTAGCTTCACCTTGTCTCCGTTTATCTCCACCGTCCGGATCTTAAAGTCCACGCCGATGGTGGTAATGTAGCTACCTGGAATACCGAGAGCACCAATGAACTCATGGTCATGGCGTTCTGTCGGACAACACTAATAATAATAATAATAATAATAATAATAAATAATAATAATATTAATAATACTCAATCTGAATGGATCATTTCATTTTCAGGACATTAAGTAAAAAGAACTGAATTTACTTTAATGACTCATTCGTGTTTTGGAGGTATTTGGTTGTTTGCTGAAATTTGATTTCAGATTTGTTTGTGTTTCCTAAAAGTAATGTTTTGGGCACTGAGATGATATATGGTCAAATGTATGTGGACACCTGACCATCACACCCATATATGCTCGCTGAATATTTCATTACAAAGCCATGGGACTTATAACAGCCTCCAGTCTTCTCGCAAAGGCTTTGCACTAGATTCTGGAGTGTGGCTGTGGGGATTTGTCCATTCAAACACCCAAAGGTGTTCAGTGGGGTTGAGGTCAGGGCTCTGTGCAGGACACTCGAGTTCTTCTAGCCCAAACTTGCCGGTCTTCATGGAGCTCGCTTCGTGCACAGAGGCATCATCATGCTGGGAAAGGTTTGGGCCTCTTAGTTCCAGTGAAGGAAATCGTAATGCTACAGCACACAAAGACATCTGATAGAACTGTGTGCTTCCAACAGTGTGGCAATAGTTTGGGGAAGGAGAGAAAGAGCGATGCCATCTCACCCACCCAGAGAGCATGGCCAAGTTTGCTCTCTTGGACTCCTGGCGACAGATGGCTGCAGAATTATTGATATTTAAACTCGATCTCACGAAGACACACAGGAGCGCTGTGATTTTAAGTTTCTTTCATGATCCAAATCCGTAACATCTGTCCTCAACGCAAGCGGGATCTCAAATGGCATCTTTCTCCCTGTATACTCACTACATAAGGTATACTACTGTAAGTGCCACTGTAAAGTGTACTGTACGCCTGATAAAGCGGCATATGAGATTCAACCACAGAAAACAAATGACTCATGGCGAAGTCTGTGCTATGATGAAAGTATTGGCACCCTATGCGCCGTTCGAATGGCACATTTCCTGCGTTTCATGCCCTGTGAAATCACAGTGAAAGAGACCAGCAACAGTGCCACACACATTTTAAAGTAAAAAAATTCAATAAATAAGTAACAATTACAGATTTAGCTCTTTAATTGTGTCCATCATCGCACAACTTTCACAGAACTCCTTTCACAGTACTGCTGTGTATTGTAAACAGACATAGGTACTCAACTGAAGTACAGATAGTTCTGGGTTCGGAGTAGTAACTAACTACTCCGGATCACGCTCTCAGGTGGAAAAGTTCTACTTGACTTTTTTTTTTTTAATGATCCCAAAGAAACTCTAATTGTAAACTATGTGGCTACATAATGTGTTATGCTTAGCATATACTTTGAGTATTATGTTAAGTAAAATTTGCATGGTTAAGTGGTTACTACAGCAAGCGTGACTGTAGGTAAGAGGCAGTTAAACGATATTTATTCACTAAAAGTACAACAAAATGCTTTGTTTATCGTAAAGGATTTTTTTCTCGTCCCCGACATTCTCAATTTCAAATTTTTTTTGTTTGTTTTAACCTTCAAGGAGACGCTTTAGAAAACCATGGGCAAGGAGAAATGTGTATCAGATGTCATTTGTGCCAACTGCCATTAGAATATTAAATGCAGAGTCTTAAAAGTCTGTATAGGAGTCGACGTGGATATGTATGCGCATGTGTGTACATAGCAGAACGTATATATGTGTGTATGTTGAACGTATATTCGCGTTTCAGATTTTTATACTGATTTTCATGTACTTTCGCTTTGTTGTATTTAGGTTGTTGGGTACAGTGAGGGAAAGAAGTATTTGATCCCCTGCTGATTTTTGCCCACTGACAGAATAACAAGAAAATCCAGAAAAATGCATGTCAAAAATGTTATGAATTGATTTGCATTTTAATGAGGGAAATAAGTATTTGACCCCCTCTCAATCAGAAAGATTTCTGGCTCCCAGGTGTCTTTTATACAAGTAATGAGCTGAGATTAGGAGCACACTCTTAAAGGGAGTGCTCCTAATCTCAGCTTGTTACCTGTATAAAAGACACCTGTCCACAGAAGCAATCAATCAATCAGATTCCAAACTCTCCACCATGGCCAAGACCAAAAAGCTCTCCAAGGATGTCAGGGACAAGATTGTAGACCTACACAAGTCTGGAATGGGCTACAAGACCATTGCCAAGCAGCTTGGTGAGAAGGTGACAACAGTTGGTGCGATTATTCGCAAATGGAAGAAACACAAAAGAACTGTCTCCCTCGGCCTGGGGCTCCATGCAAGAGCTCACCTCGTGGAGTTGCAATGATCATGAGAACAGTGAGGAATCAGCCCAGAACTACACGGGAGGATCTTGTCAATGATCTCAAGGCAGCTGGGACCATAGTCACCAAGAAAACAATTGGTAACACACTACGCCGTGAACGACTGAAATCCTGCAGCGCCCGCAAGGTCCCCCTGCTCAAGAAAGCACATATAAATGCCCGTCTGAAGTTCGCCCATGAACATCTGAATGATTCAGAGGACAACTGGGTGAAAGTGTTGTGGTCAGATGAGACCAAAATGGAGCTCTTTGGCATCAACTCAACTCGCCTTGTTTGGAGGAGGAGGAATTCTGCCTATGACCCCAAGAACACCATCCCCACCGTCAAACATGGAGGTGGAAACATTATGCTTTGGGGGTGTTTTTCTGCTAAGGGGACAGGACAACTTCACCGCATCAACGGGATGATGGACGGGGCCATGTACCGTCAAATCTTGGGTGAGGACCTCCTTCCCTCAGTCAGGGCATTGAAAATGGGTCGTGGATGGGTATTCCACCATGACAATGACCCAAAACACACGGCCAAGGCAACAAAGGAATGGCTCAAGAAGAAGCACATTAAGGTCCTGGAGTGGCCTAGCCAGTCTCCAGACCTTAATCCCATAGAAAATCTGTGGAGGGAGCTGAAGGTTCGAGTTGCCAAACGTCAGCCTCCAATCCTTAATGACTTGGAGAAGATCTGCAAAGAGGAGTGGGACAAAATCCCTCCTGAGATGTGTGCAAACCTGGTGGCCAGCAAGAAACGTAATGTCCGTCTGTGGTTCGCCAACAAGGGTTTTGCCACCAAGTACTAAGTCATGTTTTGCAGAGGGGTTAAATACATATTTCTCTCATTAAAATGCAAATCAATTTATAACATTTTTGATATGCGTTTTTCTGGATTTTTTTGTTGTTATTCTGTCTCTCACTGTTCAAATAAATCTACCATTAAAATTATAGACTGATAATTTCTTTGTAAGTGGGCAAACGTACAAAATCAGGAGGGGATCAAATACTTTTTTCCCTCACTGTACATGTCCTTATTTATAATAATGTGGTGAAGCCAAAGACAAATTTCCACTTTGTGGATATTAACCCTTGCTCACTCACTCACTCACTGACTGACTGACTATTGCCTGATGGAAAAGAGCAGACCATGAGAGATTTCCTACCTGAAAACGTGTTGTCTGCGAACCTCAGCAGTAGACTGCTTTTCCCCACACCTGTGGTTGGAAAGTGAAAGTAATGAGAACTGGCATGCATTAGCAGAAGGCCTCTCAGTGACCTACACCTGCACTCTATTCACTTATATCCTGCACCATTTTGAGAAGTCATGTTGTAGACATGCCTGAACACCTCTGTTGTGTTTTAATACACACTGCCATTTCTAGAGGATCGGACCGGGATCAGACGGAGCAGCTAACAGGCATGCAAATCAAATGAGCTGTAAATACTTCAACATACATCATACTTTGTACTGAAACAACTCGTGACATCGAACAGCCTGAACTATCTAACATTTTATATAAATCAGACAAGCCAGAAAGTCCCAGTGACGCGCTTATAGGCGTTATCTCATGAAGTACCACATTGCAGGCACATGACATGACAAATATCCTAATCAATAAAATCGACATTAACGATTAAAGATTGAATGAATAAATTCATATGCATGAATCCCTTAAGAAGCATGCCTGATGGCAACGTTTGTTCACGGTCTTGTGTTGTTGTTTTTTTTAAATGATTAATTCACCAGCGAAAGCCAGAATGTTTAATAAACAAAACAATCTCAGCCTAACAATCTGGAGAATAAAAGTAAACGCAGAATCAACAGACTTACAGACACACCTTCACGTGACACATTATTATTTCGTTTACAGTATTTTTTATGTAAAAGTCACAACTAAATTTGAAACGCTGCGATTACGAACACGCTTCATGATGTCTGGCTTTGCGCTTACATCCAGAACTCCAGAAAACATTACTCAGTGATATCTTACATCTTTATTATTATTTCTCACCACTGACAAAACATCATCATCATCTCACCCTGAGAGCCAACATATCCATTAAATCACCAGCTCAACCTTTAAGACATCTCTCTCTAAATTAAAGCAACACTGATCTACACCATTAAACATTTTGAATCAGAATCTGATCTCGGTTTTTATAACTAGAATATAATTGAAAGTTCATATCTGACATCTAACTTCACACGCAGGGTCTCTTATACTGGATCCCAAGGTGAACTTTTATACTGGATCCCAAGGTGAACTTTTATACTGGATCCCAAGGTGAACTTATACTGGATCCCAATGTGAACTTATACTGGATCCCAATGTGAACTTATACTGGATCCCAATGTGAACTTATACCGGATCCCAAGGTGAACTTTTATACTGGATCCCAATGTGAACTTATACACTGATCCCAACGTGAACTTTTATACTGGATCCCAATGTGAACTTATACTGGATCCCAATGTGAACGTATACACTGATCCCAATGTGAACTTATACTGGATCCCAATGTGAACTTATACACTGATCCCAATGTGAACTTATACTGGATCCCAATGTGAACTTTTATAGCATCGAGCTATATTAACACTGATATCCGGAAATGAATCGTGTCCGTGTTTTAGGGTAGAATTATATATAAAATATCTTTTTAATCACCGGTTCATTGTTCACTATTAAAGCGGCTGGGTGAACACTTCCCGCCCTGGACTACATTCACTAACTAGCTACACGGAGTGCGTGTGTGTGTGTGTGTGTGAGAGAGAGAGACTTCGCTTCATGCTAACAAGTTACTTACATTAGCTAAGGTGTATCGCGCAAAAACATATATCAGCTCTAAATGAAATCTGCCACACTAATGTGCGGGTAGTGCTCGTTTCTATCTAAAGCACAGCTCAAGCAAATACAATCCGCAGTTCGCGGCGGATCTTCGAGCAGAGGCCTGTTTCCCGTCCCGCGTCCGCGCTCTTTCCTTACCGCTGTCGCCGATGATGAGGAGTTTGAAGAGGTAATCGTAGTCGCGCGCCATGGCACTGCTCGCTCGCTCGGTATCCGCGCGTCGTTTCCCGTTTCAATGTCCGGTGTGTGAAAGACAGCGCTGGGTGTAAACCGGTGTCTCGCTCCCCCCCGGCTGAGAGGCTGGAGCCGTTCTGCGGAAGATGTCTCCCCTTAGCCGGCGGGTATTTTCGACTTTCTTCTGGTTCACACCCAGAAGACATACGGCTGCTCTCTGCGATTCGGGGTTGTTAGCCTGCTGCGGTTTATAATTCCACCCGCCCTGCTGGCGAAGGAGCCGCACTGCGCATGCGCGGACGCACAATCGCAGGTATGACGAGCATCCAGTTAATTTCAATGCGATGACAGTTTTGCAGCCATGTCGCTTCCTTTTTCATGATTGATTTACAGCCACAAAGTCTACCATCAGCAAAGACCCTACACAGATTAGCTGTACGAGATACTTTATACACCATACATAAAATTCACACAAAAAATGTAATCACTTTCAAAGTTCTTTATTGATGTTTAATTCAAGCAGGTTACAGTGATCACTGCTTATTTTAGTCGAACAGGCCGAAGCCCATGTCCTCATCAGACTCCTCGGACTCCTCCTTGGCCGGCTCAGCAGCGGCGGCAGGTGCGGCAGCAGCAGGAGCAGCTGCGGTAGCAGGAGCTGCAGCCACAGCAAAAGCAGAGGGATCAGCCAGGAAGGCCTTCACCTGGAAGGGAGCAGAAAAATGCAGGAAGTTACATTGTGAACCCTATTGTGCGCCATATTTAAACTAAGGGCGTTTCCACATTTGGTACAATGTTTCACACCAGTCCCCTTTAAGTGAATACCATACTACTCTTTTCATCTGGATCAGAGATTGATTTCTTGGCCTGTATCCAGTTTTGAATAATAGCTTTTACTCCATCAAATGCACCCAACTTTGTACGAACAGGTGTTAAAAAGAAGTCAAAGTGTAAACCTTCCCAACAGAGCCAGTATTCCAAATGGCACCCTGTGGTTCTCATTCAGGTACACACTTTAGTGACTGTAGGAGTGGGGGTGAGCACAGGCCAAAATGGTCACTTTCGCATTCAGGAGAGGAGTCATGAAATTGCAGTCATTGCTCCAATGTGATGTGATGTTCAAGATTTAATATTTGTTTACCGTTTGGAGACAATCATTTTGTTAATCCATTAACCCTACAGCATCACAGACCTAGTGGGCATGTGCAAACATGTGCTGCATTTAGAACAGGGCAAGAAATTCAACAACTACAATGCTGGATTTTTATACATGCAAGTGACCATTTTATTCCAACTCATTTTAGGCATTCTGTAGAGGCCAATAAGGTCTTATTTGGTAGACAAGGCCCATCATCTACTTGAAAGCCTTTATTGTCCAGGCATCAAGCGTGTTTGGTGTCCGAAACCAACCGTCCCTGTCTGCCAGAGGAGACTGACACACAGGGATAGGAGGAAACGGGTTTCTGTTTGCAGGGGGAACGACAAAACAGCACAGCAAAAGCTGCTTTGTAACCTAACCTGCACTGGTAGGGATGCCCGACCCATAGCAAAGCAGAACATTTTACCTTATCAGCCATAGGGAAGGAGTAGTCTGTCTCCACAGCGACAGCCAGAACCCTCTTGTATCCATTGATGATGGAATGAGGGATGGAGGCAAGAGTGGGATAGCCAATCTGCAGACACACACTGGCGATGTTCCTCACACCCTAAAACAAAGAGAGAGTGTTACAACACACATGACTTGTTCCCTGGAAACCAATAGGAACTTCAGACAGGTATAGTACGAAAATTTTATTTGTGTAGGGAGAACCAACTCATGCGTACATGAGGGGGAAACAAGTATCCCAGAACTGAAACAAACAAGAGGCCCACTCACCTCCAGGAATCTCTTGTGCAGGGCATCCTCAGTGATGTCCAGCACCTCAGGGCTATAGACACTGCCGTTGTCGTAGACCTGCTGGATGATCAACCCGTAGGAAAAGGGCGAGATGTTCAGCATGTTGAGCAGCGTGGCCTCGCTGGCACCCACCTTATCTCCAGGTCTAATCAGCTGCACATCACTCTGGAAAGAGAGAACAAAATGTTAGACACTGTTCATAAGCAAATGGATTTAACAACCTACAAGAGAGGCAAAGACCCAATAATTAACTTTTGTTTTTTATTATTGCTTCAACTTGCCAAGATTTCAATGGTTCCTCTGGAGATCTTGGTGGTGATACCCAAAGCCTGGAAGAAGGAAGTCTTCTCAGGACCCAGCCCAGTGTTCTGAGCAGGCACAGTCACCTCACAGGGGGCGATGGCACCCGCACGGGCAGCAGCTGGCACCTAAGTAGTAAATGACTGTTAAAACAATCTGGAAATTGTGAATTTAAAAAAACAAACTATCCATCTATCTATCTATACACACACACACGTGTATAATTATATATATATATATATATATATATAAATGAAAATAAATGGTAAAGAATAACAAGGTAGAGAATTACCTTATTGGCCAGCAGCAGGTCCCTGACCTCAGGCAAGTCTTCCTTGGTAAAGACAAAGCCCACATTTCCACGGATGTGTGGAAGCAGCCTGTTATAAAAAGCCAACCAACATTTACTCAGACAGTGAAAACACATAGAAAACTTTCACCATAAGAAAGCAATGTTTGAAACTAAGCGTCCCTGCAAGCCGTGGGATGCGGACATACAGGGATAGTAAGAAACAAGTTGATTTGTGCAGGGGGAACGACCAAGCAGCACTGCAACAGCTGATTAGTAACTTATCCTGCAAATTCAGCAGCACACAGAAGGTGCCAGTAATTTTGAAAAAAACTATTAGACCTGTAATCATAAGTTAAAATAACATTTCTCATGGGTCTCTATAGGCTCGCTCTTTAAAAGATAACATTCCAAAGACAGAAAATCAGCCCTAGAATTAGCACTGCTCTACACTAGCTCCTGAGGTATACATACTTCAGAGCAGTGCTTCTCAAACCTGACCTGGAGGAACCCCTAGCACTGCACATTTTATACATCCCCCTCATCCAACACACCTGATTCAACTCATCAGCTCATTAGTAGACTGCAAGACCTGAATTGGGTGTCAGATAAGGGAGACGTCCTGAGGGTCCTCTGGGACAGGTTTGAGAACCCCCTGCTTCAGAAGGTATATAGTGGGTTGAGGAAAAGTCTTCAGTATTTTCACTGACCATCGCAGACACTTCGTTTAGAAAGACCCAGTCATGTTTAGACCTTTAGGAACACCACACCTTCAAAGGCACATACGTACTTCTCCAGGGCCGGGTTGTTCTCCAGGTGGCCACGGATAGCCTTGCGCATCATGGTGTTCTTGCCCATGAGCACGATCGCCTTGCCCCGCAGGGACAGACGGATGGTCTGCATCTGCTTGGAGCCGACGTTGTCCGCGCCCACGATGAAGCATTTCGGGTAGTCATTCAGCAGTTGCTGCGAACCAGAACGCAAACAGGGAATGAGAACGGCGAGAACTCCTTCGGGGACCAGGCAGAAGCAGGATTAAATAAGTAACACCTAAAGCAATGTATGAAACTAAGCGTCCCTGCAAGCCGTGCGATGCGGACATACAGGGATAGTAAGAAACAAGTTGCTTTGTGCAGGGGGAACGACCAACCAGCACTGCCACAGCTGATTAGTAACTTATCCTGCAAATTAGGGTTTAGAATTGAGATTTCAAAGAAAGTCTAATTATCCAGGCCAGTTTCCTCCACTTGGATCTTACAGCTTAAATTCAAAAACACACCATCCCATAAAGAGCCTTCCTTTTACGTGGTACAAAATAATCTTGTTTCAGCAGTGAAAAGAGCCTCTTTTACAGTCTGGTATCCTTTTTTTTTAGTGTTACTTATATCAGCTGTTAAACTGTGGGGAAGAGCTTCTGACCAACGATAAGAAGGATTCCTGGACTAAAGATACTGCTTTATAAGAGTAAAGCCGGTACAGAAGAAAAAGAAAGGAGTAAAATGGCCACTTACAATGATTTTTAAGAAGTAGTTGGACTTCCACGTGGCCCTGTCTTCCCTGGGCATCTTTGCAGTGCTTCCAAGGATCGGTTAAGAGCCGGTTTAAAGACAAGGTGATTATCTTAAAGAGAAAAAAAACACATCAACTAATTATAACCATGATGACTAAAAGGAGAATGTGCAAACTAATACATTAATACAGCAGGTCGTTTCCGGTTAACTTTCCCCCACCACATTGGGGCGTAAAGGACACTAAAGACATTTATTTATTAGGGAAACGTGTTCAGACGCGAAGTAACCGAGCGGGTGAACTATCGGCCGAACACATGGCGTTGATCTCAATCCCGAGCCAACATGGCGCCGAGAGGCCTTTAGCTAACAAGCTAACGCGCTAACGCTGAACAACCCTATAGACAATTCAGGCGAAAACTAGCCTTTTATTATGTAGGATTAATGCGAATTGTTAAGCTTAGTTTTCCCCATGTATATTCCGGGTAAACAAACACTTAAGCATTAATAAAACGGGGGAAATATGAAAACTCCGTGTTATACTGAAGAGGACCTCACCTCACAGTAGGGACGCGTGAAAGAAAAGAGACCGAGAGAGCAACTCAGGCGGTATTATAGAACACGCGTGCTGTTAGCTGATTGGTCAGTATCACTGTCACTCGTTATGTCCCGCCCACAACTCCTTACGACTGCTTCAACTTCAACACCGCGACAAGAAACACGCCATTTTACATATTACAAATTTGATTTATTTCTTAAAATAAACGGTGGGGGGGGCAAACCCAACTTAAATAAGTAGTGAAATAGACTCCACCGGAACCCTGACCAGGATAAAATTATGACTGAAGAATAAGGGTTGTTACTGATTGAATGAAAGAATGGATCGAATCTGTTGTAAATGAATATGCGGTACTTGTGTAGCCTGGTAAGCTACTCGATTTGGGACGGACCCTGGATTTTTCCTCACGAATCGTTCTTCCGGTTCTTTTCAGTGAATCATTTCACATGACTCAGTCACCAATACGGGTCGACTCGTTCGAGTCCCAACCGACTCGTTGCTATTCTTATCTCGAAACGACCAACATTTTTTTGCCATACATTGCTCTTCTTTTGTAGAACCGTAACTGGAATTGAGTGTTATTTTACCTAAAAAAAATCAACAAGACGTGAAAAAATGTGTAAGAATCCCTGCATTAATATAGTTGTTCCCGCAATGTCTGTACTTCATTAATACAGACATAGCGGGAAGTCCAGTTTATATGAGAGTCGACTCTCAGCGTTTACCTAAAAGACTCAAAGAGGCCTTGGTGAACGACGGATCGCTAGCTCTTACGTCATTTCCATGCGACGTCGCAGCGTGAGCCATGTGAGAGGCGAGTTCCTTTAAGATTAGATAAACAACCGCAGTGGCGAAGGGTTTTTTTTTTTTTTCATTAATTTTTTACACCTTAAAACTTGCCATTTTGCCTGTTTTGGTATCGAGTCGGAGTAGGACGGGTTATATCGGCTCGACGCTTCTTCCGGATCATGCCCCACGACCCCGATCCTCCTCCGGCCAAGAAATTTAAGCCGGGCTCCCCTTTTTTCCCCACAAACAAAAAGCCTGGAATGCTGCTGCCAAAGAAGGGAAATGCGCCCAGTACAGTAGACGTGCAAAGAAAACAGCTTCCTATTTATCAGGCCAAATCTCAGCTCATCGACCAGCTCAGACAGCTGCACAATGCAGTGTTAATCGGTAAGCATGCCGGTTGTGCACAGACCACATCAGCATCTGATTAGAGCTTTGATCTCATCCTTGCTACAGAAACTACAACAACCGTTGAAATCTTCAGCTGATCTACGCTCTGATGTTGGAAGTATAGTTATGTTTGGAATAAAGGAAAGCACAGTTATTGCTGTCGGAGTTTCTAGTTGGAAGCTTTAATATTTATAATAAAAGCATTCTATTTACAAACCAGTGAATTTCCGAGTCCAAGGATTTGACTAGCTCTAATATTTACTCGAATTCTGATACCACACGCACCATTGGTCCGATTTAAAGAAGCATGAATAGCTGTGAGAAAAGAAAGGACAAAAACCATCGTCACGTTGAGTTGGTCCCTACAAAGTACCCCAGTTCTTGATGACCTGTTTACTCTATTCTGTAGGAGAAACAGGCTCTGGAAAAACCACACAGATCCCTCAGTACCTCTATGAAGCTGGTATCGGTCGGCAGGGCATCATCGCGGTCACTCAGCCTCGACGTGTGGCTGCTATCTCGCTGGCGGGACGAGTGGCAGAGGAAAAGAGAACTCAACTTGGAAAACTGGTGGGTTGAGAAACCATTCCTGCATCTTTTGGAATACGTGCATGATCTCATTCATATGTTTGGTACCATTTTGAGCTGTTAATTTTTTTTATTTTTCCAAAAAAACATAACTCCAACAATTCCACAGGTGGGCTACACGGTACGATTCGAGGACGTGACCTCCCCGGAAACCAAGCTGAAGTTCATGACCGATGGCATGCTGCTCAGAGAAGCGATCGGAGACCCGCTGCTTTTGCGCTACACGGTTGTGATCCTGGACGAAGCTCACGAGCGCACCGTCCACACCGACGTCCTCTTTGGAGTGGTCAAGTGCGCCCAGCGCAAACGCAAAGAGCAGAATAAGATCCCTCTAAAGGTGAGGAACTAACATGGGGGAATATTGAGCTCGAGACTTCAAACTAGTGGTGGGCAATGACAAAAATATCACATCATGATATATGTAAGCATTTCTATGGTACACGATATGTATCACGATATACTGTACGTCATAAACTGCAAGCAAACGAACAAAACTAAATTACTGACACTGAAAAGGAGGGAAAATAAAAAATTTAAACAGTCAGTACCTTTTAAGTACATATTTAAAGAAAAGCTTTAAACTTTCTTTGTATTTATTTATTTATTTGTTTAATATTCAAAATGTTAAAAGCATCTAATCAACTGATGACTGGATAATTATTATTTAATGTAATAAAATTAATTATTAACACCAAAGACGAGAGAAGTTTCTCATTTGTGAAATAAAATTACAACAATATCAACACCAAAAAACATAAAATTTAAAAAATGACAGCTTGAGAAAATATCTTCAATGTTGTCAAATCTATATAGTATTTCCAATGATACGATTACAACACCCCGAATATAATATTAAATATAATATTAAACTTTATTTCTAGACTTTTTTTTAGTACTTTCAATCTTAAATTTTCTTAGTCTATTGGCATGTAATTTAGTTATTTTCTAGAAAATCTTCCTAAATGCTTCAGATGAGCCAATTATTTGCCGATAGAATCTGTTTCAGTCTTGAAATCGGTAAAAATGTTTAAAAATAAATTGAATTGAATAGATTCATATTTGTTTTATTGTAATCGGATAATGTGAAATAGTAGATATAAAGTTTATTTCAGTTAATTTCACTTTAATTAAGCCAAGATGTCGTTTGTTTTTTGTTTTTTGCAGTTGAAATGACCTCATACTGTCCAGCAATATTTTAAGCTCCTTTCTCATCTATTTTATTTTCTAATCCTCAGGTCATTGTGATGTCCGCCACCATGGATGTAGACCTGTTCTCTCAGTATTTTAATAAGTCTCCTGTGCTGTACTTGGAGGGTCGACAACACCCGATCCAGATCTATTACACCAAGCAGCCACAGTCTGATTACCTACACGCAGCGCTGGTCTCCATCTTTCAGATTCACCAGGTTAGTCGTTTTCTCACGTGGACGTGTATTACACTTCCTATTAGTTAATTATCCTATGTGCATTTAATACAGAAGTGAGTATTTATCTGAATCCACGGGAGGAGCTACAGATGGTGTCCTTTCCTGATGTCTCTGGTGATGAAGTATATCGTGTTTATGCCCTCGATAAAAAGGCCAAAAGTGTTTGTCTAACATTTTAGCTCTGAGCAGCGGTTTTCTCTCATCGAACATTACCACTTTTGAACATAACTCACATTTAATGTTTGTTTCATCATGGTATTGGGTGATGAATAATATATTTGTGTTTATAGTGATCTCCAGTGTCCCTAATGAGTATCTTTGGCCATGCAGGAAGCTCCTCCATCCCATGACATCTTGGTGTTTATGACGGGTCAGGAGGAGATCGAAGCGCTGGCTCGTACGTGTCGGGATATCGCCAAACATCTGCCTGAAACCTGCGGGCTCATGATCGTGATCCCTCTGTACGCATCACTTCCTCCTGCCCAGCAGCTCAGGGTCTTTCAGCCTGCACCTAAGGTACCCTTGTTGATGGTTCCTCATAGATTTGCTAATGATTATGTTCAGATTTCATATCTGTGATAAACTTCAAATCCGCAAAGCGTATTCACGTGAAACGGAGCAGCACTAATAGAATATCAAATGCCTCAATACTAATACTAAAAGGATCTAGCTGACTTGAAGACATTTTTGTATTTCGTTTCATTACTGGAGTGTTTATTGCACAGCTTTGTACCATGATGCAGTCCAATACTGGGGGGGAAATGTTGCCCATAATCACAAAGACAGTTTGTCTCTAGTCTAAATTTAGCAAACGTTTTTTTTTTTTTTTTTTTGTTGCAATAATTATTTTCGTTTACTTTGTTGTATGCATCTACATTTCATATTAGCAGCTATAAATTTCGTAAAAAAAATAAGAAGAAGCAAACTCTTAAAGACTCATCATACACACCTCCATTAGTGTTTTATTCTATTTGTAGCTTTCCATTTCATACCCACACCCGTTATACATTTTCCTCTAGGACAAGCATTGACCTTGTTGACCAGAGTTTCTGATTTTTGTGTTCTCTGTATTAACGTTCTCTCTGCATATCAGGGTTGCAGAAAAGTCATCCTCTCAACCAACATTGCAGAGACGTCTATAACCATTTCTGGAATTAAATACGTCATTGACACAGGAATGGTGAAGGCCAAGCGCTATAACCCAGGTGAGCGCTCTGATGTCCATCATTCAAACAGTATTCAAAGCTGGGGTTGTATTTTAGGAAAAGACTCAGTTATGCTGATTGCAGTAGTTCATTGAGCTATTCCAAGTCTTTAACACTGTTAAAAAGCTTAAGTACTGCTTGTTTCCGATGTAGTTACAGCGATCGGTCATATAACGTTAAAACCACGGACGAAGGTGAAGTGAATAACATTTATTATCTCATTATAATGGCACCTGTCCATGGGTGGGATATATTAGGCAGCAAGTGAACAGTCAGTTCTCAAAGTGGGTGTGTTGGAAGCAGGAAAAATGGGCAAGTGTAAGGATCTGAGCGATTTAACCAAATTGTCTTTGGTCAGACCATCTCCAAAACTGTAGGTCTTGTGGGGTGTTCCCGGTATGCAGTGGTTACCAGGCAACAGGGTCATGGGTGCAAAGGCTAGCCTGTCTGGTTCGATCCCACAGAAGAGCTACTGTACCACAGATTGCTGAAAAAGTTAATGCTGGCTATCATAGAAAGGTGTCAGAACACAGTGCATCACAACATGTGGATCATGTGGATGGCCAGGTGCTTGTGTGTCGCTTACGTGGGGAAGAGCTGCCACCAGGATGCACTATGGGAAGAAGGGAAGTGTGATGCTCTGGGCAGTGTTCTGCTGGGAAAACTTGGATCCTGTCATTCATGTGGATGTTACTTTGACACGCATCACCTGCCTAAACATTGTTGCAGACCAAGTACACCCGTTCATGGCAACGGTATTCCATAATGGCAGTGGTCTCTTTCAGCAGGATAATGTGCCCTGCTACACTGCAACAATTGTTCAGGATGGTTTGAGGAACATGATGCAGAGTTCAAGGTGTTGATTGGCCTCCAAATTCCCCAGTTCTCAATCCGATCGAGCATCTGATCTGCTGCTAACGTCTTGTTGCCACAGCACATTTTCAGAGGTCTTGTGGAGTCCATGCCTCGACAAGTCAGAGCTGTTTAAGAGGGACCTACACAATATTAGACAGGTGGATTTACATGGTTCACATGGTGTCACCTAGTTGAGAATAGAGGTGTGCATCAGGATGAGAACATTAAAGTCATGCGAACGAGAGGTTCACACATAATTAATTGAGAGCAGATATGAACTGGAGCGTTTAGTCCACGCCTACTTCACGATTAAATCCAAATATGGATATTTGGTGCACTAAACGGATATAGATAGTGCCATTGTGTTACACACCTAATAGTTATTCATTACTACTAGTAAATTAATGCAAATAACTTGAAGTCAGACAATCAGAAACTAGCATTTCCTATTGCCATAGTATAAAATGTAATTAGGTCTCTAATTTTCCTAATGTGGATAATATTTTACGTGTAATCGTAGAGCACGAGTCATTTCCATACCCAGTCTGAGTGATTGCAATACCATCTAAATTCCATGTGGTGGAGCTGTGCCATCTACTACACTCCGAATAAGAACCTTAATGTAAACTACCATTATAGAGTATTCACCACTTATTCATACGAGTGTTGATTAATTTGGAGGCATGTCATTTCAGACACCAGGGGTTTATATTTAATAACACTGAGTACATGTTAGATTGTGATACTGATAATATGAAATCCAAAGAAGAAGAATACAGTTGCAAGCATAAATGTGCATAATTCATCATCATCATTTATGTGAGATGTTGTTTTTGTCTTATGTGTTGTTAGACAGCGGTCTGGAGGTGTTGGCCGTGCAGCGGGTGTCCAAAGCGCAGGCCTGGCAGCGGGCAGGCAGGGCAGGGCGAGAAGCCTCTGGCTCCTGTTACCGCCTCTACACCGAAAACGAGTTCGACAACCTAGCAAACATGACTGTACCTGAAATACAACGGTACAGTGTAGTAGAGATTGCGCAATCGTTCTGTTAATTGGATTCATTCAGAATTAGACAGCCTTGCATTGTATGTATGTAGTTAATCAAAACAGTGCCAATACAATAGCGCTGTCACAATTTGGTAAATGTACGTAATATAATTCATAATGCATATTATAAGTTGTCATTATTTGCCTGTCCTATATGCTCTGTAGATGTAATCTCGCTGGTGTAATGCTGCAGCTGCTGGCTCTGGGTGTTCCTGATGTGCTCAACTTTGACTTCATGTCCAAGCCGTCACCCGGTAAGAGACATGTGGTTTTTGTATATGCAGAATTATTGGCACCCTTCATGACCCTGAAAAGAATGTAATCTACAAATGAATAATGCTAGCAATAAGTCGATATTGTGCGTTTAAATATAAATGGGATGAGGGGCAGGTTTATTTTAATATTCTATTAATAGATAGCATGGCTTCTTTTCAAAAACTCTGCCTTTAAAATGATACGCACCCTCACAATTAGTTTTAGCTGATGGGAACGAGAGAGAGGTCTGTACTATTTCCAACTTTTCAGCTCTTATTGTTGGTACAATTATCGTTATTGATTGGTAATAACCTTCTTTACCGTTGATCTCCATTGTAATTTTTGTAACTTCTTTACCGTTGATCTCCATTGTAAGTTCTTGTCCTTTTGTCTTACAACAGGGCATGTGTATGATTGTAGATGTTTTATTTGATTTATTATGTGATTAACTACTTAATAATAATAATAATAATAATAGAATTCTTTCTAGAAGAGAAAAAATATTATTTTATAATCGTACATCTGGCACTTGCAGAAACACTGTTGCTTATGTCATTGGACAGAGTCGATGAGAATGGCAGGGGAGCAGCTGGATCTCCTCGGAGCTGTGGAGAGGAAGGACGATCAGGTTTCCCTCACTCCTCTGGGCAAAAAGATGGCCTGCTTTCCCTTGGAACCTCGATTTGCTAAAGTAATTGGGATTGTCCTCTTGTAGCATGTGTTTTTATGCCTCTGTCACTCAGTGGTGGGGGAATTTTTGGGGGGTTCTCTGTTCACCCATACATCTGTCTGAGATTCTCGTAAGCACGGTGTCTTAAGAACAAGTATGTTTGTAGGATGTATGTGGAATTGCCATTGTAACTAGACGATGAACAGATAAGGTTTTGGTCAAAACAAGACCAAATGTCTGATTTTCTACTATAGCTTATTTCCTAATATTACAACTACACCTCATGGAAGGAAAAAAATATGCCATGACCCCTTAAAATTAGACTATTATCTGTATTATAGCACGTTTTACAGTAGAGACACAATAATAGAAGTGCATCCATCATGAGCAAGCCAGACAATGCATTGGCAAGGAAATATATCCTGAGAAGGCATGGGGAAGAAACTTTAAGAAGAACCATATTTAAAAGAGAACCCATACTCTTCTGGGTGACACCAGATGGCGCAGTTTATAATATACAGTTGTAGAAGAAAAATTATTTTTAAGTGTGTTGAAGGGATGTTCAGTATGAGCATGTTCTGAAGTCCTGGGATGAGCATAGGAAAGTCTTTACGATTACTGCAGCAGTTCTTTTGGTATAAATCTACAGTATCCAGGTGAGATTATCCACTGAAGCAAGGATACTGACTGAAATCTATTTTTCGCAATTTGGGGAATCCATCCATAGCAGAAGAATTACAACTGATCTCCACATTCATAGCAGCATAAAATGAATGAACCGACAATCTACGAGGTCCAATCATGCTTCTCAAATAGCTTTATGTAAATGAGTGCAAAAATCCGAGAGCTTAATGGTTTGGTTTTTTTTTGTTGTTTGGCAGAAGCCAAGGATTCAAGCCCAAAATGCTCATGGTAGGTCTTGGGGGCAGTTGTGTCCACTAATCGTAGGGTTGGCGGTTCAATTCCCAGCCCAAATGAAGTGTCCTTGGGCAAGACACTGAAACCCAAGTTGCTCCTGATGGCAAGTTAATGCCTTAAGTGGCAGCTCTGCTACCATTGGTGTGTGTATGTGAATGGGTGAATGAGACAGTGTAAACTGCTTTGGATAAAAGCACTATGTCTTGCTTGAGTACAGTACCGTGAGAACATGCTTGCCCCCTATATGATGAAATGCCTCAGAGTGGTCTTCTAGGGGAATTAGTGCACAACTTTTGCATATTTTCACATGCATCTTAACACACAAGCAAGCACTTTGGGTTGTGCAGCGGTGCAGAACATTCCCTGGAGTTTGGAGCCACCTTTGTGAGACATGATGGGGACAATCAATGGTTCTTTATGCTTGTAGCTGGCCACGTGACTTAAGTATTTTTAACATTGTTTTGCAGACCATCCTGATCTCTCCAGACTTCTCCTGTACCGAAGAGGTTCTGACCATTATCTCTCTGCTCTCCGTGGACTCTGTGCTCTACAACCCTCCTGCCCGCCGAGACGAGGTGCTTGCCGTACGCAGAAAATTCATCTCCAGTGAAGGCGACCATGTGACCTTGCTGAACATCTACAGGGCCTTTAAGAAAGTCAGTGGAAATAGGGTAGGTGCCTGAGTTCTTTCAAGATTTCGACTTATTAGACAATCTATCTTGTTGGACCACCTCATAGTAGGTACAGTTAGAGATTTGACTCCTCTTTTTGACAAGGGCATTACTTTCTAGCCCCCATTAGTTTCTGACACTGTTAACTGTTATATTGGGTTGGTAGACTGTTTCTCACAACACCAGTGCCATTGAAGTGTTTAAAATCCCAATAACGCTGCTGTATCTGATACATTAGTTGCAATGCCACACATACTTTGACACCAGTGACACTGCAGTGCAGGAGTTCCCTTTCTGTAGTCCTGTGGTGGTACCTTTTCATGATAGATGAGATAGAATGGGTTTTGACACATTGTGCATTGCAAAGCTTCAACTACACTCGTTAACTACACACCTAAAGTCACCTTCATGGTTGTTGCACCTAAAAATGGACAAAAACTATAGATGAAAGTTATCCAATAAGCTGCTAACGCATATGCTTACATTAAGTCAAGCCTCGCTGTCTTTTGGTGTTCTTCAATGCAGGAGTGGTGTAGGGAGAACTTTGTAAACAGCCGAAACATGGGTCTGGTTGCTGAAGTCCGAGCCCAGCTGAGAGACATTTGCATTAAGGTACTGAATTATTCAATACTGTGAACAAAAAGGTCTACATTGTTTCTGTCCGCTTAGAAGGTCTGGATGACTGAATCAGCAAGAGGAGCTTTCAGCATTGTTTTTTTTTTTGTTCTATAGCTGGGACTGAAGCTAGAATCCTCGCTGTCTGAACTGGCTAACGTGCGGCGCTGCCTGGCACACGGCATGTTCGCCAACGCCGCTGAGCTACAGCCAGATGGCACCTACGTGGCTCTGGACACCCACCAGACTGTTGCGATCCACCCGTCTTCCGTCCTGTTCCAGGCCAAGCCGGCCTACGTGGTGTTCAACGAGCTCCTGCATACATCACGCTGCTACATGAGGGACCTGTGTCTGGTGGACGCCGATTGGTTACAGGAAGCAGCGCCGGAGTATTTTCGGCGTAAAATCCACACGGCAAAGAGCTAGTACACCTCCGGCGTTCTAGAGGTGCTTTATCAAGATTAACAGCAAATTGCATGAATGTCCAGACCATTTTGGAACGGATAGCAGTAGTACATCAATGTGGCTGGGCTTGAAGATGTTTCGCCACTCATCTGAGAGGCTTTGTATAGTTTTGTTCTGCTGACGTTATAAGTGAGAACGTTGGACAGGGTCTCGGGGAAATTTTCATACATATTTTCCCCTTAATTAAGCCTCTGAGAGGACTGGCCAAATGCATAATATATCTGAAATCCTGATGCATTCAACTACAGGTTGACTTTGGTTACACTTGTAAGTGACTTTGTTTTTTTCTTCTGAAGCCCGAATGCTGGATGCTAGATAAGGCAATGCTGAAAGTACTCGCCTTTTAAAGAGTAGAAAACCTGGACCGTTGATTGAGTGTTTAGGAATGACTTTCCTAAACAAAAGTGTCTTGTTGTTCTTTGTACAAATGACACATTTTGCACACCCTCCAATAGCTTTTGAATAATTTGCATACTCCAGTGGTTTGATACTGGAAGCTTTTTTTTCTACCTGTTTCTACAGCCAGTTTAGTTGGATGCATATTTAGGTGAGCTTACCTTGTTATGAATGCTTGCATGGTTTCCTTTAACTTCGTGAGAGCCTCGGCTCGTGACGCATCTCTCGAGTGGCCGTACTGTTTGTGGAACTAGTTTGTTTACCTGTTTTTAACTAGTTTGTTTACCGCCTGATCACTACGAATACCAATTGTGTTAGTGAGCAGAGGCCCACGTGGTGGCTTGATGCTTGGCCTCTAACCACGGCCTTAATTCTACGTCTCATATTATCAACACCCAGTTTCAGGCCGTTTTAAACTTTTGTTTTTATACTGAATCTGTTATATGGGCATTTATTATTAATGGTACATGAAACACCAATGGCTGTTTCTAGCTGATTAATAGCGCAAACGTAAAATTGAGATGCAATTGCTTTGTACACTTTATAGAAAATGACCATGTTATATGCATATCTTCTTAATTTGGTTGGAAAGAAATGATTGACTGGTGTCTGAGAAAATTACTTAAGCTGTAAAGCCCGTGTACTACTGGAGGTGTAAAGGTGAGGCTTCCACACAATATGATTTTGATTTATAAGGCAACAATTCGGTATACCATCAGATTTGCTACAAGTCAATTTAATATCCTCGGATCGATACGTGACCAGCTTTGTTCAGGATCTGGCGTAAGCATGCTGTTAATTCATGAATGACGAGGACATAGAGAATGATCCTTTTAAAAGTACTACAGTTATGGGCAAATTACCTTACTTGCCCATAAATTATCTACAGTTATTTAAAAATTATATAATATATATATATATATATATATATATATATATGTAATATAAAAAATTTGTACACCGTTTTGTGTTTTTTCAATGATAATTGATTTATAATCAATTAAAATAGATAATAATCGATTTAAGATTGTTGCATAGATTTACTTCAATTGTTGCCTTTTGAAATCGATGAATTGATCCAAATCAGTTCTACTATCAGACACAGCAATTTGGACGAAATTGGTGGAAGTTGTTTTAAAACTAGAAATCCAAAGAATTATAACCTCCATTTTCAGAAAGCCAGACCACTGAAACCTTTCTAAACATGGAAACACCACCACTGATGGACAGGTAAGACCACATCCTTTCCTCAGCCCATTTTCCCCCCAAGAGCATCTCAATATTACGGTCATCTGATCTGGTAGAGATGTAGAGTGTTCAATGTGATGCTTGCTCTACCGTTTAACATGTTCTTTGCAAAACTCAGCTGTGATTATTTGGATGTTGGTCCCCCATTGTTTAAAAGTCCTGTGAAGCCACAGAGTTTTTTTTGTTTTTGTTTAAGTAGATATTTTATTGTTGCTGTTGGCTTTACTATGTCGATAGTCTGTATACTGTACATAAGACTGATTCTCAGTATCGTGCTTCCTAAGCTATGCATGGCATTCTATAACATTTGTATATCATTTAAGTCCACACTTGTTCTAATACTGACACGATTGACACCTGCTATGCATGATGGATGATTTAACACAGAATAAGGCCACTCAGGTTTCTCTGGAATGCTGAATATACCTCAAATATATATTTAGGTTACTCATAAGAACGTTTTAAAAAAAGGTTTTGTTTATTGTATAGAGCATGGACCTTCATCCAAACTATGACTTGACATTTCCACATCCCAAATGTGCTTGAGGTTCATTATTCATTTATTTTTTTTACTCACTCTGAAGGCAATTTCAAAATTATACAGTGAGTTCTTGTGCCTTGACAGAAGGTTGTTCGAAATTAACTTCCAAATAAATGGCATGTTGAGGCGAAACGACATCATTTCACTCAATGTGAATTTTCTTTGTCCGTTCTCTTGTCTGTTAAAATGGAAGTTTCCACATGAGGAAGGTGGTGCCTGTAAGCTATGCTTGTTTGAGGAAGTGCATGAGGGCGAGAAAAAAAAAAAAAAAAAATAATTAATAAAACCTTTTTTTTTTTTTTCTTTTTTTCCACACTGAATACTGCTGTCTGAAAATGCTTGGTTTTATTTCATTTTTTTAATGATCTCGGTTTATTGAAACATGCCCATGTGCATTTTAAATTAAAAATCGACCCTGAACAACTTGCATATTAATCTTTATAATTAACTCGCTCCTCAGTTGTGTCCAGGATTTATCTTTTAATGAAAGTCTTGAGCTTCATTTGACATTTTGCTATATTGTCACCTTGGTTAAAAGTTTCCTACATTACCCACAATCCCATCCGACTGCCTGCTTAGAGTGGAGTGGGATTTAGCCCTTGTTTTATGTCTACCTGTAAAGAGTGATGCAGCAGTGCTTTATTCCATTAATCTACCCAGCTGTCTCACCTCTTCATCTGTACATTCTGCTCAAACAGTTCCGCTTCAACGCTTTAACTTTGCCATTAAATGCTATACAGTGCTGCAAAAATGTGTCGTAACACCCAGAAATAAGTTCCGGTTTTGAATGGGTTTTTGGTTTCATGTCTGAAATAAGGTTTGTGGTTAACACAAGCTCAGGATATTTTTATGTTTTATTCTACAACATGCAACACCAGTTATACCCGACTCGTTCTTTTGTTGAGCTTTACCGTGGATTGAAAAAGGCGGTTGATAATGAGTGGCTAAATGGTACAGAGGTTGTCGTGTCGGGGACATTAAACGTCATCACCCCGAACGGGAAAACTCCTCTATTACATCCTCTTAGTGTTTATACTCATGCTCTTACAAACCATTCCAACTCAAACTTTCCAACCTGAAGATTTATCAGTTTATAGTATTTTTGGCCATGGTGTCATTCGTTTATAGCCTGACTTTAGCTTTTTACTTCTGCCGATTGTATTTAGGCTTCAAAATTCATAACCGTTGTGTTCATTCGTGAAGTTTATCTTCGCGAACAAAACATGCAAGGATCACAAACTTTTGTTGGTCACAGAGCTTATTTTCTGCAGTAATCCAAAAGTCAATGAAAAAAATCCTATTGGCTTGTTGTCGTGGGAACCAGGGTGATGCTAACTTCCGGGCTGGTCTACAAAAATAAGTCGATTTTGCAGCAGTGTATCGTGTGTGTGTGTGTGTGTGTGTGTGTGTGTGTGTGTGTGTGTGTGTGTGTGTATATATATATATATATATATATATATATATATAATTTTTTTTAAATTAATGCCAAAGTATCAAAAATACAAACACATAGCAAAAATGACACAATGAAATGATGATGAAAGCAAAGCATCATTTATACATACCGTATATGCATAGACATGCATATATACATGCGCGCACACACACTTGCACATCTATAACTTTACTGAAAACTTTATTGAAATAAAAGATGACGCAAGTTTATTGTCTTGAGCGTTAAGATTCTTAGATAATAAATATTTGAGATGTACTGTTGGACCGCTCTTCTAAAAACAGTGAATAAGGAATTTTTATGAGTGACTTTACTGTGGTGAATGTGAAGTTTTGCAAGGAGCAGTAATAGATTAATAATAAAGTATTCATTAAATTGAGCTTTTTGTATATTAAAGAAGCCTAAATGTACATCCTTAAAAAAACGAGAAACCCGGAAGCACATTGCGTTTAATCAACTTAGAAAATTCGATTGAAAATAGCTGTGTGTGTGAGGACAATCCCAGGGGATGTGAAGAACGGTTTCGTTAGGAGCACCACAAAAAGAACAACTTTAAAAAAACCAACAAACTTAACTGTCTGTTGTCAATTATTCCATACATCTTTCTTGAAAATCGTAGTTTTCTGTCATTTTGTTTGTTGTTAGATCTGTGCGCTGTGGTGGAAGGTAGACTAACTTTTCTGTTATTTCAATTCACATCGCGAAGTGATATGGAACTGTAATGCGTTCAAGACCTGAGTGGAACTACTTTTGCTGTGCATTTACTGAAAAATAATTGCACACCTCAGAACATCTGTCAGCCAATCAGAATCGAGAATTCAACAACACTCTGGTGTAAATGTATTTAATGTGTTTTAGAGTGCACTTTTCCTTTAAGAAGTGATTATAAATTATACAATACCTGGTTGAAGTACAGAGATTCTGTACTACCTATATAATATTCTTCTTATGGACATTTTGTGTAGATGCAATGTGGCTTTGCGCTCCCGATGATTCACCGTTTCCTCTTACTGTTGTTTAGCAACATGAGCTCAAAGTTGCACTCAGAAATATAATATCCTACACACTTTGCGTTTTTACTATTTCGACACACGTTGTGTTAAATTATCCAATAAATCTGTTAAAAAAAGAAGAAAAACTTCACACAAATGTTAAATTATTGTCCAAGCATGTTGCAGACTGTGGTGCCGACGTCGTCATCCAACACTGAACTCGCCTCAGAGTGAATGTACGTTTGTTACTTTGAGCTTTTGATTGTGATAATGGAGTCGGAGTCCTGATTCGAGGAAATCAAATGACCACCAGTAAGTTAGAGTTCACCACTATTTAGCGTTAAAGCTGCTGAAATTGCCTGGCTGAGTTTGTGATATTTAGGCAGGGAGCTCTTGAAAATGTATTAATTTGGAAAACAGTAACTCAGCGAGTGATAATTAACTTTACCTATCGCAACGGCTTCAAAATAGAAGATCATGTACTGCTTCCTCAGTGTTGGCGATACACTATTAGTGTCGTGTTTATGTTGGCTGTGAAATATAGGTTATTCTGTAATTCTCCGGGTCTGCATCTTATCTGAGGCGCTGAGTGAGGGTTAGCTAACTGGATTTGGTCACTAATCACAGTAGGGATGAGTGATTCTAACATAGACACTCACCAGAGATGATAACATTACTTTAGCATACAGCTCACGGTAATGTTAGACATTCCTCTTTTCCTTTTTGAAAGTTAACAATAATATAGCACTACAGCTATTAACCATGGTGTAATACAGAAAGTGGGTTAAGGTTAACTATATTTAGCAAGTGTTTTGGACAAGGCAAGCTGTAGTAATCCGCATTAGGAGGATTGGTTAGAGTCATGTTTCTTCATGTATTCGGTGAATGTTAATGCTGGGTAACAGGTGCAGACAGTCAGTGGTTAACGGAACTTAGCTAGCTCAGTAATGTCAAGGCCAAACGTTCTTCACAAGGTTAATGTGACAAAAAGAGAGGATAGGGTTTACAGTAGGTTGTAATGCTTCCCACTATCTCTGTAATGTAGGCTGTGCAAGGAAATTTAAGTATAGTAGCACTACTTGTATTGTTCCCTGCTTGATATATCGCTTTGCTTATTTGTAAGTCGCTTTGGATAAAAGCGTCTGCTAAGTGAATAAATGTAAATGTAAGTAAGGCGCTATAGGCTGGAAAATAAAGATTCGCAATTTAGCTAGATTTTCCTGGTGAGTCTACAACAGCATTTTGTTCATTAGGAGAGTGGAGGTCACATTTCCAAAATGACACAACTTGGGATTCTGTAACCCAATTTCTCACTTAAAGCCCAAAGGCATGTGTCCATATTTTGTAGCTAACAACTAACCAACACCCTTTTTGCTCTTTTATAGCTTTTCAAATGGAAGAGATCTCTGGAGATTTGTAAGAAGATGCACCAACTCCACTTCTTACATCTGTCAAATGTTTTAATGATTTGAATTAATGTCACCTGAATTTCATGCAATTGTTGCTTTATTTTGTGAGCATTTTAGTAGAATTTTAGTACTCAAACAAATTGCATTTTAGGCTAATTTTAGGGAAAAACATAAACAACACACCTCTGTGCTATTTTGTGTTATTTCTTAACACATCTGTGTGTGGAAACATACTAACATACAGCATGTATTAAATGTACGAACACACCGTGTTGTCCTTAATGAGACGCGCAGGTGTGTTAAATGAATGCGTGTTATTTTCAACACCGCTAATTTAACAGTGTGCGTGTGAATCGTTGCTTGCCATCTCACATGCCACGTAATATACTGCTCAAAATAAAGGGAACACTAAAATAACATCCTAGATCTGAATGAATGAATTAATCTCAAATACTTTAATGAGATACTGTCTTTACATAGTTTAATGTGCTGACAACAAAATCACACAAAAATTATCAATAGAAATCAAATGTATCAACCCATGGAGGTCTGGATTTGGAGTCACACCCAAAATCAAAGTGGAAAACCACACTACAGGCCGATCCAACTTTGATGTAATGTCCTTAAAACAAGTCAAAATGAGGCTCAGTAGTGTGTGTGGCCTCCACGTGGCTGTATGACCTCCCTACAACGCCTGGGCATGCTCCTGATGAGGTGGCGGTTGGTCTCCTCAGGGATCTCCTCCCAAATTCCTGAACAGTCTGTGGTGCAACGTGGCGTGCAGACACAGCAAACCTTCTTGCCACAGCTCGCATTGATGTGCCGTCCTGGATGAGCTGCACTACCTGAGCCACTTGTGTGGGTTGTAGACTCCGTCTCATGCTACCACCAGAGTGAAAGCACCGCCAGCATTCAAAAGTGACCAAAACATCAGCCAGGAAGCATAGGAACTGAGAAGTGGTCTGTGGTCATCACCTGCAGAACCACTGCTTTATTGGGGGTGTCTTGCTAAGTGCCTATAATTTCCACCTGTTGTCTATTCCATTTGCACAACAGCATGTGAAATTGATTGTCAATCAGTGTTGCTTCCTAAGTGGACAGTTTGATTTCACAGTAGTGTGATTGACTTGGAGTTACATTGTGTTGTTTAAGTGTTCCCTTTATTTTTTTGAGCAGTATATATTAAGTTGCAATGGTGTTTGATCAGTGACAGTTTTCATGTTGCTTTTCCTCACTGGTTCCTTTCAAAGCTACAGCAGGCTACAAAGTGTTCTGATATTCATATGAATTAGATATTTTAAAATGAAAACTGAGATGATCTTCAGGAAGGACAGTGGTGGTCCTTCAGTGCAAATAATTTTACAAATCAGTGTACAGATTTATTCCAGGCTTATTTAATAAAAGACGGCAGATTTATACATGGGAGGTTACTGAAAAATGAGTGAGCAAATGGATGAGCACCATCGTTACAGTATGGATCGGCTCTTTCCATATGCTCTAAATCGTTCAGTAAGTACTGCAGGTTTGCTCAATGTCGCCAAAATCAACAAAAATAGATGTATGAACAAATGTTTTTGTTCACACGTAATTCTGAATTTGATTAAATATATGCATTATGCACATATTCTCCCCCAGTGCAAAGACAAGCATTGTAGGCTGATTGGCATATCCAAATTGTCCATAGTGTATGCATGTGACCTGTGATGGGTGTCCCCCACCTTCTGCCCCCGAGTTCATAGACTCCAGGCCTCTCTGACCTGAACGGGTGTGTGATTGTGTGCAGTTGTGCCCTGTAATGGGTTGGTACCCCATCCAGGGTGTCCCCCACCTTCTTCCCAGAGTTCCCTGAGATAGTCTCCAGACTCCATGCGACCCTGGGTTGGATAAGCAGTATGGAAAATAGATAGATGGACATGCATTATGCCAGTTATGTATTTTTTATTTATTTTTTTACATACTGCTGTTTTATGCGAGTGTAGTTTGTCACTGGTACAATTTATAATGGATACATTTTGATATAAATTCAGGGGTTCTGTTAATGATGCATTTTATTTAAATAATAAGTTTCATATCTGCAAGTCTCTTAATTATCTTATTTCTGTTTATATGCAAGAACTGTTGATCAACTGTTTATAAAGTATAGGTGCTCACACACCATCGTTCTTATGTAATAAAAACCAAATGAGTCAAGTGGTAAACATGCAGTTGAGTAATTGTACCTTTATTACTATGACCTCGACTGTTTGTATTGCGAATTTACATGATATGGAATTTTCAGAAGTGGGATTGGAGAGAGAGAGAGAGAGAGAGAGAGAGAGAGAGAAAAAAAGACATCAGCATATACCAATAATTTACATCAGTGTTTATTTTTATTCAAGTGATTTCTAAACACCAACACAACGTTTAAAAAGACGTTACGACACGCTGCTTAAGAACACCTTTAAAATGGAGCCAACACCCAAGCAAAACAAGGCTATTCGTGTGCACAGCTGCAACCTGACTCCAGCGGACAGATCCGTGCCCAGAAGCGGGAACGCGGAATCGGGGATGCGCGCTCACGAGGCTTCAGGTGCGTCAGTGGCGCGCGTGCGCGCGTTTTAGTCCAACATGGGAGGAAAAGGTTCAACAAACATTTTAGACCACGATCCGGTTCTCAAGTCGTCTCCAGTGCGAGTTTTCCTGGTTCTGTGGAGAAATGATAAATAAAACTAAAATAAAATGACACGTGCAGTTTATACAACAAAGTAACAGCAAATGTTGCTGAATTGGCAACAACAAGGGGGGATGACTGCAGTGGCTGTTTGTTACACAACAGGCTGAGAGAAGGAGCAGGTCAGAACATTTCACAAGGAACAGGACAAAGGAGTAAACCGCAAAATATCCCTACTACAAAATTATCCACCCTTTCTTACCAGTTACACATCGATCAAGCGCTTTTGGTTCTCTTCCTCTTCAGTTCACTGTTACGGAATTTTTCTGCGATTTTTCTCTCATGTCCTGCAGGGCAATGGCGGTTTGTGTTTAATCCGATTTCTTTCTTAGTTCTTCCTTTTCCTCCGGCATGACAGGGATATTCATCCAGGTTGTAATAATCATACTGGTCATAGGTCGCCTCTTCGAACAAAACCAGCCTTTCAATGTCAGTAGCCATTGTCTTGCGCTTTCACAGAAAATTCACCTTGCACGCGCCTCAACAGTCTCACTTCTGTGGGTAAACAACAGATGACGTTACGCGGTTTTATCTGCCGTTTCAGGCGCCTTCGGGTCACGTGGTTGCGTTCTCTATCTTTGATTGGCTGGAAATTCGATCGCCCCCGCCTACAGTCAACGGCCATGCGGTCATTATATGTTTACATATCTTTCTCACATCCAAACATGAGAAGGCATGTGCTGTATTCTCCTCGTGCACGATTTTTTGCAGATGTCATACAGCTATTATATATATATATATAATTTTTTATTTTTTTAATGTACATGCTATAGGTAAATAAAATATAAAAACAAAGATACACTCTATGTACACCGATCATCAATAACATTAAAATCACTGACAGGTGACGTGAATAACATTGATGGCACCGTCCTCGGGTGGGAGATATTTATTAGGCAGCAAGTGAACAGTCAATCGTTGAAGTTGATGTGTTGGAAGTTGGAAAAATGGGCAAGCGTAAGTTTGAGCGACTTTAACAAGGGCCAGATTGTGATGGTTAGATGACTGGGTCAGAGCATCTCCATAATGGCAGGTCTTATGGGGTGTTCCCGGTATGCAGGGAAGGACAACCTGTGAACCAGTTAAGGTCATAGTGAAGACTAGTCCGTCTGGTCTGATCCCACAGAAGAGCTACTGTAGCACAAATTACTGAAAAAGTCACTATGGGAACAAGAGAAGCTGGTGGGGGAAGTGTGATGCTCCGGGAAATGTTCTGCAGGGAAACCTTGTGTCGTGGCATTCGTGTGGATGTTACTTTGACATGTAGCACCTACCTAAACGTTGTTGCAGACCAAGTACACTCCATCATGGCAACAATATTCCGTAATGGCCGTAATATCCTCTTTCAGCAGGATAATGCGTTCTGCCACACTGCAAAAATTGTTCAGGAATGTTTGAGGAACATGACAAACAGTTCAAGGTGTTGATTTGGCCTACAAATTTCCCAGATCTCAATCCGATCGAGCATCTGTGGGATGTGCTGGACAAACACATCAGCTCCATGGAGGCCCCACCTCATAACTTACAGGACTTAAAGGATCTGCTGCTAATGTCTAGGTGTTAGGTACCACAGCACACCTTCAGACCCTGAATCCTTGGGTGCTTCTTAATGAGTATTATGTTTAGAACAAATTAAGACCTCTATTATCCTTTCTTATAATATTCTGAGTGTTATTGGTATGTGGTATAACAAACAAACAAACAAACAAACAAACAAAAAAAAAACCCAACAACAATATTGTGTTACTGAATTATCTCGAAATTTACGAGAATATATTTTCTCCACATGGTGGCAGTGTCTGTTTAAAAAATATTTTTTTAAGAAAGAAAACGTTATCTGGCTTTATAGTGTCTTTTATCAATGATCATTATACTGAAATTTTCTAACAGATGTGCTGTACTGATTAGTATTATAATCTGCAAGGCTTAAGGTGCAGATTTTGCAGGTTTGTGGCTTCACACAGAGATCAAATTATACAGAAAAAACTCAAACGCAACCAAATTCCATTCATTCACAAATATTCACAGCTTTTCTCACCATTAGAGTAAATAAATAGATATAAAACTATTATTGTTACTAGTACACTCAAATACACCAAGGAATGGCTCAAAAAGAAGAAATGGAGGGTTATGGAATGGCCTAGTCAAAGCTCAGGTTTGAATCCCATTGAAATGCTGTGGGGAATTTGAAACGGGCAGTACATGCAAGAAAATCCTCAAACATCTTGCATCTGAAATAATATTGCATGGAAGAGGGGTCAAAAATTCCAGCAAGCCTGGTGGACAATTATGCAAAATGCCTACAAGAAGTGATTTCTGTTAAAAGGTGCAATACTAGCTTCTGAGGCCAAGGGTGTACTTACTTTTTCCACAGACATGTTTCAAATCTATTGATATTTCTTTTGAATAAATGATTGAAAAAAGCACATGGTCCTTGAGGTATTGTTCAAGTACATCAACTTCATTATTAGGCATTTTTACTTTGATTATCTATATGATATTTAGCCTTAATAAATCTATGGCTATATTGATATGGCTGAGTGCAGAAATATGCATACCCCAGAAAAAAAATAAAGCCTTTTTTTAAACTCCCTTTCTGAATGTGATATAAATGTTATTTTACAGCCTATATGACCTCCTTTACATTACAATAATGTCTTTATAACTACATCCAACCATTTTGCATATTCTCCAGACAGTTTCTGAATCCTCTCAGTTTTAATATCCGTCCTTCAAACAGTCTTCCTCACTTATTATATTCAACTGTCAGATTGCTTGACCAATATTTGTTCAGATGCAAATGCCATATCTTCAGATGCCATACGCTGCGTTCTTCAGATCAGATCTTCAAATCAGATCGGAACAAAGAAATATGTATTTATTATTTAAATGCACAAGCAGTGTGCTCACCAAGGCATCAAGGAACAAGCAGTGACATCTCACAAACCGAAGTTACACATGCATCCAATGTGCAAAGAGAACATACACAGGTAGATAGTTAAAGGACAGAAAAAGAGGGGAAAAACACTTGAAATCATAAAAAAAACTGAAAGTAAAAAAGAAGAGAAAGAATTAGATTATATTTTATTTACTGTTTCAGACTGCTGTTTTGTTGCAGGATATCTCAATCACTCCCTTTCCATCCATCCATCCATCCATTTTCCATAGCACTTATCCTACACAGGGTCGTGGGGTGGGGCCTGGAGCCTATCCCAGGGAACTGGGGCCCAAGACGGGGGACACCCTGTACGGGGTGCCAACCTATACCAGGATCACTCACTTTCAGTTATCAATTTAGTCTTGTTCAGGGTTCCGGTGGATCTGGAGTCTGTTTCAGGAACCCTGCATGTGAAGTGGGAATACACTCCTTGAGTCCATCACAGGGTACCACAGGGTACCACACACACACACACACACACACACACACACACACACACACACACACACACACACACACACACACAGACAGAGGCACGTTTTCACACCTAAGGATAATTTGAAGCAGCCCACCCACCCACCTGCCTGTTTTAGGGAGGAGACCCGAGGAAACACATGTGCACACGGGAACAACGTGAACAGAAACTCCACACAGACAGTAACACAAGGATCGAACCAGGGACCCTGGAACTGACAGGTGGCTATTTATTTGTTTGTTCATTTATTTAGCGGATAAATTGTAAATTGCAAAGTACACTACGGGATCCTCCCCAGAAGCCTTACGGGGTGCAAACTTTTGCACCCAACCGTCTGTTTGAACCCGAGAACGCGCGTGCTACGCGCCCCCTACCGGCCGCAGAGCGCTGACTCGGGTGGACACGCCCCTGCCGCTGTGGCGCGCGCCGACGCTCTTCCACGTCTCCGCTCCCGCGGGCCCAATGGTCGGAGAAGGCTGTGTGTGCGAGCAAGGCCGGGAAAAAACATGGCGGCGCCCGTCTTGAGAGTGTCCACCCCTCGATGGGAAAGAATAGCCAGGTTCCTCGTTTGCCTGTTAGGAATACTGCTGTCCGTTTACGCGTTTCATGTGGAAAGAGAGAAATCTCGGGATGCGAACTATCGGGCCATGTGCGACCTGAGCAACTCTATAAGCTGTTCCAAAGTGTTCGGATCAAGGTATGTGACTCAAGCTAGGCTAATCGGCTACATCCCAAAAAAATTAAATAAACACCCCGCGCTTACTTCCACAGTAATGAGTGAGAGGAGTCCAGCAGCAGTGCTGGGGTAGTGTTTATCGAGTAGCATGGCTTTACGAGGACAAGTCAGACTACCGCGTAATGGGGACCTGGGTCACTGATCTGGCTGGCTGGCTGTTAGCTACGTGTCTAACTCAATGCGATGCTAATAATGCATGTGTTTTTATTATTTTGGTTCAACCGAGCGCTACCGGTTAGCATTTAATTTCTTTGCAACGTGTAAACAACACGTTAGCACAGGGGTAAAGATGAATGGAGGGAAACCGCTAGCTAACAGCTAACAATGATCTACAGCAAGCTAGCCACAGTCAGCTAGCATTGATTTTGATGGGTAATGAATCGCTCGTTCTCCAGCTTGTCTCTGGATTTATTAAGGATGTACACTTTTGTTGTTGGTGTTGTATTTATACAGCCTTGTAGAGTTCACTATAGTGAATAAACACGTGGTATTTTTAACTAGCTACCTAGCCACTTAGCCGCCTAAACTGGACCTAAACATATGCACAAAGTGTCCCTGGAACCGTTTATGGTTTCATTTTCCATCCTGTCTTTTATCTTCCATTCATGTATTGGCTGAACTGCTTGTACAAAGATGCTAGGTGTTGCTAGCTGTCAGACTGACTAATCTCTAAGGCGTTTCCACATTGGGGTTCTGTTTATTTATTTTATTTTATTTGGTCGTACCTGGTGGTGCTGAAATTCTTGATTAAATCCAGTATTCTTGCCGTGTGTTCAGGATCACCCCTGACACTGCTGGATTCGTGTGTGTGTGTGTGAGATTGACATAGACTGAGGAGGGTTGGTTTGTTTTTAATTTAGTGGTTCGCCACAGCTCATGTTAATATCCAGAGGACATCCGTCCCTCTGAGAGACACCTGTAGTCGAGCTGTTTCGTGCCGTAATTGAGCTCAGTGTGTACTTACTTACTCACAGTCTAAGCTATTCACACAGCTTGTGCGAGTATGCACCGAGTCACACTCCTATCACGTCGTTGATACGATATCGGTGTCCGAGTCTCGGGTCGGTATCTGAAAGTGACTGCGTAGTGACTACGTACTGACGGTAACCAAGTCATTCTTCTAATCTGAATTATGAGTGCGAAAGACAGCAGAGTCGGCCGTGAAGGTGGCCATGCTTTACGTAGAGAATAAAAACTTTTTTAACAATACACTCAATTACGGGGCGGAGAAACGTTCTTGTTACCAACTCAAATTTGACTATTTTGAGTAACAGCACGTCTTTACGTGTTTTACTCGTCTTATCCGTAAGCAATTTGCAGATCACTGAGACGTCCTGTTAACGCTTATGATATAGCAGCTGTAAAGTGTAATTCCTTCACTGGCCTCCCTTATCTATTTATCTATATACCTACCTACCTACCGATCCATCCACCCACCCACCTACCTACCCATCCATCCATCCATCTATCTATCTACCCATTCACCCACCTACAGATCTGTCCATCTATCTATGTAACTATGTCTACCTACCTACCCACCCACCCACTCAACTACCTACCGATCTATCGATATATCTAACTATCTACCTACCCATCCACCCACCCACCCACCTACCGATCCATCCATCTATCTATCCATCTAAGCTTATAACTCTTGATATGGTGACGTCCTCTGTGAGACGTTGATTTAACAGTAGAAGTGCTTTCTTGAAATAAGGCATAAAGCACTGATACTGTTAAATCAACGTCTCACTGAAAAGCATCTACTATCAAGAGTTATCCTTATCAATAAAAAAAAAAAAATAAAAAAAGTAATTAAGAAGTTAGTTTGAGGAGGGTTGTCTTGTGTTCACGTGCATGGCCATCATGACACGTGTTCATGGCATTGAAGATGCTATTTTAAAGTTCCGTGGTTGCTCAGTGGTTAGGACGTTGGACATCTGATCAGAAGGTTGTTCGTTCAAATCCCAGCGCTGCCACTGCTGGGCCCTTGAGCAAGGCCCTTAACGCTCAACTGCTCAGTTGTATAAATGAGATGAATGCAAGTCACTCTGGGTAAGGGACCTCTGCCGAATGCTAATAAAAATATTCAATCCAACCCGGTATCCTGTTGGGTCAGTACTTCTCCAATGCTGAGTATGGGTGCTGTGTTCGATACTGTATCAGATCACATTCGATGTATGTTCTGAAATTTTATGCTGTGACATAAAACATCACTGATCGTTCATGTGCATCTCGTGTTCACGCACTTGATTTTAAGATAGCAGACATTGGCTTAAAATCACTCCGGAGGAGCTTGCAATTTTTCAAAATAACCAGATTTTCCACCGATTCGGGCCGAGACGTGACGTGATCACAACGCTCATTTAGCCAAAGCCTTTTTCGGTTCACATCCGTCAAACGTGAGTATGGCTAAAATGTCTCATTTAACAGCAATCACTGTGAAAGATCGTGCAACAAAATTTCCCAAATCTGAAAACAAAAAAAGAGCAAAAACTCTGCAAATTGCCTCCTGAATATTGAAAACAATTGCAGCACAATCGAGCATTTTTGGTGCTCACAAAAAAACCTCTGCGTTAACATCGGAGGGTCCTGCTGTCACATGAACCTGAACAGTTGTAGAGAGTCACTTGATTACTGTGAGGATGCTGAGATCAGGTCAGTCTGATAACGTCTCTGATCTGAGTATCATGTTGAACAGCAAAAGATGCGGTCAGTGTTGTACTAGTAAACCAGGCTTCATTACAGCAAGCCAAGCTCAGTTCTCAAGAGCTGCTTTGTTTTTCGTTCCAGCTCATATTCACATGTGGAAATTAGACGAGATGCTTGGTTAGATCTCAGAGTCACAAAAGTAGCCCTGTGAAAGTGACATCACAAAAAGGAGGACCGCACGTAACGATAAAGATCGTATCCCTTGCCATACAGTTTCATTCAAATGCTCTTACAGAGATCAGCTTACAGAGTATATTTTATTTCCGTCTTTATCACGCTCCAGTATGCGAGACACTCTCGGTTAGTAGTGTCAGGGGTAACGGTCTGTCTTTGTGCCTGGATGGCTGAGAGATGATTGTGTAAGGACAGTGAGACGGCCTTTTCACCTAATCAGCTGGATGCTTTTGATGCTGCCTCGCTTGTAAGGTGATGAAATGTAACCCTCGGGATAGCCTTGGTCACATAACGTACATATGTGTGCAAGGGCTCTTGTTGGCTGATAAAAGAACAAGGAACTGTGCTGATCAGATGGTCGTTGTTCTGGAGCACACTATATTATAGATAACCATAAGGCTGATATATTCATACTAAAAGCCACAAAAAATGTCATATTTGTCACTTTAAAAAAAGTTTTCCAAATAATGCGAAACTAGCTGGAGTCACTAATGATCATGACGCATCAACAAGGAAGAAAAACAGAGAGCGGGCTCATTGCTGACACTGACGATAAATAACTTATATTTGGCTGCACTAATACAATACATTACATAATTGTTTTTTTGCTAAGCTGCTCGAGGAGAATTAAAGCACCAGTACAAGGTCGAAAACATTTCAATGAAGATGAATTGTTAAAGTATATATTGCACAGAAAACTATATTTGTAGAGCAGAATATTTCATATCCAGTTATTGTTAATATATATATAAAAAAAGTTGATATTACATATGTCCAGTTTGATGTTCAGTGATGAAGTAGAAATGCTTGTGTTAGTGGTGAGTGTATGTGAGACTATCAGGAGTTTTTTTTTTTTTTTTTTTTTTCAATGTTAATATGAATTAATAACATTCAATCAGTTAAGAAATCTTATTTTAATCTTCAGACTTTAGTTCATGTGTTCATGTTAGAGTAATGTGTTTTCTGTTTATGAGACCAGTTACTGTGAAACAACTTGTTCAAATGGAAAGAATAAAGTTTTTATTTGCATTTCTTTCAGAATTGTGGAATTAATTATTATTCATTTAAAAGAAGGCATAAAAGGCAGAGCTATGGTTATCGGTATTGGCCAGTATCACTCTGAATAATCGGTTATCACTATTGGCTGATAAATTTAGTATCGGTGCATCTCTATATATAACTCTTCATCCTGAACTAAGGATCTGTGAACTGTTTATCTTGGCTTGCTTGTTTCAGTTTGTGATTTATATTTGTGAAGTGTCTTAGACTTGGTACGGTGTTCTATAAAGAGAACAAATCTTACTTTGAATAAGTTGCATTAAAAGTTTGTAGCTAAGTGTTTCATATCAACCTGCTCGTTGATGGTTTTACACACAAAACCCCAATCGATCTAATACATGTTGGTCAATAACTCGTCAGCGTAGACTGAACGTGCGTGTTAACAGATTTTTTATTTTTTTTTACATTAGAGTAATATTTACACAGTGCTTGTTGCAGACTATACTGTAACCATGGATTGCACTTTGTAAATTTCTAAGAGAAACTGTTATTCTTAATATCGGATGATTATGAAAGTAAAATTGTGCCAAAAGTATTGAACGTAACTTTTCAAGACATGATCAAAAAATATGCAACGAGAGAAGAAAAACACTTTGAAACTGAAAACAGTGAACTCAAATGTAAAATAAATAAATAAAAAATAATAATGTAATATGGTCTTCAAATGAACATTCTTTAATATTTTCCTAAGCTTCATGTTCTCTGAGCATGGTTTATGAATGCGCTGCCAAAGTTTTAATTTATGCTTTCAAAGTTTACATTCGCCATTTTAGCACAAATCTTGTGTTGGCAGGGCTTAACAGCGATTTAGTCTCATTGGCTAGTGAGATTTGGATTGACAGCACTCTGACCAGGAAGTAGAGAATTCTTTGTAGCGAATTTTAGAGAGTGTTCTGGATGCTGTTCTCTGTGTAGTTATAGTATTTGTATTTTGTAGTGGAAATTACAGTTGTGCTCATAAAGTTGCAGAATGTTAATAAAAAACAAAATGCAATTTTAATGATACCTCTTATTGTTAATTTTTTTTTACATTTCTGTTAATTCTGCAAGGGGTATGTAAATTTATGAGCACAACTGTACTTACTTGGAGTATTTTAGTTTGTAACTAATATTTGAGGTTTGGGTAGTCTCGTACGTCTATTTTTTCAAGATGAGCACTCGGGAGAGGCACGGGGCATTGTCCTCATCCTCAGCTGGACACTTGAGCTGTTGATCCAAATCTCACTAGCCAATGAGAGTAAATCGATGTTAAGCCCTGCCCACACGAGATTTATGGCAGAATTTTCGGACGTAAACAAAAAGTTTAGAAGTGAAACTCTGGCAGTGAAACTCTTCTGGCAGTGAAGCTCTGGCAACACATTCATAAACCATGATTAGCGAATATGAAGAATAGAAAACGAAGAATGTTGTTTCTTTTAAGTTTAGTTACATTTTTGCCACTATATTCACTGTTTCAGAGTGTTTCTTCTTTCTCATTGTTTATTTTTGTTAATTTCTTGAAAAGGTATGTTCAATACAAATTTGTATTGAATTCCATAGATCAGGCAATCACTGTCAGTATTCACTTATAAAATCTTAATGCGATGATGTGATGATACACAGTGATAATTGAAATACTACCATAGTTTTGCAGGATGCTCGTTTAAAGCTCAACTCCATTAAATGAATCAAACATATGAACTTGACTAAATTATTTAAATCACTTGCAGCAGCCTTTTAGTATTGTTAATTGAGTGACTTAGAAGTGCTCTGGATTACTCCTAGATTTTTATAGGTTCAGGACCTGCTTTCAGCTTTAAAATCCTTTAAAGTGGTCAGATCATGACTTTTAAATGTTAATTATCTTGTTTATTGGGTATAATAGAATAGATTAACCTTCTTCAATGTTTGTTGAAAAAACACATTATTTGTCAAATAATGTACATTATTGCAGTGCTTCTATTCACAATTTCCCCAAAGCCCCTCCTTCCGAAAAAAGCAGCAGTGCGCTCTGATTGGCCAGCTGACCCGTTGTGTTGTGATTGGCCGAAAACTGGAATTGTAACGCCGCTTGAGTTACCTTTAGCCTCCAAAGCTTCTAAAGCATTTCTAAGCTCCTAAGAAACATGTCGTCGGTTTTACCGTATCAGATCGAGCCCAAGTCCAATTAAAAAAATGCAGATGATCAAGCGGAAGCAAGTTTACAAGCACGACTTGAGCAGAACGTTTCACAGTGGTAAGTTTTTATTTTGTAACTCTCTTAACTTTCAGATACGATGTGAATTCCGACGCCTCCGGCAGGACTAACTGTGCAGTACACAGGTTCTGTGTTTACATAGGAACTCATGTGATATATCTTTGGGAAGCTGGGATACTTGATTCAATCATTATAAACCGTTTCAAGATACAATTACAACAGCAGCTACAATCAACTTCTGTCAGACCACCAACATACAAACACACATTTACAATACTGAGGCAACTTCGTAAATTTAAGCTAGAGCTCTAGATCTGAGCCACAACACAAAACTCCGCATTTGAACAGTCAATAACAGATACTTCATCAAATAATCAAACACAATTACAGGTTTTGATTCAGAAGCTCAAGATTGTCTGAGCAAAATGGGAATCCTCCCACTTTTCAGGAGTAGCCTTCGTGTATATTCTGCAGGAAGCTGTCCTCTGTAAAATGCGCTGTTCACAAGCAAACGTCCAGGTTGTACTGCTCAGGAACAGCGTTATAAATAAACAGTATTCACTGTTTCCTAATTTCGTTCGTTTTCAGAAGGCTAAACAAAGAGGTTTTGCTTTCACAACGAACCACTCCGCAACATGGCACCTGAATACACCGAAGCCTCGCCCTTCTTTCTTCACGCCTTCCTTTGGGCGGGATTATGCCGGTAGTGCACGCCGTGACGTAGAGAAATTGCGGAAGTAAATCTGGACTTTGAACAACGCGTTTCGGGCAGGTCTGGAGGTGTGTTCTCTGTTAGATAAAATAAATCCTTTTGGGGGAGACTGAGTTTGGGACTTTGCAGGGCTTATACATGCACAAACAGATGTATTGCACACCCGAACAAAGGGAAAACATTAAAAATCATGTTATGACCCTATTAAAATTTCTCTGTGTCTTTGTGCATTCTCTCTGATCTGAACAGGTTTGAGTCGAAGAAGTTATGAAGGCTGCCATATGTGTTACTAGATCTTGTCATTTGTTGCATTGCTAGTTCGTGGTTTCCTTTCCAGTGGCTGTTACTAGATCATCACAAAAGTCAGCTCAAAAGAGCAGATATTCGGGTTAAAAACTGCAGAGTTGCTTAAAGCGGAGTTTTTTTTTGCTTTGCTTTGGATTGATTAAGCAAACAGTTAGGAGAATTGTGTAAGGGATGACATGAGACAGCAGTCTGGAAATGTTGAACAGCATGGTCGGATTTCCATGAGCGTGCTGTTTAACTGTGAACAATTACTTTTTTTTTTTTACACACAAAGTTTAAATGTCCTTTTTACTATTAGTACTGTGTTTATAGTATTAAGTTCTCTCAAGGCACTTTCATTATTTTGTTTTGCATCAAGATTTTGGCCGGTTTTGAAGTAGTCCTTTCTTTATTCTAAACTCTCTATCAGACTAAATTGAAAGATTTTATTCCTATTAAGTCATGTTTAATCCTTAGTAAAAGCAGACAGATAAGACAAAGCCAAATAGCAGGAAACAGATGGCTTTAGGGTGTAATAGGCAACTCTGTTGCAAACAGTGACCAATAGAAATTCAGTCTCGTCATGTATGCTACCACGTAGGTATTTAACAGCAGTGCTTAAAGTCCATCTTTATCAATGCAGTGGTATGATCGGGCTATCAGGGAGGAGAGCAGTGGCGTGTTTACCGGCTCTGTCACGGCACACAGTGATGATATCAGGTTAGATTATAGCCCTCTGAAGCACTGGCTTCTGTCATATAGGATGCAGTAATAATCCTTGAGTGTTGCACGTGTTCATACTTTCCCCTTTATTTAGAATTCCATCTTGCATGAAGTTATTAGGGCTGAAGGTGATGTTTGGATTGCTTAAGGGGAAATTCTGCTCTACTTTCAATATTAAATTGCGCTATTTTGTTCATCGTCTTGTGACTTTTAATTCAGGCCAAAGGTTTCTTCGCTGTTCTTACTGTTCCAAATAGAGAAGGTATTGATGATAAATCCTTGAGATTAAATCACATTTTTTGTTTCCTCGTAGACCACCCTGTCTGTGTGTTTCTCTCTTTTCTCTGTAGATGGGGTCGAGGATTCGGCTTGTTCGGGTCCATCTTTGGTAACAACAGTGCAATAAATCAGCCAAACAGTGTCTACGGACTATTGTTTTATGTCTTTCAGCTGTTATTAGGTAAGTACTTGACAACACACCTTTAAAAAAAATAAAATTTTTTTTTAACGTACAGCCAATGACTATTGTGGCCAAGTAGTTAACATTTCAGACGTGCACAAGTCGCCTTTTTACAGAGATCCAGAAACAGATTTCTTTCACCAAGGCTGTTATAATAAAACCAAGATAATCTGGCCTCCCGCCAGAACATAATGACACCATTTTAATTATGCCAGTCTTGAGGGATTTAACTAATCAAGAATACTCTACCAAGGGTCTGTTGCAGATGAGAGCTCACTAAATGTCTGATTCATGGTTTAGATGCAACAGAAAATTAGTATATAAGATTAGGAAAAGTATTGTGCTCAGGAATCAGGGATTAGAAAACTGAAAAGGAACAAAATTGTTTGTTGAATGCGAACGTGAGCGTAATCACTTTGAGTTCCAGCGTGAAAATTGTATTTTAAAAAGTGCTTACCTGGTTAATAACAGTGTTTATCTGTTCTAGTGTGATTTCAGGAAGATATAACTTAATCAGAAACGTCCTCCCAATAGACCTAAATTCCTGTGCAGAACTCGTCACTTCCTGCACGCCTGGCTACAGGAAGAGATGATGTTAGATAGGTTTTTGAAGATTGGGTGACGATGTGAAAATCCAATTCTGCAAGCAATAAATTGCACTGCAAAAAAAGATTATCTTAAGAAAATAAATAAATACATGTTTCTTGTTAAATGCTGAGCTTAGTTTTTTTATTTTTAAAAAGTTTTTTTTTTTTTTTTTTTTTTTTTTTTTTAAAGAGATTCATGGAACAGTGAGAGCAGGATGTATATTTACTTTTTCTCTTCAGAATGAACCAAAGCACAACTAACACCAATCTTGGGAAGATGCATAAAAAAACAAATCCATGGTGATTTCTGACCGGGCGGGCGTTTTTTTTGAGAAGAAAAAAAAAAAAAAAAAAAAAAAAGGTTTAATATTTTAAAGGGGGGGGGGGGTGAAGAGGAAAAAAAATATGTGTGGGAAACGCCGGCTAAAACGAGGTCAGTTGGTGTCATGTCACGAAACTTTCTGGGCCGCACAAACCACAGATTGTATGTGTGGTAGGGAAGCACTGGATGGGTGGGGTGTTGTCCAAACTCACCATATACACATCTTTTTGTTTCCGTTTAACATTTCTTATAGTTAGAACATACAAGAGATATTAGAATTATAATGCACTTCTAACATTTGAACAATATGTAATAAATATGTGAAGAGGTTGAAACTACATAACTATCTATCTATCTATCTATCTATCTATCTATCTATCTATCTATCTATCTATCTATCTATCTATCTATCTATCTATCTATCTATCTATCTATCTATCTATCTATCTATCTATCTATCTATCTATCTATCTATATAATATAGTGTGTGTGTATGTATATATCTATATCAACTCTATATCATACAGAACCTTATTCCAAGGTCTAGAAATCTCTGCATGGTATGTCAGTCGAGTTATCTGCTAAAACAGGTGAAATCAGTCATTTCAACCCTCTCATGGTCTTCCGTTCAAGTTAAATGACTCACGCTTTTTCTGTCACATCTCTATTTTTGTGCTGTTTCTTTCTCCTACTTCCCTTGAGATCAGTGGCATTTGCTGACTCAGACTCTCCCACATGTAGGCTTCCGTGGCCAGCTGATAGGACCACGAGTTAGCCAGATCTCATGTGTCTAACACAGCACACAGAATTTCAGGAGTCTGATTTGATTTATTACAGATAAATCACAAATGCATTATACAGACTCAGTAAACCCATATTTTCAGTCATTGTTCCCTGTTGACATTTTATTTCATTAGTCATATGTCTCCAACACCAAAGTCCCACCTTACGTTATTCATACGCCTAATATGAAATACGCCACGTTACGGAAGAAAAATGCGCAAAATTCCATTTACCCTTTTCTTTAAAATGTATCCTTATGTTATTGCTTATTTCCTCCTTATAGCCTATTTGGTCCATGTTTTTAATAATTCTGTCCAACAGGAGTTGTATTTATTTAAAAATTTTGATTTAAATTGTATTAATTTACATTTAAATAAAAGAAAAGCATCCCATTTACACAACAGTTGTGATTTAAAGTGCTTTTTACCCCAACACTGTATCACTGCAGATTTCATCTTCATCTCTCCTTGGCTCTGTGTGCGCTGTCTGTCCTTATTGCAATTTTGCATCTATGAATAGATTGACCTTAAAGGAGAAAAGAGAATGCAAAGGGGATTGTGTGTTCCTGGGTCATGGTAGTGCCAACTGGGGAAAGGTCATATGTTCCCTCTATCGGTATGCCGATTTTTCTCTGCAGGCATTTTCGTATCGGTGTGTGATGAAACACCATGATGTATGAAATAGTAATACTTACAGCTGCAGTGCATATCTTGAATATCTTTGGAAATATGTTGCAAATCATTTAAACCTGGGTAGACTCCTTTTTATAGAGTAAACTCACCAGAAAAATAGAAACTCTTTTGAAATACCTAAATTAGAAAGCTGAAAATAATTCACTTTGTCTGTTTTTAAAATACATTTTAAATAAAAATAGTTCACTTTCTAATAATTTCCATTAGAAAGTGTATAATTTTAATACTTGCCAGTGAAGTGTTATTTAATAGGATCCTTACTGGGGAAAAAAACAAAAACTAGAACACAGAAAATTGAAAGCCATCCTACTCTGTAATATTACATTGAATTTATCCCAGCAACTGATCACCATGATCTTTAACTTTTGGGTCCTCATGTTAAGACTCGAAGCGCAAGCATACGGCTCCTGACCTTGGAAAGAGAAATGCCCAAATTGAGTTCTTGCAAAAGGATCAGATAAATGAGGAGGTGACATTTATAACATTGCAGTGTTTGTTTTCTGCTGTCGTTAATCGGCCTACATGTGTGTCCCTTAGGTATGACTGTGAGTGCGATGGCCGCCCTGATTCTCATGACCACGTCCATCGTCTCAGTGATGGGCTCGGTGTACCTGGCCTACATCCTCTACTTTGTCCTGAAAGACTTCTGCATCATCTGCATTACCACATATGCACTGAACTTCATTCTACTCGTGCTCAACTACAAGAGGCTGGTCTACTTGAACGAAGCCTGGAAGCAACAGCTAAAGCGGGACTAAAGGGGGGGATTCAAACACAAGGATAAAAAATAAATAAATAAATAACAACAAAAGAAATGTGATCTCTGAACATTTGACTTGCCACCGGGAGACCTTGCTTCCAAACCAGTGTCTATTCTGCGTAAATGTGAACATGAAAATACCCAATCTGAAGAAAATGAAAATCCTAGGGCCGCAGATCACAAGTTCATTTGCATTTACAAAGGAAGGATTTAAAACAGATGAAAAAAATGGTTTTTTTTTTCAGTTTTCTTTCTTTTTATTCTTTTTTTTTTTTTTTTGTGTTCTGTGTTTCTTGCTCATGAGGGATGGGGCCAGAATAAGCAGAGTCAAAGAAAGATCTACAGCGAGAGAAGATCTACAGAAAAAGAAGATCTACAGAAAAAGAAACAGCTACAAGTACGGACAGAGGAAATCCTGTGAAGAACAACACGAGCAGGAGAAGTATAGAGAAGGCATACGCCTATCAAATGGTGCTTACTTGAATCCAATGGAGAAGTCTTGTTTTTGTAGAGCTGTACATCAACTGAATTATGAGCTTTTTAATGATTAAAAGTGCATGATCATGAGGTTTATGTACAGTTCATAGAGGTAATTCCATTAAAAGACATACAAAGGATAGAAATGGTTCAAACAAATAAATTGTCTTTTTTTATGTTTACAGTATTTTTCTTTTTGAGAAAGACCACTAATGTTAAACTATGGGAGAATTGTGAGATGTTCGTGTGTAGATCAAAATCTTTGTCAATTACAATTTTGTTTTATCCTGCAGTTCTCAAGGTAGATATTGTTTTAAAGTTACATGGACCGTTTTTTTTTTTGTTTGTTTTTGTTTGTTTGTTTTTATTTTAGTGTTAAACAAACGACAAAGTACAGCAACTTTACTTCTGACAAGTAAAAACAAAAATGTTTGACTTGAGATGATTTCATCTTACGATTGTGTTGTAGATCTGCACCAAGCTCTCACATTCCAGTTTTTACCCATCGAAGCGATTTAATAGGCATCTGTTAAGTTTAGTCATAATTTGTTTAAATTGCACCTAAGAAGGAGTAAGCTCCTTACTACTATGAAAAAGGAGTAAGCTCCTTCTTAGTCCTAGGTCAGGCATAGTGTTCGTTTGGGGGAAACTCGGAGATCACAGTTGTGAAAAGGCTAGCTCGTGACCGAGTCTGCAGCGCAGTGCATACTTCACTCCACCCTGCTGAGACAGCTCTTCAGACAAGATCCCTTTTATGTACTCTACTGTAAATATTCTTGTATGTCATCATTCCTGTACACACAGTAACATTCACTAGAGAATAATGTGCCTAAATTTCTTTTTTTTTTGTCCTTGACTCGAAATGTGTTGTACTTAAAAGTATTTCATTGTGTCCCTTGTTTCTTGTGCATTATTGTATTTTTCAGCCTTTCCTGCCCACGTGCATAACATTGAATGTTCTGCATTGTTTTTATTTCCTCTCACTAACATTATCAGACACATTGAAGGCTCTTGTATAATGATAAACATGCTTTAAATTTAGGCATCAGTTGCTAATTTTTTTTTTTTTATAAAAAAAAAAATTTTTTTAATAAAAAATCATTTTTTTTATTTATAAATAATCAGTCCAAAAAAAAAAAAAAACTTCCCTTTTTTATTTTTTTTATAAACAAAAACAGCCCCCTTTCCACCCCCCCCCCCCCTCCCCCCCCCCCAAACAAAAAGCCCCCTTCCCAACACTGCCCCCAGATGTGTAGCCTGTAAAACATCTGCACCTTGTCACTAGCCTATTCTCGTCAACCCAAATGATCAAAATGGCATGGCGAACCCCTCACGGTCACAGATCTACGGTTAGTTGTGTAATCTTTTGTTCTATGTCCTTGCATTTAATTTGGAACTAGTCGTGGTGATACTGTATATCTGCGTCATCTTGAGGGTTTGTAGCACATCTTGATTGAACTCTGCCACAAAACAAAAGGCAGTGCTCCTGAGTGGTGCTGATGCCATACTTTATTAATGACCGTCATTCTGATTCTGACACTAAGTGTTTATGGTGCACCTCAATGCACACAAACAGCTGGTCAGTAACCCCCTAACTGGATATAACTTCAGCATACTGCTTGACAGCCCTTACTGGGGAAGGGTCTTGTTGCACTGTATGCTGGCTGATGGTCACCAACTCATCTGGCCATAGTGATGGCCAGCAAAAATGCTATAAAGAGAAAGACCAACATCATCTGTTGGTTCAAATGGCAAGTTGCAGAAACTGATCGAATGCTGAACCATAATTTTGCATGGAGGTTGGAGACATTGTGTGCACGTTTCTACATTATGAGGAAAATTTTTTGACTAATTCATGCAGTCCCACTGGCAAACCATCAACTAGAATTCAGTTCGGATAATGGTGCCACATATATCTTTCGGGTAGACCCAAAAAGACATGGTTGTAACTGACTCTGCAAGAACATTGTTTATACAAAGGGTCTTTGTTTGAACCATAGCAACAAACTTACCACTTAATGCAAACTTGGGTGACGTGCACATTTACTCATACGACTGTCTAATCCTTTGCAAGTATCCCAGTATGCTGGGGTCAGTCCCAGTGTCTGCATTAATGGTTGCATAGTTGGATGTGCTGCAAATTTATCCACAAGAACGGTTGGGACGAAAAGCATACGTCTTTGGCCGGTCGTGCGCCAATGCATCTTGGCCCAAAGCATTTGTCTCTGCCCTGTCCGTGAAGCATGTTGGAACGTGAATAGCCTCTCTGTTCACAAAACAGGCCAACTTACTCTTCTGTATGTCCTTGTAGATTTGCCCCTCGACAGGCACAGCATTGCTGCATTGATTCTGATTGCATCTGCTCTACAAGTAGGCATCTCTTGAGACAGAAAATGTGCATCTAGTTGCCATTCAAACATCTCTTGTGATTTTGTGCCCCTTTGGTAGTTGATGTAAAGCAACCAGTTTTAACTGCTGAAAAGTCCTCATACAAGACCTGCCAAATAAAGGAGGATGCTTAGACCCTGATGCTGCAGAGGTGAACCCTAAGGTGAACACCTAAGGTCAGTTGTACATGCCCTGAGTGCTAGGACTAACTCAAAGGGAAGGGTACTTCAAGATGCCTTGATACTTTTGGTGAATCGTGCCTTGGAATTGTGGTCATGCCCTGATCTGGCACAAAAACCATTTTAGTGGTTATTCTCTGCCATATGTACAGTTGCAATCAAAATGATTCAACCCCCATGGCAAATCAGGTTTATTGTCAAAATTTTCAGACTTTCAGCTGTTTGCAATGAACAAATCAAACAAAAGCAATTGAAATAGTTCAGCACAACGAACGCTTCAAGTGGTTTCCTTAAATTCAACTGCAAATGCAGCTTATAATGATTTCTCCAGTTTAATACTTATTCCTCTCCTAACTCTGTTAGAGTTGCTGAAACAGAAGTTCATAGGTTAGATGATGACTGAATGGGGTTCATGTGTGAACAACTTGATCATTTTTAGGAAGAAACTAATTTGAACAAATCTGTATTGGTTAGTATTATGCATTAATCTTGTTTGGGCTTATTTGGTCTGAGTTGGAGATTTCCACAGTTTCAGTATGCCAGGTTTTATTTCCTCTTGCTTGGAATGCTGCCTCCAAGATATCAGTACTCGTTGCACCTGTAGTTATTAAGGACAGGAGCAACATGCATTGTCTTATGGCCTCTGTCTTGTATTTAGTGCAGAGCTTTAATCATCCTGTACCACTATTGATGCCTCTTGTGTTTCTACTGGAATCATGGATTCCAACGCTACTGCTTCTGCTTCTATCACAGCAGCTAGTATGTTGTTCTTTTATCAGGTTTCAGTTTTAGTGGACACTTGAATGTGCAGAAAAGCTTTCAAAGGAAATAGGTACATTGTGGACTAGCCACAGCATTTGCTCGAGCGACTGTACAACAAAATGGTTTAACTTTCCATCAGTTGTGTCAATTGGAAAACCAAAATGTAATTTCACTAAGTCAGCCTCTGTTGGTGGGATATCAGCCCTCTCTGCCAGGGTAGACGCATTCTTCAAGTTTAGAAAATCAGAGAAAATGAGCCACTGAGAGTACATCAGGGTCTGTGTCTATGTGAGGAAACTGTACTGAGTTCCTTGCAAGTTCCAGCTATTTTTCTCATGCGTGCTGGTGAGTCCATATTCATTTCATTTCAAAATAGTAATACCATTTAATCTTCCTATTCATGGGAACTGAGCAGCAGAGCCTTCTGTCTGTCTTTGGTTCCTGCAGTGGTGTACTGCAAAAAATGATGACTAGTCGACAAAAGCCAAGGTACTTATCGAAGGTAGTCTGGTCCCAAATTATTTTTATTTCATCGATTTTGTCCATGAATGCATGGGTGTGTGAGTGTGTATGTGATTGTGCCCTGCGATGGATTGGCAACCCGTCCAGGGTGTACCCCGCCCTGTGCCCCATGCTTCCTGGGATATTCTCCAGGTTCCCCTGTAGGGTAAGATAGTAGGATAAATGGTATAGAAAATGGATGGATGGATGATTTTGTCCATCTTCACAGCTCCCCATGCTGCCCTGAAATATAAGAGGCAGAAAAAAGTTCACAATGAATTTATACAGTTATGGACTGGGGTACTACACCATCATAAACAATAGGCCATTTGTCTGTTCTAAGGACACAGTCAACCATGGTGACAATAGCACGTCAAACACTAGAGTTATAGTCACCCAAGATTTGTGTTAATGCACACTTGTTTGATAGTAAAGATTTCACTAAATCTTTTCCAACTCCATGGCAGTGGTGAAGAAAGGATGAACATGATGTAGCTGTGACCTTTTATAGGCTACACACATGGGGTCAGGGTCACAAGGTGATGACTTTGCTATTGGTACTCTGCAAGGAAACAACATTTCTGAGGTTCTAGTTCTGAAGAAAACGGCCCTCAACATATGAAAGTAGAACTTGTTACCCATCATTTACAATCTCTACCTCTCAGTGGTTCCCCTTAAATCTCCCCCTCGGAATTCTTTGAACTTTCCAAAGAGACAATGAACACAGTGAAGCGCTTCTGTCTGCCTGACCCCAATTTCTGCGTTGAGAATCTGATATGTCCCTTTCTACCAGAGACAAGAATGTGTTATGTTTTAGGGTGCATAGTGTGGTGTAGTGTGTCTGTACAGTATGTGTGGTCATGTTAGTTGCCTACTATTGAAATGAATGCTTGATGAAGCTTATTTGCTCTTCAGCCATGTCATATTTGTACCATATTCATGCAAACCTGATAAAGCTTCATCCACTTACTTTCAGACAAAGTGAAAGATCTAGGCAGAGATTTTGCTGGTTTTGAAACCCGAACAAATACAACTTCTACATTCAGTGCTTCAGACTGAGCATTTTGAATTGACAGGCAAGTAGAGATGCCTCCTGATTGATTGGATGTTGGTGGAGTCTGGGTTGCCAAAGACCAGAGTTTTCTCTCCCTGAGCAGGTCATTTATTGAAGATGACGAATAGGATAAAACCGTCACTAAATATTACGAATATTACATTTCAGACCATCTTCTTGTGTTTGTTTATATCCCATCAGTGTAAGGCCAGTTTTCTCTTGCAACTATTAATCACGTCACTGTGAGTCCTTGAACTGTGTCCTTGTCCTTGAAGGTTTTTCAGTAGTTGTCAACAACAGATGTAAAACCCAGCCCGTTCTTTAAACGAGTTCAGGGCTTGAATTGACTGCAATTGACTGCAAACAGGATGAATTTCTTGTATTCATGTCTATCTCACGCTCTTTGCTGTATGTGTTCAATAGTATCACTTAAAAGAAAATCACGTATACACACAAAGATCATTTAGAGATCTGTCAAGTGTAATCAGATTTGTCTGTGTGACGTCCAAGTGTAATATGGCAGTTTGATTGTTTTCTTTAGTGAAACACTTACTTTCCAGCGAAGTCAAGTTAAATTGTGTAATGCAAATCAACAGTCAATGTAAAAAGTCTGAAGAGATCTTTAGTGCACATCATTTTACCCTGTGATCTCACAATATAAACATGTTACAATGGACCACTCTAACAATAGAAATGTTGCATCCAGTTTATAGTTCAATAAGTGCCTTCTGTTTGTCCTTCAGTAGATTAGACCAACTGTGCAGCCATGGCTTATGCAAAGAGAGGTAACCGACCTTTGCAAGCCTTCCTGAGGGTCAGTTAAGAATGACTATGGTGTTCCCTTAACATGCAGTATTCTCCTCTGGGTGAGGATTCACCCTGCCATCTAAAACCACATACAGCACACCCACCCACTTCTTTTCCAAACAAAATGGCTGCTTTTATACATTTTTACCCTACTACCTTTTGTTTGTCATCTTTAGATGTGTGTGTGTTTTGAATTTTGTTTAGGAATAGAAATGTTCAAAAACCATGCCCATGTTTATAGGATATGGTTCCGTATGTTAGGATCTGTTGGATTCACTATGATATGGCAGGAACAAACTAATCCAACTTCACGAGGTTTGATGTAACCAATGGAGGAAGTGGTGTATAGAATCTTATCTCCGTCACGTATTTACGAGAGAACGGATGGATAGTGGAAATTCTGGGAATTTCTTTTTGTGTTCAGGTTTGTTTCTATATTCATCCAAGTATGTTTTACATCAAAAAGGGATTTTTTTTTAATTTAATGACATGGAAGAAGTGTTACAAGGAAAAAAGTATGACAGCATAGAAAAAAAAACATTTGGATTAAACTGATCAAAATGTGCGAATGAGCTGGAAGCCCAGACCGAACAGTAACAGTACAGACAGTGTCTTTGTGTGGAACTGGTCTACCATTAAAACATTCCCTCAGCTGTTGCTTCTCTTTGTCTCTTTTGATCAGTTGCAATATTTTGTAATGAGATGATCTGGAACAAGATCTTGCCATGCAAAATCCTAAATGTTCACATTTCATACTAAGAGTACATTCATTGACTGGTGAGGTACTGCTGCAAGAAATTCTATTGCAATAGCAATTTGTGTATTCAAGTATTAATCGATGTGGTTTAATAAAAATAGGCCTGCGCTATTTAAATAAAGTAAATGCTGTGATTTATTGAACCACATCACATGATTAAAAAAAAAAGTGGTTGGTTAGAGGGCTCATTTAGAGTTGAATACAAACCCTCAGGACATCAGAATGAAAACATTTGTGAATTGTTTCCCCATTTAGACATTTATTATTAGACATCACAAATAATATTTTAAAAGGTTATATTATTAGTCAAAGATTCCCTTTCTCAGTACTGTATTAATATAAATACCTTGCATCTACCATTTGCCTAGTTCTTCTTCAGTCTATGTTTTAGATTGTCACCTTGTAAGACATACCTACATTTCATTTTTTATATTTCTTGGAGGTTTGCTATTTGGAGATAAATGTCATTTTTATTAGACCTGGAATTCATGGGGAATGCAAACATTTGCACTCAACTGCACATATGCACATACTATAATATTGCAGGAAAGTAGGCTGACACTTATTCTTATCAATAAAAAATAAGATTAATCAAATCACATATGAATTCGATCTTTAATGAAGGAAAAAGCTCTACAAGTTGTAAAAATTTGTTCGGTATCACAATTTTCAAAAACTTTTTTTTTGGGGGGGGGGACCCAAAACCATAGAACAAAACCAAAAACATTACACATATATCCAAAGGTAAATTAAAGCCATTTAAACAAACAAAAAAATTATGTAACACATAGATACACATAGAATGGCCAAGAGGAAATTAAACCATTAAACCTAACGGTAGAAACAAACAGCGAGAACATCAGACCTCAAAAGGCCTTGCCCTTTTCTGGAGTCGATTCTTCCCAGACATCTGCAATTCGTGCCCAACTTGTATCATTTCCATGTAATAATGAGATACTAATGCAGTCATTTCATCAAAAGTAGGTCTACTAGTAAATCCTGAAAGCTGAAACAACTTGGCACTTCCTCACGGTCTACAATGGATATAAAGTCTACACACTCGTGTTAAAATGGCAGTTTTTCTGAAGTAAAAGATCGAAAATAAGATAAATCGTCATCTTTTCTCACCTTGTTAATGTGCAATTGCAAAGTATACACGAAGTGAAAAAACAAAAATCTAACCTTTTAAGAAAAAACTAAACAAAACAATAAACCTGTTGCATAAACTAATACTTTGTTGAAGCACCTTTTGATTTTATTACACCATTTTTCGGTAAGAGTCAGCATGGCACATCTTGACTTGGCAATGTTTTTTTCACTCTTACTTGCAAAAACATTCGAGATCCATCAAAATTGTGAGGGCAGCTCCTGTACGTAGACTTTTTATATCCACGGTACTAGATAGACAACTGCCAAAGACTGAGCTTATCAAGTAACTCGGTAGTAAACCAGCATAGTGATATCACAGGATGCGTCTTCACTTGTTAGCCAGGAATGTGTTCAGGGTGAAAGAGTCGAAGCACAAATAAAGGCAGCAGGTACATCTTTCCAGATATCGTTTAACATAAATGATATGTGCATATGAAAATAATGAGGTGTAATCTCTTTCATATTCCCTCACACGAAACATAAGTTAAATCTAATATAAGAAAAATGTCTGTATTGGTTTGTGAGCTTTTAAGAAGCTGCTCTCAGGGTCGCGAACAAGGATGGAATGCAGATCATGTCGGGAACGTCACGAAAACAAAGAGAGACTTGAAATGCTTCACTTACTTGAAATAATTGAAGACATAACAGGCACGCTCAATCATTAACAGGCACACTCAATCATGCTCCAAAAATTGAAATGAAATAACACTGTTCATAGCCTTAATAGATACAAAGTCTTATTTTGACACTGAAATCTGAAACATTAGTGAAGAAACTGAATGCTATGGTGATGAGAGTTCATTGCACGCTGGGAAACGGAGCTTGGATTTTGGTACTCAAACAGGCAGTGAGAAGAAAACATCTACTTTTGCACAGTCCAGCTTGAGTAATCCACTGCTATTTCAGCGGTACTAGTGTTGTTAACCTCATACACCTACAACATCCTGACATTCGTGCTGATTTGTGCTCAATATGATTGACATTATTGCTGTTTACAAGGATTCAAAATTATGTTCAAATTTTAAATCCTCCCTGAATTACACAGCCAGAAACATAAATCTGATCTTTAACTCGTTGACATAAGGCACTGTTTTGACTCTTATAAAGATTTTGACTCATTTTCACAGCTAATAATTGTAGTTCTCTCACTCTCTGACTCTCTCTCACACACAGACACACACACACACACACACACACACACACACACACACAGATGTAACATGGCAGCCAAGGTAGAGGCTTCACAGGCAGGGGTATCTGGCCCATGTGGACAGGACACCTGTTTCATTGGCGATCTGCCAGTAGCGCTCCTTCAGAAGGAATGCTCCTGCTTTGGGTTGCCGCTGCCGAGTGAACATGCCCTTCTTGTTGCCCACCACACGAGTGATGCCTGGAGAGATAAAGAGAGAAAGGGGATTATCTAAGAAATAAAACATGATGGGGGCATGATGTTGTATTTATTCCTGTTATAACAGCAATTTTCCAACGCTAGCGGTGTAACACAAGATCACTTTCGGTATCTGGTAAGTGCTCCAAATATTCATATCTGGATTTGAATGCATCTATCCATCCATCTTCTACCGCTTACTCTTTCTTCAGGGTCACGGGGAACCTGGGGCCTCTCCCAGGAATCATCAGGCACAAGGCGGGGTACACCCTGGACAGGGTGCCAGTCCATCGCAGGGCACAATCACACACACTCATTCATACACTATGGACAATTTAGAGACGCCAATCAGCCTACCATGCATGTCTTTGGAATGGGGGAGGAAACCGGAGTACCCGGAGGAAACACCCCGCAGCATGGGGAAAACATGCAAACTCCGCATACACATGGCCCCGGCGGGAATCGAACCCTTGACCCTGTGAGGCGAAAGTGCTAAACACTAAGCCACCCTGCGCCCGGATTTGAATCCAAGGTGAGCAAATAATTATTTACAGCATCATTTTTTTAATGAAACCTACAGCCTCTGAAGAAAAAAAAACAAAAGCAGAAAATGTTGATAATTGGCCTCAACTAAAGCAGGGAAAGCACTATCTGCCTTCTTCTGCATACATGAGCTCACAGATTCCCACTATTGGCTAGTGCCGTGTGATTGACAGGATCAACAGTAATGCTTTCTCTTCCACCGCGAGAGCACAGTCAATTTCTCTCCCTCGACTCCTAGGCATGAATTGCATTGACAATGTTGGGATTCAAACTTGCGATATAGCAATGCGATAAATCAAAAGCTTTTCTGTTGAACCGCTAGTACATATTCTTTTTGTTCATGCCTGTCTGCGAACATTTACCAAATTTTGTTGGTTATATTTATCAAACTAGTAGCCTAATTTAAACCAACACAACCAACGCAGGTTTTAATAATGCGTTCGACAGTTTTTAAAACCAAATTTCAGGGATTTCTGCAATCTCCTTAGTTGTTTTCTTTGCTATATATAGGCCAATAAATTGCCCCTTCTGAAACACAGTAACATCTTTTCCACGACCACGGGATACGTCTTCCGACATGGTTGTTTAAGAAATGAGAAGCTACACACTGCATCAGTTAGGTTTAAAAGAACTGTTGCGAGCTGAAACATTAAGGCTCTTAAGTATTTTCTTATTTAAATCCAAACATCGCCCTTATTTTTTGGCCAGTCAGAGACTCAGAGACTAGGCTAGAATCTGACTCTAGACAAACCAGGCCAGAGTGATATTTAAGGTTGCATTTATATTAAAAAATAGTCCATGTACTCTAGCAAACAGAGAGCTTCCCCCCTAAAGGTTTTACTACGATAGCTTTGGAGCAGTACAGAGTTATAATCACTAATCCGTTCTTGCTCATGAATGGGAAATTCATTACTAATTCATCACTAATCAGTTTTTAATGAATGGGGACAGTTTTTTTTACCCTGAGCGGTCAAGAAGTCAGCAAAGTTCCAGATGAGCTCTCCCACAACAAACTCCTTCCTTTTCTGATCAAACACTTTGTGGTAGTTCTGCAGGACAGTTTTCTGGTACTCCTCAGTAAACATAAATGGGGGGTCCTGGATGAAAAGAAACAAACAAACAAATAAATAAATAACTAGGCGTGCATAAACTGTCATTTAAAATGGTGCAATACAGGGCTTGAGCTCTAGAGCATGTGGAAAGGTAATTTAAAATTAAGGATTCATGTATATTCATTATAATAAACAGTAGTATAATGTAGTACTAATTTGTACGTTATCATGGATACTAAAAACAGCCATGAAGGTTAGTACAGATCTACAATTTAAATAGAAAACGTCCCACAGAATAATAAGACTCGTTTGACTACAAACGTACAAATACACATTAAAAATTCAATCATTAATTGCATATTATTTTTAACAACAAATACGGTCACTAAGTAACTTTACAGAAACCCAGATGTAGATTTAGATCAAAGCAATTTAGCAAACCTGTGAGATGCAATGTAGCTAAATTCTGGCAAACCGATAAAGGTGTAAAAACAGGTTTTGGCCAAAATAAGGTATTTCCACATTTTGTGGAAATACCTTTGACACATTAACAAACCGTAAACACATTTCAACAAAATAGCCTGAAAATGTTTTTTATTTATTTATGATCTTCCTGCAAAGATCATGTTAAGTAAGGAATCAGATGTGCTAAAAACAGTCAGTCAGCATAAATATGTCTAAAACCTTGCTAGCCAAGTGTGATTTCCCCACACAGTGCATGTCACACTTTAATCAGGTTATCTACTGGTCATAGAGAAACAAACATAAGCCTAATCAATCCAGTTTGCAATCAGACACCGGCTTTTAAAATGTCTTTTAAAATGCAATTGGACTGGTTTAAATTCAATCTTTAATTTACTTTTGGGATTAAGCAGACTTCAAAACGCTGAATATTTACTTATTTTCAAACATATTTTATTTCAGGAAAGTCTTTTTCAGAACTACATGTAGTAGATATCAAAATTTCTCCATGTGGAGGGTTTTCCCAGGCCGCCCACACATACAGGTAAAGTGCTTTCATCCGGCACAAAAGAATTATTACTCACATTGTGCAGGCCTGCTACAGCGTCTGCCCCGTACTCGCTCTGTATGATGGGTTTCTTGTATTTTCCGTACCAGTCGTCAAACTGACTGTGCAGCTGGATGGAGATGACTTCCAGATGCCCAGGGTCATGGTACCAGGAGAAGTAGCTGTTCACACAGATCACGTCTACGTAGGGAGCCTGAGGAAATACAGTCAGGCTTAAACATGTGCTTGAACTCACAGTTCAGTCGTGCACAGCTCGTCTGCGATGATATGTTTTGTGCGCGTACTTTGATAGTTGCATTGATACTAAAATGAATGTAAAGAGGAGTTTCTCACAAGGACAACGTACAGTGTGAAAGAAAAATCCTAACTCATGAGCTCCCATAGACAGGACGAACTCTTTTCTCAGGGGTGATTAAAAACTTTAGAATAAAAATAAGTAAATTAATAAAGGGGGGAAAAATCGTATTAACAATGTTTTCACTTCTGTTTTTTTTTTTTTTGGGCGTGAGAATGAGAGTTCAATGGAGGTGTACTGATTTTTAGATTAAACCAATTCTATTCAGTTTTCAGTCAATTATACTATAATAATGACTTTAATATTACTTGATTGAGCCCTTCATCAGATTAACATACACATAATAAAAACACAATTACATTTCTAAACACTGCACTCTTTAAAGAAAAGCTCACTTTTTTGCCTGATACTAAGGCAGTATGATCTGCCACTAGATGTCAGCACTATAGAGAAAGCGATTTTAAAAAGTTGAGACATTTATAGATTGCGAATTTTAGAAAATACCCCAGAAATCAAATTAGAGATCAATATACACAAACTCCAACAAGGCCAGGGTCCATTATATCTATGAAATATTGCTAGCCATAGCAATTTGCTTAACAGAGTCTGAGAGTTTCAGGCTAAATTCCTGAAGTTACTTGTGGGCATGTTTGTGAGACATGATAAAGTATGCCTTTTCAGAGTTGGTAACCTCCGGCATGAGGAAGTGAAACTGACTCACATTTTTATCATCATCATCATCATCATCATCAGCAGACAGAATTAAAGCAGTAAAATACAATAAATATATTGTATCTGTAAACATAATGTCTGTAGACATAATGGCCATGTTATTAGGGAACACCTGCACACCTGTTTATTTATGCATTTATCCAATGTGACAGCAATACAATTCATCAGTTCAATCAATCATCAGAATGACTGTGACATGCGTGTTGGTGCCAGACAAACTGGTTTTGGGTTTCAGAAACTGCTGATCTCCTGATTTGCACGCATAGCATTCTCTGGATTTTACTCTGGATTTTGGCAGTTCTATGGGCAGATGTAACTTGTTGATGAGAGGACAGTGGACAGACTGGTTCGAGCTGACAGGAAACCTACAGTAACTCGAATAACCACTCTTTACAACCTCACTGAGAAATGCAACGTGTCACAACTGCAAAAACACCACATTGTGTTTCACCCTAAGGCTACAGAGAGCACAGACTGATGAAAACGAAAACGTTGAAGATGAAAACAGTGACCGGTCTGATGAATCTCGACTTGTGCTGCGAAATAATGAGTTTTTATTGGTTGCAGCACAGTGAAATTATTTTCTTCGCATACCCCAGCATGCCAGGAAGTTGGGATCAGAGCGCAGGATCAGCCATGATACAGCGTCCCTGGAGCAGAGTGCCCTAAGGGCCTTGCTCAAGGGCCCAACAGTGGCAGCGTGGCAGCGCCAGGGCTTGAACCCCCAACCCTCCAATCAGTAACACAGAGCCTTAACCACTAAGCCACCACTGCCGCAAACATACCACATGTAGATAATAGTAATAATATGGTGTCAAAAGCATGCATCCATGGACCCAACCTGCCTTGTGAGAGCAGTTCAGGCAGGCGGTGGTGGTGTAATGGAGTGGGGAAGGTTTTCTTGTACACACTGGGCCCCTTAATAAGAAATCAATAATCGTTTGGATGCCACAGAATATCTGAGTATTGCTGCTGACCACGAGCATCCCTTCATAAACACAATTTGCCCATCTTACCAATTAATTCCAACACGTTTGGGATGTGCTAGAACCAGAGCTTCGCAGCATGAATGTGCAGCTGAGAAATCTGTAGCAATTATGTTATGCAGTTGCGTCAACATGGACCAGAATTTCAAAGGAATGTTACTACCTCCGTGCCACAAACAATTGAGGTTGCTCTGCATGTAAAGGAAGATGTTCCTAATAAAATAAAAACGGTACATACACAATTTCGGCACATCCATGGACTATGTGTGACTGTAGTAGGTTTCTTTTTCCCTTCATTCTTATGGTAAATGGTAAATGTGCACTTATATAGCGCTTTTATCGAAAGCGCTTTACAAAGCGCTGTGTTTACACTGTGTCTCATTCACCCATTCACACTCACACACCAATGGTAGCAGAGCTGCCATGCAAGGCGCTAACTTGCCATCGGGAGCAACTTGGGGTTCAGTGTCTTGCCCAAGGACACTTCGGCATGTGGACTCACCCGGGAACTGAACCACCAACCCTACGATTAGTGGACAACCCGCTCTACCAACTGCGCCACAGCCGCCCGTCTTATACCAGACAGAGTCATATAACGGAGTGTGGATAAAGGTAGAAGCTTGAAATTATGAGTGACGAAACAGACTCACTCCTTGGTCTCTGGCATAGTTACTGTCTGTGATGAAGGTCACCGGACGTATTGGATCCAAAGATTTTGTGTACGTTATCAGTTGTCTGCGGAGAGAAAAGAAAAATGGACATTCAAGAACATTCCAAGACACTTCGATTAAGCCTAGTGCTGGCCTAAAGTAGGTTTTTATAAGAAGAACATACTAAATATGCAAGAAAATCAAATAAAATATTGCGTAAGTGAATGTGGCAGAAGTTTTCTAATTTCATTCTTTCCCTGAAAAGAAAGAAGGGGAACATCTGCATGCTGTTAAAATGCCTATAAAGCAGTTTCTCACACCAGCCCTAGTCTACCACTCGCTGGAGCCGTAACATCACGTTAATGAAGACGGCTTTTTGAATATGCTGCTTGTCTGAAGGAGTCCATTCCAGCATGGTGAGCTGTGACTACACTGGTATTTGAGCTCCACCTGTTTGGTGTTGTGTGTTTAGTAGAGGCGTTGGATTCCTGTAGTCACACACCCCTTGTAGGCACGCACACATACAATTACAAGCTTTACAATAAGAAGTTTTAATATTTAATACTTAGTTATGTAAAAGTAAAGATGAATTTACGCACACCCACACACACATACATGCAAGTATGACAGAAATGCTGCATTAGTCTTTCTAAGCCCAGACACTATTCTTTTGTAAGCTCAATAAGTAAGTTCTAGTCTCTATTGCCCTTTGCAGTCTGTACACTTCATAACAGAAGACTTCAACACCTTTCAAACATTCAGTGGAAATTAGCCAGGAAGCGTGAACACAAGCCAAAATCCTCCTTCAACCAGGACAAGGCGTTCCATGAAAGGAAGTGAGGGTTCATCATTATATAAAAAAAGTGGATATATTAGCCTGTTCAAGGAAATGTTTTGATAAGGCACATTTAAAACGTTACCACAGTGAATGAACACCTCAAGGCAAAAAAGAAGGTGAACTGGGGAAATGCCTGGGAATTGACTCTATAATTGTTGATTTCATTTACACTAAATGTGTAACCTGTGACGAGGAGTGTATAGGTATTTCTGTTAATTCATACTTGAAATAGAAGCCTGCTGGAGGCATCTCAGCTGCCGGCTCATTGGCTACAGACCACATGACCACAGAGGGGTGATTCTTATCCCGCCTCACCAGCTCCTTCATGACGACAAGGTGATGGGCCAGTGAGGTATTGTCAAAGCTGCGTCTGAAGAAGAAGTAAATAGTTAATAAAGAAATTATGCACTACAATAGGTGGGTCATACTTAACACAGCTTGTTATATCTTACATGTCTTTGATGCCCACTCCGGGGCACTCGTCTATAACCACGATGCCATGCCGGTCAGCCATCTGCAGGATCTCCTCAGCGTAGGGGTAGTGACTAGTGCGGAATGAGTTTGCACCCATCCACTTCATCAGGTTGAAATCTTTCACAACGAGAGGCCAGTCAAAGCCCTTCCCACGAATCTATAGCACAAGAGGAAACATATTTACGGTATTCTTTCAGGAATAACTGCAGCTAGTAGTTTTTGGATCTGCAATAATGATAAAAGTGCTATAATGCATTATTGCTTTTATTAACATTGAAGCAGCACCACAATAACATGGGCTTGAAAAAATTGCTGCGGAGCACATGCTACAGATGAAGCACATGTGTTTAAAAACTGCTGGAGCATTCATTTTGGTATACTCGAAGACCATATATTCTCATTTATTAGTATAATTAGTATACATATTAAAATCAGGGGTTGTAAGGGGCTGCAGACCCATGTATTTTGGCTCAACTGCACTTGAGAATACTGGATCTGTTTTTTTAATTAAAAAAGACCCTATGGACACTTTAGACATGCCAATCAGCCTACCATGCATGTCTTTGGACTGGGGGAGGAAACCAGAGTACCCGGAGGAACCCCCTGCAGCACGGGGAGAACATGCAAACTCCGCACACACATGGCCCTGGCGGGAATGCAATTTCATTCAAATTAACCCTGAAAAACCCAACTTCCAAATGGTACAACACTGATCACCATAACCTCAAAAGTAGAAAAATACATACAGAGAGGAAGAGAGGCAATCATCTTACTCATAATGGCATGATACTTCAAATGATCCAATTTGCAGATTCACTAAGTCACTAACTGGTTCTAGACCAGCTGAAAAAGCTGTAGTAAAACGTATTTCAGGAGTTTTGCTGCCCTCTGGTGGTACTCACATCTGCATCCTCGTGTTTGTTGACTCCATGGAAGTAGAAGGGCTTGTTGTTGATGAGGAACTGTGTACTGGTGACTTTGATGGTGCGAATACCCACCTGCAGTGTGTAGTAATCCACACTGACACTCTCCGCTGTGAGCTGAACCTGCGTGAACCACAGTTAATGCATGTCAAACATCTAAAAGTGCTGATTGAGCATCTGCTACGAGAGCCATGCAAACACAAACATTCATCTAAAAAAGTAAAACTTTATCCTGACCATCATCAAATACTAAACTATACCAATTAAGTAGGCTAAAAAATAGAATATCAATTTCATTCACAAATAAAAATTCCAGTGAAAAATCAAACCCCAATACGTACAGGATTCATACTCTAACCCCAGGAAAAACTAATGGAAATGTCTTGAAAATACTTTTCTTCTGAAAATGTGCATATAAATGTTTAAATAGTGCAGACTTAACAAGTCTTAAACTGTGCTCCAAAACATCAAAACTGTATAAAAACACAATAATGATTCAAATCAAGTACAAGTTTGAAATGTAAACCCCGATTCTGACTTTATTTTTAAACTACATACTAGGGTTGGAACTCCACAAGATGCCCATGTTGCGAAGCGTACAAACATCTCATCAACGATATCATCAATGTTGCGGGATGATAAATTCTTATCATGGGGAGGAATCGTATGGGTATATAATGGACGATATGATATTGCACAGCCCTGTTTGGGGGATTAGTTTACTGTGTAGGAATCTCTAGTTCATTCTTTTGCAAGTAACTTAAAACAGCATTTGTCTATCAAAGAGGACAAAATCCAAAGATTTTACATCCTCATCTTTATCAAATGCATACAATGTGTAGCCGGTTTCTAACAAAAACACACAGAAAATTAATTTACCATTGTCCTGAAAGTCTAGTTTGGTTTTATTGCAAATAAGCTCATGTGTAGTTCCACAAGTAGAGACAGACAAACCCCTAAAAATGTAATCAACACCTCCAGCCAGCACTCACACATCCTCTCTCACCTCCATGGAGTACAGGTATCCTGGGTTCTGGTGCATCAGATAAGGCCACCACAGGTTGACTTCAGGCACTTTGAGAACACCAAGGATTCCATCAGCAGTGGATATACATCGGCCATCTTTATCCATAAGAGTGACCTTAACAACGGGCTTGGCACTGCCTACGGGTGTCACGTTGTAATGCACAAACCCTACAACAAACAAACTCAATCTCATTCTGTGAACAATATTAAAGTTAACAAGTCCAGTCCTTAACAGGTCGAGTTGGTATAAGACGAAAATGTTAATATCACTGACCAGTACTGTCTGAGAATGAAGTAGTCACGGTGATGTCATCAATGTACGCCTTCGGAGTTGTGTACAATAACACAGAGCGATGTATTCCCGCATAGTTAAAGAAATCAAAGTTGGTGTTTTGAACGAAGTAACCTTCAGGATATCTGGCATCAGAAAAGTAAGAAAACATTTAGCACGAGTTAGTGTGTTCACACTGGGAAACTCGGGAAGATCTGGTGCACTACTAACACCCAGATCATGTTCTAAAACAAAAAAATTCAATGTGGATTTTATGAAAGGGGCGGAGCCAACAGAGGGGGCTAAATTTAAATACTGTTATACCTCGGCACTGTTGATTTTGCAAATCTGACTGATCAGAAGCTGTTGATTCATTTTTATAAGAGCAGCTCTGACAGTTGGCTGTAATTGAAATCACAGGTTTATATTAACACGCATATTCTAATATGTTGTTTCTGTAGTTACTGCACATTCACATGCACTTGTTAGGCAGACTACAGCTAAGGCTAATAATAAATGGGTTAAGAAACTTGTTACAGAGGAATTTGTGCTCGCCAATAATAGGCCAAGCTGTTTTTTTTATTGTATTTTATTGTTGACATTTAAATTACAAGGGTGGTTTAAAAAAAAAAAAGAAGGAAAAAAAAGAGAGCCTGGTAAATGGAACCACTATTTATAGCTGCTATAAAGTAAGCGATAAGCAGACCTAATTGGTCTTGTGAATGTTCCACAACATTAGATGCAACTATAAAGTAAACATACAGTTGCAATCAAAATGATTCAACACCCATTGCAATTCAGGTTTATTTTCAAAATTGACAGACTTTCAGCTGTTTGCAACGAACAAATCAAGCAAAAGCAATAGAAATAGTTCAACATAACGAACGCTTCAAGGGGTCTCTACAAATTCAACTGAAAATGCCACTTATAATGACTTCTCCAGTCTCAAAATTATTCAACGCCCTGAATAAAATCCCTCACAACAGCACAAATATGCAAAACATGTGTTGTCTCAAGCACAGCTGATAAAACTAATTAAAGGCTTCATTAGTTGCACCAGGTGTGCTTGAGCTGGAACACATGAAATACCTGAACTGGCTAGAGGCAGAAAATAAATAAAATACCTGCACGGGGCAGAAAAAAGAAGCCATCAACAGCTGCAACCAGATTTGTGTGTAATGATGTAATGTGTGCCAGTTGTTAAAATCCACACACTCAAGGCTCTGAAACAGCTCTTACTTGGTAGGATCGTTCATGTACTGGATGGTTCCCGGTGGAAGAGTGTGCAGGTTCAGGGTGTTATTAACAGCGATGGTGATACGACATGGCATACTTGCATTCATCCGGATCACATCACTAATATTCGCTTCAAAGGGAAGATGGCCACCCTCATGCTCCATCACCTGGACCCCGTTCACCCACTGGCAACATAAAGGAAATTACTCATCTGTTATTTATTGCACATTTAAAGTAAATAACCAATAAATCAGTCTGCACTGTAGTGAAGGGAAGTTCGGATCATCTTACTGACTCGGATCTTCGAATCTCGTTCGGCAAAATGAACGAATCTTTTCAGTAGAATATAATTCAATTCTCGCTCTCTCTGTCTCTCCGGAAACTAATCACTCTCTGAGACAACTCATTCTTCCCGAGTCATAGTAAAGATTTGTTCAAAATGAACGAATCATTCATGAACAACACATCACTACTGCATTGTTCTTTTATTTCTTTCTTTGCATGAAAAACAAACTGGAACTGGTTTTCTGATTCGCATGTGCTCCCAGAAAGGTGCACCCTTCAAGAGAAAAAATATTGAATGTAATAAACATTATTATAACATTAAGAATTTTCTACTCAAGCCATTGGAGTATTTTTTTAATTTAATTTTATTTTTTTAAGAATTGTGGTACTTTCTCACAAAATAATATGTGGCAAAAACGATTGGCACAGCTAAAGCATATTTCTCCTAACCGGTCTCCATGAACTCTTTTCTTCAAATCACCAATTCAAAGAAAAATAAAACAGCTGTGTGAATGCAGTTAACAACAAGCAAGTCACAGAGGCCTGTATCTTAGACACTGATTTAAAAAGACTCTGAACTTACAACCACTGCATAGTAATGAGCACTTCCAACTCTGAGCATAATCCTTGTGTCTTTGTTCTGAAGCCAGCTCTGAGGGACCCACGCCTCCTTCTCGTACCACACCCAGCCGCTGAAATCTCTCAGTTTAGGGTTTTGAGTTATATCGTTGAAGCTGGAAGGTACTGGCATGTCTATGACAGGACCGGACTGGAGTATGACACAAACACAGACACAGACGCAGATATGGTGAGAATGAGATGTGAAAGTCTGTTTTCAGGTTTAAATTTTTGCTGGGTTAAATTAACAGCTTGGCAATTAATTCTGGGATATGCTTGAAAATATTGGATCAGATTTATACAATTCATTGGTATCATATATAAATGGGTCATATCATTTCTATAGTAACAACTCATTCACAACTCATTCACTTATATGGAGGACAGGCCACGGAATTTAAGGTTAAAAATAAACAGATTAAACAACATTTGATATGGGAATGTTTTCTGTAAGACATTTATTGAGTATTTATGGACAACGTCTCCAGTGTCGGTGCTTTGTAACAGTCAGCAAGTTTTCCTTTACAGGAAAGTCATCAGAACTGAGAAATTTGTGCTTTCTAATCTCATTAACTTAGAACGTGTGTGTGTGTGTGTGTTGTTTGTATATAACAATTGATAAAAGGAACAACCACTACTGACGGACGTTCCACATCATTAATTGTAACTATAAATGGATAAAAAGCTCGATGTGGAGTTTCTTTAGTAAATGAAAACTGAAATAGTTAGCATTTAATAAATGGCAAAGTGTTGCTGCATACAAAAAACATTTCAATTTCAACATATTGGATTTTATTTTCTTGCCGATAAAATGCAAACTTTTCCAAACACAATGATGGAGACAAACTTTTGCCCTTGAGTCTGAAAATTCTTACTCCTTCACCGGGGGCTTCAACTTACATCCCTACATTTACTGTATTACTGATGTAGTGACATCGACATGACATTGAATTAAGTTAAATAAGATCTGTCAAAAATGGCAACAAAATGGTTCATTAATTCATCTTCAGTAATTGCTTTATCCTGGTAGTTGTGATTTTAAGTTACTAATTTGTTTATAATTTAAAACAACAACAAAGTGTGCTAGAAGATATTGCAGGAAGGTACAAACTAAATGAAAACCGTGTGAAATTAGATACATTTTTCTGTGGGAGTAGGAGGTAAAATGCACAATTTTTCCATTGAACGAAAATTGTTATTCCTTCAGACTGGACTTCAACGGACATCCCTAGAATAATTATTATTACTACTACTACTACTACTACTACTACTAATAATAATAATAATAATAATAATAGTCTACTCCACTAACGCATCACATGATATCATGTAATGTCCTCAAATATCGTGATATCACGTGATGTCGTCAAGTATCGTGATATCGTCACGCATGGTAATACCACGTGATGTCAAGCATCGTGATACCACGTGATTTCGTCAAGTATCGTGATGTGAAGTATCGCGATATATTTTGTTATATCCACTGCACTGGCTCCATTGTCAGAGTAAGAACAAATGGCAGTGTTTTATGTACCTCTGATAACGGACGTTTAAACCAAAACTGATCGAAGCCCTGGTTCCTGTTGGGAGAGAAATCGGCTCTGAATGTCCACAGCCCGCTCAGCTCCTTCACCTCACGCGACAGAGACTCCTGAGGGAAAAGCATCCCGCCGTCCACTGACTCGCACAAATTCCACACAGCAGCAAAACACACAAGATTTACCAGCCACATTGTCAACACTTTGTGCAGAGATCGTCTACACAGCACCTCGCTAGCTAAGCTGTGAGTTTCCCCCAATGCTTCCGCTAACTTTCACATGACACGCGCATCACGTGACTAATTCTGTACTCGAGACCGCCTAGTGGTGGAAACGGCAACGGCGCCGCCATCTTGAAGGGGGCATAATTTTCAGTTAGAGTCTTAACTTTATTTGAATTTGCTCGTCAAGTTTGTTTATCACATTTGTAAGTATGTACTGTAAAATTTACAATACTTCAAGAAATAAGCACATGCAAAGGCTATTGTAAATTGCTTACACGCAACATAAGGCACAGACTATAAAAAATACACAGAACACAAGAACAACGAATACCCATTAAACATGATGAGATGAATTGAATTACATTAAGATTTTCTAAAAATAATAATAAATAAATAAATATTTAATTTTTTTTATCTTGTGAAATTAGTCACATTATCTATGTATGAAATTACTCCAATATTCTCTGGGAGTGTATGAGATTAGTCAGATTTTCTCTGGGAGTGTATGAAATTAGTCTAATTTTCTCTGGGAGTGTATGAGATTACTCCAATTTTCTCTGGGAGTGTATGAGATTAGTCTAATTTTCTTTTAGGAGTGTATGAGATTACTCCAAATTTCTCTGGGAGTGTATGAAATTACTCCAGTTTTCTCTGGGAGTGTATGAAATGAATTAAATTTTCTCTGGGAGTGGGTTAAATTAGTAAATTATTTTGTAGGAGTAGGTACTGAATCAAATGCAGTGGGTACTAAATATCATTGACAGTAATTAAGGTTAATATTTTCCCCACCAACTAAGAGTTATTAAATGTACTTACTACACTGAGTGTGAAATAATGGTTTATATATGGAATTCACTATATATCCAACTGGGTAACATTTGGGATTCAGTTTTGTGAATCTATCTGGGAATTGTTTTGTGAGTTTATGATTTTTCCACATTTTGTTACAAGAAAGACAAAAATATTTTTGGTCCTTAGACTTTTTGTTCCTATTTATAATTTTAGTTGTGACATGTTTGGGTGAGCCTTGTGATGGACTGGCATCCCACTCAGACTGTATTACTGCCTCTTGTCAAGTGTTCCCAGGATGGGCTCCAGATTCACCACAGCCCTGACCTGGATAAAGTGGTTATTGAAGATGAATGCTTGGATCAGTCAATATTTGGGTGAGTGAAGAAGGACATATGGCCACAAGGGGCCGACAAACACTGTGTTTCGATTTGTTCCCATCAGTAACATGTTTACATCATGAGAGATCGAATAAACTTATGGCAATGTCCATTTTTTACCTCAAAACCTGTGTTTCTTAACCTCTCTGGGGTACTATGTTGGGAATCTGATGTGTTTGGTGTGTGGACAAATCAAATCAAGAAGAACAAGAAGTCACAATTAATTTTACCGAGTTCTGTACAAACCACTACTCAATCTACCAGGGGTGGGACAAGTACTGAGAAATTACACTCAAATTAATGTATAGGTAATGTGTTAAAATATACTCAAATGGAATTTTAAAAAGGTTATCTTCAAGTTTTCATGTGAACATGTATTACTTATCTAAATCTGTTATAAGGAACTGTGCAGTTCTCTGTGAATATGCTGGTCATATACATGATTAATGCTGCATAGTTTGCTAACTGTGCATAAATATGACTTAAAACATCATATTTTCACACAAGTCCTAAAAGTAGACAGATCCCACTTAAACAAATCACAGATGTATAGAAAAATCTAAAGGGTTCACAAACTTTCAAGCACTGTTGTACATTTGCTACTGTAGTCGGTGTTAGTCAAACCTATCAGTAACAAATGAAACCGCTAAAGACCCACCTCTTCTGTGAACACCTAACTAACCCCTGAAAACGGCAAACCCACATTATCCTAAAAAAACCAAAAAACAAAAAAAACCCAAACCTACTCTGGCACTTTGCTTCTCAAGAACTCAATTAAAAGATCTTTTATGGTAGTACTTCTTGTATTGTTCTCCGCTTGATATCGCTTTGTTTGTATTTCCTCATTTGTAAGTCGTTTTGGATAAAAGCGTCTGCTAAATGAATAAATGTAAATGTAAACATAGTTAAATATAGATGATTAATATGGACAAGCTAACTAATATTAACTCTAAATGATTATTATTTTTTAAAATTATGTCCTTCATACCTTCTAGCTAGGCAAAGCAATCATCTCATTAATAAGAGGTGCTTACTAAAGCATATTGAAACATTTTGCTGAGGTAAGGCCAGGTGCACTCATCCTTAAGTTCTACACTGCAGTCCAGTGAATTATTCAATATTAAATCCACACAAATAGCATTAACTACATTGTGTAGTGTGAGAATTTCACCACAGACGATGAATTGACATGATTTTTGAGGGTTTTTTTCTGCACTGATGAACTTGGTGCTTTAGACTGAAATATCAGTAAAATGTACTGGAGCCCATTCTATTGCTGATATACTTATTAGCTGGATGAGATTAGAGACCTCTGAGACCCATAAAGAGTCTAAATAAAAATGTAAGGTGTATAAATGAAGTTATTTTTTTATTATTTTTTTTTTCTTCATTTCCCCCTCATTTTTTTCACCCCTGCAAACTGCTGTACTATAATGAAGAGTCCAAAGACCAGAAAAATATCTTAAATTGAGCAGTACAACCTAATATTTAAACATAATAGATGAAAAATGCATTAATTTCCAATACTAACTGAGTGCATATGGTGTAAACCAATAGTTCCCAATTGGCATGTCACCCATTTATGCTGTGAGCCAACTGTTTTCTGCTATTAAAGTATTATTTTTAGATCTCAAATCATGCACTTTGGATAATACACTTTAGGCTAGACAATGTGGGAAAACTGTAGACCTTGTGGTCTTGGTGGGATGCTGGAAAACCAACCAGTTCCCAAGTGGGGTGACAAAAAACCGATATAGGTTCTTGGTCATAAGTTATGCAATGCTAAATAAATAATTAAATCTCTGAATTCTCCCTAAGGCCAACATAATTAAATTTCCTATTAGTGTCCGCTGTAAAAACATTGCGGATGCAGACACTCTGGAGGAAAAGTGAGTTGGTTTATAAATGTAACGGTCAACTTAATATATGATTTAAATGAAGTGTAGCTTTAGCTGTGTTATCTGCAGCATATAGCTAGGACTCATCCTTGGAGATTTTTTTTCTTACTATCACGTGAAACATGTGACTTTTTTACATACATTATTTCACAGCTTTGGATAAAAGTGTCTGCGAAATGAATAAATGTAAATGAACTGAATATCATATAGACAGTAATCATGTTCCTGGTCGTTTGTTTAGCTCTGGGTTATGTTCCGAGTTTCTCCAATATTTATTGTGTGCTTGGGAGACTCCTTGAGACGTATTTTATGGTACATCATTGCAACACCTGAATTATGAAAGGATCAAGCATGTAGTATACTCATGGTTCTGCACACAAGGTTCAGATCACTCAATTCAAGAGCACTTATGAAGTTTAATTTTTTATTATGCAGTCTGATGCAAAATGCATTGATCTTATAGGTGTGGCTTACAGTAAGATGAGCATTTTGTGGTATCATATTGACGCAAATTTTGATTAGACTTGCATATTAGACATGATGCTAAGTATGACTTTATGAAGTTATTCACCTGGCTTCTGTTATTAAAAGTAGTAAGCAGCAATAACATTGGGCTTAGCGAAAACATCTTAATGTGAACCAGTCAACTACATCAGTGGCCTGACGTCGTCTATGAGGTCACTTGACATCCATGAAGTCATCATTGGCTCTAAATATTTAATAAGTGCCAATTAATAAAGATGTTTGTCATGAATCCAAAGCAAAGGCTTTAATCCGATTAGGACAATAGATGACTGGAGTCAGGAAAGCCGCAGAAGGCAGGCAAACAGAAAGGGTGACCTTTTGTCCATTGACCTCAGAGTGACACATGTGTAATGCAGGATGCCTTTGAGAAGACACTGCACATGCAATCTTATTGAATTAATTAGCCTTATTAAAACCACATGCATACTGCAGATTCATCCTTAACTTCTCGGAACTTCTGCGTGACGTGTTTCTTCTGATTCATGTTATCATAAATAATGGAGAGAATCCAGTGTGCATTACAAAATCTGATTAAAACACAATGCATTGTTTTCAGTAGGAGTTTTCCTACTGAATATGATTTCCTACTAATAATAGATGAAGAATGCATTAATTTCCAATATTAACTGAGTGCATGTGGTGTAAACCAATAGTTCCCAACCCGGATCCTGATGTTTTTCCTGCAATAACACACCCAATCCAACTAATCAGCTAATTAGCAGGTCTTTATTAACACCCCAAAATGTGCAGGACTCATGGACTGTAGTTGCGAAATACTATGTTTACTGCTGCTGTGCTAATTTCACTAATATTGTTGCTGTGTTATGCATGTTTTTCATTTTAATAAATTTTTTTCTTGCACACATCCTCTACTTCCATGTGCAGCTGTTTGCACTGTCTGGTTTCTGCTACAGGCTCAGTCCCTACCGTTCTGTAGTGCATGAGGAGACCGGTTAGTGTAAAAAGTTATTGATTTACACTTTATTTGTTCAGTAAAATGTAGTTCATTGTCCATTATTATCTGTGTTTCTTAGTCTGAATTCACTAAAAAGTATAGTAGCATGATGACTTGTCTTTTTCATTTTGCAAGGTCATGCAGCAAGACAATTATCCTAAACACACTGCCAACTCAACAAAGGACTTTAGACTTTAGGTTTTAGACTGTAGGTTTTAGACTGGTTAATGTTAATCACCAGACCACGACCCAGTTGAGCATGCATTTCAGCTCCTGAAGAGGAGACTGAAGCGAAAAACCCCCTGAAACAAGCAAAGACTGGTGACGTCAGTGAGTCACAGTTATTGCAAGCAAGGGATATGCAACCAAATATTAAGCGTTATTTACAGCAAGACTTACCTGTTCCTATAAATATTGGGTCGTCTGATACAAAAGGTTCTATATTTTATGTTGTTTAACACCTCTAGATGTACGTAAATACCAGGAAATAAAAGCTGGAATCCTAAGTTCTTTTGAGCTCAAACCCGAATGTTTTTGGCCTATAGCAGAAATTATTATCTGTGTTTCTTAGTCTGAATTCACTAAAAAGTATAGTAGCATGATGACTTGTCTTTTTCATTTTGCAAGGTCCCCAGAGACCAATGCTTAAATAAAACATTCATTCAGTCTTTACATGCATTATTGAGAAGATAGAAGAAGGGAGAGTGTTAGATTCTTAGCCTCCAGCATTTATCATCCTTTAAAAGCCAAAGCAGATTGATCCTGGACTTATGGAGGCTTAAATCTATTGACATCTATGCAACCTACACACTGCTATTTTTGTTTTATTAGCATCCTTGAACCTTCAGGCAACTGACTTATTATTGTCAGAAATACACCACAGGAAGGAAGCACTGACACCTCATTAAAGTTACACATACTGTACATTCCCCTCTGAAACTATTGGAACAGCAAGGCCAGTTCATTTGCTTTTGCTGTAGGCTGAAGATATTTGGGTTTACCAGAAGATGCAAATGACTCATCAGCAGTAAGAAATAGAATGTCAGGTTAGAATTTGCAAAGATGAGCCACAAAGGTTCTGGAACCAAGATTAAATTCTACCATAGTGATGGAAAATGTGGCGAATGAATGGATCTGATCATGATCCAAAATATAGAAGCTCATCTATGAAACATGGTGGAGGTAGTGTCATGGCTTGGGCTCGCATGGCTGCTTCTGGAACAGTCTCATTAATCTTTAATGATTATGTAACTCATAATGATAGCAGGAGAATGAATTCAGAAGTTTACAGGAACATTTTTCTCTGCCAGTTTCAGGGAAATGCATCCAAATGAATTGTGAGGAATTTTATCATGCAGCAAGACAATTATCCTAAACACACTGCCAACTCAACAAAGGACTTTAGACTTTAGGTTTTAGACTGTAGGTTTTAGACTGGTTAATGTTAATCACCAGACCACGACCCAGTTGAGCATGCATTTCAGCTCCTGAAGAGGAGACTGAAGCGAAAAACCCCCTGAAACAAGCAAAGACTGGTACGCGTGAGTGGTCACAGTTATTGCAAGCAAGGGATATGCAACCAAATATTAAGCGTTATTTACAGCAAGACTTACCTGTTCCTATAAATATTGGGTCGTCTGATACAAAAGGTTCTATATTTTATGTTGTTTAACACCTCTAGATGTACGTAAATACCAGGAAATAAAAGCTGGAATCCTAAGTTCTTTTGAGCTCAAACCCGAATGTTTTTGGCCTATAGCAGAAACAAATGAATTGGCCTTGATGTTCCAATGGTTTCAGAGGGGACTGTATCTATTATAGCCGTTCTTGTACATTTCTTTCTTTACACTTAGAATCCTGGTGGTGTGTGCTAAAGATTTTCAAATGTTCTTTTTCTTGTCTGTGTGTAATTAACACAATATTGCGAAGATGACCTTGGATCAGTAGGAAAAGTGAAAAGTCCAATGGCATTGCCTGTCAAGAAGAAAGAGAGACATTTAATCAGTGTTCAGTGTGTGGTACAGCTTCCTGTTTCTTTTCATAGTTGGAGCAATTTGAAGGCAAACAAGAAACACCTTATCACAAGTACAAGCAAAACACAATGCATGTATATACAAACAAAAGGTCAAGATGCTCTTCCTATCCATATTCTTTTCAGTATGTGAGGCTGACCATTATCATATTATAATGTCCATGAGAGCAGCCATGTATTAACCAATAGGTGCTTACATAGTGAGGACTCGAGTAATTTACTACTCACCCATACAACCTCCACCACTCCTGCTACATTTACATGTGTAGTGTTGCACTGGGAAAGGAGCACACACTCTCATATAAAAAATACCATTTTCCTTTCCACCACCCTGATCTCTAACCAAAGGGTTAAAGGGTAACCTCCAGCAGAGTAGTCGCAACCACAGGCCCAAATCATCCAAGCATATCAGCAACCTTTTCGAGCCAAGCTGACAAGTGAGGCTCCAGCTGGTGCCAGATTGCTTGTGTGGGTGTAGATGTGACCATGCCAGAGCACGCTGGCTTTCGCAGCATGGCATCACCAGCTAAGCTGTCATGTAGATTGTGAGTGGGTTGGATTTCCTCACTGTATTGTATTACGTTGAACACTTGTCTAGATGACACCATCTTTTCTAGTGACTCAAAATACAGAAGTATAGTATTAATAATAATTAATAATTTAATCTTGGGCTAGTATCACAGTTATGTTTAATATGAACCATACCTGACATATATATTTAAATCTCTAAAGATTGCTTCTTCTCAAATAATGTACATTAATAGAAATTAACATGGTAACACTCAGAAAATACTGAACTGTGCCTTGTTGCTGGGGTGGTAGCTTGAAGGGTACACCTTCTGTAACTTTAGTGTGTAACTTCTTAGTGTACAACACCAATTCCAAAAAAGTTGGGACGCTGTGAAAAATGTAAATAAAAACAGAATGCAATGATTTGCAAATCTCATAAACCCATATATTTTTCACAGTAGAACAGAGAAAACATATAAAATGTTTAAACTGAGTAAATGTACCATTTTATGGGGGAGTAAGGTCATTTTGAACCTGATGGCCACAACACGTCTCAAAAAAGTTGTGACGGATCAACAAAAGACTGGAAAAGTAAATGCTACTAAAATGAAATGGCTAGAGGAACATTTTGCAACTAATTAGGGTAACTGGCAACAGGTCAGTAACCTGAATATGTATAAGAAGAAAATCTAAGAGAGGCAGAGTCTCTTAGAAGTAAAGATGGTATGGAATCTGGATGGAAGCATATGTTGCTCTAAAACATGTATATACCTTTCAGCATTGATGAGGCCTTTAAAAAATAAATAAAGTTCTAGATATAAATGCGGCAAAAAATGCAGGTGGAAGTTTATGGAACACCAACTAATTGTACTCTCAGACTAACGATAAGCAAGGTACGAGAGAAATCAGCAGTCTCTGATGTCAATGACCGCAGGCAGTTGACTGCACTTCAATCATCTCTGTTCCTACATCCTACGTAGTTCTTCTCTGTTAAAAAAAGAAGCACAGAGATGTGCATCCAAAATGTTCTCGCAAGCACAGATGTGGAATAAAAATAGAATTCTTTGGCAATAACTCAGCTCATAAGCTTTTGAGAAAGAAGGGAAAGAACACCATACCCACCGTGAAGTACGGAGGTGGGAGCTTCTCTTTAAACAGTACTGGGGGAAATTCACAAAGGCTATGAAATTAAAGTAGGATTTAAATATTGGCGCAGTAGAAGCATGTCTGATGTCTACCGATAAATTCGGTTACTGTCTGTGTAGAGTTCTCTTAGTCTATATGTGGTTGCCCTTTACAATGACTGTTTTACTCCCACTTTTCAAAAACATGCTAGGATTGGCAGTGCTGAATTTGCCCTAGGTGTGTATGTGTGTGTATGTATGTGAATTTGTGCGTATTGTGCCTTGTGATGAATTTGCATCTATGGGTATTTCTGATTGTGTTCCTGGGATAGGCTCCCAATCCACAACAACATTGACTAAATATCCTTACAATATTTCAGATTTTTTATGTCCCCAACCGAAAAAAAAAAAAAAAAACAACCCAGGTTCCATTTATCTGGCTTTATTATTATAGATTGAAACACATTTAAGTATCTAAGCATATCCCCGTATGACTTTCTTTTCCTCTCATTTCCAATTTTCACTCTCTCTCCATAACTGCTTATAGATGTGGAAAAAGGCAGGGAGATGACATCAACCACCAGATGTTTGGTATGCACCATGATGCCTTGTAGGCATCCAGCTGCTGTGCAGAGACTGCAGATTGATTTCTGTCTTCATTCTTGAGCTTTGCACCACGTTAGTGGGAGAAGGAGATGCATAGCCTCCCCTCTGCTCGAGACAAACGCAAAGGAGCAGCGAAGGCATTTAGAGTATGAAGATGAAGCACACTCACAAACACAAGCACATTAATACACCACCTGAGCCACCTGTCTTTTCTTCTGAGACTTCAGGAGCTAATACCAGATGAATTAAAGATGCAGAAAGGTCAACATGAAAATCATTTCACTCAATCCAGAGTAATGTGTTTCTTGCTTTGAATTACCCAAAGGAGATATTTGGCTCTGAAAGATGTGATGGTGTTGGAGTGTGAAAGTGTGGGTGTGAAGAGGGCATCATTATGCTAGATTTCTCTCTTCATTTCCATTAACCCGAGCACCATTACTATTCATTTCTCACTTCATTAGTTAGATGTTATTATCATTTCTCTATCCCACAGGAGATTTCCCTCTATTAAAACTCTCAGAAATGCAGACGACAGAAGTTCGTGAGCAGCCTGTTTTATCATTCTGGGAATGTTCCTCAGAGCGATTTTTCATGATGTCGCTGTAAAGGTCTAAATGTAGCTACTTGAATGATTTATGTGCTTAAATTATTAATACTCATTAATTATTGCCTTATACACTGAACTATAAGCTGTGTCATGAGGAATAATATTAATAATTGAAACTGCCTCAGTAAAAGCAAAGGTAAAAAGATGCACGTAACAGCTAAGACATGTTAACCAATGTGTTTGTTAAATATCATGGTTTAATAAATATTATTTTAATCAAGTTTTACAGGTTTTTACACGGCGGCTGTGGGTCAGGTGGTAGAGCGGTTTGTCCACTAATCGTAGGGTTGGCGGTTCGATTCCCAGCCCACATGATCCACATAACAAAGTGTCCTTGGGCAAGACAGTGAACCTCAAGCTGCTCCCAATGGCGCCTTGCATGGCAGCTCTGCTACCATTGGTGTGTGTGTGTGTGTGTGTGTGTGTGAATGGGTGAATGAGACTGGGTAAAGCTCTTTAGATAAAAGCGCTGTATAAGTGCAGACCATTTATATTAAGGTTTGCGTCTGTGTAGTGTACAGTGGTGCTTCAAATTTGTGAACCCTTTAGAATTTTCTTATTTCTGCCTAAATATGACCTAGAACAACATCAGATGTTCACACAAGTCTTCAAGGTATATAAAGAGAATGAGTATATCAACAAATGAGACAAAAACATTCGCTTATTTATTGAGGAAGATGATCCAATATTACATAACTGTGAGTGGCACAAGTGTGTGAAGCTTTACTTTCAGTATCTGGTGTAACACCGATGTGCAGCAATAACTTCAACTAATTGTTTCCAGTAAGCGTTGATCAGTCCTGTACATCGGCTTGGAGAAATTTTAGCCCATTCCTCAGTACAGAACATCTTCAACTCTGGGGTGTTGATGTGTTTCCTCACACGAACTGCTTGCTTCATGTCCTTCCACAACATATCTACTGGATTAAGGTCAGGATTTGGCCATTCCAAAACATTAAATTTATTCTTTTTTTTAACCAATCTTTGTTAGAATGACTTGTGTGCTTAGAGTCGTTATCTATAATGACCCACTTTCCTTTAAGATTCAGTTTCACAAACAGATGTCCTGACATTTTTCTTTTCAAATTTGCTGGTATAATTCAGAATTCATACTTCCATCAGTGATTGCAAACCATCCAGGCTCTGATGCAGCAAAACAGGCCCAAACCATAATATTACCACCACCATGTTTCACAGATGGGATAAGGTTCTTATGCTGGAATGCAGTGTTTTCCTTTCTCCAAGCATAACTCCTCTCATTTAAACAAAAAAGTTCTATTTTGGTCTCCTCTGTCCACAAACATTTTTCCAGTAGCTTTCTGGCTTGTCCACGCAGTCATTTAGCAAACTGCAGAAGGACAGCAATGTTCTTTTTGGAGAGGTCTCCTTGCAACACTTCTATGCAAAACATTGTTGTTCAGTGTTCTCCTGATGGTGGGCTCATGAACATTAACATTTGCCAGTGAGTCGGCAACTCCTTTGGGGAGGGTAACAATGGTCTTAAATTTCCTATATTGTACAAAATCTGTCTGACTGTGGATTGGTGGAGTCCAAACTCTTTAGAGATGTTTTTGGAAACTTTTCCAGCCTGATGAGCATCAACAACTCTTTATCTGAGGTCCTCAAAAATCTCCATTGTTCATACCGTGATACATTTCCACAAACATATGTTGTGAAGAACAGATCCGTGTCCTTTAAATCCAAGTAATCCCATTGATTGAAAACATCTGACTCTAATTTCACCTTCAAATTAACTGCTAATCCTAGAGGTTCACATACTTTTTCCACTCACAGATATGTAAAATTGGATCATTTTCCTCAATAACTCAATGACCAGGTATAATAATATTGTCTCTGTGTCTTCTTTTATGAACTGTGTAAAATCTGATGGTGTTTTAGGTCATATTTATGCAGATATATAGAAAATTCTAAAGGGTTCACAAACTTTCAAGCACCGACTCACCAGATAATTATGAAAACACTGATAAGGCATAAGGCCACAGTGATGTATAATATTCTAGATTTAGTATTTTTCTTCAAACAAAAATTTTCTCTTGTGTTTTTGTTCATGTGTGACCTGTAGGACGTTATTTATAGCAGCTAATTCCCCGTCTCCATGAGTCAGTCAATTTTCTGAGTGTGGTAGTTCATTACCTTTCTTAAACATTTTATTGACTTCTTCAAGGGTTATTTGTGTTAATTGGATAAAATAAGGGTCTTTCCAGCAAGGGTTCTATTTGGAACCCTTTCTATTAGGGAAACACTCTGTCGTAGTGTTTTAAGGCTAGTTCACACTACACGACTTTCAATATCAGCAGATTGCTGTGCCGTTCAGGCTACACGATGTGCTGTCTTGTAATCGGTAGTCTTGAAGTCATTGTGTTGTCCACACTATGTGATTGCTCAGCGAATGGGGTCGCACACTACAGGATCTGACAACAACTCTGTCACCCGACATTTTGTCTCAAAAACACAGTCGAGAAGTGACCTGGATATGATGTGAAAACACGCATGAAACCGGAGATGTTTATTTGAAGTTGGGCGTATGACAGAAACAACCGATGTCAGCTTTTTGCTTGATGATTTGTACTGAAGAAACCCCAAAAAGGAAAAGACAAAGAAAGAATTGGGTGCAAGAATGGATTAGCACACACGGGCAGTGTGTGTGCTACAGAGAGAGTTGGAGGGGAGTAAAAAGCCTTTGTAATGTTCATGTTATGGTTTCAATGTTGAAAAATTGTATGTTGAAAAATTATACAGCTTCTCCCCTTGATGCTTCTGCCATAGGTTTCATGGGTTTCTCTTCCTCTCGGTGACCTCATCCCATGCCTTGCTTTCTCCCTGGCTCTAGTCACCACAATTACTGCCAGTGAAGACAATTTTCACACTGCAGGATGTGGAGTCAGTCGACAGCTCCAGATAGTTAGCATGCCAAATATCTGTCTGGTGTCGGTGATGCCTTGGCGATGTGTCTGCGAGCCTCTTTGATGCACCGTTGAGTAGTTCACACATAACGGCCCACTGCCGATTGCCTCCTATCAAAGGGTTTTTGTCAGTGAGCTCGGTCACTTGCAAATCATGCTTAAATTCATGTAGTGTGAACAAGGCTTTACATAGAACCATTTACGGTTCCCCCAGAAGGAACACTCAAACAACCCTTAAGTGCATTATATTTTGTGCATAATGATGCCTTAACTGTCTGATTTATCTGTTTTTATTCAAAATGCTTCTGCTATATTTAAATAGTATATGTGTGAGGTAGCTTATTTATTTATTTAGAAGTGAAGTGACACATGCTCCTAAGTGGCCCAACAGAAAAGCATTTGCCCTATCATTGGGAGATTGCAAGTTTGAATCCACAGTCATCTGTGGTGTCCAAGAGAACAATATGGCTGTGCTGACTGGGTGGGAGGGATGGAGTAGTCTCTCTAGTGGCAATAACCAATCATGCTGATCTCTAAGCTCGTATCCAGTGGGGGAAATAAGTATTGAACCCATCAACATTTTTTTCAATAAATATATTTCCAATGAGACTATTTACATGAAATTTTACCAGACTTTGTTATTAACTCAAGAAAACGGCAAGGTGTATATAAAGAACTCACAACATTAAAGTCCATATATAAAGTTATGTGTAATAAAGTGGAATGACACAGGAAAAAAGTATTGAACATGCTAACTGAAATTCATGTAATACTTTGTGGAGAAGCCTTTGTTTGTAATGACCGTTTCAAGATGCTTCCTGTATGAAGAATCCCATTCCAGGTTTAGACCTCCACTCTTCTTCTCCCCCTCCACCAATTCACATGCCAGGCTTTTTGCTATCAAAGACTGTTGGGTGATTATGCAAATCTTTCTACAGAGATGATCAAAAGAAGAAAAAAACAGAGTGAGGGAAGCACTCATATCACAGCATTGTCTCTGTAGGAATGAGCGAGGGTGATGGCTCATGCTCTCCTTTAGCTTTTCATCCTTTGAGAAAGAGGTGATTTATGATGAACACAAAAACAGAGACATCTAATGGAGTATATATTGGAGAAGGAAAGGTGTGTGTGTGAGATATGAGAGAGAGAGAGTTTCATTCTCTGAAATGGAGAAGGAGGGAAATAATAATAATAATTTAAGAAAAGCATAAAACTCATCCCTCGCACTGTTCCTCTCTTCCCATATGGAACTGCAGATGATGAATTATTCATGGTGTCCTGGTGATGAATAATGAATGTGTGTGTGATTAGGAGTGATGCTAATTAGTGTCATCATTATTTGACACCTTTGCTCTGGATAAAAATGTGATATGTGCAAGGCCTGAGGGAAATCCTGAGCTTAAAACATGCTGCTGAGTTTCACTTTGGCAGCTGACACAGAACAATTGAGATATTTTCTTCCGTAGATGTCGTATCCCCTTCCTGCTTAGTGCTCAGATAGGGTGTCTTTTGTAAAAAACTGAAGAAGTCTGTGTGGAGTGTTTATAGTGGTCAGACATCAGGGTTCAATGTATGGATCTGGGGTTGTGTATAAAATACAAAAAAGATATCTAAATAATAAATGCATCTAGTATTGTGGTAAACATATGAATTAGTAAAATTGTATGCTTATAATTCTAATTATAAAACTGTTCTAGACATTTTTAACATTTCAGATTTCTTTTACTTTACTTTATTTCTTGAAAGAAGATGAAGGTCACTTGATAATACTGCATATACCACAGCACTTTTGAATTCTCTAATCTGATTAATAAGAAAGTGTTGATTAATTCTCTTTAATATCAGCTCTGTCTATACTGCAGCTTGTAATTCAAATCAAAGATTTATACTAATCAGTCCTTACAGGATTTCGCTGTGGTGGATCATGCATTGATGTTTTTGTGTGTTGACATGGTTCTAATGAGCATGAATCTTGGTGGTAGTGTGTGTGAAGAGATTCTTCCTCCACAAAGTGACACGAGAAACCTTCAACAAATCAAGGGTGTGTGGGAGAAGTGTGCTAATGTCCTGCAGTCCAGTGGAACACAAACAACAGCATGATGAAATGAAGCAATCAGTGTTGAACTGCAGTGTGTGTAGGCTGTAACACAGGACTGGGTGAGAGAGAGACAGAGATGGAGAGAGGTAGATTTAAAGTTTAGCTAAATTTTGGTTTGGAGGATTTGAAGGTCATTGGAGGATTCTTAGACTCCTAAAACTGCCACACCTTTGCCGATAGGGGAACACTCTGAACTTTTAGGAAAACCAGTGTAGTGAAAGCGATGGCTGGAAATCTTACACTCTTAATTTTTATGTGTAGAACCTTGTACCCAAGTGTTTTCCAATTGCTTTAGGAAGCTAAAAACCCTTAACTATCCAAATAATCCCTGAAGAGTCTATAAAGGAAATGTTTAAAAGCAGTAAGTGCTTATAGTGGAGAAAGATCATAATGTAGGCTATAAAAATAGCATAATTTCAGCTGCATTAAGATTTAGACAGAGTTGTTTTTAATTAATTAATAGCTTTTTTTCCCTTCTTAACTCTTAATTCAATTGTAAGGACCTCCAGATAATTTCATGCCTCTAAAGCATGAACTCACTTAATTCCCACAATCCATCAGTGACGTTCTTTATGTCTAACATTAATACCATCTCTCTCATACAGCACAATAACCCTCTAATGTGTGTATTTACTAAATACACGCAGAGCTATTATAAATCCGCTACTTTTTCATTCTTTATACATAGGGTGTGTGTTTATTTGTGGGGTTAGGGGTACGACCTTTAAAGAGGTGTTTGGCAAAAATAGAAAGCCAGGAGGAGCAGCAGAGAGCATTATCACATACTGAGCAGTAGTATTTACCTTTTTGCACTCATCTGGGGGCAGCTTCTCATACTGACTCTTACCTTCAAACACACTACATCACAGATTAACAAGGTTTGCATTTTATAATGGCTACAGGTAACAAAAACATTGAAACATTGTCTTTTTCTATACACTGAATAAATATAGAGTATGTAAAACATATTTGTGCTGAAAATTTCTATGCAAGTGTTCAAAATCTGCAGCATCAAGCCATATATTTCTCAAATATCCTTCTGCTTCACTGTTCAGAGAGTTTAAGCCCAGGGACTTAGAGAGCCACTGCTGGACCTTTTAGGTAGACTCTTAACCACCAACTGCTCAGCTATATCATGCCTTAGCCTCCAAAAGAAGTTCTTCTTGAAAATGTTTTTGAATTGGAAACCCTCTGGTTAGGCAAAAATAAGCCTTTAGGGAGGTATATGGAAGCTGCTTTTGTATGGGTGCACTTAAGTCACTAAAAGCATGTGCTGAAGATGTAAATATAAATACGTTTATATGCTCAATGCAAAATCAGGTCTAGTTTCTTAAAAATAATGGGGTGATTTTCTAGACATTGATCATAAATTTATTCATTCATTCATTTTCAGTAACCACTTTATCTTGGTCAGGTTTTATGGTGGATCGAGAGCCTATCCCAAAAACACTGAACTCGAGATGTGAATATACCCTGGATGGGATTCCAGTTCATTGCAGGACACCATTTTGTATGGCAGTACAAATCCATGGTATGTTTTTGGAGGTGGGAGGAAACTAGAGACGCCAGAGGAAACCATTGTGGACATGGGAAGAACGTGAAATTCATGTGTAGAACTGGGAGTCAGCTAGATAATATAAAAGCTTGAATTGCCAATAAATATTATTGGTCTGGATAACCTGATCAGAGCTTTGTGGGGTTTTTGGTAATCCAGACCTAGCAAGACAGAGCAAAACACTTGTTGTGTATCAGAAAAGTAGCTTCAAGAGAAGTGTTTCATTGAGTTTCCACATAATTTGCTGTTGCAGCAGAGTCCTCATTTCGAAGAAATGTTTGTCTGTTGGGGAAGCTGAAGAGCTTTTCTCTAAATAGATGAGATGGTGCGTTCAAAGGCCACTTTATCTGAGTACTTTCTTTCATCTTGCGTAGACATGCGGAGTCCTGCTCTTTTGATCCAAACTCCACAGGCCTGATCAGCTGCACAAACACCCCACACTTCCATTCACAGGACCTTAGATTCCAGCTGTGAAGCATAATAATATTCTCCTTTCAAAACCTGAAGGTCATTCGCTTTCCTTTTTAGTGCAGCACTTGTTAGGAATGTGCATAATCTAATCTGAGCCATTTATTTGATTGTCGAGCTGCCTAAGAAAGATATGAGGAAACACTTTTCTTTGTCTAGTCATTCTTCTTGTATCTCTCTCTTGTATTTCTCCCTTCCTTCTTCCTCTTTTTCCTTTTGCAATGAGTCATGCGATTGCCAAAATTCACTTGAAGCCGCAGAATGATTTCTTCAAATCCTATTATTAGAAGACTTATTGTAATTCTAGTTTTTTAGAAGTATGGACATGTGACACTTTTACCACTAAATTGGAAATTGAACTGCAGTTTTCAGTTCAGTGGTCAAGTTCAAATGACCCCTTGCACTCCTAAGAGCTATTGGCACTTCTGGTTTTACATTCCTCATTCTCATATCACACACATATATATATATATATATATATATATATATATATATATATATATATATATATATATATATATATATATATACACACACACACACACACACACACACACACACACACAGTGCATCCAGAAAGTGTGCTATGTTACAGCATTATTCCTAAATGGATTAAATTCATTATTTTCCTCAAAATTCTACAAACAATACCCCATAATGTAACATAACATAAAATGTGGAAAAAGTGAAGCGCTGTGAATACTTTATGGATGCACTGTATATAATCTCCTATTAGTTGCACTGTAGTTGCATTAAATTCATTTTAATAATATTATTTCAACATAATTTTGTTACACTGGGAGTTCTCTCCTTAATTAATATCATACGTGCCTGACTGGATTTTCTGGGTGGCCAATTAGGGTTATTGAAAAAAACTAGGATTTTTCTTGTAGTGCACTCAGGCCAGTAGTGCCCTCTCTCTTAAACCAGAAAGGACTTTGACTCAAACTGTGCACTCTTACATATTGCTTATTTGCTGCTTTATACAATAGGATATACCATAAAAACATGTGAATTATATATATAAAAAAAAGGTTCACAAAAATTGAATATGCTATGAGGGGGGAAAAAAGAGCAAAGATTCAAATTTTATATATTGAGAATTCTGTATATTGAGGTTGAATTCCATATTAATCCTAGCTGTGATAATTATGTGCAAATTTGGATCAGTTTACCAATTTGGAATCTGCCCACCTTTACTGGCCTTTTCAGTGAACTGGGAGTACTCTCTACCAACTTATGGAGTGAGCACACAGTATTCACATGCTTGTGTCAACAAACTGGATATAGCAAAAAACCCAAAAAACAAACAAACAAAAAAAAAACATTCAGGACTCATGAGTAATTCTAACACACATCTGTTTTTGCTAACTAAACTACTACTATATTAACAAAGGACATATATAACTGTAAAATAAATAAAATAAATTCTTACTTTGGTAATGCTGGGTTGTGATTTTTACACAACTGTAACAAAATGTAAATATTAGGTATCCATTGGCTACACATCACAATCCCATGGGGGTCCCTGGACCTCACTTTGAGAGCCATGGCATAAAGGCTTTATATCACAAATCTTCAAACCAATAGTTTTTTTTAATGAAAGGAGATAGACTATCTTTCAATGAAAAATGCTTGTCTACCTTTTATTTCCTGGTATTTAAATATTTTATGCAGTCTAATACAGAGTTCTGAGTAGGAAGAGATAGTTATCTTTCTTTAAGTGCAAAATGAATATAGGCTCTTTCAGTGGGTTAGACATCAGGGCATCTCGAGCAGCACAAATATGTGTGTATGTATGTGTATATATATATATATATATATATATATATATATATATATATATATATATATATATATATATATATATATATATATATATATGACACTGTATAAACATGTAGTGAATGGGTAGAGTCTTAAGAAGTAAATTTGTTAGATGGTCACCAATTCTGGGTTCTTTAGTGCAGCACTTGTTAGGAATGTGCATAATCTAATCTGAGCCATTTATTTGATTGTCGAGCTGCCTAAGAAAGATATGAGGAAACACTTTTCTTTGTCTAGTCATTCTTCTTGTATCTCTCTCTTGTATTTCTCCCTTCCTTCTTCCTCTTTTTCCTTTTGCAATGAGTCATGCGATTGCCAAAATTCACTTGAAGCCGCAGAATGATTTCTTCAAATCCTATTATTAGAAGACTTATTGTAATTCTAGTTTTTTAGAAGTATGGACATGTGACACTTTTACCACTAAATTGGAAATTGAACTGCAGTTTTCAGTTCAGTGGTCAAGTTCAAATGACCCCTTGCACTCCTAAGAGCCATTTGCACTTCTGGTTTTACATTCCTCATTCTCATATCATATATATATATATATATATCCAGAAAGTGTGCTATGTTACAGCATTATTCCTAAATGGATTAAATTAATTATTTTCCTCAAAATTCTACAAACAATACCCCATAATGACAACATGAAAGAAGTTTGTTTGAAATCTTTGCAAATTTATTATAAATTAAAAAAAAGCACATGTACATAAGTATTCACAGCCTTTGCTCAATACTTTGTTGAAGCACCTTTGGCACCAATTACCGTCTCAAGTCTTTTTGAGAAAGATGCTACAAGCTTGGCACACCTATTATTGGGCAGTTTCTCCCATTCTTCTTTGCAGGACCTCTCAAGCTCCAACAGGTTGGATGGGGAGTGTCGGTGCACAGCCATTTTCAGATCTCTCCAGAGATGTTCAGTCGGGTTCAAGTCTGGGCTCTGGCTGGGATACTCAAAGACATTCACAGAGTTGTCCTTTAGCCACTCCTTTGCTATCTTGGCTGTGTGCTTAGGGTCGTTGTCCTGTTGGAAGATGAACCTTTGCCCCGGTCTGAGGTCCAGAGCGTTCTGGAGCAGGTTTTCATCAAGGATTTCTCCATACATTGTTGCATTCATCTTTTCCTCGATCCTGACTAGTCTCCCAGTTCCTGCTTCTGAAAAACATCCCCACAGCATGATGCTGCCACCACCATGCTTCACTGTAGGGATGGTATTGGCCAGGTGATGAGTTGTGCCTGGTTTCCTCCAGACATGACGCTTGCCATTCAGGCCAAAGAGTTCAATCTTTGTTCAAACTTTGGTCTGAGATTATGTGGTCCTGTGAGGTGCCTTTGGTGGGCTGGTTTGGGCCCTACACAGAGCTCTGTTGGTGGAGTGCTGCATAGATGGTTGTTCTTCTGGAAGGTTCTCCTCTCTCCACAGAGACATGCTGGAGCTCTCTCAGAGTGACCATAGGGTTTTTGGTCACTAAGGCCCTTCCGCCCCCCAATCACTCAGTTTGGCCGGGCGGCCAGCTCTAGGAAGAGTCCTGCTGGTTCTAATCTTCTTCCATTTATGGATGATGGAGGCTCCTGTGCTCATTGGCACCTTCAATGCTGCAGAAATGTTTCTGTACCTTTGCTCAGATCTGTGCCTCAGTACAATCCTGTCTCGGAGGTCTACAGACAATTCCTTGGACTTCATGGCTTCTTTTGTGCTCTGAAATGCATTGTTAACTGTGGGACCTTATATAGACAGGTGTGTGCCTTTCCAAATCATGTCCAATCAACTGAACTTACCACAGGTGGGCTCCAATCAAGTTGTAGAAACATCTCAAGAGTCATGGCACTTTTGGGTGTCATGGCAAAGGCTGTGAATATACATGTGCTTTTTTGTTTTTCAGTTTTAATAAATTTGCAAAGATTTCAAACAAACTTCTTTCATGTTGTCATTATGGGGTATTGTTTGGTGATTTTTGAGGAAAACGATTCATTTAATCCATTTTGGAATAAAGCTGTAACATAACATAAAATGTGGAAAAAGTGAAGCGCTGTGAATACTTTATGGATGCACTGTATATAATCTCCTATTAGTTGCACTGTAGTTGCATTAAATTCATTTAAAAAATATTATTTCAACATAATTTTGTTACACTGGGAGTTCTCTCCTTAATTAATATCATACGTGCCTGACTGGATTTTCTGGGTGGCCAATTAGGGTTATTGAAAAAAACTAGGATTTTTCTTGTAGTGCACTCAGGCCAGTAGTGCCCTCTCTCTTAAACCAGAAAGGACTTTGACTCAAACTCTGCACTCTTACAGATTGCTTATTTGCTGCTTTATACAATAGGATATACCATAAAAACATGTGAATTATATAAAAATAAAAGGTTCACAAAAATTGAATATGCTATGAGGGGGGGGGGGAGAGCAAAGATTCAAATTTTATATATTGAGAATTCTGTATATTGAGGTTGAATTCCATATTAATCCTAGCTGTGATAATTATGTGCAAATTTGGATCAGTTTACCAATTTGGAATCTGCCCACCTTTACTGGCCTTTTCAGTGAACTGGGAGTACTCTCTACCAACTTATGGAGTGAGCACACAGTATTCACATGCTTGTGTCAACAAACTGGATGTAGCAAAAAACCCAAAAAACAAACAAACAAAAAAAAACATTCAGGACTCATGAGTAATTCTAACACACATCTGTTTTTGCTAACTAAACTACTACTATATTAACAAAGGACATATATAACTGTAAAATAAATAAAATAAATTCTTACTTTGGTAATGCTGGGTTGTGATTTTTACACAACTGTAACAAAATGTAAATATTAGGTATCCATTGGCTACACATCACAATCCCCTGGGGGTCCCTGGACCTCACTTTGAGAGCCATGGCATAAAGGCTTTATATCACAAATCTTCAAACCAATAGTTTTTTTAATGAAAGGAGAAAGACTATCTTTCAATGAAAAATGCTTGTCTACCTTTTATTTCCTGGTATTTAAATATTTTATGCAGTCTAATACAGAGTTCTGAGTAGGAAGAGATAGTTATCTTTCTTTAAGTGCAAAATGAATATAGGCCCTTTCAGTGGGTTAGACATCAGGGCATCTTGAGCAGCACAAATATGTTTATATATAATATATATATATATATATATATATATATATATATATATATATATATATATATATATATATATATAATACATGACACTGCATAAACATGTAGTGAATGGGTAGAGTCTTAAGAAGTAAATTTGTTAGATGGTCACCAATTCTGGGTTCTGTGGTTAGATTTTTGGAATTTTGTTTTGTAAAATCAGATGAAATACTTGGAATTAATTCAAGGTCTGTAGAATTCTCTCATGTTAAACAGAAGACCACAAAGCAATTTTCACTTCCTGAACAACATGTCTGTTTCCTCACATTTCTGCCCTCTGGATGAGCACAGCCAGATTGTGAGTGTGGGCAGGTGGTAGATTGGACATAGGGTGGACTTTGTTGTACTTGCCAACAGGAGGAGATGAGTATTTTAATGAGCCAAAAATTCCAGGATACTGTTTATTAAGTTACCGATGATTTTTAAACACATTTTTAAGAACATGAAAGACAGGGTTTGATTATAACTAAGATCAATATCCTTCCATGTGCTGCATAGCTCTTATGTAGGTACTTATAGTAATTAATTTCTATTGTGTCCAGAGTTTCCGGATTTTTCTTTGATTAAAAGCAGAGCAAAATTTAGCTAACCATATTCTCAAACAATAGGACTATAAAGCCCAGATTGATTTCCATCACGTAGTAGAAAGTGCAAATGAAAAAATAGGGTTTTATGCAGGTACATAAATAGCATTTTAGCTTTTTAGTTTCTTTACACACCCAGAGTCACTGTTACTACTGCTGCTTTCGCTAAAATCAGCCACCATGTTGAATACTTGCATAATTTTTTTTAATGTTTATATATTTGCTCACATGGGGTCAGTATGATGCAGCTGGCATTCCTTTTGTTAGAACACACGGTGCCTGGACGGAATGAACACTGTGAATATACCCTGCTAGTAGGATTGCTAACTTGTATACTAATGGTTACTGTTGTTTGCTAGTGAGCAAACTATTATTACTAATAGTTACATACTAATAAATAAAATTTAGATAAAACTCCAAAGTGCTTGCTGTAAATGTGATGGTTAAATGAAATACAAATTATTTTTTTCCCCTCAAAGTCCTTGCTTAGTTCACATAAGGCTTGACGCTGACATAAGCACATTTTTCTTGTACAGAAGAAAGAAAGGAAACACCTAAAAGCATCACAACAACATTTAATGCACCAGCACACAAGGATTTTAGTAAAACTGATCCAAACTGCCTCATTTGTTGGTCTATATGTTATTGCCAGCTTAATTGTATATCCGTTTAACCAAACTAAAACCTAGCTTGGAAGAAGTAAGAATGCTATACGAAGCTGCACTATCCAATTCCAACAGCACTGGCATTAAGATCCTTATCAGATGAACTGATGAACCCGCTCTGCTCCCTGGTATAATGACAATCTGCGCTCTAGAAAGGCTGCATGTCGGAAAATGGAGCGTAAATGGCGCCTTACTGGACTGAGTGTCTACTATCAAGCGTGGAAGGATCTTCTGGGGGATTATCGTGCACTACTGGAGACTGAACGATCCTCTTACTTCTCTGCTGCTATTGTAAAAAATCAAAATAATCCCAGACACTTGTTCCATACCATAAATAGATTGCTTCAAGTTAATGCTGTTACCATTTTGTCTGTTTCTCAGCAGCTCTGTGATTCCTTTCTACAGTTTTTCAATTCTAAGATTGTCAATGTTCGTAAAGAAATTTCTGTTAATCCTGACTGTGCCAATCCACTCCTTCGTCCTTCTGGGTTCACTGGTGTTTCTTTCACCCATTTCTCACTGTTTGACTCTGAGGCTCTCATAAGGGAGGTCTCCAGCATGAAATCTACCACCTGCCTGCTGGATCCAATTCCCACGATGCTGTTTAAATCGTGCTTTGCTGTGTGGTGCCCTGCTATCCTCAGCATTATAAATGAATCACTGGAGACTGGGGTTGTTCCAGCAGTACTGAAGACTGCTGCTGTTACACCTGTCCCCAAGAGAGAAAATGTTTCTGTGGATGATTTTAACGATTTTCGCCCCATTTCAAATCTTCCGTTTTTGGCAAAAATACTTGAGCGTGTTGTCGCCTCTCAACTATGTTCTCATCTGACAACCAACAACCTCTTTGAACCACTTAAATCAGGTTTTCGTAAATTTCATAGCACTGAAACTGCGTTGGTCAAAGTTACAAATGACCTTTTGATGGCCTCTGATTCTGGAGCTACCTCACTTCTTATTTTTCTTGACCTTAGAGCCGCCTTTGATACTGTGGATCATGGTCTTTTACTTAACCGCCTTGAAAGTGTTTTTGGTGTGTCCGGGAAAGTTTTAAACTGGTTTAAATCCTATTTTACTGACCGTTCCCAGTTTATTTCTATGAGTGGCTTTAGATCTGACACTTGCTCGGTGCTCACTGGTGTTCCTCAGGGTTCAATTCTAGGCCCTCTACTGTTCAATATTTATCTATCTCCACTTGGGCATCTGCTGCGAACACTTGGCCTCGATTATCACTTTTATGCTGACGATACCCAAATCTACATTCACTCAAGATCTGGTGAAAGCATTGATGTTGGCTATCTTTCTGGCTGTATTTCTGAGATAAAGAAATGGATGAATAATAACTTTCTGTGCCTGAACAGCGGGAAAACTGAGGTCATGCTCATAGGTTCCCGTCATCAGATTCGCAAAGCGGCTCCACTGTCTCTATCTGTTGTTCTAGAGTTCCAAAGCAAGTTGAGGAACCTTGGTGTAATTTTTGACACTAACCTCACTTTTGATTTTTTTGTTCAGAGCACTGTGAAAGCTTCCTTTTTTCACCTCAGAAATATTGCCAGATTAAGACCAATGCTAATCTTATCTGTCGCTGAAAAGCTGATCAATTCATTCGTTGTCACGCGGTTGGATTATTGCAATGCCGTTTTAGCCGGAGTTTCTAAAACTGCAATTAACAAATTGCAGTATGTTCAGAACTCTGCCGCCCGGATCCTGACGGGAAGCAGGAGATATGACCATATCACTCCTGTTTTGAAGTCCTTACACTGGCTCCCGGTCAGGTTCCGGGTGGATTTTAAGATCTTGATGTTAACATACAAGGCATTGCACGGTTTGACTCCACAATATTTAACTCACTTATTAATCCCGTACACCCCACATCGCAGACTGCGCTCCTCACAGGGTCATCTACTTACGGTTCCACTAACCCGCCTTAAGTCTATGGGTGACAGGGCTTTTTCTGTCTACGCTCCATCACTTTGGAACTCTCTTCCCCCCGAACTCAGGGACGCTCAGTCCTTTGGCATTTTTAAAGCTCTTTTAAAGACACACTTTTTTAAACTTGCTTTTGACTCTTAATATCTTTTTGACTGTTTTATATTTGTTTTTTATTACAGTTTTAGTCATTTTATTTAACTTTTATTTATTCTGTGATTTGTGTTTTTATGTACAGCGCTTTGCGAAGCTACTTTAAAGGTGCTTTATAAAATAAAGTTTATTATTATTATTATTATGAACTGGTTCACATCTCAGATCATCTGTCCTTGTCATTCACAAAATGAGGTCTTTGTCACAAGGGAAATGGTGAAAATTACACTCACAGAAATAAGATATTGTTGCATATTCAATACCTTTTAGAAAATATATTTTACCTGTAAAAATAATTGAAGGTACATAATTGGACCATAAAGTTCACTGACGTACTTTTAAACAAATTTACTCTAAAGGCTAAATAAGGTTACACCATGTCCACCTTTCTTGGTAAAAGCCTTGATGATACCACCTCAACAACTAGGAAAAGTACAGTTTGAGAGCTTTTGTTTTGAGAAAGTAACTGCAGGTATATAGCCTGAAACTTAAAGTTTAGCTTAGAACTGCTGTATAAATTCCAATCAGTTATTACAAAGTCACGATATAAACACTCACAAAAAATAAAATGGCACAGATGAAGGACAGAGTCCCTGTCCATGGTGCTGATTCACAAAATGCCACACAAGTGTTGGAGAAAAGCTCCAAACATACTGTATTGATTTATATGATCACCAATAACATTTGATAAATATCCAGTCTCCTGACTGTCCTTTATCTGTATTTGTATAATTTGTGAATTTGAAACTGCTGTATTTCAGAGTAATTTTAGTGTATTCTTTAGATTATTTTAGTGTATGTATTGTTTCCATTAATGTTTTTTACTCACAATAGCCACTTAACAGTAATCAGAAGACACGCCTCGACACTGGATATAAATACAACTGATTTATACTGTAAGCATTCATGTTATGCAAAGATACCAGAGTCTAAACATCAGACAAAGACCAAACAGCCTAATGGCTGTTGTGATGAGCAAACAATGTGACATATTTAATCCCTAATTCATAAAAAAGTGTACTGGACACAAAAGCAAGGGTGTCTTGAATAAACCAAAACAAGGGAAAGAAATCTAATACACACAGGATATTGCACATCAAGTCTTGTACAATAATATTCATTTACGGACATTGTTTTTCATTGGAGCTTAATCCGATGATTATATCTCGCTTTGATTGTAGTAAAGCCAAGTATCTAGAGGAAGGCTGGAAGGCTATTGTTAGGTTACTGGTTTCAGTGGTGTTCATGTTTAATGCATGTCAGGCAAGACCAAGAGGTGAACACAAGATTGCTGTTACGCTCAAGAAAACAATAGCGTGAGACTGAAGTGATTATATTTACTTTATTACACGAGCTTCAGGCAGAATCAAAGGGAATGTTTCTTTTAAGGCTTTAACACCAGGACTTGTTTTTCTTCTAAATTAAACAGGACAATCTAAATAGGAATATGCACACTACCTAGCCACAACAACAGAACATTGAATAAAGAATGTTTATTCTTTATAAACAGAATATTGACCAAAGCTGTGCAGGTGTGTAGTAACAGCAGAATATGACAAAACAATTGTCTTTAAATTATAGATTTTACACTATCAAACAATTTAAGCTGGAAAAACTGTCCCAGTAGCAATGATGTCTTAGGAAAATCATGTTGTCTCTGAGGTAGGGATGTAATATAAAACCATTAACTGTATCTGTATGGCCAATTAATTAATCAATCAATCAATCAATTAATCTATTAAGATCTGTACCACTTTGCCCCCACTGGAAAAGCACTAGATAAAACCCAAAGGTAGAAATGCCAGCACTGGAAATTTTGAAAGAATCTTTACCCTTAAATTGTGTCTGTTGAACCCTGTCTAAACTGTTGAAGTGTCCATACTCCACATCAGTTGACTACAGTAGTCGAATAACACAGACAGCATCCATGGCTGATAAAAGGATAGTTAAGCAGTCATGCTTTTCCCCTCACCTCTTAGAAAAAGTGTCCAAAACAGGCGGAACCGGTCAGACTGGTAAAGCATTTGTGCCAGCTTGTAACGTCTACTAAATGCTATAATAGACAAATTATTTTTTTAAGAAAATAAATCAACAGTAAGCCATTTAGGAATCTCTAACATGTATTGATCAATTTAGTCAAGCAATAATGTAGCTAGGAAATAAATGACCAGCTGGTAAAGATGGTCTACCAGTCTGATCAGCTTAGCATGACCTACATTGAATGGCTTGCAGCTTTTAACTGCACTTGTTATTCCCTTCAGTTCTTAATCATCAAGGAGAACAAAGGATTTGAATACCAATTGGATTCATTTTTCTACAAGGCCTGGGTCAGTGAGAGGCCACATAGATCAACAGTAGCTATTGAACTCCACAAGGGAACAGTACACAGTAAGAGATACAGGGAGTGTCTTATCGCCCTGTCTATGCACAACAGCCCTGACCTCAGCTTTAATATCTGGTCTGTTGATTCAACCATAATCTTCTGACTGGCTTAGAGTCAAACTGTTTTATTTGTTATGCTGTCACTTTAGAGTGATCTTTCTCATTTGTTTAAGATTTTCCACCAGATTCTCCATCACTTCCTTGAGTATGATGAATTGTTCCTGGAACGCAGTGGCTTATTGTTGTGGAGGAGACAAGGCGTCTATCATTAGTCCCCTGCTGTGGTGAGATGTTTGTAAATGCGTGAGTGTGTGTGAGTTGGTTCCTCTCATTGTACATTAAATGTCAGGTGCACACGGGACTATGGAGGTTCGTCATATTCCTCCAAATGGCATTATTCTTTCTGAAAAAGTGGTGGAAATATAGTTGGGTGAATAGAAGGAAGATCTGTAAAGGCAGAGAGACCGACCGAGACACCACCTACTGAGAAGATGATTGACAACAGCATCTACACAACTCGGCTATTAGGTCACATTTTGTGGAGCTCACCAAAACCTCTCCACCCTGACCACAATTAGCTCATCTGTGAAGCTAGGATCGAATGTGAAGCTGATGTAGTGAACTAAAAAAAAGACAACCACTTGTTTGAGACAAAAAGAATGAGAGCTATTTTTTTATACACTTCTACAGCTGTTGACATTTGTACCCTCATCTAGAGACACAAAAGGGCACTTTAAAAGGACATCCCCTGTGGTGCCTCAAACAAATAGGAAACAAGCCAGATAAATCATTCAACTGTTTTCTTTGAAAATATATCATACTCTGGAGAAAGTGCTAAGAGAAAGGAAAAGCTGAAGAAATGGATACTGCTTTACATGAGTGGTTTCTCAGCTGAAACTAAGACTGAAACAAGAGCTATTTAGACATGGTTTGATGATCACACACACGCACACACGCACTTTAATCTATCACACGCGCGCGCATGTGTGTGATAGATTAAAGGAAAACCCAAAAAATCTAAAAGGTGTGTTTAGTAAGGCGTTGGGCCACCACAAGTCACCAGAAAAGCTTCACTGAACTACATGGAGTTTACAGGTCTCTGGAGCTGTCTTGGGCAGATGAACTGGATTGATGCTGGTGGTGGGGAGCAGTGACTAACATCATGCACTAAAATCTCCTATTGGTGTTCAATTGGGTTCAGGTCTGGTGACTGTAAAAGCCATAGCAAACCATTCAGTGAGCCGTCATGACCTGTGAATGGGGGTGGGGTCATCATGATATATACCACTCCCATCAGGATAGAAATGTTATGCATAGGAATGTGATTTGCAGTGACACTTCCCTATAAGGGGATTAATCACCCATAGTAAATGCATGTCAGAGATGAAGCAGAGCATCATGAAAGCACCATAGTATTTTTCCAGGAATCAAGACACTTATAAGGAGTTATTTTGTCCACAAGTATAAGCCACAAAACCCTGTCAAACATTTGTTACTTACCCCCCAAATGATGAAGACTATCTCAATTCTACCTCACTTTTATATACTATGTAAAGCGTTATATAAATGTAAATGTAACAGTTAAGAGAAATCTTAACATTAAATTACACAACATGGATATTCTACACACTTGTATGCTCTCGAATTTGTGACAACATTTTGGGGAAGGTGTCCACATACATTTGACCATATTGTGTAAATGGGAAGGAAAAAAAAATCAGTGGAAATGATGTTTCTACAATAAAACATGCATTAAACAGCTCTCTGAAAAGTCATCTATGTTCATTCCCAGCTTCAGTTTCAGTTTAGTCCCAGCTGAGATTTTTATAATCTTGTGTTGTGGTTTAGTGTTTTGCCCAGTGGTTTGTGCTGGTGGTTTGATCTGTTTTTTTATCTGGTCATTCTTGAGAACTTAGGGCTTGGGAATCAGCATAATGTCTCTCTTCAGCATGGGATCATTCCAACATTTTGATAGTCTTTGATAAGTCATTGATGACATGCTACAAATATGTTTACACACACTATGAGACCTTAAAGAGATTTTCTGACTAATAGGACTGAAAACTCTACAATCTAGAATCAACACTGGAAATAAGTCCATTTTATAATTATTTACCTAAATGATCTGATTCTAATTTACTGTGTTAAAGTGTCTTCCTGAGCAACAGTTTGAAAAGATGTGGAGGTTGGCTTTGCGTGCATCAGAGGAAGCACTTGTTTATCGTACTGTTAGATGTCATGTGATGGGGGATAGTTAGCTAGTGGTTGGGAATTGGAAAGACCAAATTGGTGAGAAAAAGGGGTAAATAACATATAAACTGTAACCAGTTGCTTGTCAGAGGTTAATTTAAACATGCATAAACGTTACTCGGCTAGCTCATCGGTTTATTTTAAACATGGGAAGCAATAACATTTATATTTGCTTGTCAGAGGACCTTGAGAGGAATTCATGTAGGTGTGATGAGGACCATCAGTTGATCCCAAGTTGACTTTTGGGCAGACCAGATGTCTGTAGTGCGGGTGTCACATACTGTAGAATATAACATGATATTCTGTAAATGCTATTTCTGAACTTGTTTGATATTAATGAAATATTAGTGAAACCAAAAATAATGTTAAACATGCCATCCAAATATACTGACTAGACATGAATACGGATTTAATTCTGACAAGTCCAGTTTGAATTACTGCCACTACAGACTCAGAGGAAAAGCAGTGACATCATGATAAACTTCAGAGGTATGCCCCAAAACACTATATGGTTAAAATGAATCTTATTGATCATGAATTAATACAAATCTAGTATGTGTGTGCCTATTGTCTGGAGTATATATAAATAATTAAAGTCGCTCAATGCCACATGTTAAGTTTACAAATGAATCTACAATCCCTCAGACGTTAGCTAGTTGAGGATACTATCTGAATGCTAATTGCCAGCTATCATTAAACAAACCATCTTGATAAATTCACAGCTTAAAGAGTAACATACATATTAATGTGATGGTTATTAGGTCTTGTTTTCGCTGCCACATTTGATACAGTTTAGATTTGTTAAAATTTAGATCAACAAGTTGAAGCTGCCTGACACAAACAGTGCCTATTAATAAAGTTGATACTCTATCAAATGACACATAAAATTGACATTTTAAAGTAATTTTCACAATTTCAATTAACAAAAAAACAACAACAGGTCAGTCACATGGACAGCCCTACAGCTATCACACATTCAAATCCATAAAATTAGAATCAGGATTGGGTGCTAGTGATTAGAACCTGCTTAGAGTGTGCAGGTGGAGCCTGTCTTATTTATACCCCTCACATATCTACTGTCTGGTGTTTCCTTTGTTATTGAAGTGTGTGGTGTTGTCATGCCAAGATATAAAGAGTTCTGTAAGGACTTTAGAAAAAAAGGTTGTGGATGCTGACGAGTCTGGCAAGGGATTTAAAAGGATCTCCAAATTATTTGAAATACATCATTCCACTGTAAGGAAAATCATCTACAAGTGGCACAGATTTGAAACGACTGACAATTAGCAAATTCATTCCAAGAGCAGATCGTCTGATGCAAATAGAAGTCTCCAAGAACCCCAAAATTTCATCACAGCATCTGCTAAGTCTTGCAACTGTTGGTGTCAAAGTGCATGCTTCTACAATCAGAGAGAGATTGCACAAATTTGACCTGCATGGGAGGCGTGCCAGAAAAAAAGCCTTTGCAAGACTACAGTTTGCTAATGAGCCTATGGGCAAAGACCAGGCCTTTTGGAATAATGTGCTCTGGACAAAGATGGAGTTGATTGGCCACAGTAACAGTAGACAGGTTTGGTTCAGTCCAAATACAGCTTTTCAGGAAAAGCACCTCATGCCAAAATTTTTTTTCATACCTTCCTATCAGCTTGGACCAGTCTGGCCATTCTATTCTGACCTCTCTCATCAACAAGGTGGTTCCACCCACAGAACTGCGACACACTGGCTTTTTTTGTGCTATTCTGTGTAAACTCTAGAGACTGCTGTGCAGAAAAATTCCAGGAGATCAGCAGTTTCTTAAATACTCAAACCATCCCATCTGGCATAAATAACCACGTCATGGTCAAAGTCACTGAGATCACATTTTTCCCAATCAGCATGATTTTATGCAGTGTGCCACTCCCAAAGCATTGGCTGGTTGGATAATTGCATGAATGAGCAGGTGTACAGGTGTTCCTATTAAAATGGCTTGTGAGTGGAAACATGCATGTAAATAGGTTTATTTTACATGACTAATGAAGAATTATTAATACTAATGTTATTTAGTATACACTTCCAAAATAAATTCTTACAGAGTGAACAAACACAACATGACAGTGTGAAAAAGTGCAAAATTAAGCTAATAGCATTCCAAGCTATATCTTATAATGCTTGAAGAGTGGTTTTGGAGACAGAGACCGGTCCTGCATCAATGTATAAGCACAAATTCTGGCCAAAAGCTTGACACTGAAGTGTGCTGATGCATCTCTAATGCTTCTTTCAGCTTGATGGCATGCTGTCAGGATACCCAGTGGAGATCTAGACAACAAAACAAAGGCCAATTTTTTGCTTAACGGACAGGCTGAAATTCAAATCGTTCTGCAGGGGATTCTTTGTTTTATGTTTTTTTGCAGCCACCCACATCTATCTGTGACTTGAGATGCTTTCAACTTTCAGGTAATTTTGAGAGCTTAGGAATAAATCCTAAACTAGTTAGTTCTTCCATGTTTCTTAATTTCTTGGTGTAAGAAGCACAGCATTTGATTTGAGACCAACATCCTTTTCTTTTGTGACTTTACCTCTATAACTTAGTAAATTTAAGGGTTATTCGTTATATATTTTAGCTTCCATCCATACATTTTCTGGACCACTTATCTTAAATATAGTTGCACCACCTGGAGCCTATCCAAGGGAACTCAGGAACCAAGGCAGGGGACACCCTGGATGGGGTGCAAACCCATCTCGGGGCACTTTCAAACACCCTTTAACACACTACGGACAATTTGGAAATGCCAAACATGGACTCGGGGAGGAAAACGGAGTACCTGAAGCATGGGGGGATCATGCAAACTCTGTGTACACAGGCCGATGTGGGAATCGTACCCCCATCCCTGGAGGTGCGAGGCAGAGTACTAACCACAATGTAGAGTGTAATAGAAGAGATTTACATTCATATAATCACTGGGTTTGTAATATTCACACTTACAGTCGGTTCTATTGAGTGAGTATGGAAGTGGAGCTCTTAACTATTAATAGCCTGAAGGCTGAGGTTAGAGAGCAACTCTGAGAAAATACCGCCTGGGGCATTTAACATTTCTCATGTTACTTTAACAGAGCTCACTTACTGGATCTATTTTTAAAAGATAATTAGGGTTCACATACATAAGTTGGTAATGTCACCGATCACATTGGCGCTAGTATTCAGTTCAGTGTGAAAGCTGTGGCACATTTAAGGTCCTGTGTTAAGAAATAAAGAAAACAGGGTTGACACAAAGTGATAATTACATTCGCGTAGTTCCTTTCATTGTATGTTTATAGCACTTAAGCATCAAAGTTTCAGTTAAAATTCAAAGCTGGTTGTTATGTCTATCTCACTGTATTTATTTTTAATGTGTCTTGCACCAACTTTTTTTTTCTTTATTGACAAAGTGCTCCATCAGCCTACTTCTTTCAGTCCACCAGACACAGGAACCTTTTAAAAGTTCCCTAACCTAAATAAAGCATGCTGTGGTAAAAAAGGAGCTTCTCTCCTTTGCCACAGATGTGTTCAGTCTGGGACTGCTTCTAATCGTCTGAGTAGAGCTTAGAAAAGTTTATGAAACATTGGGTAAAGTTCACACTGCACTTATTATCAAGGTCTGCCAGTGGCATGTGACTGAGTGAAGGCCAGAGTGGTAAATGACCTGCTAGCATTAGAGTACTCCCCTAAATGTGCAGTGCAGTAATGTAGTTAAGTAAGATGTATTTCATGGTATAAATTGTGTGATGAAGTCCATTATCTGTCTTTACTGTCACCTGTTTTTCTCTCTGATATGCAAAGCTGTGACACTGTTCAATCGACACATGTTCAATCTACAGTTTTATTACAAAACAATGTTGTTGTGCAAAACATTTAAGTATCTGCCATGGAGGAGACAGTATCTGCCATTTTCAGACAGTGGCTAAAGCTACACCCAAGATTAATGAAAATCTTAGCTAGTGATTATTACTCTCTTTTAGTTTTGGGTCCTCCAGGTTGCAGCTATCAACACACAAAAATAAAGAAGCAAAAAGTAAAATAAAGAAAAAGAAAATAGAGCAAGGGGTTCACCCTTTTCCTCTCTTACATCCCCCTTCTAAAATAGGATGCAAGGTCACCCAGTTTGTGAATGCTGAGAAAGAGAACAAGAAGGAAATAGGCCAGTCATTTGGCTGGAGCTATGTGTATGTGGAGATGTGTTTAGAGATAAAAAGAAATAATCAATAATAGTTATAGATTTGCATTTCCTGATGATAAAACGTAAGAGAAAGAAATGAAGAGAGTAAGGAAAAAATTTAACAGAGAAAGAAATAAGTACAAGAAATATAAGGGTGGAAAAAGAAAAGAAAGAAAGGAAGAAAGAAAGAGAAAAAAGAAAATTAAGAAAAACTAAGAAGTAAGACAAGATAAAAAGAGGAAGAATGAAAGAGAGACAAAATGGACAAAACTGAGTAGTAGAACTGTAAGCAAGTAGAACTGCATTTTAAGCCTTTCATGCTGAATTAATTCTATAAAAAAAATTTAAAGAAGAAGATAAAAAGAATTTGTAACTCAAATACAGTATTTTCGTGTGTGGGCAATCATCTTTATATCACACCAGTATTCCTCATTTTGCACATTTTATGTATATATTTACAACACTGCATATCATGCTGCTGCCATTTGTTTTGTATTATTGTCATATTGTCAATGTTAAAAGTTTGTCTTATCTTGTCTTATCTTTGATCGGACCTACTGTTTTCCGATCAGCTCATTATAATCCAAAGTTCATGTGCATGATTGAATCTGTATCAATGCTCAGGACTACCATAAGGAATATGCTGTGTAACGCTGACTGGCTTGATAAGAAACAAGTTTGGCACTGTTTCAGTCAATGGTCATTGTGAGAGTTGGTGTGCCACACTGATGACATGCCAACATGCATCTCTGCCAAATCCAAACTTCAGGTAAGAAACAAAGGCAGGAGTTCATGTCCCTTTGGATGAGCTTAGATGTGGATATTGAATAAATCATGAGCAGGTTGGATTACTGTGCTTAAAGCAATGTGTGACTGTTTAGTTCAGATAGCTGATTTAGTTTGTCCAAATAGACACAGCATTTTTTCTTGTGACAGTGTAAATGTAGACTTCTGAAAGTATTCAGACCCCTTTGGTTTTTGCACACTTTATTGTGTTAAAGATTTCATTTAAAATGAATGAAATGTACTGTATTTGGCCATCCATTTATACACAACTTATAATGAGTGTCTTTTTTTCTCTTTTTTAATTATTTCGATAATTTAAGAAAAATCAAAGACTAAAATTTTCTCATTTAGATAATTAATTAAACACTTATTCTGTGCATTGTAGAAGCTAGTTCTATAAGCTTTGTGCACCTTGATTTTTCTATTCTTCCTGGCAGATTCTCTCAAGTGCTTTCAGATTGCATTGGGAGCTTCTAAGGTCCCGGTCTGAGGTTGTTTGCACTCTGGAACAGGTTTTCGCAAGGTCCTCTCCATATTTGGCTACATTTGATTTTTCTTTCAATTCTGACCATTCTGCCTATCTCTGCCACTGAGAAGCACTCCCATAGAATGATGCTGCCACCACCATGCTTCACCACAGGGGTGGTATTCATCTGCTGATGAGCAGTAGCTGTTTTTCAAGACATATCACTTAAAGATCAACCCGAAAAGAAAATTTTTTTTCATCATACCAGAGAATCTTTTTCCTCATGCTCTCAAGGTCCGTTAACGACCTGCCACATGTTTTTTACTCAGACGTGGCTTGGCAGAAGTCTTGACAGAAGGAATATTTCTGAGATAGTTGTACTCCCAGCAGATTCACATCTCTGAAGGTTCTTGGGTTCTTGGTCACCTTCCTGTCCAAGGCCCTTCTAGCCTTGTTAATGTGTTTGGGTGGATGGCCAGCTCTATGAAGAGTCCTGGTGGTTCCAAACTTCTTCCATTTCACAATGATGGAGTCAACTGTGCTGCTTCAAAGCATTAGAAATGGTTTTAAACCCTTTCCCAAATCTATGTCTTAACACAGTTTGATTGCGGAGATCTACAGGAAGTTTCTTGGACTTCATTGTTTGGTTTTTGGTCTGACATGCACTGTGAACTACTGTGAACCTTATACACACAGGTGACCCTTTTTATAACTCATGTCCAGTCATCTGAATTTTCCACAACTTGAATCCAGTCAAGTTCTAGAGTCGTCTCAAGATAATCAAAGCAAACACAATGCACCTGAGCTCAATTAGGAGTGCCATATGTGTGGATCTGAATAATTATCTAAATGGCATAATTAAGTTTTTGATTTTATATAAATTTGCAAAAGATTTCTTAAAAACATGCTTTTGCTTTGTCATTATTGATTATTGTTTGTAGATTAATGGTCAAAATGTAATTTGAACCCATTTTAAACAAAATCTATAACACAATAAAGTGTTAAAAAATATATGAAGGAGGTCTGAATGTTTTTCAAAGCCACTGTATATGAGGTCTTGAATGTGCTTAAATGTATGTGAGTGAGCATTAAGTTTAACCTTACTGAACTTTACATGTGCGGGTGTAGGTGGGTGTGTGGTGCTCTGTAGAGATGTTTGTGTGTGTGTTTGTGTTCAGGTATATATTTTTTTGATTCACAGCCCTAGTTGTTTAGTGTTTGGAGAGCTGCTCCATTTCAGTTCTAAATATAAGGAGTTGTACCAGATCTCAGATCTAATCAGTAGGGAGGAGGATATAAAGTCTCCATCAACACAGCACACGATAAACACAATGTACACAGCTCAATCTAAAACAAAACAAACAACATATGTGTCGCCAAGGAGGAAGTCTCTCTGTAGGCCAAAAAGTGGATGTTTATGAGCTAGATAAAATCTTCCTGAATCTTGATCTATATCAAAACTAACTTGAGTACAACCCTTTGCACTGATTTACTTTCATTCATTGACATTTTATTTCCTTCCCATGCTCATTTCCTGTAACTGTAAGATGTGAGGTCATTTCCTCCCCTCTTCCAGCATGCTCCCTATGTCATATGGATAAGCTCTATAGCATGGTGTCTCTGAGGAGAGGGGTTACTAGAAGATCACTTGAAACTGTGGACGACTTTTGGCCTCATTCAGAAAAAGGTCAGAGCTTAGTCTGAATTAAAAAGATACTCTGAGTTAAAGGTGCCCTGCTACGCTGGGTGGAAACTAGCTTCCCACTGTTAAATGAATGTAATAGCATAAACACACACACACGTAAACACACACGCAAACACACACACACACACACACACACTTGTGTGTGTGTGTGTATAAATATATATATATATATATATATATATATATATATATATATATATATATATATATATATATATATATATATATATATATATATATATATTAGTGTATATACAGTGAGTGGAAAAATCTATTTGATCTATTTGACCCCACTGCAAAACATGACTTAGTACTTGGTGGCAAAACCCTTGTTGGCAATCACAGAGGTCAGACGTTTCTTGTAGTTGGCCACCAGGTTTGCACACATCTCAGGAGGGATTTTGTCCCACTCCTCTTTGCAGATCTTTTCTAAGTCATTAAGGTTTCGAGGCTGACGTTTGGCAACTTTAACCTTCAGCTCCCTCCACAGATTTTCTATGGGATTAAGGTCTGGAGACTGGCTAGGCCACTCCAGGACCTTAATGTGCTTCTTATTAAACCACTTCTTTCTTGCCTTGGTCGTGTGTTTTGGGTCATTGTCATGCTGGAAATACCCATCCACGACCCATTTTCAATGCCTTTGCTGAGGGAAGGAGGTTCTCACCCAAGATTTGATGGTACACCCTTTGATACGGTGAAGTTGTCCTGTCCACCCCAAAGATAATGTTTCCACCTCCATGATTGAAGGTGGGGATGGTGTTCTTGGGGTCATAGGCAGCATTCCTCCTCCTCCAAACACAGCGAGTTGAGTTGATGCCAAAGAGCTCCATTTGGTCTCATCTGGCCACAACACTTTTACCCAGTTGTCCTCTGAATCATTCAGATGTTCATTGGCAAACTTCAGACGGGCATGTATATGTGCTTTTTTGAGCAGGGGGACCTTGCGGGCGCTGCAGGATTTCAGTCCTTCACGGCGTAGTGTGTTACCAATTGATTTCTTGGTCGGTTTTAATTTATTTATTCATTTTCATATGATTCATTTACATGTGATTAATTTTCATGTGATTCATATTCATACATGTGATTAATTTTCATGTGATTCATTTACCTTTTCACCCCTCCCTTCCCTTTCCCAAATATTTCATTGAGAAGGAAAACAAAACAAAACACAAAAGAAAAAAATAAAAGTACTCCCCGGCCCTCCACCCCCCCCGGCTCATCATGGCTAATCAATAGCTGTCACTGGTTATATAAAATTATAAGACCCAAGAACAGGCACAAAATTTAAGTGGGAAGTATCAGTAACTCCATCATTACAGATTGTTTCAGAGTACAGGGATTAGACCAATCCAAGTTTGGGTCAATTACACAATTCAAATCTTCATCGAAAATCAACAGGTAAGTTTTTAAGAAAGGGAGATTGCTCAACAGTCTATTAGCAAATTCCACATCATTAAAGTTTAGAGCATATACATTTACCTGTCTTTGCATTAGAGTACCAGCAACTATAATATATCTACCGTTCGCATCAGCAATAACATTAATGAACGAAAACATTTTGACAATTAAAATAGCGACCCCTCTTGCTTTCGAATTAAAGTTCAAGTGGAAGACGTTTCAAGTGTGTAAAAACCTTAGATCTCTTGACAGGATTACCCATACCTCTGCTATTCCAACTAATAAATCTGAAAGGCGTGCCTGCCCCTGCTATGCTGGGACCCATATAAAATACCATTTAAATATAGTAAACCATAGGAATATAAATAGCCAATTAGAGCCGAAGAGGGACACACACCCAAAGTCTCCATAAAACAAAGGAGACAGCAGTTTCCCACCTAGAGTTGCCCACAAAGTGGACAAAGAGTAAGCTAAACAAAACTACCTAAACAAGAAAAAATTTCAGTAAGAGAAAAGTCCCCTACTGACTTCAAATCTAATAAATAGGCTGCACACTTTAACAAATATAATGTCCTTATCTTTTAAAGACTTATAACTAATAATATTACACCGTGCAGCACATAAATAATAATAATAAATAATAAACAAAGAAAATAACTAATAAAATGAAATAAGCTCTAACCCAGTCAGAGCGTCGAAACAGAGAAGCACATTAATACAGAAGTAGATTTCTTGGTGACTATGGTCCCAGCTGCATTGTAGTTCTGGGCTGATTCCACACTGTTCTCATGATCATTGCAACTCCACGAGGTGAGATCTTGCATGGAGCCCCAGGCCGAGGGAGATTGACAGTTCTTTTGTGTTTCTTCCATTTGCGAATAATCGCACCAACTGTTGTCACCTTCTCACCAAGCTGCTTGGCAATGGTCTTGTAGCCCTTCCAGACTTGTGTAGGTCTACAATCTTGTCCCTGACATCCTTGGAGAGCTTTTTGGTCTTGGCCATGGTGGAGAGTTTGGAATCTGATTGATCGATTGCTTCTGTGGACAGGTGTCTTTTATACAGGTAACAAGCTGAGATTAGGAGCACTCCCTTTAAGAGTGTGCTCCTAATCTCAGCTCATTACCTGTATAAAAGACACCTGGGAGCCAGAAATCTTTCTGATTGAGAGGGGTCAAATACTTATTTCCCTCATTAAAATGAAAATCAATTTATAACATTTTTGATATGCATTTTTCTGGATTTTCTTGTTGTTATTCTGTCTCTCAGTGTTCAAATAAATCTACCATTAAAATTATAGACTGATCATTTCTTTGTCAGTGGGCAAACGTACAAAATCAGCAGGGGATCAAATACTTTTTTCCCTCACTGTATGTATGTATGTATGTATGTGTGTGTGTATATATATATATATATATATATATAATGTGGTGTCTGTACATATGTACATACATATCTACGTACATACAAATGAGAAATAGAGCAAAATTTTTTTTCCAAAAGTTTCAAGTTAAAGATAAAAGTGGGGAGAGAAAAATTAGTGTTTAGTGTGTGAGGTTTAACAGATATTCTTCCATTATAAGTATCAAAAATTGTCAATGTATGTTAAGATATGAATAGTGAAATTTTTTTTTATGGTTTTAATTGTGATATTCAGTGCTTTGTAGTATTCGCCCCCTTTAACCTTTCTACATTTTGAAGTATTACAACCTGGAACTGAAATGGACTTAATTGGTCCTCTTGGTGGCTTCTCTGACTAATCCCTGGCTTCTCTGACTAATCACTGACATTTAGTGGATGACCACCTCTAGGCAGATTCTCTGGTGTGGCGTATATTTTCCATTTTTTTTTAAGTAATGGATTTAATGGTGCTCAGTGGGATGTTAAAAATTTGGGATATTTTTATATCCACCACTCTAGTTTTCCAGAACAACGTCCAGGAATTGTTTTGATAGCTCCTTGGTCTTGATGATGCTGTTTGTTTAGGTATGTACTAAATGTACAAAACAAAAAGAACATTTAGTGAGATTAGGTAACACATTATTTGCGCATGATTCGACTCTATTCAACTAATTATGTGATATCTGATGGGAGCTGGTTATGAATTTAGAAGAAATAAAGAATTAATTGAGGGGCTTCACAGTAGCAATGTGGGGGGTGAATATGATGTACATTATAATCCCGATTAGGTGCCGTTCAGTTCAAAGTTGTAACACTACAAAATGTGGAAGAGATCAAGAGGGTTGAAAACTTATTTAACATATAACTTGTAATCTCACCCTTTTTTGAGCTTCCAACATATGTACTCTATATAGCTTTTGGATCCTTTTAGTTGTATTATTGCCTCTCCTAAACCCACACACCCATACATAACTCTAAACATATTAGTTATACCTGTTATCACACATTTCCTTTTCAAAGCATGAGGCTGTCAAACATCTTTTCAAACTATACCAATCAGCCATAATATTAAATCCACCTGCCTAATATTGTGTAGGTCCCCCTTATGCCACCCAAACAGCTCTGACCCATCAAGGCATGAACTCCTCAAGACCTCTGAAGGTGTGCTGTGGTATCTGGCATCAAGACTTTAGCAGCAGATCCTTTAAGTCCTGTAAGTTGCAAGGTGGTGTTTCCATGGATCGGACTTGTCTGTCCAGCACATCCCACTGATGCTCAATCAGATTGAGATCTGGGAAATTTGGGTTATTTGAGCAAAGGCTAACCCCAGATGGGTTAGCCTTTGCTCCCCGCGTGCATCAGTGAGCCTTGGGTGCCCATGACACTGTTGCTGGTTCACTGGTTGTCCTTCCTTGGACCACTTTTGGTAGGTACTAACCACTGCATACCAGGAACACCCCACAAGACCTGCTGTTTTGGAAATACTTTGACCTAGTTATCTAGCCATCACAATTTGGCCGTTGTCACTCAGATCCTTGCCCTTGACCATTTTTCCTGCTTCCAACACATCAATGTCAAGAACTGACTGTTCACTTGCTGCCTAATATGTCATGGCACCTGTAAAGGGGTGTATCCCACCCCTTGACAGGTACCATTGTAATGAGCCAGTCAGTGTTATTCACTTCACCTGTCAGTAGTTTTAATGTTATGACCGATCACTGTATATTTCTGTTGATTTTGCCTTATCTTTTGGTTTGTTGTCTTGTCACAGGCAACACCCATATTTCAATTACTTGGACTCTTTATTTGTGCTCTTATTCACAATATATTTATTCTGCGCATCTTTTCAAAACACTTGGTATTGTTTGACTTTAGAGCCGACAGGCTTACCACTTTGTTGATTTATGATTCCATTATCTAGTATCACCTAGAAGAGGATGCATTCCCTTTTGAGTTTGGTTCCTTTTAAAATAATCCCAGGCACTTTCCCTTTGTTTACAATAGCCTATATTTGCTCAAATTGATTAGATTTAATTTTTATTATTTGTTTTAAAAAGATATTTGTGGCCATGGAACCATCTGCCAAAAAAACAAAAAACAAAACCTCAGAACAAACACATAAAAAAAAAACCCAACCATGCACTGACACATTTTTTCCATCCACACCCTTGTACGAAAACTAGCCTAATGTGCTGTAAAAGCCACGACCCTGGTGGCCCTGCTGGCCCTAACAATTGACCCTATTTGTACTTTTAGAAAACAGAACAATAACATTCTATTGAGTGTGGCTGATGAACACTTGACTCCACAACCTGAATAATTGAAACCATCTGTAGAAGCCTCTCCATTCTCTCCACTCACTATAAGCTCTTTCTTTTGTTCTTTTGTGCTTCTATAGGATACTGTATACTCCTACTGGCTGTACACTTCAATGGGCTGTTTTGGGTTACAATGCAACTCTGTTGTAATGTTAAAGCATCACAACCTATACCATATATTACACTTGAGCAGAAGACCTGATGTTTGCCCTGTGATTAAAAAGTATATAATTTTTTTCAAATGAGATTTCCCATGCAGTAAAGAGTTTATGAGAAATTCAATAGGTTTAATAATGACCTTTTGTCTAAGGGCTTCTTAAACTAAAGCTTACAAAGTTCCCTAGAATATTTCACAACACGATGTCCTCTACTTGGTCCTTTTTTAGAGTTCATAAATAAGCTATGAAATACAAATACATCCTTCCTCAACACTTGCCTGAGTACCTTTAAACTCCCATTTCCATATTCTTATGAATCATAAGATATTTGGCAGGAGCCAATTCCTCTTGAGATATAAATATAACTGCTAAGTGGGAACAAACTCTGGTTACTCTTCCCATGTTATCATGAAATGGTTCTGGAGCAACGTTCCCACCAAATGTTAATTTGTGTAAAACAACCAAAACCCAGAGTGTTGAAGTGGTACAAACCCACGCCAGGAGGCCTGAAAGATGTGTACATTTGTGGTTGTAGTGTGTTTTGGATTGTGAAATTGTATTTGTAGATTAATCTAGTGTGCGTGCACATGCATGCTTAAGTAAGCACACATACAGTATGTATGCAAATATGTTTTCCAACTATACTGGCATCTCATAGTTATTTTCATGTCTGTATTGTCTTTAGTAATTTGATTAGTAAAGAATGGAAAGTGCTACTTTCTCTTTAAAGTATCGCAACGCAATCCTACACCGAGGGAGAGAATAAGATTGTACATTTAGGATCTTGTCAGACTGAGAATGATAAAAGATTAGGATAACAGATAAGTGTTTTCCAGATAAGGAACACAAAATCCATGCATATGGTTCACGAGTCAGACTGTATCTCAGGGCAGGAAGCTTGAGTGTCCAGCAACATGTCCACACTTGAGAAATTGCTGCCTTCCTGAGCAGATGATCACATCCAAGGTTTATTAATACACTTGAATATTATTAAAAGCCAGAATCTATACTCTACATTGCCAAACGTTTAAGGACACCTGAACATCACACCCTTAAGTAGTTCTTCCCCAAACTCTTGCCACAAACTTTGAAGCACACAATTTTATGGCATGTCTTTGTATGCTGTAGCATTACAATCCCCCTTAATTGGAATTAAGTGTCCCAAATCTGTTCCAGCTTGACAATAGCCTGATGCACAAGGCGAGCTCCATGAAAACATGATTTGCCAAGTTTGGACTGGAGGAACTCGAGTGACATGCATAGATCCCTGCCCTCAGCCCCACTGAACACTTTTGGAATGGAATGAAACATCAATTGCACTGGAAGCCTCTTCACCTGACATCAATGCATGTCCTCACTAATGCTCTTGTAGCTGAATGAGCACAAATTCCCACAGCCACGCTACAAAATCTAGTGGAAAGCCTTTGCAGAAGCGTGGAGGTTATTATAACCTGCTATTATAACAGCAAAGGAGGACTAAATCTGTAATGGGATGTTCAACAAGCACATATGGGTGTAATGGTCAGGTGTCTACAAACTTTTGGCCTTAAAGTATATCTTTATACCACTGTGTTGTTGAATTCTTGAAGGTATTGATACACTTTCTATAACAGCATAGTAGTTCTGGCTACAAGTTATTTATTCATGCGCCCATTCTAATACATTTCTGTATTAATGACTTACACTGGAACTTGCATGGCAGACAGTTGTCTGTGAAGCTGGCTGGGGAGAGAACAAATGTTTTATTAAGGTCCACATTAAACATAACCATAAATAGATTTGAAAAAAAAACAACAACAAAAAAACATGTGCCATTCTTTAATTAATCACAAAATATAATTGTTCATAAATAACTGAGGTATAAGAAAAATAAAGTACTTGCTGTTATTGGAAAGTAATCAACTTCAGGGTGGTAGCAGCATACAATCATGTTTTATTCCTCACTTGACAAAAGTCAGTGTTAATGCTTTTAGCTGGTTGAAGAGGTCTAATGCTTGTGAGGTCTTTTCAATGACTGGTCTTTAATCTTAAGTAGAAAGTAAATATTAACCAGTGAGTTAATGAATAGTAATCTGAGTAATCCGAGTTGGGCTTGTTGAGTAAATGGACATATGGGAATACTTTCAATACAACATAAATGCCAAAACAACATAAATACTTTCAAACTGTTTAGATGTTAAGATTGGATTTAAGTGACTTATGGTCTTCCAGGATCGGATTACAGCATAATCCACTTACTTGAGAAGAAAATGTGACACTTGAGTCAAAAAGAGAATTTTTTTTCCATCTATACTGTTATAAACAGGACTACTTGCCTCTTACAGTATTTACAACAGCAAGGTTTCCCAGTTGGAGAATGCTGGAGTGTCTTCCGCTGATTACACATGTTGGAGGAAATAATCTTTGAAACACTAAATTGTTTTTGAGGCAGCATTGTTGCACAGCAGGTAGTAATACTGCCGAACAGCTACAGCATCCCCAGTTTGATCCCAAACTCAGGTTACTCTCTCTGTGGAGTTTTGCACGTGCGTTTTCTCCAGGTTGTCCTCACAATAAATCACATTACAATAAATTGCCTCTAGGTGTGAAAGAGTTTGTGAATTTGTGTGTATGATGGCCTTCGATGGACTGGAATCCCAACCATGGGTGTATTCTCATTTCACAGTCAGTGTTAATGGGATAGACTCCTGGTCCAAAATGATCCTTGAACATCATAATGCAGTTATACTGAAAATGAAATGAAAAATGAAAAACCTGTGCATACACTCAGAACCTTGCAACCTTTTTGCAAAAGGTCTAAAGAAAGTTTCCCTTGTATCTAGGATACCGCTTTAACATTTTCTCCACTTACTTTGCGTCGATCATATTTTGTATTGCTTCTTGCATTTTCATTTATTTGTATTATTGTTTATGCGGTTAAGTTGACATATCACTGTGTGTCCACCTAGATCACTCCAGCACTATTACAAACTAGCATTTGACTAACATTTTTATCCTTGTAGATGTGCTAATAGGTGATTTGTATCGTTTCATCTTCAACATGTTGCATGCTTTGTAAATGTCTCTGGTGTTAAATGAGGTAAAGTTAAAAGATAAAGTTAGCTAAATGTATTTCAAGTTGACTGCTAAGGCTGAAAAGGCAAGGAAGAGCACAAGGTGTCAAATTTGTGTGGAATGGAAAGAAAGTTTTCTTTAGTTTTCTTTAAAGATCCAGATTTCTCTTATAGTCCTCTGACATAAATGTACTGACTGCATACTTGTAAATACAGTAGAGTGCAAACATTTACATAGCCTAAGGACAAAATGTAGAAGACAGTTTAATTTATACAAGACCTTTAGTGTGTTAGGTTTCACAGATGCTGATTATCAATTCAATTCAATTCAATTTTATTTGTAAAGCGCATTTTTACAATAGACATTGTCTCAAAGCAGCTTTACAGAAATATCAACACGGTATACAGATATTAAAGGAGCGAATTTATCCCAACTGAGCAAGCCACCGAGTGGCGACGGTGGCAAGGAAAAACACCCTAAGATGTTAAGAGGAAGAAACCATTATTATCACATTATTATCATTATTATCACAAGTAACAAAAATGGTGCCCACCAACCCCCTAAGAGTGTACACTAATATTTTGTTTATTTATTACAGCCATAGGTTTTTTTTTTATTGATGAACTGTCCAATAAAAATTTTTCCAGGCCTTCTTGTTTTTAAATTAAGTTCAGATTAAATCTATTCAATTCAAGTGACCGAATATGCTAATAACTATAACAACTCAATAATAAATATATTGTAATAACTTTAGATTGGATGGTGGATCGTAATTTCCACCACTGTAACTAAAAATTTTTTTTAAATAAAATAATAAATAATGTTAATAGTGAAAAAACAAAAATTATATTAGTTAAAATGCTTGTATTTTCTGTGATAATAAAACAAATCTTTTGTTCACCTTTTTTGTATTTACCATATCAGATACTGTGTGTGTTCATTAACTGATTATTGTTCTTACTCAGAATAAATTATTTAATTAATTAAATAAGGATTCACAATGACTGTATTATATATGTATGTAACAAATGCTGTGTGACTGAACTCTGTGAAATTCTGCGAAACTTCAGAGATTAATAAAGGACAATCCTCATCATTCATTGATTTTCTCTAAATTCTTTATCATGGTCAGGGTTGTGGTATATCGATGAACACTGGGTTAGACATAGGAATACACCTGAGTTTAATATTGTCCTACATAATACAGCATAACGTGTCAAATAAAATATTAACTGCTAGTTTTCTACATAGTCCAATCCATTTGAACTCCTGAACATCTGAGAGCCCAAATGAATGACCTCAACTGGATTGTGATATTTCAGTGCACAGCTGAAAGTTCTGTCTTTCTTTCTAAACTATACTAACAAGATGACTATAGATGGAGACGATGCCGCACTAAGATCCAGTATCAGTATTACTTATCTATATTTCAGGCCCAGCAAAAACAGACCACCCTCTATGTCCCCTAAACAATGGCCATGTCCAAAATAGCACAACAATGCTGAGGGCTTGTTTGTCTCCATCTTTCAGGCCCTAGAGACTGGTAGCATCCTGTTGTGCTTGTTGTGTCGTGTGTGGAGCCAGTGTTCCTTAAGTGGTTTCCAAGTTAACAGTCCTTGTCAACTTTGGACCAATCTCTCTTTACCTAGATTAAATCTAGAGTCATTATGGTACAAAATCAGTGTCAGTTCAGAAAAATAGTATCTACTTTTCTAGAATTTTTTTTTTTGTTTTTCTTTGGTTTGGGTTTGTTTTTTCTGGGGGGGGGGTGGGTGGTTTTTTTTGGGGTGGGGTGGGGGTGGGGTGTTTGGTTTTCTTGCTTCAGTTTTGTACTTCCTCACTGACCTGGTATTTCATCTCATTCTCTCACTTTAAAACACGGCTTCCTTATTTTTCATTATTCTCCTTCCATATTTTATAAGTCTACTGACTCCCTCGCTCTTTTCCTCACACACTAACGAACATACTGCACTTATCTCAGTTTGCAGTGCGGCTCTGAAACAAAGTCTTCCTAATAATTAGGAATGTGCACTAGATTATTTTTTGCTCCAGCACAGATTCCTCTCCCTGTGGACGAGGAACTAAACTAGGTCTCTTCTAACGCAGTCTCGAGTGATTATAAGAAACCGGACACTACGTCTGATCCAAATAATTTAACCCAAATCTGATTATTAAAACGATTTTTGCTTTAATTAATGTTAAGACCATACCATTCTCAGTAATTAGTATCTGATCTGCTGTGAAAGAAGGCTAAAGTGTAGGAAACCCCTAATTATGTACACAAGACAGTTCTTGAAACATTACATGATGACAAGTTGCATCAAGAACTAATAAACAAAAAATCAGGAAAGGTTTGTCTCTAAACACATAACTGTGGATTGCTGCTACTGACAGACAGAATTCTTATAGAAAAGAATGACAGTAAAACAGTGAAAACACATGTACAATAAATACTTTTACTATTTTAGTTAGTTCATCACAACTTTTAATTTCTCATTGTTTACTGTTATGTGGTATTTGGCAGGAAAGTTCATACTGATGCAACAGTGCTTCTTCCTCATGCTCTTGCCATTTCTGAATTTGGGTGTTCTCTGTCATGAGTCCCCCTTTTGTGCGGCGCGCTGTGGAATACGTGAGCGCGCGCGCACGTGCGGGTGCGCATGCACCGGCCTCTCGGCTGTTTACAACTTTGACAGATGGACATGTGTATTACCTCTTGTCATTTGTGTTGCTATGGGTGACGTCATGTCTCCGCCTCGTCTTGTCATGTTTGATCAAGTCACGTGTGTTATGGGATTGCCCGCAGCTGTTAGCGGTTTGGGGCTAATCGATCTGTGTGTTTATATATACCTGGAGCCGTGCTACACACGGCGCGGGAAATTCAATGTGTAAAGTCAATAAGGGCTAGATAGACCTAGAGGTCTATTCTAGAAATAGTTTGCGATAATTGAGAGTCTTTGTTTCATGTCATGTTTGTGCCATAGCCTTAGCCTTAGCATTAGCCATAGGCAGTTGAGCCTAGCTCATAGCATAGCCTAGTTTAGTTTGTTGAGTGAGTTACGTTTCTTGTTTCCGTTTTGTTTGCTTTCATTTCTGTAAATAAAAGTCTCTGTTCTAACTGTAATTGCATCCTTCCTACTTGCCTGACGTCACGAAGCGTGACATTACCATAATGTGCACTATTTAGGTTGTTGGTTGTAGTAGCAGCAGTAGCAAGAGAGGAGCAGCAGCATTAGTAGAAGTAGTTTCAGCAGCACTAGTAGTAGCAATAATAGTAGTAGTACATTCAGCAGCAGCAACAGTAGTAGTATTTGTATTATTGGTAGAAGCAGTAACAGTAGTAGTAATACTGTAAATGGTAAATGTGCTTTTATCCAAAGTGCTTTACACTGTGTCTCATTCACCCACACACTCACAGTGTCTTGCCAAAGGACACTTCGGCATGTGGAGTCACCCGGGCCGGGAATCGAACCGCCAACCCTACGATTAGTGGACAACCCACTCTACCAACTGCGCCACAGCCACCCATATAATACTAACAGAAGCAGCAATGCAAGTAGTAGAAATTATAGTAGTGGAATTAGCAGGAGCCAGTAGTAGTATTAATAGTGGTAGTAGAAGAAAAACAAATAGTAGTAGCAGGAGCAGTAGTAATAATAGTAGTAGTAATAGTAGTAGTAGTAGTAGCAGGAGCAGTAGTAATAGTAGTAGTAGTAGTAGTAGTAGCGGAGGAGTAGTAATAGTAGTAGTAGTAGCAGACGCAGTAGTAATAGTAGTAGTAGCAGGAGCAGTACTTATAGTAGTAGTAGTAGTAGTATTAGTAGTAGTAGCAGGAGCAGTAGTATTAGTAGTAGTAGCAGGAGCAGTAGCAATAGTAGTAGTAGTATTATTAGTAGTAGCAGGAGCAGTAGTAATAGTAGTAGTAGCAGGAGCAGTACTTATAGTAGTAGTAGTATTAGTAGTAGTAGCAGGAGCAGTAGCAATAGTAGTAGTAGTATTATTAGTAGTAGCAGGAGCAGTAGCAATAGTAGTAGTATTATTAGTAGTAGCAGGAGCAGTAGTAATAGTAGTAGTAGTAGTATTAGTAGTAGCAGGAGCAGTAGTAATAGTAGTAGTATTATTAGCAGGCGCAGTAGTAGTAGTCGGAGCAGTAGTATTAGTAGTAGCAGCAGGAGCAGTAGTAATAGTAGGAGTATTATTAGCAGGCGCAGTAGTAATAGTAGTCAGAGCAGTATTAGTATTAGTAGCAGGAGCTGTAGTAATAGTAGTAGTAGCAGGAGCAGTAGAAGTATTAGTATTAGTAACAGGAGCAGTAGTAATAGTAGTACTAGTAGTTGTTGTATACTTACGAATAGTAATTACATTTCTTACCACTAGGTGGAGTCTATGCTTTTAGATAGTTAGTTTTGCACTACCTTCTTAGAGAAAAGGTGTTCTAGTGAAGTCGCCTACCAGAAACACGTGATGTTCTACTAGTGTTCTTATACTACAGTATTAATGTGATTATATTTCATATAAAAGCTACCACTCGGTACAACATCCTTTGTGGTCCTGATTATTATACAAGTTACCACAGTAGTATTAGTAGTAGAAGCAGGAGCAGTAATAATAGTAGTTGTAGTAATAGTAGTTGCAGTAGAAGCAGCAGTAGTGATAGTAGTAGCAGGAGCAATAGTAATAATAGTAGTCGTAGGAGCAGCAGTAATAGTAGTAGTAGTAGAAGGAGTAGTAGTAGTAATAGTAGTAGAAGCAGGAGAAGTAGTAACAGTAGTTGTAGTAATAGTAGTTGCAGTAGAAGGAGCAGTAGTAGTAGTAGTAGTAGTAATAATAGTAGTAGTAGTAGTACATGCGCAGTAGTAGTAGCAGTAGCAGTGGTAATAGTAGTACTAGTATTAGTAGTAGCAGGAGCAGTAGTAATAGTAGTAGTAGCATGAGCAGTAGTACTAGCGGGAGCACTAGTAATAGTAGTAGTAGTAGTAGTAGTAGTAGTTGCAGGAGTACTAGTAATAATGGTAGGAGCAGTAGTAATAGTAGTATTATTAGTAGTACCAGGAGCAGTAGTAATAGTAGTAGGAGCAGTAGTATTAGTAGTAGCAGGAGCAGTAGTAATAGTAGTAGCAGCAGGAGCACTAGTAATAGTAGCAGGAGCAGTAGTAGTAGTTGTAGTAGTATTATTAGTAGTAGCAGGAGCAGTAGTAATAGTAGAAGTACTAGTATTAGTAGTATTATAATAGTAATAGTAGCAGGAGCAGTAATAATAGTAGTAGCAGCAGGAGCACTAGTAATAGTAGCAGGAGCAGTAGTAATAGTTGTAGTAGTATTATTAGTAGTAGCAGGAGCAGTAGTAATAGTAGAAGTACTAGTATTAGTAGTATTATAATAGTAATAGTAGCAGGAGCAGTAGTAATAGTAGTAGGAGCAGTAGTAATAGTAGTAGGAGCAGTAGTATTAGTAGTAGCAGGAGCAGTAGTAATAGTAGTAGCAGCAGGAGCACTAGTAATAGTAGCAGGAGCAGTAGTAATAGTTGTAGTAGTATTAGTAGTAGCAGGAGCAGTAGTAATAGTAGAAGTACTAGTATTAGTAGTATTATAATAGTAATAGTAGCAGGAGCAGTAGTAATAGTAGTATTAGTAGTAGTAGCAGGAGCATCAGTAATAGTAGTAGTAGTATTATTAGTAGTTGCAGGAGCACTAGTAATAGTAGCAGGAGGAGTAGTATTAGTAGTAGCAGGAGCAGTAGTAATAGTAGTAGGAACAGTAGTAATAGTAGCAGGAGCACTAGTAATAGTAGCAGGAGGAGTAGTATTAGTAGTAGCAGGAGCAGTAGTAATAGTAGTAGGAGCAGTAGTAATAGTAGCAGGAGCAGTAGTAATAGTAGCAGGAGGAGTAGTATTAGTAGTAGCAGGAGCAGTAGTAATAGTAGTAGGAACAGTAGTATTAGTAGTAGCAGGAGCAGTAGTAATAGTAGTAGTAGTAGCAGGAGCAGTAGTAATAGTAGTAGGAGCAGTAGTATTAGTAGTAGCAGGAGCAGTAGTAATAGTAGTAGTAGTCGTCATCTTTAGATAATGCCCTTGGCCTTTTCCATAGTCTCCCCCATATCTGTTATCTGATTGTTTTGTTTTGTGAATGTGATAAAATAGAATTGAATGTGAATCACTTGGATCAGGACAAAAGCTGAGAAATGGAGAGAAAGTGGGAGGGGAAAAGAGATCTCACATTCACCACCTGCTTTTGCTGCTCTCCAATCACAAAAAGGCTTTAGAGAGCTGCATGACTTCTGCTTCAGACAGAAAGATGATAGATAGACAGTCCCTGGAGAGACTGTGGCCTATTTCTTTCAAGGTAATCCCAAAGAGGAAGAAGGTTCTAGACGCATCAGATAGGGATCTGGAAAGGTCAGAGCCTTCAGTTTGCTTGCCATAGAAAAAGACAAGTTTGTGCAAAGTACCACAGGAAGATATTGTGTTGCATAGAAATATCTAATGAGGAATAGGCGATGAAATGAATTATATAGAATTATATAAAATAACCAAATTATATTTATTTATAAAATAACCAAATGAAAGTTATTTGCTTGTCCTCAGTTTAATGACACTCTGGGTGTTAATATTGCAGTCTCGAATTAAGTTCGTTTGAAAGTCATTATGGTGTAATGTGCATTTGACTGTTGTTTAGACTGCGATATGACACCCATGTGTGTGCAATTTCTCCCAAAGGCACCTGAAAAAACAATGAACAGGCGGAAAAATGTATTTGATCCTTGTGAGAATATTAGTTCTATTAGTTTCTGGAAATATGGTATAAGGAAAATTGTTGGATGATGAGTTTTAAGTAACCTTAAGAATAAAGAAATATTTACGATTTATCCATTTTCTACTTAATAATGGACTCTAATGATCATTATCCAGTGTGATATATATATATATATATATATATATATATATATATATATATATATATATATATATATATATATATATATATATATATATATATATATATATATATATACTGTATTATACAGTATCTCATAAAAGTGAGTACACCCCTCACATTTTTGTAAATCTTTGATTATATCTTTTCATGAGACAACACTGAAGAAATGACACTTTGCTACAATGTAAAGTAGTGAGTGTACAGCTTGTGTAACAGTGTAAATTTGCTGTCCCCTCAAAATAACTCAACACACAGCCATTAATGTCTAAACCGCTGGCAACAAAAGTGAGTACACCCCTAAGTGAAAATAATATACACAAGAAGAGTTTTAGCATTTCCATTAAACAATTTACGGTTATTACACATATTTGTAGGTATGTATTTTCATGACATTGTGTAAAATAGCTATATACAAAATGTGCTTTCATTATTATGAATAATCTGTTGTTTATTTAAGTATAAGGCTATTTAACCCTTTCATGCATAGTGTCCATATTCATGGATAGTCATCTTAAGGCTGCCTTTAAGTAAATAAATGATGTAACACCTCAAAATCACCTCACACTCACTTGAGACCATAGCTGTAATTTAATATAATATATCTGATTTCTGTTCCTCTCGAGACTATTTGACATTTTCAGTGCAGCATGTCTCTGGTATTTCCATGCAAATTTTCTGTGCAAAATCCCAAATAAAAAATGTGCCAGACTCCAGCAAACACCAGCAAAAATAGCTTTTAAATTTTTTATTCTTTTATTTACATTTTTTATATTCATTTTGTTCTTTTTTTATTCCAGGTATGATGTTTTATCTTATGGTATTCCTACACATGGACAATCCATTTACTTTTTAATATAAGTGAAATTTAGAAAGCCTTTCAATTTGAAGCAATAAAAGGCATCTATTGCGTCATTTGCAGTCATTTTCATATATCTCTCCTTAATGATCAGCATCATATATAATCACTTTATATATTTAAATACACATTTACAGAGAATATCATTTGTGAATATCTTGCATGAACTAAATCACAAAACAACAATCACATTTTAAATTTTCCTCAATTTCCACAGGATTCAGTGAACTTCGTCAAAAATGCTCAGACATTAGTACAAATATCATCACCGATTAGAACAGTGCTCTACATATTAACACCAAAATAAACACATTAAAGGTGTACAAATAACACAATAGAAAAAGAATAAAGAATTATGTGTCTTTATATCATACTCATGCTTTGGTCTTCTATGCCCTTTTTCTGACAAATCCTCGCATTTAATTATTCCCCCCCCCCCCAAAGATTCACTGTACAATCACATTCAGGGCTTCTGAAACCTGCAGAAAGCTGAATATGAACATGAACACTGCTCATGTAATCCTATTATGTGATCCTGGGGGGGTGGGCGGACAAATAAATAAGCCACTTCACTTTGGAAGAGAGACTATTAGATGTGCAAAGTGTGTTGCAGTAGTAGGTCTGATGAAGCTTCAGGGATTAGTAGCAAAACAGCTTCAAAATTAAAATGCATCAGCTGTCTGGGGAAATATTCATAGACGCAAATGTAGAAAATTGGAATTTAGGATCGGATCATTATTTTTATATTTATTTATATATATTTTATATTTATATATAATTATTATTATACTTTCCAGTCTTGAAGCATGACTCGGTTTATGATTTTTTTTTTGTAACACTTGCACCACTTTTGGTTATTTTTATCTGACCTGCTTTCATCTAAGAAGCTAACAAGACCACACTGTAGCATTTTTTGATAGCATTGAAAGTTATTTACACAATCGTAAAAAACTGCTATGGTGCCTTATGATCTCCAGCCACCATCTAAAAAGTAGAATCTCTTCAGCTTGGAATTTAAAAAGTCTCCAAAGTGACTATATGCCACATTAGGGACAGAACACTTGTGGTAGATTTGGGCTATGCTTCTTCGGTAAAAACTCTTGAGGTGATGTGTTGTCAGGATTGAATCAATACCTAAATATTTGCTAGTAGCATTAGCTAGTTTGAATTAGTGTCTGGGCTGGCCTTGTTAAATAACAGTTGATATATAGTAGCAATATTGTAAATTGTTTCTGTGTTCTAACTATTAGCCTGCTAGTCAGGCAGCCATCTTGCTAGTTGGACAAGTTAACATTAGCTATATTAGCTAGCTGCTGAGTTGAGTTGTCTAACTGGCTGGCTGTTAATTCAGGTTTAGCAGATATTTCAGTTCTGATGTTACTGAGCTGAACTAGCTATAATAAATAGAGGTATTATAAAAAACGGTTGAGTCTAGAGTTCCTTTGCTTGCTGGTGCAATGTCTATGAGGAAGTAAATGTCTTGGGTGTTTCTAGGCATCTAGGTTCTGACGGCCTTAAGTCCTAAGGAAATTGCTGTTCACAATGCTAAAAATGTCACAATATGTCATGCTAATGACACCACTTTCTGCCATGACACTGAGGATATGTTTGTTTTTTAAGTGTATGCCATCCCAAGATAAATGATCACTAAAAGAATTACAGTAAAATAAGTTTTGTTTTTTTACAAAACCCCACGGGAATCTAAATATTGCTTGTCATAATTTCAGCTTTTCATGAAATGCTTTGAATTTTTAAAGAGTTGGGTTTTTTTTGTCAGAATGCTGTTCTGAAGTCTTGCACAAAGAAAGAAAGTTCCTTATAGTCTTGTTTTTGGTGTATAATGAAGACCCAAATGGTTTGAGATCAAAAGATGAATACGAGAAGAGAGTTTAGAATTTCAGTTTTTATTTCCTGGTATTTAAATGAAGATGTGTTAAATAACACATAGCACGTAGTACATTTTGTATCAGACCACCCAATCTGTAGGCGAGCAAAAATATTGGAACATGTGTCTGACAGGCGTCTTCTTGTTACCTAGGTGTGTCCTGTTTGATTGTGTAAATAATAAATAGCTCTAACATCTACTCTTGGTGAAGACTGCATTTAGGATACAAAGCTGTCTATGGTAGAAAATTGAGCCATTTTAAAGCTGACAAAAGATTCAAAAGAGACAAAAGAAAATCAATCAGAGGCATTGGGCATAGCCAATTTGGTATGTCCAGAAAAAGAAAGAAACCATTGGTGTACTGAGCAACAGACACCATATGGGTCAGCCAAGGAAAACAATAGCTGATGACTCTCGTCTCATATTTGTCTTTTCATCTCAAACCCAAATGTCTTTGGTGTATAGCAAAAACAATTTAATTGGCCTTGACATTCAATAGTTTCAGAAAGGGACTGTATACACAGTGCTGTCCATTAACATTGGCACCCTTGGTAAATATGAGCAAAGTGAAAAATTGTCTTTATTGTTTAACCTTTTGATATTTTGTTAAAAAAAATTCACAAATTCTGCTCTCATGGATAGCAAACAATTGCAAATCAATAAACCTCTTTGTTAAATATAGGTGTGCAACTATTATTGGCAACCTTTTAGTCAATACTTTTTGCTGCCTCCCTTTGCCAAGATATCAGCTCTGAATCTTCTCCTATAATACTTCTCCTATAATCATGATGATGGAGAATACATGACAAGGGATCTGAGACCATTCTTTGCTCATATTAACCAAGGTTGCCAATATTACTGGAGGGCACTGTATATCGTGTGTACGTGACTGTAATAGTTTTCCCCATTATGGCCTGTGTCATTGTTTTGATCTGTGACCTGTAATTCATGATGTTGCTTAGTTCAGAAATGACACTAAAACTCAGAACATCCCAGTGAGGTGTTCATCATTCTTCAGCTGTGTGTGTGTGTGTGTGTGTGTGTGTGTGTGTGTACAAATCTAACCTATAAATAATATCATTACTCTATATTGACAGACAAATGTCCACATGCTGACTGCTCGTGCATGTGTGTGTGTGCATGAGGCTCCAGTTTGGCTGTGCCCCAAATAGATAAAGGCCATGCATTCATAACCTCTTTGTCTCTCTCCAGAGGACTTAGCTGGGTTTCTATTGATAGCAATGAACACAGTTCCAGAGAAGCCATCCAAAATACCAATATGTTATGCGCCTACGTGAAAATGAAGTCTCACCTCCGAGATGGAGGCCAAAACATAAGTGCATTCATTGTGATATGCACATACAGATGTGTCTGTCAATCCATTTGGCTTTTTGATTCTGTGAGTGTTGTTGCTGGATTGGGGTATGGCTCATCCTCTAGTAGAGCTGGGAAAGGCCCAGAGCTGAACACACCAGGAGAAGGGTGAAGCTGATCATGACTACAGTGCTGCCGGAGCGGTACACAGTACGGCCCTTGTATGGTTGCACTGGTCTGAAGGTTTTTATCATGGGCTTACCATCCGTGAACTTCAAGGAGGAGAATGCTGAGAGCTGTGCCATGAGAAACACATACATAGCATGTTAAAATCACTATGCAGTTTGATATCTCATTATCCTTACCAATATACTAGTGTGTATTAGTACCTTTTAATATAAGCATCTCACCTGCTCTTTGCTCAGTGGGATGGGATGTTCAAACACAGTCCATACTACTGTCTCAGTGCAGTTAGGGGTGGTCAAAGAGCCTTCATAACGATAGTACTTGGTCATGTTCTCCTCACTGGATATGAGATTGCTCAGGGAGATATCCTCAAGCATGGTATTTGCTTCTAGACCAAAAATATATATATATATTTGTGTCAGCACTTATATTCATATAAAATACAGAGATGTTTTTCTATGACCGTGATGAAGTGCATTTTATCGGTACCACTTTACCATACGCAATATATTTATACTTAACTAATGATAGATAGATAGATAGATAGATAGATGGATGGATGGATGCATACATGCATACATACATGCATACATACATACATACATACATACATACAAAACAAACAAACTATATTGATCCCCAAGGGGAAATTCAAGGTCCCAGTAGCTCAAAACATCACACACAATACAACATACTATACAATATAAGCAGAATGCTAAAAAATGGCTCATAAAAGAACAGCAAAAATAGTAAAATATACCAAGCACGAATTCCCAGACTGAGAATTAAAGGTAGGGGTTATACATGTGGGCTAATATAGTCCATAAACAGTAGATCGATCACTCGATCGTTTGATCTATCTATTTATCTATCTATCTATCTAAATATAAGAGTCAATAAAATACCACTTCACTATTTTAAATGCCTTTATAGTAGTATTTACTTTAGATTAATCAACACAGAGATATTAGTTGGTTTAATCTATAAAATTGAACATACAGTTCACTGTTTTGTGAAAATTAACACATCATGATCAATAATGTTAGCTAGGTTCTTGCTAGCAAAATATATGCTTTCATGGAGATGTTCATGTTTTTTCCCCCACTTTGTAGCACAAACGTGCCAAGCTCGTGTCCAGACTAATCACCCTTAGCACATCAGGAACTATATATGTTAACAGCCATTGTGTCATAGATAAATAGCCTTTAATAATGAATTAAGTATAAAAATCTTGTTCTGCTAATTGATAGCATGATTTGCAGTATTAATAATAAGCATTTACATTATGAACAGTCTTTGGGGTTACCTACATTGTGGACAAAATGCAATGTAAATGATTTTTTATTACTTCACTGCATAATGCATGATATTAATTAACAGAACGAGATAAAATGTAACTAGTAACATTATTTGATGTTTAATGCTACACTGGTATTCTGTCATTATTTCCAGAATATATAAATATATATTACTCACCAGGATGTTCCACTTTTCTTAAAGCTTGTATGAGTTTGTCATACTTTCTATTTGCACTCCTTGATTCCTGCCAGGAATAAATACAGTGTATTGATTTTTAGTCTTTGCACACAGGCTGCGCAGTTGAATAAATAAGAGTACTATGACCGACAGCCAAATAATCATGCGATACTTTGGGGCAACTTGCACACCAAAATATTGTCCAAAAGTGTTGTTCTGTGGCAGTCCTTTTTTCTTTTACTAAAAAATTCAAACCCCTTTCAATTTCTGATTTTTTTCCTTGTAGTTAGTGCATTGTTTTCTAAAATCAAGCACCAACATTTTCAACAATGGCTTGCTGTATTGATGGAAATAATGTCCGCAAAAAGTCAACTTTAAGCAACTAAATAAATAAAATTCACCCACCCCACTTAAAAAAAAATTCATAATGACATTTTGTTGTGTAAAGCCTTTAAGACTGCTAATGTTATATGATATTCTGACTGATATTCTAAAAAAAACATTTAACAGTGGCACCTCATAAAAGAATCCCAGCACCGCCACTCCAGTTGGGTCTTTCAGAGCTTCTTCCAACGATTTAAAATCCTGCCTCATATGAACAATATGCATCTAATGAGAGAGAGAGAGAGATAGAGAGAGCGAGAGAGAGAGAGAAAGAGAGAGAGAGAGGGAGAGCGAGAGCGAGCAAGGATGAGGGCCATTATTATTAACAAAGCTTTTTTTTTTTACATTGTAGTAATATTATGTAGAGTTAAAATCTCTTAAAAAATATATTAGCTAATGTGGCCTAATAATCAGACTTATAGCACAATCAGAATAAAAAACCTTTAGGTACACTTCTAAATTGGTATGAATTGATTGATGTCAATCTAAATGAAATTATTAGCCCATTAAAATGATAATCTGCTTTAAAAAATGTTAAAAGTGAAAAAAAATGTAATAAAAAAAAATCTTACTTCAACAAGTGGATTTGGGTGCACATTCAATGCATAATCACCAACATGTGAGAGAACTGTATTGAAAACTAATATTTCATCATGTATAATACAAATCTTCCTTCCCATTTTCTCCCAAATTGGTCATTTATCAATTCCCCTGTTTGTTTGTTTGTTTATTTAGCTAAGATTGACATTCTTTGCTTTGCTAACATCCTGCGTTAACATTGTCTGCTTGTTACACTGACAAGACTTCTTGTTGTTATGGTAACACCCCTTGTAATTCTGTTGAAATTACATATACATGTAAACTGACATTTTTGACAGAATCTGAATGTTTTGACAGAATCTGAATCTATGATGTTGATACTGTACGTCTCCGTGTAAGTGTGTGTATAAGGGAACCATACCTCCATGGGGTACTGCTCTCCATCGATAGTGTGTTCAGACCCAGGTCCTCCTTCTTCTCCCCAGTGGAAGTGAAACTGAATGGCTTTGTATGTGCCTCTGAGGTTCCCCCCACTCACATTGGCCAGATGTGGCACATTTACCTTCACTACAGAAGAAAATAAACAGAAACAACATCTGTCTCTGAGCAGTGTCCCTTATGTCTTTGAGTCAGTGATTGAATGTAGTTCAGATGGAGGATGCTGATTCAATTCACTGACGCTTTTGGAATCAAATTATGCATCAGTAGCAGTAGTCAGCTAAGTTAGAGGACAAATCCTCCTCCAGCGTGTAGCCTCGAGTCTCCCACAGAGCCTCCTGAGTGATATTGCCTACATGCTATGAATGCTATGGCATTTTATTCACTTATCTGAGGAGATAATAACTTTGTAACTTTGTCTTTCAATGTTTGTAGCATCAGATCAAGTTTAAGATCATGTGCAGCCTTATTGAAGGCTGTAGGTGTAACACAGGAGAAAAGAGAAGTGACGTTTTAATTTCAATGTTATTTTTAGGTTTATATTAATGTGCTCATTGTAATACATTATCAAGTATATCCTAAAATATTTGACTATGATAATTGATTTCATATGCACTTTCAATAAGAAATCTTTACATCAAACATGCTTGGGACCCTACTTGCATTTCTAGTACATATGTTTAATTTATTTATTCAAATCTATTCAGAGCTGTATCGACTAAATGCATGAAATGGCTACTTAAACTTGCTGTTTAAAGCCTTGTCCATTGATTGCGATATTTGGGATTCCTCAAGCTTCAATTCCTTTGAGCTCGATACAAAAGGATGTTATTGCTTTCACATCCCTTATAGCAAGACGTTCCCTACTGTTACATTGGAAGTCTGCTAAATACCCATCTATCTTCCAGTGGATAAAGGACGTGATGTTTTTTCTGAAACTCGAGAAAATAAGATATACGATGAATGGTTGTACTGATAAGTTTTTTCATAAATGGCATCCCTTTATTGCCTACTTTATGGAGTTACAGACACTACCCACTTAAAGGTTGGTGCCTGTTGTTGAATTTTATAATATCTCTATAACCAGCGACAGTTAATGGGTAGCCATGATGAGCCGGAGGGGTGGGTTGTGGGTTCAATTTTGTTTTTCTTTGTATAAAAAGAAAAAAATCTGTGAATATTTACTGCTGTTGCTAATTTTGTATTTTTAGGAAATGGTGGGGCGGACAGAACAGAAAAGGCGATTTAGATAGGCTTAGCAGTTCAACAGAAATGTTCATCAGAAATGTTTAACAAAAAAGAAACATAGAAATGTTATGCAGAAATGTATAGCAGAAATGTTTAGCAGAACTGGTTTAGCAAAAATTGTTCTGTAGAAATGTTCATCAGAAGTTCAGCAGAAATGTTCAATAAAAATGAAACATAAAAAAAAAACATTTGAGGAAACTGGTTGCCTCAGGGTATTTGAGTGGATAGGTCAATTCCTTTGGGCCAAATACACTTAAATACAACAAGTTTGAGTTAAATTTTTGTTGTATTTGAGTGTATTTGGCTTGGGGAAATTGATTTGGCAACTTGAAAATTTTGAGGTAATTGGTTTCCTCTAATATTTTTAGTTAAATTTCCGGTTTTACAGTGTAAACCATCTGGGTACCTTTGGAATACTCATTTTAACATTTTACAATTTGGGACGAACTAATTCTCATCTTGGATACTATTTAGTACAGATAGTATGCCAACTGGGGAATGCAGGGGAACTTTGTAACGTTAACAATCACCAGTATTCTAATCACACACATTTATATAAGTATATACCATGCAGTATATAAAGAATACATGTTCACATCCACTTGGTGAGGTAACACTCAGTGAACATTTACCTTAACTTGCCAAGCCTTGATTTCTGCATATTGCTATTCTGATTTTGATCTTGCTTTGGTCCTTGTTCAGAGATTTTGGACTTTACCTGGGTATTGATATTTGCTGATCACCTGACCTTTTCTTGTTCTGTGGCCCATGCTTACTGAGTATCATGTTGGATGTGTTTGCCATTGTTATCAATAAAACTACTAACTACATTTGCATCCATCCTCGACTCCCTCTTATGATAGCTATGAACTGCTGCTGCAATCATAAAGACTGTCCCAGGATTCTTGTTTACAATCTGCTCATATACAGTTGTGGAAGAGTAATGATTTTTGAAAATTGCACTATCTGGTGTCACCCAGAAGATAATGGGTTCACTGCTGAGTCTGGTTCCTCTCAAGATTTCTTCCTTGTCTCATCTCACAGCATTTTTCCTTCCTTGCTACCTTCACCTCTGGTTTGCACATTAGGGATGTACAGTAAATGTGCCTCCAGATTTCTGTAAAGCTGTTTTGTCCATCCTCTTTTAACTGGAGGCAAAAATTAATATAACCCAGAACAGAATGGAGAAGACATAGATGTAGAAGATTATAAAATTAATGTAATTTATGGTAACATTTTAATAAAATTATTAGCAAGAAGACATTGTATGTGTTTTCACAGATTTCCTTCATTATCATGGCAAACTTGATTATATAATGTATGTCAAAATATTAACAATGCAAAAAATACAAATTATGATCAGTTTGCATCAACCTCTGCTAATAACTTGTATGCTCACGCTTTACCTTTTTGACAGTTTCCTATCTGTTTTGTATGCTTTGAACAGGTTTTGGATTGTTTCAGTTGTAATCTTCACCATCGCCACCAATTGTTTATTTTTTATTTTTATTTTTTACATTTTTTGAACAATTTTTCTGTTCTATCTCTGTTTGATGAAGTTTTGTCCAATCTTCTTGACAGATCTGTTTTAACTGTTCCAGATGTTATACCTTTTTTAAAGCCAGTTTTGAAAGATTGGAGCTGATGGCAAAACCTGTTTTGAACAATGTTTCTGTTGATCTTGCCATATGTTTTGTCCTGTAGTCTTGGTGCAGAAATTCATCTAACAGATTTCTTTTTATAACAGATTTTTTTAAGAGATGCGTTTTCATTTCCCCTGCCCAGAAACCCTGGGGGAAGTGAACGTTTGTACCCAGCTATAAATAAAGCATTGACATGCAAAGCAAAAAACAAAAAAAAAACTTGCTGTTTATTATTTTCAAACAGAGTGCATAACATGCTTTTTTAAAGACTGGGGTCTCCTACTCGCTCCAGGAAATTAACCCTCCTGTGGAATGTAGACCCAACCTTAATCAAACACACCAGATATGCAGATCCTGATTATTCCTATGAGTGTTATTTGATGAATGACTCTCTCAATCTCTCTCTCTCTCTCTCTCTCTCTCTCTCTCTCTACAGACATCAGCACAGAGGTGTTTTTTATATTGCTGGGCTGATAGTGTGATGAGGAAAGGGGGTGGGAAGTAGGAGTGTTGTCAGGAAGAAAGATTAGAACACATAACACAGGAGCAAGCCTCTACTCTGTCACTCTGCACTGATCTTTTTTCTGGAGAGCTGCCAGCGTGTCATCTTTTGAACAGATGTACAAAGACAGTTTGGTCATAGAGCCTTTTAACAGATGATAGCTCCTTTGTGCTATTTCTTCCACGTATCTATCATTATTTCATATCCCTTTCGTTTTCTTTTTTTTATTTGACTTCCACACTATTTACTCATCAGAAAACTTTAGAATAAACCTAATGAGGTCGGTTTAAATCTGAAAGAATCCACATGAGGTGAAGTGATCAAGGACAGCCAAGACGGCTTGATAACATTAGGAAAGCTTTGTACATTGTGTGTCCAAACTCTTTAGAGATGGTTTTGTAACTTGTCCAACTCTTTTTCTGAGGTCCTCAGAAATCTCCTTTGTTTGTGCTCTGATACACTTCCAAAAACACGTGCTGTGAAGATCAGACTTTGATAGATCAATGTTCTTTAAATAAAACAGGGCTCTCAGTCACATCTGATTGTCATCCCACTGATTGGAAACACCTGACTCTAATTTCACCTTCAAATGAATTGCTAATCTTAGAGGTTCACATACGTTTTGCCACTCACAGATATTTAATATTGGATAATTTTCCTCAATAAATAAATGACCAAATATAATATTTTTGTCTCATTTGTTTATACCAGCCATCTCTGTTGTACTGTTTCTCGAAAATCCTTTCCATGAATTTGAACAGATTTTTGTCAGGTTTATGTGCTTGATTAACCCCTTACCAGAGTGTCCGTTGTTTTTCAGAGTGCTAGTGAAGACATCTTGATAGCCCCCGAATCTGAGCGGCGTGAGTTTGTGGTCCAGCTTGGTTTTCCTGGTCACTATGTTAACAGGTGACTGTCTGTTCTTATTGCAGTCTTCATACAGCTCATGCCAAGAATCTGGTCCTGTAGAGAACACAATGGAAACATAATGACCTTTATGTGTGCACTAGTGTTGCAACCATAATGATGACTTATTTTAAAAAATCATCTATTATTTCTCTCTGAAACTCTGCAAGCAAAATTGATCAGTTATGCAGCACAGAGATGATGACCTTACCTTTGCAGGATGAAGTACAGTTCACCTGGGACTGGTAGCACCAATTTCCTGAAAGAGAGACACATAATGCATATTAGTACTTCGAAAGGAAGTGGATAATTGTGAACTTTCGGTGTAATAAAAGCAATTTGAAACTCAGTACCACATATATGTCTATACAGTGGTGTGAAAAAGTGTTTGCCCCCTTCCTCATTTCCTGTTCCTTTGCATGTTTGTCACACTTAAGTGTTTCGGAACATCAAACCAATTTAAACAATAGTCAAGGACAACACAAGTAAACACAAAATGCAATTTGTAAATGAAGGTGTTTATTATTAAAGGTGAAAAAAAATCCAAACCATCATGGCCCTGTGTGAAAAAGTGATTGCCCCCTAAACCTAATAACTGGTTGGGCCACCCTTAGCAGCAACAACTGCAACCAAGCGTTTGCGATAACGTGCAATGAGGCTTTTACAGCATCCTGGAGGAATTTTGGCCCACTCATCTTTGCAGAATTGTCCTAATTCAGTTACATTAGAGGGTTTTCGAGCATGAACGGCCTTTTTAAAGTCATACCACAACATCTCAATAGGATTCAGGTCAGGACTTTGGCTAGGCCACTCCAAAGTCTTCATTTTGTTTTTCTTCAGGCATTTGGTGGTGGACTTGCTGTTGTGTTTAGGATCATTGTCCTGCTGCAGAACCCAAGTTCGTTTCAGCTTGAGTACACGAACAGATGGTCGGACATTCTCCTTCAGGATCTCTTGGTAGACAGCAGAATTCATAGTTCCTTTTATCACGGCAAGTCTTCCAGGTCCTGAAGCAGCAAAACAGCCCCAAACCATCACACTACCACCACCATATTTTACTGTTGGTATAATGTTCTTTTTATGAAATGCAGTGTTCCTTCTACGCCAGATATACTTGGACACACACCTTCCAAAGAGTTCCACTTTTGTCTCATCGGTCCACAGAATGTTGTCCCAAAAGTCTTGGGGATCATCAAGATGTGTTGTGGAGAAATTGAGATGAGCTTTGATGTTCTTTTTGCTCAGCAGTGGTTTTCTCCTTGGAACTCTGCCATGCAGGCCATTTTTGCCCAGTCTTTTCCTGATGGTGGAGGCATGAACGGCTGACCTTAACTGAGGCAAGTGAGGCCTGCAGTTCTTTGGACGTTGTTGTTGGGTCTTTTGTGACCTCTTGGATGAGTCGCTGCCGCGCTTTTGGGGGTAATTTTGGGCGGCCGGCCACTCCTGGGAAGGTTCACCACTGTTCCATGTCTTCGCCATTTGTGGATAATGGCTCTCACTGTGGTTCGCTGGATTCCCAAAGCTTTGGAAATGGCTTTATAACCCTTTCCAGACTGATAGATCTCAATTACTTTCTTTCTCAATTGTTCCTGAATTTCTTTGGGTCTCGGCATGATGTGTAGCTTTTAAGGATCTTCTGGTGGACCTTACTGTGTCAAGCAGCTCCTATTTAAGTGATGCCTTGATTGTGAACAGGTGTGGCAATAATCAGGCCTGGGTGTGGCTAGAGAAATTGAACTCAGGTGTGGACAACCATAGTTATAGTATGTTTTAACAAGGGGGGCAATCACTTTTTCACACAGGGCCATGATGGTTTGGATTTTTTTTCACCTTTAATAATAAACACCTTCATTTACAAATTGCATTTTGTGTTTACTTGTGTTGTCCTTGACTATTGTTTAAATTGGTTTGATGTTCCGAAACACTTAAGTGTGACAAACATGCAAAGGAACAGGAAATGAGGAAGGGGGCAAACACTTTTTCACACCACTGTATATATAATATAAAGTTTGTAGATTCGACCTCGTGGATTGCTATACTGTAATGTCTTAATAGCACGTGTACAACACAGTGGTCCCACATATTCGTTATTTCTATTCTCAGTTATAAAAATGTCCCAAATACACAGGATACAAGACATATCCTAGCCTCTAGTATCACACCTAGTATCTGTCAGATTCTCAGGGTTTCTTATTGCATTTATTAATACTTCAGAATATAATGGTCTGTTTTCTGTCTTATAGTTATCCATCCATCCATTCATCCATCTTCTACCGCTTACTCCTTCTTCAGGGTCACAGGGATCCTGGAGCCTATCCTAGGAAGCATCAAGCACAAGGAGGGGAACACCCTGGACAGGGTCCTTATAGATATCCTATTTTTAAAAATGTCATTAAAGATCTTGTAATGTAATCGTATTTCTTGTAAAGGGACAGTGGTAGCTCAGTGGTTAATACATTGGTCTACTGATCTGGAGGTTGTGAATTTAAATCCTAGCACTGACAATCTGCTAGTGCTGGGCCATTGAGCAAGGCCCTTAACCCTCAACTGCTCAGTCGTATAAATGAGATCAAATGTAAGTTGCTCTGGATAAGTTCATCTGCCAAAAATGCTGTAGTGTTTTCTTGTGTGTCAATACATAGTAATCATATAATTTTGAAGATATATTAGACAAATCTGGTTGCCATACAAAGGATCTAGCAAGATTAATTAGATTTGAAAAATCTAATCTAATCTCACTGCTTCATCTGGCGTGCTCTGGATTAATGACCATCAGCTTTCAAAATGACTTAAAACGGAGGACATGAGGCCATTTCAAGCAGACGTGAGCATGTCCTGTACATTGCACACCAGCAGTGATACGGTTTGTGTATAATATTCATACAGTATATTTAGACATGCAGTGTGCCAGTCCCAGGGCCCTATGCACAGTTCTGTTAAGCTAGCTAAGATCACTTTATCACAATCATATCCTTGCTGTGACGATATGAGACATAACAGATTGTGATTGGTTATGGAACCATCCGGGGTTGCTAGGTTACGAGTTTTTTTTTCTAGTTCTTGCTGTGTGTGTAGAGAGCGGAGTGAGACGTATCACTTGTGAGCTTGACAGTAAAAGTTAACCTTGATTTTACTCATCTGTTCAGTCGAGAGTGTTAAGCTAGCTTTTACTCTTTGTTGCATTACTGAAGTACAGTTAGTACAACTAAACTATACAGCAACAAGAAAGTGAGCCAGAATGCTGTAAAACGTTTTTGAGACACTCACAGAAACTTTACTATCCATGACCAGCAGTGCTGTTAAAGTAGCTGTTCTGCTTTTCTGTCTAGCCATCAGATTTTAATTTTTGGTTCATGAATATAGCCCCTGTCTGTCACAATCTTCAGATATTTATTAGACCTATATCATATAAATAGCTTTTCAAGTTAGGATGAGGCTCAACTTGCACAAGATGTACATGATGTATATGGGGAAGGATCATCACTTATAGGGCACTGGGAAATATAATCTGGCTGACTGCTGTATGACTAGTGCAACACCACTACTGTAGCACTTACTCGAACACTCTGTTCTCTGTCCTACTCTACTTTTTTTTTTTTCTTCCTAATTTAGTCTTACCCAATTCTTGCCCAGCAGTCAGGTCTCCACTATTATACAGCATCTAACATCCAGGGAGGGTGAAAGCTAACACGTACTTCATCCGAAACATGAAGCCAGCACTGTATCTTTTCAAAATGCTGCTACATCGAAGGGCAGCGTAACAGACTTGAAGGAAAACACTATTCGCTCCCTTCCACATGCATGAGCTCATGAGAACACGGCCAGATTTGCTTTCTTAGACTCAGGGCCACGGATGGCTATAGCATCACCAAGAATCAAACTCATGATCTCTGGATAATAGGGTGACTTTTTCTGTCGCTCTACTTGAGCGCCCCTGTGCGCTAATTTCTGATCAATTTGTGATCAGCCTTGCATTGTGCACGTGTCAGCATGTGTTACAACAGTCAATGAATCAAAGGGTCTCTGATTTTAAAATTTAGTTAAAACAATGCAAATCACAACCCACCATTATCACTTTATTATTGAATTATCATAGATTATAAATGCATTTACTCGCAACCTCAATAACGCAAATGCAAGTTGAGCTGTAAGTAATGTCAGCTTGGACCTAATGTGTCGTGTCTGTGGAAGGTTCACGAATATAAAGTTCTATGGCTCTAATAAATCCATAAAATATAATTTTACACATATAAAGATAAAATACAGATATTTAACATAAATTAAATAAATCTGTTCTATAGATTTTATTCTACAGTTAAAGAGGTTCCTGGCTACAAAATGACATTCCAAATGAAATTTTATATTAATGTTTTATATTAGAATATTATTATAGGCTCATGTTAGGGGCATAAATTGTCACATTTTGTAGCCTATTACACTTCTTTCCAAATTCAGTTCCATACTCATCACTGATGTTTCTCTTGTGTCTGTAATGAACACAGTAATAAGTTGACACTCTGTATTGTGTCTCTCTAAAGCCATGCATCTCATTTTGGTCTTTTGAACATTGCAGAACAAAAGAAAGGTCAACAATACAGCGGACATCTCAGCCGGTTCCTGCTGTCCAGGAAAATAAACCAAATTTCTGAAAACAGGTCAAGCTCTGCACGTTGACTGGTCATGCTGTCTATGAGCACGTGAGCATCAGAACTGGACCATGGAGCAATGGAAGTAGGTGGCCTGGTCTGATGAATCATGTTTTCTTTTATATTTTGTAGACAGCTGGGTGTGTGTCGTCGCTTATCTTGGGAAGAGATGCCACCATGTTCTGCTGGGAAACTTTGGGTCCTGGCATTCATGGGGATACTACTTTGACACGTACCACATACCTTAACATTGTTGCAGACCAAGTACACATCTTCATCTTCAACAGTATTTCCTAATGTTGTTGGCATTAAGGGAACAGCACTCTCCTGGCTCAGGTCTTATTTGAATGATCGCTATCGGTTAGTCGATGTAAATGGTGACACCTCTACACATACTGAGGTAAAGTTTGGTGATCCGCAAGGTTCTGTTTTAGGCCCACTGCTTTTTACTTTATATACGCTACCTCTGGGTGAAATTATTTGTAAACATGGAATTAGCTTCCACTGTTATGCTGATGATACACAGTTGTATGTTTCAGCAAAACCAGATGACAGACAGAAGCTTAATAAAGTTGAGGAATTTGTAAAGGACATTGGATGCTTATTAAATTCCTCTTACTTAATTCTGACAAGACATAAGTACTTGTACTAGGACCACATGTAGCTAGACGTAAGCTTTCTGATTACATAATAACTCTAGATGGACTTTCTGGTTAATCATGTTTAGCAGTAAAAGACCATGGCATGATTATTGACACCAGCCTTTCATCTGACGCTCATGTAGATAATATGACTAGGTTAGTCTTCTTTCATCTCAGAAATATTTCTAAGATAAGAAATATAATGTCACTACATGATGCAGAAATATTAATAATTAGTAAGGCAATGTAATGCCTTATTGTCTGGATGTTTCAGTAGGTGCAAAAATAAACTCCAGAATGCAGCTGCAAGAGTTGAAAATATGACCACATCAACCCATCTTATTAACACTGCATTGGTTTCCAGTAAAATTTTGCATTGATTATAAAATACTACTATTGACCTATAAAGCTCTGAATGGTCTCGCGCCACAGTGGCTGAGCCAACTTTTGGCTTTTATGATTCCGCCAATCATACTTCGATCAATAAGTGCAGACTATTTGTTGGTACCTCAAATAGTGAAGGCTACAGCAGGGCTACAGAAGGCTACAGCTTTGTCTTACAAAGCCCCACAGTTATGGAACAGCCTTCCAATTTGTGTTTGGGACTCAGACACAGTCAGGCTGAAAACACATTTGTTTAGTCAAGCTTCTTGTGAATATTTTTTTCTTTGGTAAAAAAGCAGATCTAGAGGGCTCACAGGTATAAAGTGTTGTGGTGTACTGGGATGTTTGGTGCTGTCAACCCCCACTTTCATGAGTTCCCAGGTTTGTTGATGGTGGAGTGGCTGGCCTCCCTATTTCCCAGGTAACCTTCATGTCTGTGTTAACTTCTGGCACTCCCTTACAAGAGTCTTGCTGGAGTCCCTGCTTGCACTCATGCGAAGTACATTAACCTGTACGGGGCAATAAGCTTACCTAATAATTTCTTTCTCACTCTCTCTCTCTTCCTCTCTCTTTCTATCGAGGTACACATGGTACCCCTGAGATACCAGTGATCCTGACCCCTTCTGCTCTCCGAACCTGCCTGATCCATCCTGATGCCCTACTGCTGGTTGGAGTTCTGATCAATTGAATGTTACATGCTGCTACTGAGGATGGCCCAACATGGTGCAGCCTAAAGACCATTGAGATCGCTGAGAATGGTACAATTAAAAAAACATAAGATGGCTTTGGACCTCAATTCATATGAACAGTTATGCTATGATAGCTTTAGGACTGAAATTACCACAAACAATTTTGCACTCAAGTCTCCATCAGTGAACAGTGGATAAGTTCAACAAAACAGACTTCATGTAAAAAGTGTAATGAATTTTCTTGGTTTTAAAATTGCACTATTTGACCATGTAATATTAACTCATTTATATAAGGGATTTATTTATAATTGTTGTTACCGGGGTATGGATGGGTTCCCTTTGAGTCTGGTTCCTCTCATTAGGGGTAAATTCATACATTTAAAATCTATATCCTGAATTTATATGTTTCTGTAAAGCTGCTTTGGGACAATGTCCGTTATTAGAAGCGCTATACAAATAATACTGAATTGAATTTAATTAATGGCAGTGGTCTCTTTCAGCAGGATAATGTGCCCTGCCACACTGCAAAAATTGTTCAGGAATGGTTTGAAGAATATGAAAAAGAACTGTTGTGTTGACCTGGCCTTCAAATTCCCCAGATCTCAATCCAATCGTGCATCTGTGGGATGTGCTGGATAAACAAGTCCGAGGCCCAACCTCACAACTTACAGGACTTAAAGGATCTCCTGCTAACGTCTTGGTGCCAGATACCACAGCACACCTTCAGAGGTCTTGTGGAGTCCATGCCTCGACGAGTCAGAGCTGTTTCAGTGGGTGGTGTTAATGGTATGGCTGGTCGGTGTATATCCACATTTCAAAGTAGAGGAGACTTTTCCTTGTCAATAGGGTGGAATCATCAAGGGCACATCATCTGTACTATTTTTTTATTTGTTTGCTTGTTTTATACCCCAGGAAAATGCAAAGCTTTAAATGTGGCTATGGATGGATGGATGGATGGATGGATGGATGGATGGCCATTTTTACCTTCCCCAGTAGTGGTCAACCAACAAAGATCACTCCAAGAGCAAGAGGTGTAACAGGCCACGAGGTCACGAAGGAACCCAGGGTAACGTCTTAGCAACTAAAGGCCTCTCTCACATTAGCTAATGTTAATGTATATGAGTCCACCTTCAAGAGAACACTGAACAACAATGGTGTGCATGGCAGGGTTGCCATTGCTCTCCAAATAGAACATTGCTGCTCTTCTGCAGTTTGATGAAGATCACGTGGACAAGCCAGAAGGCTATTGGAAAAATGTTTTGTGGATGGATGAAATAGAAATTTTGAGTTTAAATGAGGTGTGTTATCTTTGGAGCAAGCAAAACACTGCATTCCAGGATAAGAACCTTATTCCATCTGTGAAACATGGTGGAGGTAGTATCATGGTTTGGGCCTGTTTCTCTGCATCAGAGACAGGATGACTTGCAGTCATTGGTGGAACTATGACTTCTGAAGCATACCAGCAAATTCTAAAGGAAAATTTCAGGATATCTGTCTGTGATCTGAATCCCAAAAGAAAGTGGATCATGCAACAAGACAACGACCCTAAACACACAAGTCGTTCTACCAAAGAACGGTTAAAGAAGAATAAAGTTAATGTTTTGGAAAGGCTAAGTTAAAGTCCTGACCTTAATCCAGTAGAAATGTTGTAGAAGGACCTGAATCAAGCAGTTCAGCTGAAGCTGTTCTGTACTGAGGAACGGGCTAAAATTTCTCCAAGCTGATGTGCAGGACTGATCAACAGTTACCGGAACATTTAGCTGCAGTTATTGCTGAACAAGGGGTCATACTGAAAGCAAAGATTCACATACACTTGCCACTCACAGATTTTATTTTTGTCTCATTTGTTGCTGAACAAGGGGTCATACTGAAAGCAAAGCACTGAAAGCAAAGTTTCACATACATTTGCCATTCACAGATTTTATTTTTGTCTCATTTGTTTATTCGGTTCTCTTTATCTAATTTGTGTACTTCTGTACAATCTGATGGTTTAGGTCATATTTATGCAGATATATAGAAATTTCTAAAGGATTCGCAAACTTTCAAGCACCATCGTATAACTATTCTTTTAATCCATTATTAAAACCAGTGTTTTTTTTAAAGTGGGGTCTGTGAAGCAGAGGGTCTCTGATTTTATAATTTAGTTAAAACAATGGAAATCACAACCGACCATTATCACGTTATTATTGAATTATTATAGATTATGAATAATTTAACATCCAAACCTCAATAACTCAAAAACAAGTCAGCCAGTAAATAATGTCAGCTTGGACCTAATGTGTCCTGTCAGGAATATGAAGTTATATGGTTCTAATAAATAAATTAAATATTATTTTACAGATTTATATAACAAATAAATCTGTACTGAGTGTTATACTGGAAGTTATTTTACAGTTAAAGAGGTTCATGGCTACAAAATGACATTCCAAACTAAATTGTATATTAATGCTTTATATTAGAATATTATTATAGGCTCACGTTCGGGATATCAATGGTCACATTTTGTAGCCTATAATACTTCTTCCCAAATTCAGTTCCATACACAGCACTGTTCCTCTTGTGTCTGTAATGAACACTGTAAGCAGACACTCGGTTTTGTGTCTGTCTAAAGCCATGCATCTTATCAGTGTTCATTTTGATCTTTTGAGCATTGAAGAACAAAAAGAAAAGCCAACAATGCAGCGGACATCTCAGCCAGTTCCTGCTGTCCAGGAAAATAAACCAAATTTCAGAGAACTGAAGGTAGATGACGTTCCGCACGTCGACCAGTCACACTGCCTGTGTGGCACGCTTAAGGAATTTTCAACACTCCTTTGGGTCACAATACAAACAGCTCGAACTTTCCCCTGCTAGAAATCTAATGTATTAGCATTTTAATCCTACTTCATTAATACCCTAATATTTAAACCCTGGTTTGTGTATGAATTTAAAAATGATAGTACTGCAGAAACAATAGATTTTTCTGCTATAATAGCTGTATATCAATTACTTGCACTACACTCTCCGAGGGTAAAAGTGTAACAAAAGTGTATGAAACTTTTTCCTTTGTATAGCTTTATTCTCAAAACTAATTATGGTCCATTTACATGGGCAAATCATTTTAAAGGAAGGCTAGCCTGTCTGTCCCGATCCCACAGAAGAGCTACTGTAGCACAAATTGCTGAAAAAGTTCATGCTGGCTATGATAGAAAGGTATCAGAACACGCAGTGCAGTTTTAATTCATCATAGTTACAATTATACATGTCATTATAAGCTTGCACAACTGCTCTGCTATCTTGCACAAATATTCTTATCGTCCTCCACACGACCTAAACAAGTTCCTCCATTAGACACTTTTATATCATTATAATTAAGATAAACTTGAGCTTGAACTACTCCACTCTATTGCAATTGCAAATAATTATGTATTGCCAGGAATATTATTTTCCTCTTTGGGTTCTTGCACAAGCCACAGATCAGTCAGTATGTCCAATGGGCCCGAGAGCATCAGAACTGCACCATGGAGCAATGGAAGAAAGTGGTCTGATCTGATTACTCATGATGTACATGTGAAAGAGTTCAAGGCGTTGACTTGGACCACCATATTCTCCAGATATCAATCTGATAAGATCTGAGAGTACATGTGAGATGTGCTTGGCAAACAAGTCCGATCCACGGATGACCCTCCTCGCAACCTGACCTTGAACTAAACTCTACTGCAACAATAATGTTGAATTGCCAGAATATTACGTTCCTCCTCTGGCTTTTGCACAAGTCTCTTTCTCAGTACATTACTGAAAAACAGTTTCCAAATGCACATCAGTTACCAAACAATTGCTAGTTTTCTTCTTATTGTATGTGGAACGTGAATATGAGTCTCTGTATGTACAAGTTGACTGTTTAATTTGCTTGGACCAAACACCAAGATGAATTCCTAGTACATTTTAAAAGTACATGGCAAATAAGGTGAGCCCTGATCCCTGAGAAAGGTGTACTCTTGAGTGACAAGAAAAGATACCATTTAGATTATTTTTATGAGAGGGTACTCAGCTGTACCTTCCATGGTACACACCTTGTTACCTCACCTACCTTTTGTCTCTTAGACCTAGAGGGACCTAGAGGACACAGTTTACCATAACTCATTTAAGGTCACAGATAACATCACATTAAAGGACATTAGAAGAACCTCCAAGGTTTGATTATTCTACAACTTGTTGTACAGCTTGTTGTAAAGTAATGATCTACAAAGGAAGAATGGAACATGAACGTCGGTCAGTTGTTGTGCCTCATCACCACGTCACCTGATCACACCCCGCAAACATCACGCAATGAGCAGGTATTACCTCACCTGCTTTTGTAACGTGTCACCCCAGACTGACACAGAAATGAGCTCAGCACTTCGCCTTTCTAAGGACGCAGATCATCCATGAAACAGCTGATGCACAGACACGGTGTCTGGCCCCCGTTTTTCATTACAATTTGGTTGGTCAAATGGTTGATTTGTGTACCTCAAGCTGGGCGCAAATTGCACATTAGGCACATCTGACCTGACCAGAAAGTCATCACAAAGACATTATAGCACAAAGTAATAGCTACTTAAACCAGCAATTAGAGCATCGAAATTTATATGACAGATAATCTTCATTTAACTGAGAAGCTCCATTACTATAGTTCTCCTTATATGAATAAAGGTACCAAACTGCCAACATGTACTTTTCTTTGTCATTATGGTGTATACTACAAACTACAGACTACATGGCCAAAAGTATTTGTACACCGGACCGTCACACCCACATGTAAACCTTCTCTAAACTAATGCCAAAATTTAGAAGCGCACAATTGTATAGGATGTCTTATTTATGCTGTAGCATTACAGTTTCCCTTCACTGGAACTAAGAGGACTAAACATGTTTCAGCACGACAGTGCACCTGTGCACCTCCATAAAATCGTGTGTGGCTCGGCAGAAGGAGAGAGGGAGAGAAAAGATCATTAGGACTGGGAATTAGCGTAACAGAAAGTCTAGTCAGGGTAGGCTTGAGTAAACAAATCCGTTTTAAGCCTAGACTTAAACACTGAGACTGTGTCTGAGTCCTAAACACTAATAGGAAGACTATTAGACTAAAAGGAATTACTGTGGGGCTCTATAATTGAAAGCTCTTCCCCCTGCTGTAGCCTTCACTATTCGAGGTACCATCAAATAGCCTGCATCTTTTGATCTAAGTAGGCGTGGCGGATCATAGAAAACTAAAAGTTTGATTAGATATTGTGGCGCGAGACCATTTAGTGCTTTATAGGTTAATAATAGTATTTAATAATCAGTGCGAGATTTCACAGGGAGCCAGTGCAGTATTGATAAGATCGGGGTGATGTGGTCGTATCTTCTAGTTCTAGTTAGGACTCTAGAAGCTGCATTCTGGACTAACTGGAGTTTGTTTATGCTCCTACTGGAACATCCAGACAGTAAGGCATTACAGTAATCTAATCTAGAGGTGATGAATGCATGAACTAGTATTTCTGCATCATGTAGTGACAATATATTTCTTATCTTAGAAATATTTCTGAGATGAAAGAACGCTATCGTAGTAATATTATCTATAGGAGCATCAAATGATAGGCTGGAGTCAATAATCACTCAGTCTTTTACTGCTGTACATGATGAAACAGAAAGTCCATCCAGAGTAACCATGTGATCAGAAAGCTTATTTCTAGCTACATGTGATCCTAATAAAAGTATTTCTGTTTTATCAGAATTAAGTCAAAGGAAGTTAGTTAACATCCAACGTCTAATGTCCTGTACACAATCCTCAACTTTACTAAGCTTCTGCCTGTCCTCTGGCTTCGCTGAAACATACAACTGTGTATCATCAGCACAACAGTGGAAGCTAATTCCATGTTTATGAATAATTTGTCCCAGAGGTAGCATATATAAAGTAAAAAGCAGTGGACCTAAAACAGAACCCTGTGGAACTCCAAACGTAACCTCAGTATGTGTGGAGAAGTCTCCATTTACATCTACAAACTGATAACGATCGGTCAGATAAGACCTGAGCCAGGAGAGGACTGTTCCCTTAATCGCCAACAACATTTTCTAATCTATCAAGGAGAATAGTGTGATCTATAGTATCAAAAGCTGCACTAAGGTCGAGTAACACAAGCAGCGAGACACAACCCTGATCAGAGGCCAGTAAAAGGTCATTTACTACTGTAACTAACGCTGTCTCTGTGCTATGATGAAGTCTAAATCCTGACAGATACATTTCATGAATGTTATTCCTATTTAAGTACGAGCACTGTTTTGCTACAACCTTTTCTAAAATCTTAGAGATGAAGGGGAGATTTGATATTGGTCTATAGCTGGACAGTTGAGAGGGGTCAAGGTCAGGTTATTTAATCAGGGGTTTAATAACTGTTAATTTAAGAGATTTAGGGACATAGGCTGTGCTTAGGGAAGAATTTATTATATTTAAAAGTGGTTCAATTACTCCTGGACAAATCTGTTAAAAGAAACATGTAGGTACAGGATCTAGTATGCAAGCTGATGAATTTGCTGAAAAGATTAATGTAGCTAGTTCGGCAAAACACTCTAAACATTGATCTGATATTGCTACATTGTCATCTTGCAGTGGTCCCCAACCCCCGGTCCGCGGACCGGTACCGGTCCGTGGGTCATTTGGTACTGGGCCGCACAGAAAGAATAAATAACTTACATTATTTCCGTTTTATTTATTATCTGGATCTGAAAAATGACCGGATTCTCTCCGTTACATCCTTCTACGACTCACTCTTGACGCATGTCAAGACGCTTGTCTCGGTCACGTGATACGTTGAAACCTTACCATAGAGACCAGAGAGCGTTAGGGGAAGAGAGGATGTTACAAGGACGCTGCTAATAAAGTTGCGATTTCACATTGAATTCACATTTATTATTAGATTTTAAAAATACCCCAGTTTTTAAGAAGGTCGTATCATTTTATTTTGTTGTATTTATCCGCCACACATTAAAGGCCGGTCCGTGAAAATATTGTCTGATATTAAACCGGTCCGTGGCGCAAAAAAGGTTGGGGACCGCTGATCTATTGGGTTTGTTACAGTACTGTCCGATTTTAATTTAATGGCCTGTATATCACATCTAATATTTTCAACCTTACCAATGAAAAATTTCATGAAATCTTCACTGCTATGTAATGATTGAGTCTTTCTCTCTGTAGTGGTTTTATTCCTAGTTAATTTTGCTACCGTGGTGAAAATGAATCTAGAATTGTTTTTGTTATCTCCTATTAAGGTGGAGAAATAGGTTTTTCTAGCATTACCAAGAGATTTTCTTTATTTCAGTAGGCTCTCCTTCCATGCTGTTTAGAATATCACCAGTTTGGTTTACGTTTAATTACGTCACCATTTACGTTCTAATTGTCGAGTTGTCTGTTTTAAGGTACGCAATTGATCGTTATCCCAGTGTCAAAATCAGCCACCTAAATAAAGCTGTTAAGAATTTTAACTAAGTTATTGTAATTATCACCTCAATGGACTGATCACGGAATTGAATGGCTTCAATACAAACCTCAGTGCCTTAAAAACATTTTTTTTAAACAGTTTTAAAAATGGAAACATAGGTGATGTGAATAATTATAAGGTGACATTAAATTTGTCATGTGACTCAGGATCTAACAAAGAGGCTAAAGCTGTTTTAATAGATGTATAGTATGGTTATAAAAGGTCATAAAGGGACTGCATGACTGACAACTTTAATAGACATGTAGCTACAGTATTACTTTGTCTTACACCACAGGTTCCCTATCCCTGGTCCTGCATATTTCAGCGTTTTCCTTCTCTAACACACCCAGTTCACCTCAGGACTCTGCTCACACCAAAAGCACCTACACTTATCTCATTGACTACGTTGACATGGACAGTAATCTAATTATTGACCTTATCCTGAATAAGACCATATTGTGATTAAGGTGTTGAAATGAGTCACTTTTAGAATACTCTTTTCATATACCTGTTTTACATGTTATAGGACACAGTTCGATAAACAGCACACGTCATTACGTCTCCGCACCATGCCGTCCAATGTCCCTCCAGAATTTCACGTATCAACATACAGTTCGGTTTCGTTAAACCGTATGCAGTTTTGCGAGTTTTTATTTACATTTTTTATGAACGCTTCAAGCGCAGTTAATTATTTGTCATGCTATTTTGTTACGCAATCGAACTCTCGTGTTTGCCGTAAAACGGTTGAGCACAGCCGTGTGTGATCGTGTCCTTTCGCAAAATGCCGTGAAAACTCTCAGACGACATTAATTATGTGATTAAGGTGTTTACATATCTGTAATACACGTCGATAATGCGACTAAAATAAGAGTACTCCACATGTCTTAAATCGATTTGTGTTTACTTCGCGTATGACCTTAATCGGATTAAGGTAATTAAAAATGGCGGTTTACATGCTAGTTTCTTAATCAGAGTATCGTCTTAATAGTTAGGTTAATAGTGGATTATTGTTGTCCATGTAAACGCACTGATACTTACTAAACCTAATTCGAATTTTGGGAGCATTTTGGACGTTTTGGCTTTCCACCGGGTTTGGGTTGAAACAGTGCGCGCAGGTGCAGCGGAGGCGCTCAGAGACGTTCCTCCTGCGGTCACAGGAGCTGCGCAATGCGGCGACGCGTCCTGCTTTTTCTGTTAGACTTTCTAACTCAGGAAGGTTTTCTATCAGACCATTAATCGGTCATGTCCGTGTAATCGGCTGAAGAGCGCGTGATCGAGAGAACATGCAGGACAGGAGGAGCGGGATGTTTCCTGATGGACGGTGGCAGGTGTGTCCGACCTTTTACGCGCTCATAAGCACATTACGTGTCAACTTATCCAAAGGCCACGAATAGCAATGAACTCGTGGAAATGTTTGTTTTCACACGTGCGCTTTTCCAACCTACTGTGGGAACGTTAATAATAACCCACAAGTGTCTTTCCAGTCTATCTACAGAGTAGAGATACCAATAAGAGGCATAAGTTACATCTGTACGAAAATATATAATAATAAGAGGAATATTTGCAGATATAGCCTCCCAGTCGCCAATTCAATCACCTGACATGAAAGCAGTTAATTTCTAATGATTTAAAGTGCAACTTAAACTAAAATAGAACTATACCCTGTTGTAAAAATGCCAGAAGACTGAATATATCCTGGATAATAATAGACTCACCTGCACCGGTGCACGTGCTCCAAACCGATGCGAGGAGGAGAAGACGCGAAATGTGCACGCGCATTGTGGAGCTTCAGTAGACGCACCAACACACAATGGGACCTTTTATGGGTTTTGTTGTTGTTGTTGTTGTTGTTCTTGTTGATTTTTTCCCTCTCTTTTTGATCGTGATGGGTTTTCAGGAGTGTCGCGCTTATTTATTAGCCGTGTGTGTCCGGTGGCACCTCCCTCCGGTAAACACGCAGGCGGAGAGCGTGGCTACTGATCGATGCGCTCTTATCACGCACCTTCCTCAAATTCTGCTGTGTGTGTGTGTGTGTGTGTGTGTGTGTGTGCACGCGTTCTGTGATGGAGGGACTGGCATGAAGGGGAAAGAAGAAATGAAGGTGGTTTCGGTTAACGGAGACCTACGGGAAGGTGAGGGTGACCGCAGACGCGCACGCGACCTGTGAGGGAATGTGCACCTGCACGGTGTGCCGCTTCAGTGGAGCGCGTCAAGGGATGCGCGCGCGCACAAACACACACACACACACACACACACACACACACACACACACACTTTCTCGTACGTTCCTATTACGCTGCATCATTGCGTTAAGGTACATCAAAAATGCATTAGTTTCCAGTTACGCGTTGCGTAACGGGGTGTCTTGCCGCACTGCGCGTGGAATTCTGTGGCATGTATTGGGTTTTATTCGCACTGTATTTATACAGGATGGACACTTAGTTAAACTCTCTCTCTCTCACACACACACACACACACACAATCTGCGCACATGCTACAGAGCAGTAACTACCCAAACTAACACTTCATCATGTCCACCGAGGAAGAAACTTATATCTTGTTAATAGAAACGAATATTTGTACCGGACATGCGCACTATTGATAAGTTGTTAACCCAGAAAACAAAGTAGAAAGCATTAAAACTTTCAGGAAGACGTTTTAAGAATAAGAATAATAATCACTAGCTTCCCTCCATTCAAGGTGAGCTTGTGATGACTGATGAAACATTTGAACATTTGGGTGTTTGTACTAAAGTGCTTCATTCTGATTTTGTATGTAGCCTACACAGATATAAGAAATGTTTGATATTTTCCACCGGTGGCAATGCAAAAAAAAAGTGTTAGAACTGTATTCGGTTTATTTATTATAATAAAAGGTGCCTCGCAGCATCAGACATGCGTTGTAGGCTGACTGGTATTTCCAAATTGTCTGTAGTGCGTGAATGGGTGTGTGAATGGGTGTGTGAGTGTGTGTGTGTGTGTGTGTGTGTGTGTGTGTGTGTGTGTGTGTGTGTGTGTGTGTGTGTGATTGTGCCCTGCGATGAGTGGGACCCGTGTCCAGGATGTCCCCTGCCTCCTGCCCCGAGTCCCGTGGGATAGGTTCTAAGCTTCCTGCAACCCTGTGTAGGGTAAACGGTACAGAAAATGGATGGCTGGAATAAGATTACCTAATGATGAACAATTCTACAACCAGTACCCTATTCACGTTATAATGTACTAATATCTGGAGTTATGCCATGCTGTAGTCCTGTTTGAAAGCACAGTGGAGGAGATCCAGTGGTAAGTTAGGTTAGTGAGCATACTGGTTGTAGGGAATAGAGAGTAAAGCAAAACTTTCAGACACATATTACTTTCAGAGTCATATATTATGATAACCGGGAATAAAGCACAATTTATTTTAATTTCTGTCTCTGACTCTCTTTCATATCAAATAATGTTATTAATAATTAACCTGAATGACCCATAAGGAAATTAACAGGCAATGTAATTTCCGCCTGTCTGAGTGTCTCCCCTCAGCTACTGTTTATCCAAAAATAACTTAGGTACTGCTCCGTCAGGCTCAATGCACACAGCTTTCAGGGAAACATTTTTGGGGAAATTGATAGTTTGGTTAGATACAAAAAAAAAAAACAATCCAAAATGCATATAAAACAAAAGCTTTTAGCAACTCAGACAAGTAATTCCCATAATTCTATGAGTATATATTGTATATATGATATATATTGATTTTTCTTTATTAGCATTTCAGATTTTTGGTGTAATATGATAGCAGTGTAGTCCCACTACTCACTGCGGTTCCTCCATCGGTCCAATACTATCATGTCAATACCAAAATGACAGAAATGCTTAGAACGTGTACAGAGACTTGGTTATTTCTAAATGTTATCAAAAGAAAAACGACAGTCTTTGACAAAAGGCCACTCAGTATAACCAGCACAGCGACAAACCCGAGGTGGAACTTCCTACAGTGGTGTGAAAAAGTGTTTGCCCCCTTCCTCATTTCCTGTTCCTTTGCATGTTTGTCACACTTATGTGTTTCGGAACATCAAACCAATTTAAACAATAGTCAAGGGCAACACAAGTAAACACAAAATGCAATTTGTAAATGAAGGTGTTTATTATTAAAGGTGAAAAAAAATCCAAACCATCATGGCCCTGTGTGAAAAAGTGATTGCCCCTAAACCTAATAACTGGTTGGGCCACCCCTTAGCAGCAACAACTGCAACCAAGCGTTTGCGATAACGTGCAATGAGGCTTTTACGCGTGCCTGGAGGAAAATTTTGGCCCACTCATCTTTGCAGAATTGTCCTAATTCAGTTACATTAGAGGGTTTTCGAGCATAAACGGCCTTTTTAAGGTCATACCACAACATCTCAATAGGATTCAGGTCAGGACTTTGGCTAGGCCACTCCAAAGTCTTCATTTTGTTTTTCTTCAGCCATTCGGTGGTGGACTTGCTGGTGTGTTTAGGATCATTGTCCTGCTGCAGAACCCAAGTTCGTTTCAGCTTGAGTACACGAACAGATAGTCGGACATTCTCCTTCAGGATCTCTTGGTAGACAGCAGAATTCATAGTTCCTTTTATCACGACAAGTCTTCCAGGTCCTGAAGCAGCAAAACAGCCCCAGACTATCACACTACCACCACCATATTTTACTGTTGGTATAATGTTCTTTTGTGAAATGCAGTGTTCCTTCTACGCCAGATATACTTGGACACACACCTTCCAAAGAGTTCCACTTTTGTCTCATCGGTCCACAGAATGTTGTACCAAAAGTCTTGGGGATCATCAAGATGTGTTGTGGAGAAATTGAGACGAGCTTTGATGTTCTTTTTGCTCAGCAGTGGTTTTCTCCTTGGAACTCTGCCATGCAGGCCATTTTTGCCCAGTCTTTTCCTGATGGTGGAGGCATGAACGCTGACCTTAACTGAGGCAAGTGAGGCCTGCAGTTCTTTGGACGTTGTTGTGGGGTCTTTTGTGACCTCTTGGATGAGTCGTCGCTGCGCTCTTGGGGTAATTTTGGGCGGCCGGCCACTCCTGGGAAGGTTCACCACTGTTCCATGTCTTCGCCATTTGTGGATAATGGCTCTCACTGTGGTTCGCTGGATTCCCAAAGCTTTGGAAATGGCTTTATAACCCTTTCCAGACTGATAGATCTCAATTACTTTCTTTCTCAATTGTTCCTGAATTTCTTTGGGTCTCGGCATGATGTGTAGCTTTTAAGGATCTTCTGGTGGACCTTACTGTGTCAAGCAGCTCCTATTTAAGTGATGCCTTGATTGTGAACAGGTGTGGCAATAATCAGGCCTGGGTGTGGCTAGAGAAATTGAACTCAGGTGTGGACAACCACAGTTATAGTATGTTTTAACAAAGGGGGCAATCACTTTTTCACACAGGGCCATGATGGTTTGGATTTTTTTTCACCTTTAATAACAAAACACCTTCATTTACAAATTGCATTTTGTGTTTACTTGTGTTGTCCTTGACTATTGTTTAAATTGGTTTGATGCTCCGAAAAACTTAAGTGTGACAAACATGCAAAGGAACAGGAAATGAGGAAGGGGGCAAACACTTTTTCACACCACTGTATGTGCCAGTTGATTACAATTCGTGGTAATCCTGTTAGCTGTGAAGCAGTAACACTTACTATGCTGTAAATATATGTATAGTCGAGGAAATAAGTATTGGACACATAAAAAAAAATTTCAGTAAATATATTTCCTATGACACTATTGTTCTGAAATCAGAGAGGGAACTCGGAACTACAGTTCCCAGCAGCCACGGCACCAGTCACATGACCACCTGCACCTGAATCACTTTTTTGTTAACGAGCACCCATGTATATAGCCACAGTTTGCACTACACTCTTTGTCTCATGTTTGTCTTTCTTTAACTTTGTCCTTGTTACCGTGTTTTGTTCTTTGGTTTATGTTTACTCTTTGCCACATTGTTCTGCCTTAGTCATAGTTTCTTTTGTATTTTGTTGCTTTATTTATGAAAACATTTAAAATTCTGCACCGGGATCCGTCTCATCTTCCAACCGTGACATAACGTGAGACCTTAGCATGGATGCAGTGGAATATTTCAGGGTCCAAGAATCCATGTACGAGAGGGAGAAGCCAAAGTGAGAGCCTTCCAACCAGGCTGGAATCATCTCCCACCCTCCTTCCCCCATTGTGGATCTCGTCCAACATGCCGAGTCGGCGGCGAACGTAATTCAACCTCCTTGCTCATCTGAGGATTATGCTCAGCATTCCTAGTCAGCAGAGGACACTGCTCCGTCACACTGTTTTGCTGAATATGTTGCTCCGCGTCCCGGCATGCCCAAGTGCTTCGCTCTGTTTTCCTGCTCTGCTAAGAAAGCCGCTGAGCTTTCCTGCTCCGCTGAGGGCCTCGCTCTGCCTTCCTGCTTAGCTGAGGACCTCGCTCTGCCTTCCTGCTCCGCTGAGGGCCTCGCTCTGCCTTCCTGCTTAGCTGAGGACCTCGCTCTGCCTTCCTGCTCCGCTGAGGGCCTCGCTCTGCCTTCCTGCTCAGCTGAGGACCTCGCTCTGCCTTCCTGCTCAGCTGAGGACCTCGCTCTGCCTTCCTGCTCAGCTGAGGATTTTGCTCTGCCTTCCTGCTTGTATGAGGTCGTTGGCCCACTTTCCTGCTCGGCTGAGGACATCGCTCTGCCTACATGTTCTGCTGAAGACGTCGCTCCTTTTCTTTGCTTCATGCCATATGTCGCTCCCCCTTCCTGCTCTACGTAGGGCATCGTTCCCCCCCCCCGTGCTTCGCAGAGAGCATCGTTCCTCCCTCTGGCCTTGCAGAGAATCTTGCTCCCCTCTCTGGCCTCGCGGAGAACTTTGCACCCCCCGCAGACCTCGCGGAGAATGGCACTCTCCCTTCTAGCGTCATGGGGAATGTTGCTTCCCCCTCAGGCTCTGACTTGAGCTTTGTTCCTCCCGCTGGCTGTGCAGTAGCCATCGCGCCGCATTCAAGCCAGGCCGGGGATATCATGCCCAAGCCCGCTGACATGGACAACCAAGTTCTGCCTTCCTTCCCAGCTGAAGATTTCTCTCTGCTTATCTGTTCCGCTGAGGACGTCACTTTGCTTTCTTGCTCTGCTGAGGACACCGACCGCTCAGTCTCCTGGTTCAGCTGGGGACATTTTTCCCAGGGGGCCAGGACCGCCAGAATGAGGGAGTGTATTTTGTCGCCCCGGGAGTAGTGCCCTTGGAGCGGGTTCTGTCATGAAATCAGAGGAACTCGGAACTACAGTTCCCAGCAGCCATGGCACCATAGTCACATGACCACCTGCACCTGAATCAATGAGCATCCATGTATATTGCCACAGTTTCCACTGCACTTTCTCACGTTTGTCTTTCTTTACCTCCCTGCTACCATGTTTTGTTTCTCAAGTTTATGTTTACTCTTTGCCACAGTGTTTTGCCTTAGTCATAGTGTCTTTTGTATTTTGTTTGGTTTATTTATTAAAACGTTTTAAATTCTGCATCCGTCTCATCTTCCAACCGTGATAACTATTCACAAGATATCTGCAAGTATAAAGAATTCACATCATTATTATTAATTAATTAAAATAAAAAAAAATAAAAATAAAATAAAATAAAAAAGAATTCCCCCCCGGCTCATCATGGCTACTCAATAGCTGTCACTGGTTATATAAAAATTATAAAACCCAAGAACTAAAGTAAAAATAAGAATATAAATAGCCAATTGGAGCTGAAGAGGGACACACACCCAAAGTCTCCATAAAAAAAAGGAGACAGCAGTGTATCACCCCTAGGGTTGTACACAAAGTGGACCTAGAGTAAGCTAAAAAAAAATGACTAAAAAAAAATTCCAGTACGAAAAAAGTCCCCTGCTGACTTCAAATCTACTAAATAGTCTGCGCACTTTAACAAATATAATGTCACATCATAAAAGTCCATAGATAAAGTTATGTGTAATAAAGTGGAATGACAGGGGAAAAGTATTGAACACACTAATTGAAATTATATAATACTTAATGGAGAAGCTTTTGTTTGTAATGACAGCTTCAAGATGCTTCCTGTATGAAGAAATTAATTGGCCACAGTATTCAGGTGTGATTTTGACCTGTTCTTCTAAACATATTGTCTTTGAATATTGTTCAATTGGATGATTGACTGATTGACGATTCAGGTGATTGACTGGGCCAGTCTAACGCCTTGATTTGTTTTCTCTGAAACCAATAAGGAGTTTCCTTTGCCGCAGGCTTTGGATCATTGTCCTGCTGGAAAGTCCACAAATGTCTCATCTTCATCGTCCTGGTGGATGGCAGCAGAATCTTCTCAAGAATCTCCCAGTAAAGGGCTCCATTCATCATTCCTTCAATTATATGAAGTCTGCCAGACCCATGTGATGAAAAACAGCCCCACACCATGATGCTTCCACCTTCAAACTTCACTGTTGGAATAGTGTTTTAAGGCTGATGTGCAGTGCCATTTCTTCTCCAAACATGGTGTGTAGTATGACAGACAAAAAGTTTAATTTTGTTCTCATCTGACCAGACTACACTCTCCCAGTATTTCATAGATTTCAACATGCCTTCTCTTTAGTAATGGAGTCCTGCGGGGTGAGCGTGAGCAATGGAGTGCATTGCCTATTGTTTTCTCTGTGGCAATGCTACCTACTGCCTCCATGTGTTTCTGGAGCTCTTTCCGAGTGGTCCATGGCTCTTGGGTTACTCTTCTGACTATTCTCCTAATTCCCTGATCAGAAATCTTAATCTTAATCTTGTGCGTGGCCGGTTGATGATGGAGTGATGTTGCTTACACTTGCGGATAATGGCCCCAATGGTGCTTACTGGAAAATTCAGAAGTTTTGAAATACGTCTGTATCCGATTCCATCAATATGTTTTACAACAACAAGGGCGCGCAGGTCTTGGGAGAACTCTTTGTGTTTACCCATCATGAGATGTTTCTTGTGTGACACCTTGGTAATGAAAAGCCTTTTTATAAACCATCAATTTAGTAACCCAGCTGATATTAATTTGAACAGATATGGGGTATAATTACTTACGGAGGGTTCCTTGCCAGCAACGGAAAACAAAGCAAAGGAAACACAATCAAGACGTTAGAATGGCCCAGTCAATCACCTGACTTGAATCCAATTGAACAATTGAAGCTGTGGATACAAACAAAGGCTTCTCCAATAAGTATTAAATAAATTTCAGTTAGTGTGTTCAATACTTTTTTCCTGTGTCATTCCTCTTTATTACACATAACTTCATTTATGGACTTTAATGCTGTGAATTCTTTATGTCTCCGGATTTGATGACTCAACACTGGTGTTTGGCGAAAATCTAATGTAAATAACCTCACTGCAAATATATTTACTGAAATAAATGTTGATATGTCCAATACTTATTTCCCCCACTGTATATGCTGTGTAATGTAGTGTGTATTCAGCTAAACTGTATAAGTAAACTGATTTAGCTAAAATGTTGGCATGATTAGATGACAATAGTGCAAAAGGAAATGTTTTGGCTCTTTGCGAAAACAAATAAAATGCTGTAATTTATTTAGTCTGTATTTATAGGTGTATTGAGTGACTTACTGTCTAGTATCTGGTATCTTTATTTAACTGTCTACTGTCTACTTTATAGTCAGCTTGGATTTGACTGCTGACTATCAAACAATAAATGAACTAGAAATCTGCACTGCTATTTTAGTGTTACATTAAAAGGTTCACTTGCACTACACTGTGTATCTGGGGCTAGGGTTCCTATATACTGCAGCTTGTAGCATTCGTAAAGATGTTTTGAAAGGTTAAATGTGATTGTGATCCTGTGGGAAATGTCACCCAGCAGCCTGCAGATCATAGCTCGGGAAGTGCAGCTCAAGATTTAACAACGGTTTGCTGGCATCTACTGGCAAACTCTTAGAACTACATCAGGATATCAGACTCCAGTACTACAGGGTTTAGAATTAGACCTAATTTATTAGCTAATTAGGAAGGATTACACTGGCTGAGTTTGATGTGTTAGAAGAAGGATAACATAAATCCCTGTAGGACTGAGTCTTCTCATCTCTAGTTTAAACACTAACTATGACAAACACCAGAGACTCACCTGTGTATCAGTTACACAGGGGTCGAGGAAGTGTAAACTCTGATGTGCTGCCCAGGTCCATGTTTTGTTGCTTATAATGCTAGCTGAAATCTAATTTATCTTATCACTAAAACGTAATTAAGCATAATGAGCTGTTTAGTTAGGTACTTGCATTAATACAGACTAAGGGACATGAACGAGTATATGAACTCCCAGGGAAAGGATGATTCTTCTCACATCACACATAAAAGAGCTTTGAGTTTGCACTGCATTTTTTGTTCAGTTTAACAAGTGTTTCCATACACCTGCTTGTTCCTGTTCCAGCTAAGATAATAATGCTAATTTATTTACATATAGTGAAAACATTCTACAGTCACTCAGATCACAACTGTAACAGGTAGCTTTGTGTAATAGTGACAGATACTAACAATTAAAACCAACTGCGAAGAAACTAATAATGCTGATTTGTTATCCCCTGGTTCTACTAATTGTCTGGCCATTTCATTACTAACGCTGAAAGAACACAAGGGCATATGAGTATTTCTTACATGAAAGCAGGTTGTAAATTCATAACTGCTTAGTGTTTATGAAGAAATGCCCGTTTTTTTGTTTTTTTGTAAAACATTTATTCAAAATGATATATTAGATTTTTTTGGCAAATGAAAGCATTATCTAGCCACCAAGCACCAAGCTGGAGTCTACAATGTCATGACTTTACATGTTCTCTCAAGTTTATTTATTTCTACAATAAATCACCCACTGAAGAACTATGAAGAAATAAAATATAAATGTTGAGGTACTTATAAAAGTACGTTCGGTTGTTTATTAAACTCTTATTATTTGAAAATAATTATATGCATTTCATTTCCAGGAAGTTTCCAACAAAAGCATCCTCTGCAAAATTAACAGATGAACAAAATATGAATATTTATATACGAAAAACATTTCCTACAGGAACAGGAATATACACGAAGTCAGAACGCCTAAATCAATTGATTTCATAAGAACAAATAAAACTTTTCTTTTTTTTTTAACTCATAAAATGCTCAGAAAGAATCATCTGTATGTTCAATCTCTTATGTTTTCTGATATTTCGATATTTAGGATGAGTTTTGTTTGCTTTTAATTAAATGAGAATTCTGTGTATTAATGTCCGGCTCTAGTAGAGATGGCAGAAGCACAGAATTAAAAACACATGCAGTAGGACAGGAAAGAAGCTGAAGACTATAGCAGTTACAGGTGCACCAGAGTGGGAGAGATACACTACCCGCCCTTTACGAGGCTGACCTGGTCTGAATGTGTCCACCATGGGCTTTTGATCTTTAAACTTCAGGGTGGAGAAGGCTACAAGCTGTACAAGAACACCGAATACATACACATATTTTACAATGACATCCAATTCATTTAAACTACAATATCATACCATCATGGCTATCACATATAAGTCTCACCTGATTTCTGCTAAGTGGAATAGGCTGCTCAAATATGGTCCAGATCACTGACTCAGAGCAGCCTGGTGTGGTCTCAGATCCTTCATAACGATAATAGGCCCCCAGCATCGTCTCAGACAGGATCAGACTGTTCAGGGAGATGGCTAGTTCTGTCTGACCTTCTAGACAAAATAAATAAATAAGCACAGTAGTTACTTACACATGAAGTCAAATCACTTTTTGTCATATCCAAGTGAAGTCACCAGTAGTCAGGGCCAGCTCAGACAGCAGATGATTTCTTGCATAATTCTACAGTAAATGCATTTTCTTAGCAAGTGAAAATACAATCACCGGCCACTTTAATAGGAACACCAGTACCCTTGTATATTCATGCATTTGTCCAATCATGTGGCAGCAGTACAATACATTAAATCATGCAGACACAGGTCGAGAGTTTAGTTAATGTTCACATCAATGAGGGGGGAAAAAAAATCTGATCTCAGTGACTTTGACTGTGGCATGGTTGTTGGTGCACTCTCTGGTCTTAACTGTTCAGTGTTTCTACTGTAGCCTCAGATTCCTTACTTTTGGTCTTCTCATGATGTAGCCCATCTACCATAAAGTTCAAAGATTTGTGTGTTCTGAGATGCTTTATAATTTTCTGTTCACCAGCATTGTGAAGTGTGGTTATTTGAGTTACTGGAGTCCTGTCACTCTCCTCTGATCGCTCTTACAAAACATTTCTACATCCAGAACTGCCACTCATACCATTGCAGTACTGATGCCTGGTATGAAAACATAGCTAATTAACGTCATTATAACGTTGTTATTATTACTCACTTATTTTCCCCTTTTGAAAAAGCTCTCAATGAACTACACCTCAACTAGCTGCCTAGTGCTATGTAGTGCATTCTGTCAGTAACTGTACGTTTCATTAATAAATATGGCCAAAAACCACCTACTCATACAGGAAAAGGTCAGTCCGATGACTTGCACTGAAGGCACACGAATGTGTAAACAGGCGTTGAGAGTGCTAGTTTCAAGAAAAGCATGTGTCAAATTGAAAAGTACAGACCTGCATCTTTGACCTGTGCCAGAGCTGCAATGAAGGCACTATACTCCTGGTTTTCACTGTCAGATTCCTGCCATAAGAAACATTGTACATTTTATGTGAAAACACAGTGGGAAAATACAGATGTGTGACGAATTAAAGGAGAAACTGGTGGCTCTGTTATGCTGTGGGGGCATTCTGCTTGCAAGTTTTAGGTCCACTTGTCCACATTGGAGGACGAGAGAAATCTTGTCATCTCATTACTGCTCGCACTGCATGATTCAATAGGTCGATGCAGCGGATGAAAGGTGTTCACACTGTATGATACCTCATGATGATCCTGTGACCTCAGGAGCTCACATTGGATGAATAACTGCCAAAGTTGAGTCTGAGTCACCTCAGTCTAAAAATGTTGACAAGCACGTAGCACTCAGATCATGGAGTCATCTCTTCCAGGATGACTCCGCCCCCCCACCCACAGGGCTCACTAAATACTTTGATGAGTATGAAAATGAAAATGATGCAGTGAAAAAGTCATGGGGCTTGGGGGTTAAGGCTCTGGGTTACTGAACGGAAACTGCCACTGTTGGCCCTTGAGCAAGGCCCTTAACCCCCATTGCTCCAGGGGCCTGCGCGTTGACCCCAACTTCCTAACACGCTGGGGTATACGAAGAAAAGAATTTCACTGTGCTGTAATGTATACATGATCAATAAAGACTCATTATCATATGCTATGACCTTCACAGTCACCAGATCTCAACCCAACTGAACACCTACGATACATTTTGGAGCGACGTTTTAGAACGCATTCTCGATCACCATCATCAAAACACCAACGGAGGGAATATCTTTCGGGAAAATGGTGTTCGTTCCTCTAGTACAGTTCGAGAGATTTATAGAATCTGAGCAGTGAAGCCGTTTTGGTGACTCGTGCTGATTGAAAATATTGCTAAGACATTTTGTGTTGTTTTTCCTTGTCACCCATGTGAATGATGGCTTAATTAATGGATATAAGGACTTAATAACAGTAACTAAATTCCAGTGAATTGGCTTGAAATGACAGTAGATAGTGAAAAGCAAACCTCAAAGAAGAATCCCAAAATTGCTTGTCCAGTTGGGTCATTCTGTGCATCTTCTACAGTGATGTATGTGTCCTTTATATGCAGGATGTGCAGCAGAGAGAGAGAGAGAGAGAGAGAGAGAGAGAGAGAGCATGAGAGAGAAAGTGAGAGCGAAATTTTTTCCATGTTAACCGATGAAGCAAATGTGAGAGACCCCAGATATGATGACAAATTTCATTTATTATTATTTTTTATTCTAGATCATTGTTTAGTCATGAAACCTACAAGATGTTCCCAGAAGAAAACCATCACACCCTTTCAGAACCTGGGATCTCACTGAATTTCTCATGAACAAACTTAAATTCAGATTGATCGTTTTATATCTCACTTTAATGAAGAAAAAGGTCAAACATATAGAAGGAGTCTCCAGTGGACTTGCATTTTCTTTGTCTTATTAACTTCAAGAAGGGAATGACTGTTCATAGCTGCTCTAACCAAAAAAAAGGTATTTAATATTGCACAACTTAGCAAGTAGCATTCCTCTTGCTCAATTAAACCATATTTGGAAAAACCATCCATCCTTTGATTTTCCATAACACTTATCCTGCACAAGGTCATGTGCCCCAAGTTCACCCAGTGAACTTGGGGCACAAGGCAGGGAACACCCTGGATGGGGTGCCAACCAATCACAGGGCACAATCGCACACACTACAGAAAATTTGAAAAGGCCAACGGCCTACAACGCATGTCTTTGGAATGGCGAAGGAAACTGGAGTACTCGGAGGAAACCCCCGAAGCACAGGGAGAACACAGGGCGGAGACAGGATTCGAACCCCCAACCCCGGAGGTGTAAACGTTCTAATCATTATGCTACAGTGCCCCCTTGGAAAAACCATGCACTTGGTAATCAGTGTGCTAATGGGAATCATGACTGTACCTCCATGGGATACTGTTCTCCATCAAGGGTGTGTTCAGACCCAGGCCTGCTATTGTTGCCCCAGTGGAAATGCAGTTGTATAGCATTATAGGTGTGTGAGAGATTTCCCCCACTAACTGTAGCCCCAAGAGGTATGTCCAGCGAAACTGCAAGGAAACAAGTAAGGTGTTAAAAATAGACATGCATTCCTCTAAAGAAAATACTGCCCCTGCAATGTGCAAGTAACACTTACTTTTACAGTCTTTTGTTGCCCCTGTCCCAACTTTTTTGAGACGTGTTGCGATCATCAAATTCAGAATGACCTTAATATTTTTGTAAGATGTATACATTTCCTCAGTTTAAACATTTGATATGTTTTCTATGTTCTATTGTGAATAATATATGCGTTTATGAGATTTGCATTTATTTACATTTTACACAGCGTCCCAACTTTTTTGGAATTGGGGTTGTATATTAACTTAAACATGTATCAACAAAAACATGTGAAAGCTGCCCTTGTCGTGAAAACCTGATCTCCTGAAATACGAATACAGTGAGTAAGAGTATTGTGAATTGTTTATGCTTTAGTTATTCACTGTGCGTGTTTTAGTGCGTTGTTACGGAAACAGCGTCTTCACAACGTGACTTACCGTTCTATCTAGTGCGTTACTTAAGTTCAAGTTCACTTGTGCATTCACGTCATTTTGTGCAAAAGCAAGTTTTATTAGGTTAATGTTGTGTATGTGTCTGATTAATCTCATACGTGTGTATAGGAGGCGTTTGGGTGAGTTAATTAACCCGTTAGTAAAGCGCTTCAGTTTATTCACTGTTCATCTTCAGCTCACGCAGCTTAAGCGGCTCAATCCCCGACATTATAGACTATAAGACTATACTTCCTGGACTGGAGAAACAGGAGAACCCAGAGAAAAGCCATGCGGATATGGAGAGAACATGTGACACAGCCCGCCAGGTTTCGCTTTCAGCCCTTGCTACACACCTGTCAATCACACGAGTGCCCGAGTGCCTTTCACATATTTCCCATTTCCAATCTTATCATTCTAAAGTACATGAAGTTGTATGGAAAGGTCCAGGATTACCAGTTTTCCCAGTATTCTTCAGCATGCTAGAAAAGATCTTGTCATAGCCAGTGAATTTGAAATCGGTGAGACTGGACTCCTTCTTAGTTTTCTTGGTCAATATGTTGATGGGAGATTGTCTGTTACCAGCACACGTACTGTTCACCTCATTCCAAGCTGCTGGCCCTGCACACAACAGAGAGGTTTAACAGGATTAGATCAGATTTTAGCTGGTAAAAGTTGTATGGATCTACTGAACGTAAAAAAATCGTCTGCCATGATCAAGTCTATTATTACCTTTGCATGGCTGAACACAGGAAATCTGGGACTGGTAGCACCAATCTGCATGAAGAAAGAAATTCAGCAGTGACAGGCAGGTTATGATTCGCCAACGCATCCAAGCTGTCATTACATTGATTTAGAATCTCATATTTGACTTGCCACTGATTTTAAGCTGCTCTCTGTGCCTTCTATAGAGGCATATGTCTTATGGCTGAGTGGTTAGTGTGCTTGCCTTGCACCCTTGGGGCTGGGGGCTTAAATCCCACCTCTGCCCCATGTGCATTGAGTTTAAATGTTCTCCCTGTGCTTCAGGGGTTTCCTTCCTAGTCCTAAGACATGTCTCGTAGGCTGATTGTCATTTCCATTGTCATTTCCATTGTTCAATTGTCCAGAGCTGGTACAATGGTACATTTATGTGAGCAAAGGCCCTCAACTGTTCAGGACATTTGTAAGACACACACAAATGTTATGATAATCGGGTTTTGTTTTTTTAAACGCAATTTTGTGTTGATTTTCGAACACTACTCCTTCTTTAACCCTTCCTCTGTTCAGTTTAATCCTACAGATGTCCAAGCAAGTACTTCCAAGCTCGCTTGTTGAGCACTGGTAAGCCATCTCAGTCATTTGTTTACAAAATTTACTTAATGGCCATAGTGGCAATGACACAGTTTATAATGGCACTTGAAAGACATACTGCAATATCCTGAGGCCTTTCGTACATAAAGGACGCTCATTTGGAACGTATGCCCCTGTGCTGTGAACCATGACGTCCCTGATGGGTGATATAAGTTGGCATATCATTAACTACAATGACAGTTTGTTCATTGGTCCACAGTCCACATCTCAATTTCACTGTTTATACATCAATCCTGCTTTGAAATTTTGAAGGGCACAAAAATGTAACCCCTTCATCTATAATGTACATGACACAACCTGGGAAGGCAAGTTTAATCAGGCAGTAAAATCTGAATACACTATAAAAAAAAATCTGAATCTACTTTTGTCCTAAATCTAATTAGTGCTTTCCAGTTTCATTCAACTAGTGATTTCTGTTGGATCTGGCTGCACTTTGGTTACCTGTTTGTGTTCACTGACATATAGTATTTGAAACAATTAGAAGTTTACTGGATGTTCAGGGTAACTCAATTTCCGCCAACTGCAGAAAACAAGAAATGCCAGTATGAAACGCTAATATTGTGCATCTAATAAAATCGCTTTATTACTTTGTTTCTAGATGCTGGCCTGAAATTTTTCTGGGAAACGCAAACAGTTCTGTCGCCAGTCTCTTTTCAGACCTTGTTAAAATTCTATTTCTGGCCCATTTCTCTCCACACAAGAGCGGGAGACAGATGGCTCAAACTAGTGATGCGTTGTTTGCAAATGTGTCTGAGAGCTGAATCACTAAGCTGAAACATGTTTTTTGGGGGGGTGGGGGGGTTCTGTCTTATTTGCTTTTCATCATCTGGAGCTGGATGGTCAGCCATGCTTTTGACTCTCAGCTGTGAATGAGCGAGGAACATAAGGAGCATCTGCTGCACTGCTGAATGATAAAGATGTACAGCATGTAGTTCAAGTTCAAGTGGTTTTATTGTCAAGTTTTATTGTGAAGTACACAGTGAAAGGAAACGTTTCTCTAGGACCACGGTGCTACATAAAACAACACACTAACAACATGACACGACACAGAACTAATAAGATCTACAAACATTCTACATAAAGCGCACGTGCAGGCGTTTGCCAACAACGCAGGACAGTACAGTACTACTAAAACAGGACAATAGGCACAGTGTCAGTGTAGCGCCGAACAGTACACAGATTTAGTGTGCAAGTGTCTGATATAACAAGTGTAGT